>OY998239.1:61185038-61904848 GCA_963922005.1 Cornus suecica
CTTCGCCTTATCTTTTAAAGAAAATGGAAAGAGACGTAGACGAATGGACTCATCAGAGAAGTTTTGGAACTTGAATGTGGAACAAATGTCTAGAAAGTACTTGACATGATAATATGGATCCTCACTATTTAGACCATGGAATGTGGGCAAAAATTGGATGACACTTGGTTTAAGCTCAAAGTGTGTGGCCGTTGTGGCTGGCAACACTATACATGAAGGTGTACTACATTGGACAGGGGCAGAGTATTCCCTAAGTGTTTTAGGCGCAACCTCTTCTCCCATCTCAACCAACGGTTTATCCAATTTATTTTTACCTTTAGATCTTTTCCTAAATGTTCTTTCAATTTCTGGATCAAATGATACTAATTTTGGATTTTGAGATCGACAACCTTGTATATACTAGACACACACTCCAGAAAGTTAACAAGGATATACCAAGCAACTAAACAAGCCAAACAAGTATTTTTTTTTTATTATTATTTTTATTATTTTTAATTGTTTTTTCTAATTTTCTTTGTGAGAATTAATTCAAGGGCAATGTTAATGTTTATTTTCTAATCTTGTAGAGAATTATCAGGAATAGCCACAATAATTCTCTCCTAATTAGAGCTCCTACTCTTTTCCAAAGTAAATCAAAGGATGACCAATTAAGGTCCGCCAACTAAACAACCAGGTGGGTTCCTAGGTAGGTGGAGAGGCACCAGGCCTGCTTAATGACGGTACGTCCACACAACCTTAAGCAACAGAGTTGCCGTTTGACAGAACCTATCTAGACATTGTTGCCGTTTGACAGAACCTTTCTAGACATTGTTAAGTTGGAAGGTGCTCACTGGAGTTACCAAAGATTATCTTTTTCCAAGAGGGTCCTATGAGCTATATGAAAATCCTAGGCCCAACGTCTACTTGATTTTAGATTAAAAAAATTTAGGCTTGGGTTTGACAAATGCAAGGAGATTTTTAACCTAGGTGGGCAAGGAATTGGTGATGAAATCCAATCCTTATCTTGTTAGGGGTTAGTGCCATTACTAAAATTTTATGCAAAATGCTAAATTAAAATGCACAAATAAAACAAGTAAACAATAAAGGAGAGAAAAAAAAAACAAAAGAATAAATAAATACAACGGAGTGAGTGTGTGAAATTTCTCTTTTTATTTTTATTTTTTTTCAAAAATAAGTGTACTAACAATAATAAAAGAAAAAAAGATAAAAACAAAATTAAAAATAAATATAAATGAAGAAAGTGTGCTCCTAGAAAAAAAAAAAAAATTCTATTTTATTCTAACCTAAACAAAAAATAATAAATAATAATAAAAAAAAAAAAAATAAGGTTAGAGTCACTTACCTGATTTGCAAAATTATGCAATAGTGCGATTTGTTTTTCTTTTTTCTTTTCTCTTATTTATTTGTTTTTATTTTTTATGCCCCTTTTCTGTACCAAGCGTCTTGCAGTTGAGGAAGCTGCAATATCAAACCTGTAAAAGGATGATAATGACTTGGATGTTGCTTGGAATTAAAGGAATCACAGAAATTTGGAAGGAAAAAAATAAAAAATAAAAAATAAAAAAAATAAAAAAAACCTAAACTAAGAATTATGATAAATAATAATCTTCAAATTTAGTTGTATCAAATACAATCCCCGGCAACGGCGCCAAAAACTTGATGTGAAATTTAGAGTAACCCAAAAGATAGATTAACCCAAACCAAATTTTACTCCCAAGTATACGAATCATAGTAGTAAAGAGTACAAGTATTGCGAGGTCATTCCCATGAGGATTGATTAGACAAATTAAATCTAAAAATTACTATCTAACTAATTCAACCAAATATTGATGATTTTGATAAAAGAATAATTGTAAAAGAGATGAAAGAACAATGATAAAGAAAATACCAAGGCTTTGATTCCACCACTAATCAATACAATTACAATTTTCAATTGAAGTTATTAAATAGCCAAATAATCTTCACACATCCAATAAAAAATAATTATAATCAAACATATGGATGGCCTATCCGGGTTAAGGCATAGGTTCAATTAAATATTTATTATCTTGATCATGAATAATAAACAAATAATTGAAAGAATAACATAAATCACAACTAACTATCCATGGTCAGGCATAAATAATTATGATTTACTTTCTTCTTCTTAAATCGCCAAATAATATTACATGTTCATGGTCAGACACAAGTAACCTATATGCTAAAGTTCCAATAAATTCAATTAAAGTCTTGGTTAAAGCACATAAAATTGAAAGTATAGGAAAACATTAAAATAATAAGAAGAAGAATTTAAATGAAAGATTCAACTACTTATTTCAATTGAAATAATAGAATTGTAAATGAAAAGGGTTTCCTCTCAGCCCTGGCCGAGAGAATTAGTTACACATGAAGAAAAAAATAATAAAACAACAACCAAACCGAAATTGAAGATGGAAGAACGCCTTTGCTTTCTCCGTGGATTGCACCAGTCTTCTCTTCTTTTCCTTGGCTCTTGATCATCCTTTGTGCATCCATATATGCCCTATTTATAGGGGTCCTCAAGGTTTCATCTAGGAAAGTAAATAAGATAATACAATATTCCCATATTTCTTTTCCTAATTGGTGATATCTTGCAGCCTACTTTTGACCAATTTGGAGAGTAAATTTGGAAGATATTGGTGAGATACTCTTTTCTTGTTAATCAAGTCCTCTTCCCACGGCCCTTGATTTCATTCTATTCTGATCGTTCCTTCAAAATCTGTGATTATATTACCAAGCTGATGCTGATTTTCGCACAAAATAGTATGCCAGATTTAAAATGTCTTTTTCGCCCTCTAAACTTCAGAATTAGGGTTTCTATGTGAAATACCCATATTCTTTAAATTGAATCAGATTTCTAGGAAAACTAGGCTCACACAAATCCGAACAACGGGCTGAAATATATGGCCCAAATACTAAGAAGTGGTCTAAACAGATTTTGGGCTTGTTTAGATGGATTTAACCCATTTGTACCAGAAATCACCAATAACCTATAAAAATATAAAAACACAAATATTAATTAAAATAATTTAAAATAAATGACTAAAAAATATATTTTTGGAGGTTAATCGTGTATGAATTATGCACTTATCATTGCTTGCTATGTTGATATTGTTACTAGTTGAGCTATCTAGTGAAGTTGTGAGTAGTATGCTTAAAGTTTACATTAATATATGTTGATGCATTCATGTTGAACATTGATTGTATTTTGAGGCATGTTGAGTTTCAAACACCCCTTGCTACATTAAGTTTATTTTGTTGTCAGTCATATGTCTCGGTTTGCCTTATAAGTAACCTCGGGTAGTCGCAACAACTAGCCAGGCGGTGTCTCTCGCTACCGGCGGACTAGTAATTCGGAAATCAGGGAGGCGTGGGAGGACTCGATCCGAACACGGTGTTGTTTCAGGAGTTGATAAAATCCTTGTGGTTGATAGTACTATGGCGACAATATACCCGGTCACCCTCTTGATTTTAGGATTGCATTGTTTGGCATATCATTTACATCGATATGCTTTGTTATTCTTTTATTATTATTTCTTTTATTTCGATTTTATGTGATAAATGTTGCAAGTATGTTTAAGGGTTGTTTGTGGGTATGATTGGGGTCCCGGATTGGCACACGTGCCATGTGGGACAATTGGACCGACCTAGGATAGTAGCATGCACACGGGGTTGGGTGTGTACCACTCGGACGGCCGAGGTTGAGGTGGGGAAGCATCTCCTATTGAGCTAGTTGAAGCTCACCCCTTTATTTACTATTTTTCAGGTCATGACTTTGCGAAGGATGGACTTTAGGAGGTTCGGGTTGGTGATTGAAGCACTAACTCCTCTTTTGTGTATTTTGGGGGCGCTTGTTGTATTTTTTTCTACCCGAAATATATTTGTACTTAAAAGTAAATGGGGATATGTATTTATTATCTTGGAGGGCTAGGATGTTAGCCTAAATTATGAAAACATGTGTATCTGAGACTTTGAAACACTTTAAGTCTATTTTGCTAAAGAATGTATATTTTGGAAATATTGATGTTTTATGAGTTTTCGAGCTCACGTTTGGGGCTTTTCAAGTGAATGATAATATTGGGATATGAATATACGTGTTATCTGAGCCTTGACTCAAAAACTCAGTTTTTGTACATTTTCCAAACTCATCATCGCAAAAGTTTTAGAGAAAATCACATTTTCCGCACCTCACCGGGCCCCGACAACTATTTTCGGCTTTTGAAAACTAAAAACTCACTTTTACATTTTTTATGAAATTTTGGGACCGGTAGCATCGAAAATAGAGGCCGTATGCGAAAAATCACATTTTTGCCTCAAAACTTACTTTTCAAATCTGCAGCAGACCAGTAGACTCAAATCAAGTTCCGTTTGATCCTACTATCTCTCCTATGTCGGGTTTAGATAGGCGAGCTTTGAAATTTCGATTTTTCCCCTGAAATGACTGATTTACCCTTGGGCGAACATGAGGCGTTGGAATGGTCCGTTTGAAGCACCATTTCATTCTTTTCACTCCTTTTCGAATTTCAACGACTTTTATAACTTTCTCAAGTCTGAAATGACTATTTTACCCCTAATATGAATTTTGAAATATATTCTTTTTCTAAAAAGTGGTCTAAGAAATTATTTATTTTGAACCTTATCTATTTTTGGTGTCGCGTGTCGCTACTTGTGGACTCTATTCGGGTTTACGAATCGCGGGGCGTGACAGTGAGAATTAATGTTTTCTTGGTGAACAAATTGTAGTAGGAAACGGGTCATCTCTTTACTTATAAAAGTGCATATATTTCATCAATTATACACATGAACGATACAACACAATATAGTTTTAACGTGTGTGCAAAAGGTTAAGAGAGAGAAACCCTATTTCATTACCCTATTTCCTTTAGGATTTTCTTTAAGGGTTTTCTATGATCATGGATCGAGACGACTAATGATAATGGATCAAACGTGAAGATTTATGGATCGCAAATAAATGATTAATTATTATCATAGCTATGATGTATTTATGATTTATTTTCGCTTTAAGATATATAGTATGAGCATGATGAAGTTCTAAGATCCTTAGAGTTTATGTTCCGTGAATTTGTGTTTTATGTTCTTGCATGAATATCATAAATTAATTTACATGTGGTATCAGAGCACTTGGTGAGAATTCGCCATATTTCATAAATCTAATTTTGTAAATTATTAAAGGAATCTCTACCTATATGGGAATAATGATTCTGTATATATTATTGTACATATACGGATAGATTACCACTGATTTGTTATTCTCCAAATTTCGTGCATAATGAATGTATATGTGATTTAAGTTCCTTTAACATTCTGTGCATGATTTAAAGAAATATGTATACACATATATGTGACATATTTGTTTTGTCATTAAAGTTTATGTTTAACTTATGTCAACCTAGGCTTCCGTGCTACATATTGCAATTGATATGTTTATAAATTAGGTCACTTTGTATTAGTGGTTGGGTTTTATTTTAAGTTAACCCTCTAAATGATTGAACCATGCTTTAAATACATAAATCGTAATTCCTAAATGAAAGTGTGTTTATTATGTTCGAAAATTCATATCTCCTAATATTGATCTTCGTTGAAGCCAAAACAATTTATTTGTTATGCAAAATATGCAAATAATCGATTCTCAAAAATTTCACGCAAAAACTCACAAGTATTTTATTTATGAAAATTAAAATACTTTTCTGGACCAGTTTGTTTATTTAGATGGTTTGTCTCTTGTTACTGGGTTTTAGTGCATGAAACTTATATTACTGAAATCCTCTTTCCATAAGCTTTCCGTGCATATATTATTTGCATTTTTTTATGAACGGTTTGTGAGATATGAATTTTACAAGGTTTAATGGGGATTTAAATGCATATATCTAGAATTATGTTTTAATCTAGAAATTTAAACTTGTTTGGGATGTACAATAAGTGTTAGTGTTGTGCCCATGTGCGCATACATTATGGAGAATCAATTTTAATTGATTCAATTACGAAAATTTATTTGAAGTATGTGTGCATAATGATTTATATGTCAATAATTAATTAATTAGTCCCTAACTAAATTGATATTCATATTATAGGGTTAGTTAGCCATCAAAAGTGGCCTAACCGAATGAATGAATATAGAATTTATTAGAACATAAAGTTAAATTGATTAATTATTATTTAATTAATCCTTCTCTAATTTAATATTCATATTCATATTAAAGGGTTTGTAGCCGCTAAAGTGACCTGACCAAAGGAAATGAATATTAAATTTAGTTAGATGCATAATTGCATTTATGAATTAATTAATCGGTACCTAAATTGATATTCATATTATAGGGGTTGTGCGGCCAAGGTGGCCTTACCAAAATGAATATTCAATTTAATAAACACATGAAGTAAATGGGCTACTCTAAATTAAAGTTTCATATTATAAGGTTTGTTAGCCGCCAAAGTGGCCTGACCAAATGGATGAATATTTAATTTAGTATGACGCATAATTGCAATACCTCATGAATTATTGATGCTTATAATTTAGTTTGAAATTAATTCATGAGTATTGAGCTGATTTAATTAGTGATTAAATTAGCATTAAGGGGTCATATGTGTTTTAATTGGCTAGGTAAATGATATCCAAAGATAACTTCCCTAGTTTGATTACTTATTATATCACCCAATAAAATATGTATATAAATACATATAACCATCATTATTTGTATTTTTTTTGTTACTACCAAAGTAGGACCATAGTTATACATTATATTTATGTACTTATATGAATATACGTGTTGTTAACTCAAAACATTAATGTTGTGAGCATTTTATGCTATGAGTGTATTATTGTATCCCTTAATTTTCATTTAAATATGTTTCGATTCTAATAGAACTAACTTATGATAATTGAATAAGTTTAGTTCAATTATAGTGTATTAGATTAAATTTAATACTTTAAGTTTAGGAGGTATCGAACATATTAAATATTATGTTTATGCAAATAATTTTTGAAAATATTTGTGTTAAGGAATATTGGAAAGTATGTAAACAAAATTTTATTTTATAAATAAAATAATTATTGATTCCATCACTACTATGCATGATGTATTTTATCTTGTATGATTATGATTTTGGGATATTAATTTTCTTGCCAAAATTGAGATAATTATGTATGACTATGAATAAATCATTTATGATTTAATTATTCTCGAATTTTAATCTACTTAGTATGGGTTATGTAAATTCAATATAACACTATTATTGACAAGTGTAACGTGAATTGATTGACCAGTATGTTAATTTAAGTGGAGGTAGGATTGAAGTAGCAAAATAATTATTTATCTCTTTACTTAAGAGACAGAAACCCTATTTCCTTACCCTATTTTCTTTAGGGTTTTCTTCTATGTGCAGACTTTAGATCAAATAAGGGTTTTCTATGATGATGGATCGAGACAGCTAATGATAATGGATCAAACGTGAATATTTATGGATCGCAAATAGGTGAATAGGTATTATAATAGCTATGAGGTATTTATGATTTATTTCCGCTTTAAGATATATAGTGTGAGCATGATGAAGTTCTAAGATCCTTAGGGTTTATGTTCCACGAATTTGTGCTTTATGTTCTTGTATGAATATCATGAATTAATTTACAACTAATTGTAACGAATAAAATGTTTCGCGATTCGACCAAAAAAATTAAACTATTAGAAGAGACAAAATCCAACCCTTATATCCAATTACCCTGTGGGACAAAGAAGAAGAACAACTTAAAAGACAAAATGACAACCATTGAAATAATTTATGACAATAATTGAAATTACCTAGGAGATAACGGAAATAAGCTGGGAGGGGGTGAATAGGTTTTTCATAAATTTAATGACCAATTAAAATTATTTGCTGAATATTTAATTTTAATAAGAATAAATAGGTCATTAAAATCCTTTTTCTAGAATAATAATATTAATCACAGATAAAATAAAATTTTATTGAAAATATATTTTTAATAAAAATAATGAATTTTCAATAAAAATAATGAATTTTTATTAAATATACATATTTAATAAAAATAAGAAATTTTTATTAAAAATAATTTTATTTTAATAAAGATAATATATTTTTATTAAAAATATTTTTCTGGAAAGACAAAATTATTTTGTGAATTATCGATTGGTGATGTCCTAGAATCAATATTATGAAACTAGGGTACGATTGTTATCCAAACATGTGAAATCAAATTTTTATTGAAACGTGTGCCTACCGATTGATCACTAATGTGCCATTGATCAATCACATATTCCCACAATTAATCGCCAGTGTACCACTGATTTAATCATAAGTGTACCATCGATCAGTTGCAGTCTCCCACGGATCAATCGCAAGTGTACCATTGATAAATCGGTGACGTGAAATCGGATTTGGGATTGTTCACACAATATCACAATCAAATTGATTACAACACAATAATCTATGGGTTGATACGAATAGTATCACAACTAAATCCATAACACCATAATATAAGTGCATAATTTAAAACAGGAGAACGACACACAAATATTTACGTGGAAAAACCTTGGAAACGTTCCAAGGAAAAAATCACGGATATCCTCGGTATCGGTGCACTATGAATCAAAGAATTTGTACAGACTCTATGAAGTTAGGACTTACAATAACTTCGATTTTCCGTTGTTCACTCGACGTCTGAAAGTTTTGATTCACTCGCACTCCACGAAGCTTCTTTCCCCGATCTCCGTACTCTAACAGCTCCGCTCCTCACGGATCAATGTACACATAGTGCAACATAACGTGTGTAGTTTTTCAGTATCTAGTTCCTCCAATTGTGCATAAAGATCACACTTGTTGAAGCACAATTGGAGAACCCCCAAAACTAGAGAGACCTAGAAGATGAATGATCACTCAATACTTTTCTGTCTATTTCTCTCTCTTTGCAGGAATATCTGAACTGTGGAAGAAAAGTAGAGCTCTCAAAACTTTTCCTTTCTTCTCAATATCTTCAATTATGGAATAATATTTCTTGTTCTCCAAGCCTTTTCTTGCCTTCTAAGTTTTTTTTTACCTCTAAGTCTTGGTCTTTTTACAATTAAGTCCTCAACTTTTTATCAATCTTCGTAATCAACCCAATATGATTATTGACTAGACATGCCAAAAATAAAAATGTTCTTACAATCTCTCCCTTGGCATTTCTGAGACAAAACCATATATTACAATGATAACCCCAAGAGAAACAAAATAAAATCTAGACATATGAACACACATTAAAAAACATAGACCCAGACCAGTATCTTGATCTCATGACGATCTACCAATTCCTGCAACCACAACACTAAACAAATATAACATGAAAAGCAAGTGTGGAAAATAATTAATAGGATTAACCAAATACAATGATCATAAGAATAATAACAACATGAAGAGGCATAATGATCATAACAGTGTAATCTCTTTAAAAGCATACATAACAATTATAGCATACATAACAAGCATATCAATTGTATAAATGTAATCATATCTCCCTAAGAACATACTACCCCTCAATAATTAATCTTTCCCCCTTAACATATAATCGCTCCCCCTTAGTTGATAATCTCTCTCCCTCGATACATATTCTCTCCCCATTTTTGACACTGAAATGCCAAGAAAGGAACTATCAGTATTACCTAATATTGTAACCACAAGGAAAGAGATGCCTAGCTTGTAACCATAAGGAAAAAATAGAAGATGAGACTCAAGAATCTAGGTAACAAACAAGATACACATAGAACTCTGAAAGTTCATATCCTGATTCTCAAGTGATAAACATCTCTACAATGCATGACCCAAATACTAATGCATGAATGCAAAATGTCATGTAGAAAAAAAATGTAAAATTTCTTTTTTTTAAGAAACTTGTGAGCAGAGCCGTAGAGACAATGAGATAATCACTAACACAATCACATTTCAATATTGACTTATCCTTTATACACACGGTAGTGAAGGAAATCAGCATTGTTGGCCTAAGGATTTTCCTAAGGGTAATAATGTCTCTTTTGATGATAACAAACCATTAAGGGGTGTTTGGTACTAATGTTAAAATTGAGTTTAGCATTTCAGTTGAACAAAAAATGATTCTGAAATCAAGCTCAAGAATAAGCATGAAAAAGGACAAAATGACCAACACTACTATCTCGGAAATTCTAAAGATCGAAGATTCAATAATTGGGGTTAGATAGGATGATGTGTGAACATTGTAAAAATGTATTTTATGAGTGAAAATACCGTATAAGCTACAGTTCTAACAACCATAATTAAAATTGAAGTAATTGCTAAGGTTTGTTTGGCCTGACTCGGAAGACCAGTCGACTGGCCTTTAATGGGCAGTCGACTAGTGCTTCCAAAGAGTTTAAGCTCTTCTGAACTAGTCAACTAAAACTACTGAAACTCATGTTTTAGTCGACTGATGTCTTTGGTATTAGTACATAAGTCGACTGCTATATCCAGAGGTTTTTTACGCATATTCCTCTCTTGGACCAGTCGATTGATTGGAGAGTGGTAGTCTACTAAAATTCAAACTTCAGTCGACTGAAGGTTCAGGCTAGTCGACTGGTTTAACTAGCAACAACTCTGAACTTCATTTATGGTTTCTCAACCATCACCACATTTCCCCACTCTCAGCTTAAAGCTTGCCCACTCTCCTTTGAGTATAACTCACTCTCCTAATCCTAACCCTTGGTATATATACTCAGAGATGAGTTTTGAGAAGAGTTGTCTTTGTGTGTGTAAGAAAATTAATACTCTTCATCTTCAATAACCAAAGTCTGTCTCTCTTTAAAAGCCATTGAAGGCTAAGTGCAAACAAACATTTATTGCAAATCATTGGAAAATTGGATTATCTTGAGCATTCCTTTATTCTCTTGAACACATCTCTCTTACTTGTTAGAGAATCTTGAGCTAGAGTTTACATATAATCACCATTCAAACACTTGAGCTTATAGTGGTACTTCATCCATAAAACCTTGGGCTTTTGAGTATTTCTTGAGTGATTCATCTTTTCTTCAAAATATTGTAATATAGGGTGAGTGAAGCCCTAGATTCTTCAAGAGTGGATGTTCTCTTGTTTATGAGACAAACTAGTTTGTCACGCCCGAAATTTCCAAAGACTCCCGAATAGGGACATCCGAGGAATCCAGATCGTGATCCATAAAATGAGCGACCAATTAAGGTCCTAAACAACCATTAAATGAATGGAATATTATTAATGACAATAATTCCTATACAAAACAAACTGGAAGCTAAAGCAAATGATACCCAAGGCACATTGAGGTGCCAAAATAATACATTTATACAACGATGCACTGATATCAAATACACGGAAGTGATAGGCCAACAGACTGGCTCCCAAGAGATACAACATCTAAGGTCCCAATACAGGGAACAAGCAAATGAAACAAAAGAACCAACTATACATATTAACGTCCCAAATCCCACAACAACATCAGTACCACGAGCCATCCTGCACTCCAAGTTGTCCATAGCAGAAACATTTCCTCCAAACTAGTGGTGTAAACCACCAGGTATACCACTACCGGGGTGAGCTCATTAAGCCCCGTAGGAGAAAGGAATTATAACTGTCACATCCTACGACCGTTCAAGTCGAGTGCGAACCAACCCGTGTACATGCATCAACCCTAGGTCATTCAAATGTACCACAAGGCACTCACGCCAATATGAGACCCCAGAAATACATCCCTAACCATGCATTAACAAATAGGGTAACTAACACATAGTGAACTATATCACAACAACATGTAATAACTCACACCTATATATATATACACACACGTATATATATACATATAGAGATATACAACCAATACTAGATACGTAGTACATACCCCCTCATAGATCATTACGACTCGTACTCGTCAGTCCCACACGGATAATCAACACAACACTATCACCAAATCACGGGAGAAACAATCCTATTCATAACACTCCAGGAAGAATAACACTCACACTTCCTAGGCCACAAGCGTACCGAGCTCCAAAACCTCAAATCAGTATCAACTCATACTATCAATCCCCTCACATGTCACTACCGACATCCGTAACCCAACACAGGGTTAAAACAATCACATCAACCTAAGGGAAGTCACAAAGGTTGCCCAACAACAAAAGGAAGTGAAATGGATTGAATAACCTATCACACCGACCACTCATAGGTCACATGTTCGCCCAAGGGTAAAATGGTCATTTTAAGGGCAAAAATGTACTTTCACAGGTTACCCCACCTATTTGGATATAGGTTAAACCATAGAAACAAACGAAACCTTTGACGCGAGAGATATGAAGTTTTTAAAAGTGCATCAGACAACGTCGACCCAAATAGAAAGTTAAAGTACCCCTCTTTCAACAAGGGGTAAAACACTCATTTCAAGTGCAAATAAATAATTTTAAATTTTATATCAAAGATTTGGACATAGGCCAGGCCCTAGAAATAAACGGGACCTCAATCAAAGCCATAAGGCGAGAGATATGCATTTTTGAAAACGATATTGGACAACGCCGATAAAAATGGAAAGCTGAAGTACCCCTCTTTCACCAAGGGTAAAACAGTCATTTTAAGTGTAAATAAATTATTTCAAACTTTATCTACAAATTTTGTACCTAGCCCAAGCCATAGGAATAAACTGGACCTCAATCCGAGTTACGAGATGAGATAAATGAATTTTTGAAAATCAGGAAAAATCCACCCAAAGCTAACCCAATCGACTGGCTAGTTCACCCAGTCGGCTGCCTGATGACCTAGTCAACTGGCTCAATGACCCAGTCGACTGGGTGAGACAGAGAGTTCCAAAATATTTATGGGAAATAGCTTGGTTGACCCAGTCGACAGCCTAGAACGGGCCAGTTGACTGCCTAGATTAGAAAACCCTCAAAAATGACTTCCAAACAGCTTCAAAGCCTTAGGAATCATAAGACAAAAGTCCTCAACTCATTTAGGAACTTTAGAAATGAGAAACTATCATTTAATATCGGTTTAGTTTTATCAAAAATACTTTCTTTAAAATCTGTAAAACTAACCGTCTTACCCCCGGTCTCTATTTTGTAAACCACCGACTTTCAAAAGTCAAAATCTTTTCTTTATTGATTTTAAAACCATTTCAAAACTCAAAGTTTTTGTCGGCATTACGGGGGTAAGCAAAAACGAGTTTTTCACTTGAAGACCGAATAGACTCAAACACAAGTCTTATAAAAAATTCATTTTCGGAGAAACAAACTGAAACCAAAGGAAAAATCAAAGCGAATTCGTACACGCTTAATAGAGTAAGGAAATGAGGAACTGAGGTAAAAAGGCAACTCAACGGGAAGGCAAGTGACCATATGCAAAGGCACTAACTCTAACCCAACCGTACCTAGTTCGACATCAAAATATCTAAACTCCACAACGACTTACTCAAGAATGTCCACAACTTGAATGACATTCCTATCCTTAAGATCGCATAAGGGAACCTAGTGGTTGTTGCCACGGAACCAACTAGTTTCAAATCAAGAACCTCTTTCGATTATTTGAAACCTCAATTTCACATCCGAAACCACATCACTTAGGTTTCTAATAAGATCATATGATCATCAGTACACAATCGACTCGGTTTACTCATAACCTAGTCTATCATAACTAAAACATCTAAATCACCATTTATGGCACGTTGCTACACCAACGCTAAATTAGACCACAAAACCATAACCCACATTCTCAGGGCTTCAACTCATAGTCAACTCAATAGCCATAACCGACTTTACTTCTCACAAGAATGTCTCTTAACCAACTCATATCACCTCCCTAAGGCATATGAGCACATAACCACAAGCATAAGAAATTATCTCACATTATACTTTAAACAAGGCATACAATTCATATTTTCACATCCTTTAATTTCACTTGAGCATTTAAATAACATGTGAATTATATATCACAAAATTCACATTAAACATGATCCTTAAACACATAAGATAATTTTATGATCCGTATGTAAACACAAATCACATCTTAGCAACTTAAATGCAATGTGACTCACACACCTCAGGGTACACACTTTGCCTAAAGATCCGAGAGTGGCACATACCACCACGATGGGGCAGCAACCAACCCTATATCCCCAATTTCAGGTTTTTCTCTTTGCCAGAGGTAGGAGTCACCTTTTTACTGCAGTAATCTCAAGGTCCGAGAGTGGCGCATACCACCACGATGGGGTAGCAACCAACCCTATATACACTAACACAAATAAGTATCTCATCATATTTATGAATAACATTCTCAAAATGTCAACATGAATGCTTTTCACCATTCAACATGCTTTTAAATCTCATTTAAAACAATTATCAACAAGGTACTTTTTCATACACCACTCATTTTCCCAAATCATCAAGTTATCCTTAAATACACAAAGATAACTTTACCTTCCATTTATCATGCTTTTATTCTCATTAAAGCAATTTAATCAACACATTAACTCATTTTCATACATAAGTTTAATGTTCAATATAGAAATCTCCAAATTCACAAGAATGGGAAAACTAGAATAACGCTCTAAGTTCCACATTCCAACTCCATCAACAAAGTATCTAACCTATATACGTTATCAATGCTACATTACCTATACTCAAAATCCTATATGTATACTTACTATTATACATATATACATCAATACCATATATATACATATAGTAATACAATCATACTTCCATATCCAAAACTCATAACCCATCTAACATACATCATATCTATCTCAAGTACAACATAATATAGATTATAGCACATTAATACATAAAACCCCAAATTCATATTTTTCAAGTATACACTTACCAAAAATATATCTAGGTTTAGGAATACTAGAATCAAACTCATACTCACACAATCATAAGATGACTAGTTAGGAATTTCCCCCTACCTCTTGAAGAGCAAAGCACAAACCACTACCAAGCAAGACCCATGAAACCCTAGCTTTTCCCCAACCAAAATCCAAGGAGCAAACCGGTGGAAATCTTCACCGTAGCCCCCTAACCATCAATCAAGCTCCAACACAAGAAAAGATCAAGAATCATTAAGTGGTTTTAACAAGAAACCCTAACCAGGGTTTGAAATGGAAACACTCAAGGATGGAAGAACACTTACCTATCTTTAGCTCAAACCGAAGACAAGAACACTATGAACATCTTCTATGTTGATGGCCACATCAAAATCTCAACTTAGGGTGACGAATTCTACCCATAAATGGAGAAGAACAAAGAGAGAAAGGATGAGAGAAAATGGAGGAGAAAGGATGAAAAGTCTTGCAATGAAAGAATAACACACCACATATGTGTAGAGATTTACCACTCACCCCTCTCACCATCCAATGGCCCAAAACAAAGACGGGGAAAAGGAAAATGAATCAAAGGGCTAGGAATAAGTCTTGCCATTGGAAGACTTACTACACCACTCATAAAACCCATTAATTTGCCAAATAATGCCTTATCATCCAACGATTTAGAATAAAGATAGAATCAATTAATCATCCAATGGTTGATAAAAAGTCTTGCCAAGTGAAAGACCAACAATAATGGATTATTTCATTTAAGTGCCAACCAAACAAGGCCTTATGATCCAAGGGTCTAAAACAAAGATGGGAGAATGAAATCAAGGGCTAGGAATGAGACACCACTTGAAATGGGGAAATGACCAAATTCTTCCCAACTTAGGGTTAATTACAAGAGTTCCATCAAGCCTCTTAATTACCCTTCTTCCCCTTGTCATCCTCTCTAATAACAAATATGCCAGTCATATCCCAACACTTACCCAAATCTCTACACTTTTCATTAAGTGCTCCAAATATAAAATTACTCATATACCCTTAGGTCATTTCTTTTTCGAAATCGTTTCTAATAATTTTCATTAATCACAAAATGAAAATATAGCAAATTATTCACCTAAGTGCTACACCGAACGTCTACACTAAACTAGGGTAACACTTTCGGGAACTCATCATAATTGCTGAAGCTCCAACGAGAAAATGTTACACGAACCCACGTAGTCATCAACGAACAATAAATCCCAAAGCCGGAATCGAAAGTCCACGACGTCGTCCCGCTAAGTCTGAAACTCAAACGCGAAAAATTTATACGTACCGAGAATAAACAAGACGTCATGAATAAGTGACGTCACAAAACATTAATACTTGGAAAAGAATTCCAGAAAAGAGAAAGGAAAATGCGGGGCGTTACAGAGTTAACTTGTGTGTAAAGGTTTGTTTTTCACCTTTGAAGGTTAAGCCATAGTGAAAGGTTTGGGAAACGTCTCAAAGGGCATCTTGAGTCGAGGAGTAGGAGTTACTGAACCTTGATAAATCGCGATGTGATATATCTATCTCTATCTCTTTATTTTGATAATATTTGCATGTTTGTTATTTTGTGATAGGTATCTATCTTGAGTAATCTTGCATTATCATTATCTTGAGCTAGTTATTTTTTATAGTCAACTTGGTTTAATTGTTTCTTAAAAAGAAGATTTAGAATTTTAAAAATCCTATTCACCCACTCTGTAACACCCCGTGTTATTTTCCTTTTTCCTTAAATTATTTCCGATTTATTTTCGGTTGTGACGTTACTTATTCATGACGTCTTGTTTACTATTGGTGTTTCGTACGCGTAAATTTTTCGTGTTTATGTTTAAATTCTACGGGACGACTTTACAATTTATCCTTGACTATTACGTGGCCTTTCTTATTGTCGACTACGCGGGTTCGTTTCAACGATTATGTCTAATGCTTCGACTGGGTAGCGACGCATTTTATTTGTTCAACGTTTATGGATTCCGATGATTGGGTTCTATACCCCGAGCTATTTTTATTCAGTTTATATTCTTTATTGGACTTCCCATTTATTTTTCGAGCTCGTGTGATTTTATTTTGAGGTCCCCGGTATATTTTACGGATTTATTGTACACGTATATATTATAAATAAAAGATATATATACGTGTGGGTATTTATTAGGTATATATATATTTAAATATATATAAATACATATAGAGAAAATATATATATGTGTGTATATTAGATGAGAGAAAATGAAACAGATCGACCACCAGTTCATCTCCTTCTTCGTTCTCCTTCATCGCGATAGCCATGCTTCTTCTCTCCATTATCGTCATGCTAGAGAGAGGGAGGTCGTGTGTCTTGGGTTGGGTCACCGAATTGGAGTAGTGGCGTGATTTGCAGAGGTCGTCGGTGGTTGCTGATCCAGGAGTAGGTGGCGGTAGGGGCTGAGTTCGACCTAAGGTTTAGGGGTTGGGTTGTGCTCCATTCGCGCAAAAATTTGAGGATAGCTTCGCCTCATGGTTGTGTTCATCATACTCAAATTTGATGTGAAATCATTGAGCGGTTTGCCAGGAATTCATGATTATAGGTACAAATTATTTTTTAGAAATTGTTAGATTTGTTATATTTCGTTAGGCTATTGCTAATGGGCTTCGACTATGTTGAATAGGTTATCTAGGCGATCATTTTGGTTCGAGCAGAATTTCATTCGGATAATTTTGGTCAGTGGGGCCAATATTCAGTCGCTGATACTGTTCATAGTGGGCCCATTGTGGGCTTGTTTTGGAAATGCATTTACGGTCGGAGTCCCTATAACCCTCTCACTTTTGGCCTAGGTTTATTGCGTTTGTTAGTTTACGATTTGAGCATGCTAATTGTATAAAATGAAATAGAAATCATGTTTAGGATTAATTATCATGCTTGTATGTTTATATATATATAGGAGTTAGATAGTGGATTAGGCTAGTTCCATCTAGGTAATTGGAATTAGTAGCGCTAGACATAGTTTAGTGTATACGTGTAGGCGCGGTTGTGTACGTTTTCATTTTCTTTGATTAGTGGAACCGCTTATGAATATATGTGATTTGTGTGATGTGAAATCCGTGAACTTAGAACGTTATTCTAGGTCCCCATATGATTGTGGATTATTATTTGATTAATTTAAAGGCATGTAACAGAGATGAGATTATATGCTTGTGGATTATTGCTTTAATCGATTTAAAATCATGTTAAAAGAAATTAAATTGATATTCTCGTGGATTATTGATTTAGTTGATTTAAAAATATGTTAGAGAATATTTTCATAAATATGATGTGATACATATTTATGTTGAGGCATGATTTTTATTAAGGTCCTTTATACATATTGAGAAATAGAGAAATGAGGGAGGACTTGGTCCAAACTCCGATTTTCACGGACCATATTTTATGTTTTTTTTTTGTTCCTTATTGAGTATGCATCTATCTCTCAAGTGAACGATCATTGCTGACTTTACATCACTTCATGAGCCTGGTATCCTTAGAGTGAATGGTTAAAGTGTGTATTCATTGACCCTTTCTACTTTCCCTCATGAGCCAGGTATCCTCAAGGGAATAGTTCGTGCAACCGATATTCCTTGTTGAAAGTGAAAGAGAGAAAATTCACTTGGGAAAAATCGGTACGGCTTTCTACCATCCCTCATGAGCCAGGTATCCTCAAGGGAATGGTTAGAGGAATGTTATCCGTTAATCCTTTCTACTTTCCCTCATGAGTCAGGTATCCTCAAGGGAAAGGTTAAAACTTTCCTCATGAGCTAGGTATCCTCAAGGGAATGGTTAGAGGAATGTTATCCATTAACCATTTCTACGTTCCCTCATGATCTATGTATCCTCAAGGGAATGGTTAGAGTAATGTTATCCGTTGACTCTTTTTACCTTCCCTCATGAGCCAAGTATCCTCAAGGGAATGGTTAGAGGAATGATATTCGTTGACCCTTAGAGTTAGGGTGTGTGGTCGTGTGTGGGCCATAGGGTGGTGTTGTGTCACATTGCATTCATGTTGCCATTATGTGATTCCATTTTATATATAGATCATGATATTATTGCATGTGATCTTGGAGCATGTTGATTATGAATATTGATAAATAAATTCATATTTTTATATAATGCTTAACTAAAAGTGGATATGTGAAAACATGATTTAAATACAGTAATTGTTAAAGTATAATGAAATGTAAATTCTTATACTTGTGGTTATGTATGTTTATGCCCTTTGAGGGTTAAGTATGTTGGATTAGTGATCTTTTTGGATAGTTGATGTCAGTGGTAGATTTTAGTATCAACTATGAGTTGAGGCCTTAGAGATGGAGGTTAATGAAATGTTGAACCTAGTTGATTGTGTAATATTGGCCATAAGATGCCTTTCACCTTTTGAGGAATGGATTATCAACCGTACTTTTAAGATTTTGGTTAACTTAGACTAAGTGGCAATTGAACTTAGTTGTTTCGTGGCAACGACCATTTAGGACCTTAGCGTTCTTAGTGATTGTGTTCTTCCTTGGAGTCGTAGTCACTCTTATCAGGCTGCTATTCGAAAATGACATTTTTCAAGATTTATAATCAAACTCTTTCTTATGTAAAGGAAAAATTCATTTTCGCCTACCACCGTAGTCATGACAAGTTTTCGTACTTTAAAAAGTGATCTTAGGATCTTCTTTAAAAAGATTTTTAACTTCGAAAAGTCGGTGATGGTGAATGACGAAGACCGGGGACAAGACCGTCATTTTCATTGTGTGGATTCTTAAAAGAAAACCTACCTTTTAACTTTTCTCGAGATTTTGAGATTCCGAGGCTTTTTTCTAAATATCTCGACCTACAGTATTTTGAATGGTGTCTTCTTGTTTCACATTTGCTTCTGATCGTTTCTAAGTCTCGGGTATGAAGCTTGTTGTTTAGTGCACACACATAGTGTTGTATTTCCGTTCTTTTTGGTTGATTGATGTCACCACCTAGGTGATTTAGGTTTTACATATGTTAGGGGTATGGATGCCGAATGGATTGGTTCGAGTATTAAAAACTTTTTTATTCAAACTATTGGATCCTTGGTATTCATCTTTTTATGACTTTTACTCTTGGCCATTCTCTTTTGGTTTCTTTTATTCAGGTGTCTCCCTAATCACTTGTGGGTGTTCTTAACTTTAACATTGTTGTCTCGGTTATCCGTTTGTTTAGCATTAAGACCTCTTCTCCTTTGTTTTGGTTCTTGACCCTTATTTTCTTGTTCATGAGGGGAGTGTTCATATACTCTCCATGATTTGATTGGTTAGCTTTCCTCACCTATAATGAGAGCGTTGGTAGTTTAATTGACCTTATAGAGGATAATATTATGAGATTGACATGGTAATGTGCTTAGTGGCATTGATGAAGTGATATGATAGAGGTGATTGTGATTCTTCCTTTTTGGATCCTCTGGTTAGCGTTGTGGGCACTTGGGGATTAGTTTATTTAGGCTTGGTGTTGTGTACTTAGCATACGTTGTGAGAGTAGTATAGACTACTGGTGTGGGTACTTAGAGTACGAGTCTTGGATGTACCTTGTAGTGTTGTTTGTGTATTTATATATATATACATATATATATGTGTACTCATATATTGGGATATGATTAGTTACCTTTAGGGTATGTATATACGTTTATATATATATACTCGACTGTGTTTTGTACATTGGTATGTGAAAGGGTTTTATGGTTAGGATTATGTTCTATGCTTTGTGCCTTATCGTGCTTCCCTAATATATGTTTGGCTTATTTATGGGGTTGTTTTGGGTTCCTGCTTTGGTATGAGTACCATGTGAGACGACATACCTACCTAGGATAGATGCATGCACACATGATGGTTAACATTATCTGGACGGCTAGGGGTGTGTTTGTTAGAGGATTTTATTGTGAGCCCCCGAGGTTGTGCTCACCCCCGCACAGATTGTAGGTTTGCAGGTGGATACTGATGACATGTACAGTGGCGATGACGATACGGATGGTTTGGGATGTGGTACTTAGTATTTGTTCCTTTATTCCGTTATTCATATTTGCTCTTGTTTCTCCTCCTCTTGTTATCCGGAGGCTAGTGTTGTAGTATGGGAGCCAGCCTGTTGGCATATCCCCTTCGGTGTATCTTTTATTTCCAGTATTTATTATTTTGGGGTGCCATTGTATCTCTTTAGCACTATCATGCGAGTTTCTTTATTCTTATTCGAGCATTGTGGCTCTATAGGTTTTAGAAAGGGTTGTGTAGAGGTAGTAGTAGTTTTCTTTCCACTACCTCGGCCCTAGTAGGTTTCTGGAATATTGGGTTGTGTGCCATTGTTATTATTAAATTTGTTATTGGCACGTTATTCTGTTATGTTTTGTTGTGGTTGTGTATCCAGATGTTCCATTTACAAACGGAACTCTGCCAATTTTTGTTAGATTCCGCTATTGACTTGCTATCCCTCTGTATGTGTGGAATAAATCATTTTTATCATTATTCCATACGTTTTATCGTATTCGATGTTCTTAATTGGTCGCTTTTTGTTTGGATCACAACCCGAAATTCTCGGATGTCCCGGTTCAGGAGTCTTAGAAATTTAGGAGCATGATACCCCCCCTCTAGGGATAATTAGTGACTTACAATTGGTATTTGAGCCTAATCTTTATTGATTAAAGGCTTAACTGTCTTAGAGAACAATCATGGTCTTAAATATAGTCACTCATATTGAAGGACAATCAAATAATAGACCCTCATGGTTCGATGGATCGAATTATAGGTATTGGAAAACTAGAATAATAGATTACCTGTAAGCCATTGACTACCAAATTTGGCAAGTCATTGAAAATGGTCCCTTTATCCTAACTAAAGTAGTTAACGGAGTTTCTCTTCCTAAATTGCCATATGAATGGGGTAATGAAGAGCGTAAACTCATAACCTTCAATGCTAAAACAAAGGTCAATTTGAGTTGCGCCTTGAGTCTAAATGAATTCAACTGTGTCTCAACTTGTACTACTGTTAAAGAAATGTGGGATAAGTTAGAATTTATCTATGAAGGAACCTCTCAAGTACGAGAATCCAAATTTGACATTCTCATGCATGAATATGAATTATTATTTTCTATGAAAGATGATGAAGATGTTAATTCTATGATGTCTCGTTTTACTAACCTGTTGAATGGACTTAAGCATCTTGGTAGGATCATTCCTAAATTCGATGTCTCACATAAGGTCCTTAGAAGTCTTCCGGCAAAATGGGATGCAAAAGTAATGACGATCAAGGAAGCTCACGACCTCAATTTATGAGCATTGGCAAGATATTTGGGTCTCTTTTCACATGGGAGATTACCTTAAAATCTCGAGAAGAGGAGCCCAGACCTAAAAGAGGTATCACCTTGCAAGCATCAGTCAAAGAAGATGGTGGTGATCCGGTTGAAGAAGAATAAGATGAGGACACTGCCTTGATTACTCAAAAGTTCAAAAGGTTTCTCCAAAGAAAGAAGGGAAATGGTGCAAAAATTGTTAGGAGAAATGAATAAAGAAGTGAGCTAAGAAAAATGGAGCCTCCAATTTGCTTCAATTGCGGAAAACCCGGTCACTACATATCCGATTGCTTTAAGCTCAAAAATAAAAATGAGAAAAGGCCAAAGAAGATGACCATAAATGCCACATGTGATGACTATGACTCATGCAACTCGGATGAGGATGAGACTTACAAGGAAATGACTAATATTTGCCTCATGGCTAATGAGGATGAGGTACATTCAAATTCAAATTCTTTAGATAAACCTAAATTATCTTATGATGAGCTTCTTGCATCTTACAATGAATTACGAGATGCCTTTGAAGACCTACATGATGAATTTGAAAAGTTAGCTTCCAAGCATGCTTCTCTTAAGAAAACAAAATCTTCATGTGCTTCAAATTATTCCACTGTTACCTCATCTAGTATGCATGATGATAAAAGTATAGAGATAGAAAATGAAAATGAATCTTTGAAAAGGACAATTGATGATCAAATAAATGTTCTCACCAAGTTTATTAAGGGCAAAGAAAACTTGAGTATCATTTTAGGAAGACAATGAAGAACTTTTGATAAAAGTTGAATAGGTTATGATGCTTTTGACAATGATGTCATTCTCTTCAAAAATAGAAAATCATTAAGGCATACATTCACCAAGTACTCACATCCTTCCTCAAATAATCATAAGCATGTTACATGTTATCATTGCAAGCAAAAAGGGCATAAATCAAATGTATGTCCACGTAGGAAGAAAAATGCAGCTATGAAATGATTTGGTATCCAAAACGAACTTTTGCATCCATCATTAAAACATTACTTTTGTAGGTGTGCTTGAAGTCCACTTCCACGGAGAAATAGTTTCTTGATAGTGGTTGCTTAAGGCACATGATGGGAGACAATTCAAAATTCATCTCTCTCAAGTCATATGATGGAGGCAACGTCACTTTTGGAGACAACTCAAAGGGCAAAATTATTGAAATTGGTGTTATCGGTATATCTTCTTCTTTCTCCATAGACAATGTTCTCTTAGTTGATGGCTTAAAACATAACTCTTTTAGCATCAGTCAATTACGTGATAAAGGTTATGATATTGTTTTTAGGTCTAATGCATGCTTAGTTGAGAAGGACGGAAAACAATTGTTCAATGCTAAAAGAAATCATAATTTATACACTATGCTTTTATGTGAGTTTCATGAACAAGATGTCAAATGTTTTGTCTCATCTAGCGAAAGTAGTTGGTTATGGCATAGACGTCTAGGACATGCTAGTATGGACCTCTTGTATCACTTGTCAAAACATGACTTAGTCAAAGGCCTCCCAAAGACTAAGTTTGCTAAAGAAAAAGTTTGTAGTGCTTGTCAAGTGGGAAAGCAAGTCAAGTATTCTTTCAAAAGAAAGAAAGACATTGCCACTTCAAGACCATTAGAGCTACTCCATATGGATCTGTTTGGTCCAAAAATGACGACTAGCTTAGCCGGGAGGCTTTTTGTTCTTGTTATTGTTGATGACTATTCTAGATACACTTGGGTTCATTTTCTTGCTCATAAAAACGAAACTCACTCCATTCTTGACAAATTTTATAGATTGGTTAAAAATGAAAAAGATTTAAAAATAAAGAAAATTAGTAGTGATAGAGGTAAATAATTTGACAATCATGACTTAGAGAGTTTGTGTGATGAACTTGGTTTATATCATGACCTCTCGGATCCTAAAACTCCACAACAAAATGGTGTTGTTGAGAGAAAGTATAGATCTTTGCAAGAAATGGCTAAAACCATGTTGAATGAACATAACATTCCCCGAAGCTTATGGGCCGAAGCGGTAAATACCGTTTGCCATGTGATTAATAGAGCACCATACGAATTATGGAATGATAGAAAGCCCAAAATTTGGTATTTCAAGGTGTTTGGTTGTAAGTGTTTTGTGCTTAATGACAAAGACAACTTGGGAAGATTTGATTCCAAATCAAATGAAGGAATTTTCCTAGGTTATGCATCTAGAAGTAAAGCATTTAGAGTTTACAACAATAGGACTCTAACTATGGTTGATTCAATTCATGTTATTGTTTATGAGTCACCACCACCATTGTCTCCTAGGGATGGCTTAGATGATGACGTAGTTGATGCGATTGAGGGTAACTTAAATAATATCAATATCTCAAACTCGTCAAATGACCAAACAAAAAAGTTTGAAGTCAAGGAACAATCTAATGATGACTTGACAAACTCATTTCCAAAATCATGGAGGGTTTTTCACAACCATCCAATTGACCAAGTAATAGGTGATTCATCTAAAGGACTTGGCACAAGATCTCAACTTCGAGATTTGTGTAATTATATGGCTTTCGTGTCTTAAATTGAGCCCAATTTGTTTTTGAGGCTCAAGGCGATGATTCATGGATTGTAGTCATGCAAGAGGAACTGAATTAATTTGAACACAATCAAGTTTGATATTTAGTTCCTAAACCCAAGGATTAAATCATTATAGGTACAAAATGAGTTTTTCGAAATAAAGAGGATGAAAATGGAGTGATCATTCATAATAAAGCAAGATTAGTGGCTCAAGGGTATAATAAAGAAGAAAACATTAATTATGATGAAACATTTGCACCTGTAGCTAGACTAGAAGCTATTAAAATGCTTCTTGAATTTGTATTACCTAGAAATTCCACTCTTTATAAAAAGTGCATTTTTAAATGGTGTTATAGAAGAAGAATTTTTTTTCAAGCAACCACCCGATTTTGAAAATGAACTTTTTCCAAATCATGTTTTCAAATTATCTAAGGCTTTATAACGTTTGAAGCAAACTCTTAGAGCTTGGTATGAAAGGCTTAGTGGTTTTCTACTTGAAAAAGGTTTTACAAGAGGAAAAGTTGCTAACATGCTTTTTACTAAAACCATCTAGAGTAATTTATTACTTGTTCAAATATATGTTGATGATATTATATTTGGATCAACCAATGAGTAACTTTGTCAAGATTTTGCTTCAAGCATGCAAAAAGAATTTGAAATGAGCATGATGGGTAAGTTGAACTTCTTCCTAGGATTGCAAATCAAGTAAACCTTGGATGGTATATTTGTTTTCCAATCTAAGTACACTAAAGATTTATTAAAGCGATTTGGTATAGAGGATGCCAAACATGCCAAAACTCCTATGATTACCACTACTAAGCTAGATAAAGATGAGCATGATGTCTTGTGTAATCTTGTTACGTGTAAATGTTTTGCGTTTATGTTTTGGACTTAGTGGGACGACTTCGTGAACTTTCCTTTCCAGCTTCGTGATTTATTATTCGTTGGCGACTACGTGGGTTTGTTGCAACATTTTCTCATTGGAGCTTCATCAATCGTATTGCGTTCCCGAACGTGTCACTTTATTTTATTTTCAATGTTCCGGTGTAGCACTTATTTGATTTTATGCTTGTTGTGCTTAGCATATTTAACGGGTGTTTCTTGATAGGTATAAATACGTGCATTACTTATTGTATTTTTATTTTGTAATTAATGAAAATAGTTAAAAACGAATTCGGGAAATAATGACCTAGGGGCATTATAGTATTTTCACTAAGTGTAGAGATAGTGGAAAATCCTAGAAATTTGGTGAAGTGTTGGGGTATGAGTGACATAGTGGTAAATGGAGAGGATGACAAGGGGTGGAAGGGTAATTAAAAGACATGATGACACTCTTGTAATTAACATTAAGTTTATAAGAAATTGGTCATTTCCCATTTTCAAGTAGTGTCTCACTTATAGCCATTGATATTCTTCTCCCATCTTTGTTATCAACCCTTGGATCATAGGGCCTTGTTTGGTTGACACTTAAATGCAAGAATGCATTATTCTTAGTCTTTCACTATACAGGACTTCAGTAAACCCTTGGATATTTATTCATTTTCATTGCCTTATTCTCAACCCTTGGATGTTAAGGCCTTGTTTGGCAAGTGTATGAGAGTGGTGTGTATTGGTTTAAGTCTTCCAGTGGCAAGACTACTTTGTGGCCCTTAGATTAAGCCTTCATTTCCTTTCTTTATTCTCAACCATTGGATGGTAAGAGTTGTGAGTGGAGAATCTCTACTACGCTTAGGGTTGGCTCACTTTACAAGACTTTCATTATATCACAAACTCTTGCTCTTTATTTTCCGTCTTTCTTCTTCTCCACTTATGGGTTGATTTCATCACCCTAAGTTGGGAGTTTGATATAGCCATCAACATGGAAGTTTTTCATGGTGTTCTTCTCTTTGGTTTGAGACAAGTATTAGTAAGTGTTCTTCCTTCCTTGTGTGTTTCTTTTCAAACCCTAGTTTTGGGTTTCTTGTTAAACCACTTTGTGATTCTTGTTCTCCTCTTATGTTGGAGTTTGATTCCTTGTTAGGGGACTATGGTAAAGTTTTCCACTGATTTGCTCCTTTGATTTCGGTGTTGGGGAAGAACTAGGGTTTCATAGGCATTGCCTTGTGGTTTTGCTCTGCTCTTCATTGAGGTAGGAAAAAACTTCTTAACTAGCTCATCTTTTGACTACGTAGATGTGAGTTTGATTCTAGGATTCTTAATCCTAGATGTAATTTCTAAGTGTATCCTTGGAATTGTAAAATTAGGGTTTGAACATGTTTACATAAATTAACCCTTAAGTATGGAGTATTTGGTGATGATATTGAATAGGACTATGATGCATGCTAGTTGGGTGGTTATTCTTGAGATTTCTCATATTAAAGTATGCTTGTATTCCTATATATGCGTATATGTATGTGGGTATAGTTGTGTATATGTGTAAGTGTAATTATACATATGTGTATATAGGTGTTAGGGATGTAGCATTGGTAGTGAGATTAGGCTAGCTCCTTTAGTTAGCACCTTTGAGGTATTTTGGGAATCTATGTTATGTTTGAGATGTGATTTATGCAAAACTTGCTTGAATTAAACTAATAGCATGTTTAAAAGATTGGAAAGGTTATCCTTGTGAATTAAAGGATAACTTGATGACTTGGAACATTAAGTGTGAATGATAATGTATCCTTGCAATTTAAATGCTTTAATTGAGATATAAGCATGTTAAATGAATGAAAATGTTATCCTTGTGTATTAAAGGACAACTTGATGATTTGGAGCATGAGAAAGCATTCTTGTTGATTATTGTTTTAAAAAGCATGTTGAATGATGAAAAGCATTCGTGTTGACATATTGGAAATGTTGTTTATAAATATGATGAGATACATATTTATGTTGGTGCATGGCCCATTAAGACATATTGCATATGAGTTCACCTTTTGTAGCGAGAATTTAGTTGGTGTGGTCTACGTCCATTTGTGTATTTATGCATGAGTAGACTTGTTTTGGATCATCGTAACAACTGGCCAAGGGGTGTTTCTCGCTCCTACGGAACTAGTCTTCCTAGAAACAAAAACAGTATGGGGAGGACTTGTCCAAATTCGATGGCACGACCGCGTCGTGGTTGACGTCTTCCTTGTTAAAAGTGTAAGTGTCAAAAGCACTTGGGAAGAACGGTACGATAAATTTACCTTCCTTCATGAGCTAGTATCCTTAAAAGTGAATAGTTAGAGAATGATCATGTTGACCCTTGGAGTAGGGTGTGTGTGGTCGCGCGTGTACCATGAGGTGTGTGAGTCACATTGCATTTGAGTTGCTAATATGTGAATTATGTTTACATGTGGATCATGATATTATCCTATGTGGTTGAGGAGCATGTTTAATGTGAATTTCAATATATAATTCATTTGTTATTAAAATGCTCAAGTGAAATTGAATGATGTGAGAGTATGATTTGCATGACTTGTTTTAAAGTATAATGTGAGATAAATAATTATACTTGTTGATATGTGATTATATACCTTAGGGGTGATATGAGTTGGTTGAAGGACTTTCTTGTGATAAGTAAAGTCAGTAGTGTACTATGTAGTTGAAAGTGAGCTGAAGCCTTGAGAAGGCGTGTGATGGTTTTGTGGTCTAAGTTAGCGTTGATATATGAACGTGACATCAATTGTGACATTGAGGTTTCAATGAATTGGAAGAGGTATTGATTGAAACTAGTTGGTTCCGTGGCAATGTCCACTAGGTTCCCTTTAGTGATCTTAAGGATTGGAAGGTCATTAGAGTTGTGGACATTCTTGAATAAGTCGTTATGGAGTTTATGGATTTGGATGTCGAACTAGGTATGGTTGGGTTAGAGTTAGTGCCCTTTCCTTTGAGTTGTTTTTTAACTCCGGTTCTTCCTTCATTTGCTCCATTTGGGCGTCTACATATGCGCTTTGGTCTTTCCATTGGTGTTTCAGTTTGTTTTCCCGAAAACGGATTGTCATAAGACTTGTATTTGAGTCTATTTGGTCTTTAAGTGAAAAACTCGTTTTCGCCTACCCCCATGACCCCGACTAAAACTTTAGGCTTTAGAAAATTATTTTGAGTAGTTTGAAAAGATTTTGGCACTTAAAAAGTTGATAGAATGCTAAAACGGAGACCGGAGGCAAAACGGTCATTTTTTCACAAATTCTTCCATACCACGCGGCAGTTTTCAAAACCTCGTATCCCCTTCTCCGTATATCGTATCGAGGTGAATTCTTTTTTGTTAGAAATATAAAATATTTAATTTGTGTTCATGCTTTTGAAAAGGTAGTTTTTTGAAACTTCATTTTCGGCAGAATGTGGGTGTTTTTGAGGTTTGGAACAGTAATTCACTGTAGCATGGCTACACGTTGTTTTCCTGCACGCATGACAGTTTTCAAAACTTCATATCTCCTTCTCCGTTTATCGTATCGAGGCGAGGTGTTTTTTGCTAGAAATATGACATCTTTAAATTGTGTTTAGGATTTTGAATCACTCGTTTTAACGTATTTTTGAATGATTTATATTCATTTGAAGGGGACGGTATATCTTTAACTTTTACATGTCGCTGTCCTTTAGAAATTCATATTTTTTAGCTCGTTTACTCGAATTCATTTCCGTTTGTTTCTATGGGCTTTTTAGATCTACTTTATTATATATATCTTCAGTTTTTGGGTTTAGGTCCAAGTGCCTAGGTTTTGGCACCCGAACTCGTGTTTTATCTTAAATTTAAAAAATGCATATCTCACCTCGTGGCTTTGATTTAGGTCCCGTTTGTTTCTAGGGCATGTCATATGTCCAAATATTTGATATAAAATTTGAAATCATTTATTTTCACTTGAAATAATTGTTTTACCCTTGGTGAAAGAGGGGTACTTTAACTCTCTGTTTGGGTTGGCGTTGTCCGATGCTTTTTTCAAAAATTCATATCTCTCGCGTTGTGGCCTTGAATTTGGTTCCATTAATTTCTATGGTTTGACCTATCTCCAAATAGGTGGGGTAAAGTTTGAAAGTACATTTGTTCCCTTGAAATGACCATTTTACCCTTGGGCGAACATGTGACATTGAAGTGGTCAGTTTGATGGGTTGTTTAATCCCTTTCACTTCCCTTTTTATTTTTGGTAACCTTTGTGAATTTCTTTCGGTTGAAATGATTATTTTACCCCTGTGTTGGGTGTATGGATGGTAGGGAGGGACAGGTGAAGTGATTAGTGGTATGGTTTGATAGTGATTGGAGATTTTGGAGCTCGATATGCTCGTGATTTGGGCTGGCTGGTACGAGTCGTAGTGATTAATGAGGTGGTCTATACTACATGGCTTGTATTAGTTGTATGTCTCTGTATATATATGTATATATATAGGTGTGCATTTATTATATGTGTTTCCAGGGTCTCATATTGGCATAAGTGTCATGTGGTATATTTGACTGACCTAGGGTAGATGCATGTACACGGGTTGGTTCGCACTCGACTTGGGCGGTCGGAGGATGTGACAGTTATGATTCCTTTCTCCTGCGGGGCTTTGATAAGTGGACCCCGGCGTTCTTTTTTCTAGTGTCCCAAACACTAGTTTGTAGGAATTGTTTCGGCTACAGACAACATGTGGTGCAACGACACCTTTATTTTATTTACTCGTTACAGGTCTGGTTTGACATGGAGTGTTACGGATGTTGTTGTGGGATTTGGGACGGTTATATGTAGAGTTGTTTCATTTTACTTTCCTTTACTTGTCTCTTGTATTTTGACTGTAGTTGTATTTCTTGGAATCCAGTATGTTGGCATACCCCTTCCTTCTATTTGGTATCGTTGCATTGTTGTAGAAATGTATTCTTTTGGCGCCTATATGTGACTTGTGTATCATTTGGTTTAGCTTCCACTTGGTTATGTATGGAATTATTGTTATTAATAATATTCCATTCGTTTTATGGTTATTTAAGATCTTAATTAGTCGCTTCTTGTATGGATCACAACCCGGATTCCTCGAATGTCCTGGTTCGGGAGTCTTTTGAATTTAGGGGCGTGACAATGGTAAAAATGTTGATATCACTAAATATAGAAGCATGATTGGTATTTTATTATATTTGACCGCTAGTAGACCGAATATCATGTTTAGTGTGTGTTTGTGTGCTCGATTTGAAGTATGTCCAAAGGAATCTCATTTATGTGTTGTTAAACGTATCTTCTGTTATCTATGTTACACAATCAACTTAGGACTATGGTATCCACGTGACATTTCGCTTGATTTTATCGGTTATTTGGATGCTAACTTTACCGGATGCAAAGTGGATCGAAAGAGCACTAGTGGCACATGTCACTTTCTAGGACACTCACTTGTTTCATGGTTTAATAGAAAGCAAAACTCAAATGATTTGTTTACCACCAAAGTTGAATATGTTGCGGTCGGTAGTTGTTGTGCTCAAACGCTTTATATTAGGCAACAACTGATTGATTACGATTTTTTATTCAATTATGTGTCTATTAAATGTGATAACACTAATGCCATTTGCATATCTAAGAATCCCATTCAACACTCACGCATTACGCATTAGCGAAAGGCAATGTAGAATTGGTTTTTGTGAACACAAATGACCAATTAGCTGACATTTTTACTAAACCTCTCCAAGAGGATTCTTTTTCGAATATTCGTAGGGAAATTGGAATGGCTTTTAATGTTGATGTTCTAACTTGATGCTATGTGTTATTTGCCTAAGTTTCTTGTCTTAAATTTCTTTTATGTGCCATATTTTGTCTTAAGTGTTTATTATCAACTTATTTATTCGTAATTAGTTTTTATTTCATTTTTGAATCTAGTTTCCTTGGTATTTACTATTTTGTATTAATCATCATTTAGTTACTTTTCTTGTATGGTTTTAATTTAATTTTACTTTTATTTTTATTTTTTATTATTTATTTTCATTTATTTTCAGCTTTTTTTACCCTATTTTAATCTATTTTATTTTTGGGTTGGCATTTTTGTTTCCTGGAATGGCTAGTCGACTGATGGAAACATTGAGTCGACTGCCCTCTCTAGAGAATTAAGCCTTTTTGGTTTAGGATGCACCAGTTGATTGATACTTTGGCTTGAGTCGACCGGTTTATCGAGCGAACCTAGGGGTTGAGAGAAGAGCATGATCAATCTACTGACCTCTTGGATTCAGTCGATTGGATGCATGCTCAGTCGACTGATTCTCATGTTTCAGTTAACTGACTTAAAAACTTCTTGAGGAATATGTTATTCCAGTCGACTAACCTACCTTTCTAGTCTACTTATTGCCCTATTTTTGCAGCTTTTATATTTTGGATATGATCATCTTCTCCGCCTCTTCCCTTTTTCTAGCCTCCATCTCTCCATAACTATCCACTATAACCGACCACTGTTGTTATTGTTTCTCTCATTCCTTCATTCATCTCGCCTTCTTCTCCATTCAATCGTGTCACCATATTTTTGTTGCTCATCATCCTCTCATTTCACATCGCACCGAAACCTTCCCAAGGCCATCGCTGTCATCTTCTCCTTCATGGAGAAAGCACCAGTTACCCATTGGTCTCACCCAACATTACCTCATGGACTAATGTTGGGGATGACTCACGTGAAGGTTCTGATGCTTTGAGTCTCACTGCCCTCCTTAACGATAATCTGTTTAACTATATTCACTATGAAACCATGTTTGTCTCCATATTTTCTTTTTGCTAAATAAATCCAATGTGCCCTTTTTCGGTGAGATGTCTGATGACAAAGCCATTTTTCTTAACTCTTTGCATTTGCATCATCTCTTTCTTGGCATCCATGTCGATAGGACACTCGTCTCTCTTGGTGCTTCAGAGGTTCGCTATGAGCTTATTTAGTCAGTGTCTCATTGTGAAGAAAAGGTGTCCAAGATTGATGATCTTTCTCAGGCTATTGATGATCTTAGTACTAGCTTCGCTTCTCACTTTGTTGATCTCGACTCTTCTTTCGATGAGCTCCGGTGGGAGATCCGCTCGGCTCTTCCACCTTCTTGATGTGCCAAAGGGGGAGAGATGTTGTTGGTGTTTTTGTTGTTGTTGCCTATTATTTTGTGGTTTTATTATTATTATGATATGGTAGTTTTATTGTCAGTATGGATTGGACTATTATTGTAATTTTTATTTTTTGGTCTTATTTTGTTGTCGTTTTGTAAGTTCCTTTTGGAACTTTACCTTAAGATTATACTGAACTCTAAATGAAAAAATGTTGATTAATTAACATTATCTTCATCTAATTTAATGTGTATGGATATTTCTATGTTTAATGCTTTAACTGAGGGGGGACAAAATTGCTCTCATTGTTTCATGATTACTATGCACTTGTTGAGGGGGAGCATCATTACATGATACTCTAACTCGTTGCAAACACCAAATGTCTTGTCACCATAAAAGGGGGAGATTGTTGGTCTAAGGATTTTCCTCAGGGTAATAATGTATATTTTGATGATAACAAACCATTTAGGGGGGTTTGGTACTAATGTTAAAATTGAGATTAGCATTTCAGGTGAACAAAAGATGGTTCTGAAATCAAGCTAAAAAATAAGCACGAAAAAGGATAAAATGATCGACACTATCTTGGAAATTGTAAAGATCGAAGATTCAATAACTGGGGTAGATAGGACGGTGTGCGAACATTGAGTGAACATACCATATAAACTGAAGTTCTAAAAACCGGAATTAAAATTGAAGCAATTGCTAAGGCTTGCTTGGCCTGACTAGGAAGACTAGTCGATTAGTGCTTCGAGAGAGTTTAAGCTCTCTGGAACACTTGGTTCTCATGTTTTAGTCGACTGATGTCTTGGTATCAGTCGACTACCGTGTCTAAAGGTTTTTGACGCCTATTATTCTCTTGGACTAGTCGACTGATTGGGGAGTGGTAGTAGACTGAAATTCAAACTTCAGCCAACTGAAGGTTTAGGCCAATCGACTGGTTTAACCAACAACGGCTCTGAACTTCCATTATGGTTTCTCAACCACCACTACTTCTCCCCACTCTCAACTTAAAACTTGCCCACTCTCCTTTGAGTGTAACTCACTCTCCTAACCCTAACCCTTGGTATATATACTTAGAGATGAGTTTTGTGCAGAGTTGTCTTTGTGTGTGTAAAAAAATTAATACTCTTCATCTTTAACAACGAAAGTCTCTCTTTCTCTTTGAAAGCCATTGAAGGCTAAGTGCAAGCAAGCATTTATTGAGCATAGTTTCATTTTTTGCAAATCATTGGAAGCTTGGTTTCTAAAGATCATTCCTTTATTCTCTTGAACACATATCTCCTACTTGTTAGAGAATCTTGATATAGAGTTCATATATAATCACCATTCAAACAGTTGAGCTTATATTGGTACTTCATCCATAAAACCTTAGGGTTTTGAGTATTTCTTGAGTGATTCATCTTTTCCTCAGAATATTATATTCTAGGGTGAGTGAAGCCCTAGATTCTTTAAGAGATGATTGTTCTCTTGTTTATAAGACAATCTAGTTAGCTTTTGTCTAAAGGTTTGCTTTTCCAATTTTGAAGGTTAAGCTAAAGTGACAAGTTTGGGAAGAGTCTAAAGGGGGATCTGGAACCGAGGAGTAGGAGTTACCGAACCTCGATAAATCGAGGTATCATCCTTTATCTCTATCTCTTTACTTTGATAATATTTGCATGCTTATTATCTTGAGTAATCTTGCATTATCATTATCTTGAGCTAATTATTTTTGATAGTCAACTTGGCTTAATTGTTTCTTAAAAAGAGGATTAAGAATTTAAAAATCCTATTCACCCCCTCTAGGGTTAATTAATGACTTACAAGCACAAATACCTTGTAGACCCAAGAATTCACAAGTCACGCTTTACATAGCATTTGTATGAAAATATTTAGGTGCAAGCACTCTATTAAGGTGAGAGCAATACACATTAATTCTGATAATCTCCTCACCAACCCTAATGAAAAATAAGCTCAAAAGCCCAAGTTAGAAGTCAAATCTCTAACTTTAACCTCATAGCCAAGTAAGAAGGACGTGTTTGTCTCTAATGTTTTTCTTTTTGCACCCCTTCATATATATATTTTTTATTTTCTCCCCTTTTTACGCGAGCACTCACTGCTTTGTGGTAAGAGACCCGGTTACTCGGGTTGAAAATTTGAGATAATCGATTCCGCCTTTTGACGCGAATACTTGTTGCTTCTTGAGGCAGTGAGACCCGATTACTAGGCAGAAGGACCAGTGCTTTAAGGGACTTAAAGAGACAATCATATATTATGATTTTTTTTCTTTTCGATATCACCCCAATATTCATAAGCAGACGATAGGTATTCAAATGCATATATCAATCTTGTCTAGCTCATGAACCTACAGATCGCTTCGAGTCAGGTGAGAAACACTAACAGTCTTATAAAGCATTATTATCACCTCATATCAAAGTGAAACAAACACCCAAGATTAAAGATTTAAAACATAGTATTTAAACATGTCAAGTAAATTTCTCAAATCCTTAGGTCTGGCTAATACCTCCAATTCCCATAAGCATAAATAGTTAAATAAATGTGAGAATATAGTGAAAAATGATAACCATTTTCACTGTAGCCATGCTCAACAAACCAAACTTTTTATTTTCTAATTTTTTTCTATTTTTGTCATAATGTATGCATGAAAAATCCTAATTATAATAATAAAATATGATGCATGCAAAATACTAATAAACAAAGGAAAATAAAAATGTATGAGAATGTGTCAATTCTAGGATAAAAATGATGCAAGATGTTCCTAGAATGATACATATGATGACATATATCCTAAAGAAGGAATGTCAATAGATTTCTTAAGTTTTACATGCTTTTGAAAATCTACTAGTTTTGCAAATATGTCTGTCAATTGAGAATATGTGGATATATAATCTAGACCTTTCTCATAAGAAAGTTTAGGAAAAATGCAATAACAATTATTAGATGAACACACGCCTTCCATAACGCAATTTCCAGAATAATCAATAGTAGAACATTTATCGGTAGTGTGATAAGTGCACAAAATAGAGAAATTTACCTAGCATAATGTCCTAATATGTATATATTTTTATCTCATGCAGGGGTTGATTTACAAAAGAAAAGAAAAAGAAAGCAAGAAGGATGAAAATGAAGAAAAAGAAAATTTGGTGGGAGGAAAATGTAATAAATGCATATATATATATATGTTTGGGTACGTGTGGAAGTGTATGATGAGTATCATGAGTTAAAGAAAAAAAAAACAGAGAGAAAGTGACATGTTAGGTGAGAGAAGTTGTTGAGAGTAGGTAGCATTTAAATGTAGAATTAAATGCATCAGTATGCATTACGCCTATATATATCTTCACAATTGAGGCTGGAGAAGAGGAGTTGAGGAGTGAAAGCTTAGAATACTTTTGTACCATTTTCATATTTTGTGTAATTTTTGCTCTATCAATGAAATTTTATTCTATTACCTTGTTTCATTTTTTTATCAACATGCTAGCTTAAAACTCTTCTCAAGTGGGTGATGAAGCCACCATGGGTAAGATATAAATAATTTTTATTTTATTTCGTATTGTTTAATTCTCGTCCCGAGAGTATTCATTTTATGAATCTCAATGAACAAAAAACCTTACAATAGAGGTTGGACGCTAAAAAATAGAAGGAGGATTTTCCGTGATTACCAATTAATGGAAATACGGGGAATGCCTACTACTATTTACATTTTATTTAAACCAAAACATTAGAGGGAGGATTCTTCGTGATTACCAATTAATGGAAATACGGGGAATGCCTACCAATATCTATGTTTATGTTTAATAGGTTGGAGGAGAATTTGCAATAGAAATATATAATATTATTTATATAGACCCGGGTGGTGGATTCTTTTCCCTTGAGATTTTTTCCACCATTTGATAATTTTATCTAGTTATTTTAGTTTACTATTAAAAAAATTCAAGAGTTGTTTTAAGTGATTTCTTTTTATCTCGAAAAGTAAAGTTTTGGATCTTTGTCTCAAAACGAGTTCCAAGTTGAGAGTGGTTCGACCCTACTTCTGACTATACTATTTTAAGTAAAGGATTAGTAGGTATAAATTCTTGTTGATCGGGGTGTGGTGAAACAACGACATAATATCATCAAATCTCAACCCGTCATAGTGAAATTGACATTATAGTTATTATCACATATCTGACAAATGCTTTTAGTCTCTTAACATAAAGAAAATTAGCCTTTAGGCTCTTAACATAAAGAAAATCTTCTAGTCTAGGTATACCATAAGCAACAATGGTGCCCTTTCCTAAGACTTTAGAGTTTTTCCCATTACCAAAAGTAGCAGACCCAACATCACTATCCTGAAACGAACCAAACAATGACTTAACTCCAGTCATGTACCTAGAGCATCCACTATCTAAACATCAGGAACTAGAGTCACGCGCTCTAATTGTAGTATTGGCAACACAACAATGTATCTCACCTTTCATAACCCATGCCTTTTTAATTTTCGGAGCTCTACTTGCCAGCTCTGACAAATTCTTTACATCTTCACTCAACACGCTAATTTTATCTTCAACATTGGGTCATCTTTGAGTACTTTCATTTGTCCTTGATTTCAAAGCTCTCCCTCTTAATTTTGAACACATGGGTCGAATGTGACTTTTTACTTCACAGTAATGACATATAGGAATAAACCTTTGAAAATCATTATTTGAATCCTTATGATATCTAGAGGTAAATGGAGGAATCCTCTCAATAGGTTTTCTGACATAGACCATTAGGGTTCCTAGCATAAGGTGTTAGTCACTAATTAACCCTAGAGGGGGGTGAATAGGGTGTTCAAAAACATTTCTAACTCTTTTCGAAAGTAGAACAAGCTATAACAATTTCTCAATCACTTCAATAGTCAAGTGAAAGATTCAATTCAATTGATCTAATAAATTATCACAAAACTAATTATGGCATACAAGATATTGAGATAAATATAACAAACAACATAATGAAGTAAAGAGATAGAGATAAAGAGATTGACACCGTAATTTTTATGAGGTTTGGTAACTCCTAGCCCTCGGCTCAAGAACCCCTTCTTGAAACTTTTCCCGATCCTTTCACTATGGCCCTTCCTTCATAGGTGGAATGACAAACCTTTATAACACAAGCTTCACGAGTTTGTCTCTCAATCAAGAGAACAATCCTCTCTTGAAAAATCGTTGGACTTCACTTGTCCGAGATCACAAAATTCGTATGAAATCAATTGTATCACTCAGGAATAAAAACATTCAAAAACCCAAAGGTTTTTATGGAAGACAAATCAATATAAGCTCAAGTGTTTTTGGTGATTTCTCAATAGCTCTAGATATGTATTCTTAAAGGATATATCAATGAATAATATTTGGAGAATAAGAAGAAATACTAGAGTTTGAAACTTCTGAGATTTTTACAGAAAATCAGATTTTTGTTTGCTTCCTTTCAATGGCTTTTTCATAAACATTGTGTATGAAGATGAAGGCTTCTCTAGTTCAATATCTTACTGTCAAAATATACATCTCATTATTTATATATGGAGGCTTTAGGGTCTTGAGAATAAATAATGTAATAGTGTAGACAAGAGCCGTTTGTTGACCATTAAACATGTTGCTCAAAAGAGGGAAAAATATTTCTGTCAAAATTGCAAAAATCATGGAGCTCTTAGTCGACTACATCAAGGTTTTAGTCGACTACATGGACCCTCTTAGTCGACTAGATGAAGTCCTAGTCGACTAAATGGTGGTGTCTAGTCGACTCAATGGTGCTTTATTTGACTCAATGGTGATGCTTAGTCGACTATACTGAGGCTTTAGTCGACTCAATGAACTGATGAAAATCTAGCTAAACTTATGTATGGTTTAGTTGACTACTTAAGATGGTCTAGTCGACTAGGTAATGGTTTAATCGACTACATTGGTCTTTTAGTCGACTACAAGTCAATTGATTTAAAACTCTAACTTTCGTATTGGTTCAGTCGACTACATGAAGTCTTCTAGTCGACTATGGCTTTGAAGAACACTTGTTTTAAATCATTTTTTTTTTCATTTGAGTTCAGTTCATTTAATACTTGACCTTATAAGATATTATCAATGCATTAATTACCTTGTTACAATGATCGCACCCCGACCTATCTACCTCGAGTCTTGAGTCTTCGACTTTCGCCTTTTCTGTTGAATATTTGATTTTCCGTTTTCGTGCTTTAATTTATTTCTTTCTTTTCTCTTTTATGCAAGCTTTCTTTCTGAGCATGTTTTCCAAATCATTCATCTGTCTTTTGATGAAACGCTTAACTCAAACTCATATTAGTACCAAACACGCTTTAAATGTTTCGTTAATATCAAAATATGATTTATTGTCCGAGAATAAATTTCAAGGCCAACAATCTCCCCCTTTTTATGTTGACAAAATATTTCATGTTTACGTGTAAGTGGTGAAGTATCAAGTGATACTCCCCCTCAATGTGTGCATTACATGCTCCCCCTTAGTAAATAGATTTTTGCAATTTTGTACACTTGCATGGAGCCACACATAAACATGACTTGCATACATGAAAGCATAAAGCATAATACACGATGTTGGTTTTGAAATTATGTTTCGGGAAACAATACCAAAATTGATGATAACAAACAATTAAAGAGTGTTTTATACTAATGAATTATTGAGTTCATGTTTTCATCAAAAGACAGGTGAAGGACTCAAAAAACAAGCTCAGAAAAAAAACTTGAATAAAAGCGAAAAGCCAAGAAAGAAATTGAAGCGCGGAAATGGAAAATCAAATATTCAATGGAAAAGGCGAAAGTCGAAGACTCAAGACTCGGGGTAGATAGGTCGGGGTGTGATCATTGTAACAAGGTAATTTATGTGGCGATAATATCTTATAAGCTCAAGTATAAAAGGAACCGAACTCAAATGAAAGGAAAAATGACTTAAACAAGTGTTCTTCAAAGCCATAGTCGACTAGACCATCTCTAGTAGTCAACTAAACCAATCAGAAGCAACAAGTTTTTTCTCCATTTCAATTGAGTCAACTAAAGCCTGAGAGTAGTCGACTAAGCTACACCTATCAGTCGACTACAGCTCCATGTAATCGACTAGACTACACCATGTAGTCAACTAGAACCTCATCTAGTCGACTAAGAGGGACTATGTAGTCGACTAAAGCTGTGATGTAGTCGACTAAATGCTCCATGTTTTCTACAGATTCGACAGAAACATTTTTCCCTATTTTGAGCAACATGTTTAAAGCTTTCAAACGACTCTAGTCTATTCCAAATACAATATTCATTCTTAAAACCCTAAAGCCTCCATATATATAGAATGATATGTATAGTTTGTATCTAGGAGATTGAATTAGAGAAAAAGAAAAGCCTTCATTTTTCATACACAGGTTTTTTGAAAAAGCCATTGAAATGAAGCAAACAAAAATCTAATTTTCTGCAAAAATCTCAGAAGTTTCAAACTCTGGTATTTCTTCTTATTCTCCAAAAATTATTCATTGATATATCCTTTGAGAATACATATCTAGAGCTATTGAGAAATCACCAAAAATACTTGAGCTTATCTTGATTTATCTTCCATAAAAACCTTTGGGTTTTTGAGTGTTTTTGTTCTTGAGTGATACAATTGATTACATACGAATTTTGTGATCTCGGACAAGTGAAGTGCAATGATTTTTTTTCAAGAGAGGATTGTTCTCTTGATTGTGAGACAAGCTCGTGAGGGTTGTGTTGTAAAGGTTTGCCATTCCACCTTTGAAGGAAGGGCCATAGTGAAAGGATCGGGAAAAGTCTCAAGAAGGGGTTCTTGAGGCGAGGACTAGGAGTTACCGAACCTCGTGAAAATCACGGTGTCAATCTCTCTATCTCTTACTCTTTAATTCATTATTTTGAATGCTATATTTAGCTTAGTATCTTGTATGCAAATTAGTCCTGTGAGAATTTATTAGACCGATTGAATTGAATCATTCACTTAACTATAGAAGTAATTGTACAATTGGTATAACTTGTTCTACTTTCTAAAAGAGTTAGAAATAATTTTTGAACACCCTATTCACCCCCTCTAGGGTCAATTAGTGACTAACAATTGGAATTAGAGCTAATATCTATTAATTTTAGACCTAACCGTCTTAGAGAACGATCATGGCCATAAATTTAGTCACTCACATTGAAGCACAATCTAATAATAAGCCCCCATGGTTTGATGGATCAAACTATAGCTATTGGAAGACTAGAATGATAGATTTTCTTCAAGCTATTGACTATCAAATATGGCAAGTAGTCCTTGAAGGACCATTTGTATTAACCAATGTCGTTGATGGAAAAACCGTTCCCAAATTACCAAATGAGTGGGATAACGATGACCGTAAGGTCATGTCATACAATGCTAAAGCCAAAGTTAATTTAAATTGTGCATTGAGTCCAAATGAATTTAATCGTGTATCTACTTGTTCAACGACTAAAGAAATGTGGGATAAGCTTGAGGTGACTTATGAAGGTACCTCTCAAGTACGTGAATCCAAAATTGACATACTCATGCATGAATATGAATTGTTTGCTATGAAAGATGATGAAAATGTGAATTCTATGATGTTTCATTTTACAAATATTTTGAACGGACTAAAGCATCTTGATAGAATTGTTCCTAGATCCGATTCATCACGCAAAATGCTTAGAAGTCTTCCGGCCAAATGGGATGCAAAAGTAACGGCAATCAAAAAAGCTCATGATCTCAACACCATGAGTCTTTATGAGATTTTTGGCTCTCTACTCACTTGGGAAATCATGTTGAAATCTCGTGAAGACGACATCAAGCCAATAAAAGATATAGCTTTTCAAGCCTCTACCAAAAATGAAGCTAATGAGCTAAGTGAAGAAAAAGTGGATGAGGACATTGCTTTGTTCACCCAAAAATTCAAGAAATTCCTTCAAAGAAAGAAAGCCAATGGTGGAAGATTCATGAGGAGAACTGAACCAAAAGGCGAGACTAGCAAAAGGGAACCCCCAACTTGTTTCAATTGCGGAAAGTCGGGACACTACAAAAGTGGTTGCTTCAAGCTCAAGAAGGAGAACGAGAAAAGACCAAGAAAGATGGCTATGAATGCCACATGGAATGACTACAACTCACGTGAATCAGATGAGGAGGAAAATGGCGAGGAAATGGAAAATATTTGCCTCATGGCAAATGAAGAAGAGATACATTTAAATTCATATGCACTAGATAAATCTAAATTGTCGTATGATGAACTTCTCTTTGATTATAATGAATTGTAAGATGCGTTTGAAGAATTACATGATGAATTTGAAAAATTAGCTATAAAACATATTCTTCTTAAGAAAGCTGAATCTTCATGTAGTTCTATTAGTTCCAACTTAGAATCTTCATGCAATGACAAAAGCATGGAGCTTGAAAAGGAAAATAATTGGTTGAAAAATACTATAGATGATCAAATAAATGTCTTAGCTAAATTTACAAAAGGAAAAGAGAACCTTAGTATTATGTTAGGAAGACAAAGAGGATCATTTGATAAATGTGATCTAGGGTATGATTTTTTTGACAATGATGCTCTCATTTTGGAAAAGAGAAAAACATTTAGTCCTACATTTACAAGACAATTTTCTCATACATCTTCAAATGATCATAAACATGTTACTTGCTACTATTGCAATAGAAAGGGACACAAAGCTAATGCATGCCTTCACAGAAAGAAGAAAATTATGACAAAAATGGTTTGGGTTCCAAAAGGAACTATTGCATACTTACATAGAAAAGCGAATGTCGTAACAAAACTGATTTGGGTTCCAAAATGGACCCAAAACAGATTGGGTACCAATAAAAGTTACTTGAACTTGTTTTGTAGGTATTCTTGAAATTCGCATCAAATGAAAAATGGTTTCTTGATAGCGGATGCTCAAGGAATATGACGGGAGACTAATCAAAGTTCATGTCTCTAAAACCCTATGAAGGAGGAAACGTAACTTTTGGAGATAATTCTAAAGGCAAAATTATAGGGATTGGCTCAATTTGTATTTCCTCTTCTCTTTCTTGCTCATAAAAATGAAACCCACTCCATTCTTGATAAATTTTATAGAATCATTCAAAATGAAAAAGATTTGAAAATCAAGAAAATTAGAAGTGATAGAGGTAGGGAGTTTGAAAATCAAGACTTAGAGAAATTATGTGATGACTTCGGTGTATCTCATGATCTCTCGGCCCCTAGAACCCCTCAACAAAATGGTGTAGTTGAAAGAAAGAATAGGTCTCTACAAGAGATGGCTAGAACCATGTTAAATGAGCACAACCTTGCTCGAAGCCTTTGGGCGGAAGCGGTAAACACCGCTTGCCATATAATTAATCGTGTCATTATTTGGATGAAATTGGGAAAAACACCTTATGAGTTGTGGAATGGTCGAAAGCCCAATATTGGGTATTTCAAAGTTTTCGAGTGTAAATGTTTTGTGCTAAATGATAAAGATAACCTAGGAAAATTCGACTCCAAATCGGATGAAGCAATGTTTCTAGGATATTCTTCAAGGAGTAAAGCCTTTTGTGTTTTTAACAAACGGACTCTAACCATGGTTGAGTCAATTCATGTTGTCTTTGATGAATCACCCTCACTACCATCACCTAGAATTGACCTAGAAGAAGATGAGGCGGTTGGGATTGAGGATAATCTAAATACTCTCAATATCTCCAACTCATCAAGTAGTCAAAAGGAAATGAGGGAAGTTGAGCATCAATCCAATGATGACTTGACCTACTCAGTGCCTAAATCATGGAGGATTGTATACAATCATCCTCTTGATCAAGTCATAGGGAATCCATCAAAAGGGGTTAGTATTAGATCTCAACTTAAAGATTTTTGTAACCACATGGCTTTTGTATCGCAAATCGAATCCAAGAACTTCCACGAAGCTCAATGTGATAATTCTTGGATCGTAGCAATGCAAGAGGAACTAAATCAATTTGAATGCAATCAAGTTTTGCGTTTAGTTCCTAGACCCGAAAATCAAACTATAATTGGGACAAAATGGGTTTTTCAAAATAAAAAGGATGAGAATGGAATAATTGTTTGGAATAAAGCAAGATTGGTAGCTCAATGATATAATCAAGAGGAAGGCATCGACTACGATGAGACATTTGCACCCGTAGCTAGATTAGAAGCAATTAGAATGCTTCTTGCATTTGCATCATATAGAAACTTTACTCTTTATCAAATGGATGTTAAAAGTGCTTTCTTGAACGGTGTCATAGAAGAAGAAGTTTTTGTAAAGCAACCACCTGGTTTTGAAAATAATCTTTTTCCAAATCATGTTTTCAAATTGGCTAAAGCTCTATATGCTTTAAAGCAAGCTCCTCGAGCTTGGTATGAGAGACTTAGCGGGTTTTTAACTCAAAATGGTTTTACAAGAGGAAAAGTTGATAACACACTTTTTACAAAAACCATTAAGCATAATTTGTTGATTTTCCAAATTTATGTTGACGACATTATATTCGGCTCAACAAACGTTTCTTTATGTAAAGAATTTGCCATAAGTATGCAAAATGAATTTGAAATGAGCATGATGGGTGAGTTGGATTTCTTTTTATGGTTGCAAATCAAGTAAAACTCGGATGGCTTATTCATTAGCCAATCCAAGTACACTAAAGATTTGCTAAAGTGATTTGGTATGGAGGTTACCAAACATGACATAAATCCTATGAGTTCCTCTATTAAGCTTGATAAAGATGAAAATGGTAAATGTGTTGACATTACAAATTATAGAGGCATGATCGGTAGTTTGCTTTACTTAACCGCTAGTAGGCTAGATATTATGTTTAGTGTGTGCTTATGTGCTCGTTTTCAATCATGTCCTAAAGAATCTCATTTCTTGCCGTGAAACGTATTTTTCGCTACCTAAGTGGTACAATTAACTTATGGCTTTGGTATCCTTGTGGAACTTCACTTGATCTTATTAGTATTCGGATGCCAATTTTGCGGGATGTAAATTTGATCGAAAAAGCACAAGCGGCACTTGCCACTTTCTAGGACACTCACTAGTATCTTGGTCAAGTAAAAAGCAAAATTTCGTTGCATTATCTACGGCAAAAGCCGAATATGTTGCAGCCAACAGTAGTTGCGCTCAAACTCTTTACATTAAGCAACAACTACTTGATTTTGGTCTTACTTTCAATCATGTGCCCATTAAATGCGATCATACGAGTGCTATTTGTATATCAAAGAATCCGATTCATCATTCACGAACCAAACATATAGAGATTAGGCATCATTTCTTACGTGATCATGTTGCTAAAGGTGACGTTGTATTGGTTTTTATTGACACTAAAAATTAGTTAGTGGATATTTTCACTAAACCACTCGTGGACGAATCATTTTCTAAAATTCGTAGACAAATCGGAATGGCCATGGATTTTGATGTTTTGTCCTAAATTCTTTCATATTTTTTTTATTTTTTTTTTTTTCATATTTTTTGTTTTTTTTTTTATCTATTTTTACCATTTTTTCATTTTTTCCTTGCTTTAGTCAACTATACCATGTCCTCTAAATCGCCCTCTAGTCAACTCAATCAATTAGTGCATTTCGTTATTTATCTTCAAACTTGCTTAGTCGACTACATGCCCTCTTAGTCGACTAAACCTTCTGTCTAGTCGACTACACCCTAGCCTTAGTCGACTCAACCCTCCTCTAACCGACTACACCTAGCCCTAGTCGACTCAACCCCCTATATAACCTAACCCTAACTTCATCTTCTTCATCTTCCTCCCTCACTCTTCACCCAACTCCATTACCTCTCCTCTCTATACCTCTCATACTCTCATTTCCACACTCACACCATCACCAATTTCTCATTTATTTCACATTCCTTTCATTTTCCATATATTTTCCTCACCCAATTTCTTCACACCCATTCTACTTATATCATCTATATATATCTCTATATACACCACTATATATCTCCATATATATATCTACATATATTTTCGCATCTTCTTCTACAATGGCACCGAAGACTCGCGGCTTGCACACAAAATGTTCACAGATTGATGGAGGCCAAAGCTCCACCACTTCACGCTTACCTGTTGCTGCAGAGGAAGATGATTCGAATGAACCTCTGCCCCTTGAAGTTCTTCTTGATGATGACTGTGATAAAAATCAATTCATAACAATTTTTTTATCATGGTCCTCCTATTCCATGCCATATTGTCATTCAAGCTCTATGAAATGAAATTGGGGCTCGAACTTTCGATTTGTTTCGAGCAATTAGTTGGGAATTTTTCATTTCTCTCGACATTCCGATTCTTCCTCGCATTGTTAAAGCATTTTACGCTTCTCTTGCGAATCACAAGGAGAAATTTATCTCTCATCTTCAGTTCGATTTGGTTGGTAACGAAGTGACTCAATTGCATTTTTTTCACTTCTGGATGACGGTATCCGCCACTTTTCCAAGCAGGATTGGTACAAGGCTGATGGGTTCGACTGTATTGAGGCAGTTTGGACAATTTGCATTTACAAGGAAATTACACAGACAGCCGGCCTTCTCACTTTTATGCTCCTACCCGAGGCAAGATTAATTCACAATGTCATTACTTATTCTATTTTGCCTAAAATTGGTAGTCGTAGTAGTGTGTCTCGTATGGAGGTGTTTCTTGTTTACTGCGTCATGACAGGGACACGAGTTGATTTAGCTACTATTTTTCGTTCTGTCATCCTTACATGTCAGCGCAAGCCATCCGGTCCATTTTTCTTTCCCACGCATATTACATATCTACTTTAGCGGAAAGAGTTTTATTTTCCAAATGAGGTGTCGAGCATCATCCTATTTTTTTCGATACCACTCATGTCAAGCATATGCATATCACCTCGGATGCGGAAGGGAATTTCATTACCGAGAGTGCACCTATCCCTCGTTCACGCCCAACCCCTAGCATTTCTGCACAGTGCCATGAAGCCTCTTCCTCGATTCCTCCGTTGGAAAGTGCTTCGGTTCCTCAGGCCTTCAAGAAGTGTTGGGGTTGTTCAGAGCAATTCTGAGATACTTAGGCAACAGGAATAAGTGCTTCAGCGCCTTGATGCAACGGTGACAAAAAAGATAAAAGCGATTCAAAAGATCAATGAGCGTATAATTCCTTTTGATGACGAATTCTCTAGTCGTATTTGTGGTCTCTCCGGGTCACTTGATGACCTTACTTTTGGACTCACGCGCCCTTCGACGCTGACAAAAAGGGGAAGAAATTATGCTATTATAGTATCAAGTACTGTATTATGTATCATTAGCAATTTCTATTTTTGTGTGGCTTGTTGGCATCTATTTGCGGCTTGTTTGTTATTTCCATGTTTTCATTACTATAACAGGCTTGTACTAAATTGAATTATCTATGAAATGTTGTTTTTATTATCTCAAATGTGCCTAAATATTAATTGTATCGAAATGCCCATTAATCTTCAAATTTCATTCACAAAGGGGGAGCATTTGAACAAAAAATTTAAGCACATGTTGAGGGGGAGCATCACTTGATGTTTCACCACTACCGCGCAAACACAAAATGTTTTGTCATCATCAAGGGGGAGATTGTTGGCTTTGCAATTAAGTTTCGGCAAACAATACCAAAATTGATGATAAAAAACCATTAAAGAGTGTTTGATACTAATGAATTATCGAGTTCATGTTTTCAGCAAAAGACAGGTGAATGACTCGGAAAACAAGGTCGGAAAGAAAGCTTGAATAAAAGCGAAAAGCCAAGAAAGAAATTGAAGCGCTGAAACGGAAAATCAAATATTCAACAGAAAAGGTGAAAGTCAAAGAGTCAAGACTCGGGGTAGATAGGTCAGGGTGCGATCATTGTAACAAGGTAATTTATGTGGCGATAATATCTTATAAGCTCAAGTTTAAAATGAACCGAACTCAAATGAAAAGAAAAATGACTTAAACAAGTGTTCTTCAAATCCATAGTCGACTAGACCATCTCTAGTAGTCGACTAAACCAAACAGAAGCAACAAGTTGTTTCTCCATTTCAATTGAGTCAACTAAAGCCTGAGAGTACTCTACTAAACTACACCTTTCAGTCGACTAAAGCTCCATGTAGTCGACTAGACTACACCTCATCTAGTCGACTAAAGATGTGATGTAATTGACTAAATGCTCTATGTTTTCTACAGATTCGGCAAAAGCATTTTTCCCTCTTTTGAGCAACATGTTTAAAGTTTTCAAACGGCTCTTGTCTCTTCTAAATACCATATTCATTCTCAAAACCCTAAAGCCTCCATATATATAGAATGAGATGTGTAGTTTGTATCTAGGAGATTGAATTAGGAAAAAAGACAAGCCTTCATTTTTCATACACAAATTTTCTGAAAAAGCCATTGAAAGGAAGCAAGCAAAAATCTGATTCTCTGCAAAAATCTCAGAAGTTTCAAACTCTGGTATTTCTTCTTATTCTCTAAACATTATTCATTGATATATTCTTTCAGAATACATATCTAGAGCTATTGAGAAATCACCAAAAACACTTGAGTTTATCTTGATTTATCTTCCATAAAAACCTTTGGGTTTTTGAGTGTTTTTGTTCTTGAGTGATACAATTGATTACATACGAATTTTTTTATCTCGGACAAGTGAAGTCCAACGATTTTTTTCAAGAGAGGATTGTTCTCTTGATTGTGAGACAAGTTCATGAGACTTGTTTTGTAAAGGTTTGCCATTCCACCTTTGAAGGAAGGGCCATAGTGAAATGATCGGGAAAAGTCTCAAGAAGGGGTTCTTGAGGCGGGGACTAGGAGCTGCCGAACCTCGTAAAAATCATGGTGTCAATCTCTCTATCTCTTTATCTTTACTTCATTATTTTGCATGCTATATTTACCTTAATATCATGTATGCAAATTAGTCTTGTGAGAATTTATTAGACCGATTGAATGGAATCATTCACTTGACTATTGAAGTAATTGTATAATTGGTATAACTTGTTCTACTTTTGAAAAGAGTTAGAAATAATTTTTGAACACCCTATTCACCCCCCTCTAGGGTCAATTAGTGACTAACAGACGAAATCAACTAACTTTCCCCCTTTGGCAACATAAAAAGGTGGGAAGTGACGGTTGAATAAAGAATTTATCATGCTAATACATCAACATCCAAAGCCGTTCCAATTTCTCTACGAATTTTAGAAAATGATTCGTCCGGAAAAAGGCTTTGTGAAAATATCCGCTAATTAGTTTTTAGTGTCAATAAAAACTAATACAACGTCTCCTTTAGTAACATGATCACGTAAGAAATGATGCATAATCTCGATGTGCTTGGTTCGTGGTTGATTAATAGGATTCTTTGATATACAAATAGCGCTTGTATTATCACATTTAATGGGCACATGATTGAAAATAAGCATATAGGCACACACTAAACATTATATCCGGCCTACTAGCGGTTAAGTAAAACAAACTACCAATCATGCCTCTATAGTTAGTAATGTCAACACATTTACCATGTTTATCTTTATCAAGCTTAATAGAGGTACTCATAGGAGTTATGGCATATTTGGTAACCTCCATACCAAATCTATATAGCAAATCTTTAGTGTACTTGGATTGACTAATGAATAAGTCATCCAAGATTTGCTTGATTTGCAACCCTAAAAAGAAGTTCAACTCACCCATCATGCTCATTTCAAATTCATTTTGCATACTTGTTGAAAATTCGTTACATAAAGAATCATTTGTTGAGCCGAATATAATGTCGTCAACATATATTTGGACAATCAACAAATTATTCTTAATGGTTTTTGTAAAAAGTGTGATGTCAACTTTCCCTCTTGTAAAATCATTTTGAGTTAAAAACCCGTTAAGTCTCTCATACCAAGCTCGAGGAGCTTGCTTTAAACCATATAGAGCTTTAGTCAATTTGAAAACATCATTTGGAAAACAGTTATTTTCAAAACTGGGTGGTTGCTTTACAAAAACTTCTTCTTCTATGACACCATTCAAGAAAGCACTTTTAACATCCATTTGATAAGGAATAAAATTTGTAGATGATGCAAATGCAAGAAGCATTCTAATAGCTTCTAATTTAGCTACGGGTGCAAAAGTCTCATTGTAGTCAATACCTTTCTCTTGATTGTAACCTTGAGCTACCAATCCTGCTTTGTTTCGAATAATCACTCCATTTTCATATAATAAGTACATGTACCAAGTGAATGACTCAAATGAAAAGTGACTTAATGTTCAAGTGTGTGTGTTTGAATGAAAGTTCAAATTATAAGTATTCAACATACTATATGCAAACAAGAAACACTCAATCACTAGATCATTTAAAATCACATATGAGCAGTTAAGAATAAGTCAACAACACCTCCATCTTAACCACATGAAAATCAATAAACACACATGCAACATCTAATCATAGAATGTAATGTGAATAGAGTAAAAATCATGATGATGACTAAGAAATGAATATTCTAAAACAAGTAAGTGAAAAATACACAAGACAAATGCTAATATATTAATATTCAAAAGCATTTCCATTTCTCTATGAATTTTACACAATGAGTTCTCTTGGAGAAAATTGGTGAGAATATTGACGAAGAAAATTATAATTATGAAAATGAGCTCAATATCTTTCATAAATGCATGTCTTTGAAACTTTAATGTAATAGCAATGTTATGTATTCTTCTCAAGTGCAAAAAAAATATATTTAACATAAAATATATCTCTTATATATATGGTAAAAATACTTATCTAAAATAATAAGAGATGAACCAAGATAATGAAAAAAATAACACATAATATACACTCTTATTTATGTTACTATAGTCATCTAAGTCCAAGAGTAGTCAACCAAGGAAACCATATATTCCCAAAACCAAAGTGTTAAAAAGTATTTGAAATTATGTTCATGACACTTAAATGGATTTTACCCAAGAAGAAAACAAGTTCATCTATCATGCTCATTTTGAAATAGTTTGCATGTTTGTGATAAACTTCTTGGCACAACACATCAAATATTGGTAAACATAATACTCCAATGTGAATCTTATAGCCAAATTTGATAAGTTATAAATGATAAACAACAAAAAGAATATTTATCAATATAGGTTCTAAAATAACCTTCATCCATAAGAAAATAATTTAAAGCCATTCAAAACACCCACTTGGAGCATATTTCAAGTTAAGCACGGCTTATTATAGGTTTCAAACCCATTGTCTAAAACTTATACATTTCAAAGCATTGTGATTCTTTACATGAACTTTTTTTCATTTTAAAAACATATAAGAATGCATTAGATAAAAACATTTCATGCAAAGAAGCATGTGGCATTTGAGTACAATATCTCCATCTTTTCAACATGCTTCCTTCAAAGAGGAACCTGTAGTTTATTTCCATAATAAAGATCCAAGCATATATTAAATAGCTTCAACCAAGGTTTCAAATTGAAACAACAAAGGCTAAGAATCATAAATATCATTTTTATGAAAATCTTTATGCAAATACCTCTAGAATGATTACTAAGAAGTTATATAATAGAGGATGATGAATCATTTAACCACATAGAATTTCATCACATATTCCTTATCCTCATTTGCATTAGATAGATCATTCAAAGAAATTTTGCTCTCTTGAGGTTTATTAGTGTGGACTTATTTGATTAAACATATATCCCAAGTCCGTCTTAATTTCACTTCAAAATCAAACACCTCAATTTAATGTGAAATATTTCATATCAAGAGAATTTAGATAAAGCACTACAATCATGAAGGCCCATGAACAAATATCAAGACATAGCTACTCAAGTAATCAACCAAATTTAAGTGAAATAGCTTTGATGGTCTAGAGGTGGATATGACTATATTCTTTAAATTTTATGCATGATCAAGACTTTCTTTCATATATCCAAGTCATTTCAAACAAGCTACTATCAAGAATTCATCAAAAGCATATTCAATTGCATGCACCAAGTAGCCAATCACCCTCATTACCGATCATCAAATTTATTTCATGACATATCAATAACGATTCAACATACTTGAATAAGCATATGTAAGTCATGTTTAATCTCATCAATAAAAGCACATTAGTAATGGAGGTTAGAAAATTTGTACCATGGTACTAGCTTTACTCATTTTACTTAGAGTTGATTGTAGATGATTTGTATTGTCCACTTATTTTGTGAGAGACCATGATTTCATCTCCCCTTTTGAGTTATAGCATCACAAATGAAGAATCAATAGTTATTGAGTAAGGAATCAATCCACACCTACAAAACACACTCAAGTAGCTTTCTTTGGTACCCTTTTTGCTCTAGGGTCCATTTGTGTTAACACATTTATGGGCATAATTCATTATAAGCACATTAGCACAAAATGAATGATCTTCTACAACCACTATGCTTCAATTGAATTTATTACTCAAGAACATTATCATGAAGTGCATTTGTCAATTCAAATAGTAAGATATTCTCATGGTTATTTAACAAGTAAATGAACCAATATGAAATTAATAATATGAATGAAACTCTATTTCATATATGAATCATAGTAAACAACCATATGCATCATTCATGTTCAACTGTCAATAATTGACAAGAAAACCAATATAACTTCCCTTGATTAGCAAAAATAAATTATTTGCCCTTTTTTTTTCAAGATTTGTAAAGCTATAGCACATAGGAAGATTCATTTATTTTTCATTTCAAAATTCTTTGAACATTTGAAAGCACAATGAAAAGATATTTTCATAAGAGTCACCCTTTTGAAATAATTTCTCTCTAAATCAATGTGTCACTCTTCTCATGCAATTTCAAGATAATCAAAAGAATGTGATGCATGAACAATGATTATTCATTAATCAATGAATACATTCATAAAGCAACATAATATACAAAATTTCATTTCTTTTAGCATTGAACAATTGTTTCCCATATTTCTCAACTAAGCATGCATTGGTGCTAAAAATAACATCATAGCCATTGTCACACAATTGACTAATGCTAAATAAGTTATGCTTCAAACCATCAACTAAAAGTACATTATCTATAGAAAGAGAGGAAGATATACCAATTGAGTCAATTCCTATAATTTTGCCTTTAGAGTTGTCTCCAAAAGTTACGTTTCCTCCGTCATAAGATTTTAAAGAAATGAACTTTGATTTGTCTCCCGTCATATGCCTTGAACATCCGCTATCTAGAAACCATTTCCTTTAAGGCGGACTTCAAGCATACCTACAAAACAAATTTAAGTAATTGGTACCAAATTTATCTTGGGTCCACTAGGGTTAGAGAGAGATGCAATGGTTCCTTTTAGAACCCAAATCATTTTTGGTATAATATTCTCCTTTCTACGTAAGCATGCAATGGTTCCTTTTGGAACCCAAATCATTTTTGTTATCACTTTCTTCTTTCTAAGTAAACATGCATTTGCCTTATGTCCTTTTTTATTACAATAATAACATGTAACATGTTTATGATCATTTGAGGATGCATGAGATGATTGTCTTGTAAATGTATGCCTTAATAATTTTATGTTTTTCAAGATAAAAGCATATTTGTCAAAAGCATCATACCCTAGACCACATTTATCAAATGATCCTCTTTGTCTTCCCAACATAATGCTAAGGTTCTCTTTTCCTTTTGTAAATTTAGCTAGGACATCTATAGTATTTTTTAATCGATTATTTTCCTTTTCTAGCTCAATGCTTTTGTCATTGCATGAAACTTCTAAGTTGGAAGTAATAGAGCTACATGGAGATTTAGTTTTCTTAAGAAGAATATGTTTTCTCGCTAACTTTTCAAATTCATCATGTAATTCTTCAAACGCATCTTGTAATTCATCATAAGAAGAAAAAAGTTCATCATATGATAATTTATCTTTATCTAATGTATGTGAATTTAAATGTACCTCATTTTTATTTGCCATGAGACAAGGGTTTGCCATTTCCTCACCATTTTCTTCCTTTTTGAGTCATGATCATCCCATGTAGCATTCATAGCCATCTTGTTTGGCCATTTCTCATTCTCCTTTTTGAGCTTGAAGCAATCATTTCTATAGTGCCCTGGCTTTCCATAATTGAAGCAAGTTGGAGTCACTCTCTTGCTAGGCTCGCCCCTTTGCTCGTTCTTCTTTATGAATCTACCACCGTTGGCTTTCTTTCTTCAAAGAAAACTTTTGAATTGTTGGGTGAACAATGCAATGTCCCCATCCACTTCTTCTTCACTCGGCTCATTGGCTTCATTTTTGGTAGAGGCTTGCAAAGCTACGCCTTTTCTTGGCTTGGTGTCTTATTCACGAGATTTTAACGTGATTTCGCAAGTAAGAAGAGAACCGAAGATCTCATCGAGACTCATGGTGTTGAGATCATGAGCTTCTTTTATTGCCGTTACTTTTGCATCCCATTTACCCGGAAGGCTTCTAAGGACTTTACGTGTCGCATCGAATCTAGGAACAATTCTACCAAGATGCTTTAGTCCATTCAAAATTTTAGTGAAACGAGACATCATAGAATTGATATTTTCATCTTCCTTCATGGGAAATAATTCAAATTCATGCATAAGTATATCAATTTTAGATTCTCTAACTTGAGTAGTACCTTCATAAGTTACTTCAAGTTTATCCCACATTTCTTTGGCCGTGGAGCAAGTAGGGACACGATTAAATTCATTTGGACTTAAGGCACAATTTAGATTTACCTTAGCTTTAGCATTAAATGACATAAGCCTACGCTCATCATTAACCCATTCGTTGGGCAATTTAGGGATAGTTTTTCGATCTACTACTTTTGAAGAAAGTCTACCATTCTAGTCTTCCAATAACTATAATTTGAACCATCAAACCATGGGGGCCTATTATTAGATTGTCATTCAACATGAGTGACTAAATTTGAGGCCATGATCGTTCTCTAAGACAGTTAGGTCTAAAAACGGATAGAGATAAGGCTCTGATACCAATTGTTAGTCACAAATTAACCTTAGAGGGGAGGGGTGAATAGGATGTTCAAACATATTTCTTACTGTTTTCGAAAGTAGAACAAGCTATAACAATTTCTCAATCACTTCAATAGTCAAGTGAAAGATTCAATTCAATTGATCTAATAAATTATGACAAGACTAATTATAGCATACAAGATATTGACATAAATATAGAAAGCAGCATAATGAAGTAAAGAGATATAGATAGAGAGATTGACACCATGATTTTTACAAGGTTCGGTAACTCCTAGTCCTCGGCTCAAGAACTCCTTTTTGAGACTTTTCCCGATCCTTTCACTATGGCCCTTCCTTCACAGGTGGAATGACAAACCTTTACAACACAAACCTCGCGAGCTTGTATCTCAATCAAGAGAACAATCCTCTCTTAAAAAATCGTTGGACTTCACTTGTACGAGATCACAAAATCCGTATGTAATCAATTGTATCACTGAAGAACAAAAACACTAAAAAACCCAAAGGTTTTTATGGAAGAAAAATCAATATAAGCTCAAGTGTTTTTAGTGATTTCTCAATAGCTCTAGATATGTATTCTCAAAGGATATATCAATGAATAATATTTGGAGAATAAGAAGAAATACTAGAGTTTGAAACTTCTGAGATTTTTGCAGAAAATCATATTTTTACTTGCTTCCTTTCAGTTCAGTTCATTTAATACTTGAGCTTATAAGATATTATCAACGCATAAATTACCTTGTTACAATTATCGCACCCCGGTCTATCTACCTCGAGTCTTGAGTCTTCGACTTTCGCCTTTTTCGTTGAATATTTAATTTTCCGTTTCCGTGCCTCAATTTCTTTCTTGCTTTTCTTTTTTATGCAAGCTTTCTTTCCGAGCATGTTTTCCAAGTCATTCACCTGTCTTTTGCTGAAACGCTTAACTCAAACTAATATTAGTACCAAACACGCTTTAAATGTTTTGTTAATATCAATATATGATTTATTATCCGAGAATAAATTTCAAGGCCACATAAGGAATGTTTCTGTTAGCTTGAGAGGAACTAGATGCTACCTGGGAAGCTTTCACAAAAGTTGTTTTGGGAATGATATTTGAAATACTCGTTGTTCCTTTGAACCTCATCCCTTTTGTATTCCTGTAGATTTTCCCATACTCAACATGTAATTGAGCTTAAGAGTTCCACAAGACCATCTATGAATAGTTGAGTTAGCATATTTCAATTTTATTTCCAAATCACCAATCTTATTAGTTTTTTCAATTAATTCAGATCTTATAGTACTTAATTTCTTATTAAGATCATCTACACTCTTAAAAGCCTAATTCCTCTCTTGTTCAGACTTGACCAATTTCTCAAACACTTGAGCCTTTTGAGTTTGAAGTTGATTTAAGGTTTGGGAAGTATTGGTTAATTTCTCTCTTAAGGACTGTCTTTCTTTGTCACCATTCCGAAGTTTCACCATTAATTTAGGGTGAATTTTGGTAAGTGATGCGATGTCAGGTGTATAAAAATATGTGATTAAAAACAAACCCTTAAAGACGCCCTAGGTTTTACCTTACGCAAGCGCACGTATCAATTGTAGAATAGTAAAGTTTAAGTAAGGGATATCAATCCCACAAAGACTAAGATTGTTCACTTTAATAGTTCAAAAACACTGAATTATATTTTTGAAAATTATTTGTTTTGGTGGTTGAAAGACCAAATTATCTAATATTAACTAAATTAACTAAAAAGCAAACTAAATTGGGTTGTTATTGAAGAAAGAGAAAACTAGGATTTTCATCACTCCACCACTAACCGCATAATATAGTTCATCACTGTATAAATTGTATGAGGGCGATCCATACTGCATGAAAATAAACTAAAGCATGTCTATATTAAATAGCCAAGGCACAGCCTGTGTCAACCTAAGGTTTCAAGTTTCATTACCATCATTGTGTAGAAAACCATAATTAAGCATCTGAGTTCCTGCTCATATTGAATAATCATAGTTGTACAAAATAATATATTCATTCCATCTAAGACAAGAATTTAGAACAAATATAGAATTTTATATTAAAAATCAGTACGGTCTCTTAACTACTACAGTCATCACAGTATGGTCAACATTTTCCCCTCTTTACAATTGAAACAATGAAAAAACCACATTACTTGGCTAGGGTTTTGATAGAAAACCCTAAATACCGAGTTAGTTAGCCATGGAAGACGGTGACTGTATCGTTGATGTAGAAACACTCTCTATAGTCTTCTTCTCCGGATCTCTAGGTTTGAATATAACTCTCAACAGTAGCAAGTCTGAATGAATGAACATTTTTGAATGAACGTCTCACCAAAACCAGCCTTATGAATCTCAAAATCAGAACTCCTTCTATTTGATATATGATCGTGTATATATAGGCAATGGTATAGAGAGGCCCTTTTCAGTCCTTTCACTCTAAAACTCATGCCAACCCTAACTTCTTATATATATATGTATATATACATGTATATAGAGGTTTGGAGTCTCAGGCACGTCTTCCAATTGAGTCGGGGGTGAAACAGGAAAAATCTACGAAAAACCACCAAAAGTTGCCGCACTTACGCTTCAAGCGTAGGTCCCCAAGCGTACCTCCAAGCGTAGGTCCAAGCGTAGAAATGTGATTTCCAGCGACTTTTTGAAACTGAAAGCGTAGGCAAAAGCGTTGGTATTTTGTGGAAAATCACTTTTCTATGTGAATGCACCAAAACGATCGTCTTAAACCCATGATACATTTTGCTGAAGATGATGCCTTCTTGAAATGCCATTTTTGCCCTCTAAGAGCCATTTTTGTGTCGGACTGTCTCTTTGACTCTCCTCTTGGATGGAAAGAACATACTCTTCAGTTAATTCACCGAAGTTAGCTTCATTTCTTCATTAAGCTCCTGAAACATGTCTTAACACGCAAACACAATAAAAATACCAAAGAATATAATGAAAGAATGTAACAATAGTGAGTTAAGGGTTCAAAATGTCTAATATTTGACACCTATCAGTAAGTTATGTGGACTTTTCAAATAACTTATTATAAGCCATTTTAAGTGAGTCCTCATAATCTTCATCACTTTCAGAATCTTCATCCCCAGACATAACACTTCTTATAACAACTTCTTCAACTTTATCAATATGAGATGCAAACACAGTGAAGTTCTCACTACCATTTATAGACTCAGAATCAACAGTATTACTAGTTATTCCATCATTTGATCCATCATCCTAACTGACAGCTGAGCCTTTTGTCCCTTTAAAGTGTTTGCGCACTCAGCAACCATGTGACCATACCCTTGTCACTTAAAACATTGAGGTTTCTTATTTTTAGGATCAAGCTTGTCATTCCGAGAATGGAGTTTATTTTTATTTTTAGAATCATTTAATTTATGGGATAACTTCATTTACACCCCCCGAGGTTTGTCTTATCTTCACTTGGACCCCCTCATGTTTGCATATCTTCATTTACACCCCCTACTTTTCAATATTCTCATCACTTAGACCCCCTGAACGATGACATCAGCCTGAATTTTTTTTAAAATCCCTAAACTACCCTCAATGTCTTATCCTTATTCTGTTTGGAAACAAGGATAGTGTTTTTATCAATTAGACCCCATCCCATCATTTAATAATTTAATTTGTATTAAAATTTCAAAATATATATAAAATTTGAAATATATATATTAAAATTTAAAAAATATTATAAATTTGAAAATAAATATAAAATTAAAAAACATATATAAATTTTGAAATTATGTTTTTTTCAAAAAAACATATTAAATTTCAAAAATAAATATAAAAATCACAAAAAACATAAAAAATTTGAAAAAAATATATAAAATTTTAAAAAAAACATATAAAATTCAAAAAAATATATTAAACTTCAAAAAAAAATATAAAATCGAAAATAAATATAAAATCAAAAATATATATAAATTTTTAAATTTTTTTTTAAAAACATATTAAATTCAAGACAAATATATAAAATTAAAAAAAACCATATAAAATTTTAATAATATATATTAAATTTCGAAAATAATTATAAATTTCAAAAAAAATATAAAATTTGAAAATAAATATAAAATTCAAATATATATATATTAAATTTCAAAAAAAAAAACTAAATTCGAAAATAAATATAAAATTAAAAAATATTAATTCTCTCATCTCTCTTTCTCTCTCAGACGCACACACCACACACACACACACACACACACACACACACACACACACATATATAGATAGAGATCTATCTATATATATATACACACACACACATATATATATATATATAAGTCGCCGGCCGACCCCTTCCTACCGCCTCCCCGTCGGCGCCGCCCCCTCCCACCACCGCCTCCCCGTTGGCGCCGCCCCCGATGGGTCTATATATATATATATATGTATAGATCTATATATGTGTGTGTATAGATCTATATATATATGTGTGTGTGTATATATATATATATGTGTGTGAGTGTGTGTGTGTCTGAGAGTTAGAGAGAGAGAGAGAGATAGAGAGGAGAGAGAGAATAAAAATTGAATAGATATTGGGGTGTTTGGTTTGAGGGTTAGATTGATTCTAAGGAGGTGTTTGGTTTAGGGTTTAAATTGATTTAGGGATTAAATTGATTTAAGGGGTGTTTGATATAAGGGTATTTTAGACATTTCACCACATGAGGGGTGTAAATGAAGATAAACAAACCTGAGGGGTCAAAATGATGATAGGACAAACCTCAGGGGGTGTAAATGAAGTTATCCCTTAATTTATTTCCAAATTTATTTCCTTTAGCCAAATCTTGATAATAAGTTGTCTTTACAAACTTACTAATCTGTTTAAAGAGAATGTTAACATCTTTTGGACTCATCTCACCCTCCTCATCAGACTCAATATAGTCCTCCTTAGTGGTCTTGGAAGCTATGTTATTCTCTTTAGTTTTGCTAGAATTTTTAGGGGGATTCTCACACATCTCCATCTCATAAGACTTTAGGTTCCCAACCAATTCTTCAAGTTTAATTTTCTTAAAGTTCATTATTTCAGAGATAACCGTTGCCTTAGAACGAAATCTTTCAGGTAGAGACCTAAGAATATTTTTCACTATAGTAATCTACAAATAGGTTCACCTAGATTGTAACTTTTAGTTACTATGTGAGTTAGTCTAGCCTCAAAATCAACAAAGACTTCATCCTCATCCATCCTAAGAATATTTTTTATTTCAATAAACATAATATATTTTTATTAAAAATACTTTTTCTGGAAAAACAAAAAATTATTTTGTGAATTATCGACTGGTGATGTCGAAGAATCAATATTGGGATACTAGTGTACAATTTTCACCTAAACATATAAAATCAGATTATTATTGAACGTGTGTCTACCAATTGATCGCTAGTGTGCCACCGATCAATCGCCTATTCCCACCGATTAATTGCAAGTGTACCACCGATCAGTCGCAATGTCCCACCAATCAATCGCAAGTATACCACCGATCAATCGGTGACGTGAAATCAGATTTGGGATTGTTCACACAGTATCACAACCAAATTGATCACATCTATGGGTTGATACGAATAGTATCACAACACCATAATATAAGTGCAGAATTTAAAACAGGAGAGACACACAAATGTTTACGTGAAAAAACCTTGGAAACGTTCCAAGGAAAAAACCACAGATACCCTCAGTATCAATAGACTATGAATCAAAGAATTTGTATAGACTTTATGAAGTTAGGACTTTTAATAACTCCAAGTATATGTATAAATCATGTGTATATGGATAGAATTGTGATATTTCTAACCACTCATGTATAGATCGGTTATAGTAGGTTTTGATTCATGATTACATATGATAGTATATATTATGTTTATACGTATATACATTTACTTGTAGTCATATGTACAGATCTGTTTTACCATGTTCATGTCCATAAATATATACGCAATTTATTATATTCTGTGTAGACTTGTATGAATTTATATGTTATTATAAGTCACCACGAATTATACTAAAATATGTATATTCGACCGTATAAATGAATAGTTTTGACCGTATAAATATACCGTATAAAGGAATATGGCCGGGAGATTTAAAAAGGAAGCACAAGTAGGCTGACTAATAAACGCAGTCTCACTAGTACCGCGGGACTTGGATGAGTTGTCACGGCATGGCTGAGTTGCCGGGTACGTGGTTATGGTTGGAAATGGAAATGATGTAAATTTGACTTATGGAAGGAATTTATGGTATTTGTTTTATATTTTCACGGTGGTATTCTAGTAAAATAAATAAATAAATAGAAGTAATGAATTTAATTATATTTTCATGGTGGTATTCTAGGGAATATAAAGTATAGTAAGGTATGTTAATATTTATTAATATTTTTGGGATATGTGTCACTAGGAAAGGGGATGGTTTTTAGTACTCTGTTTGGGATCATGTAGAGATGTACTTACTCGTGGGTTTGACCCACCTTTGTTGATATTTCAGGTCCTCGGCAATTGCATCCGCAGGGTTGAGGATTTGTCTCTCCTGTATTCTCGGTCCAGCAGTTTCCTTCCACTACAGGGTAGGAATTCAGTCTTGTTGTGGTTAAAATAAGTTTGTGTGGTCTAGGGGTCCATGTTATGGGATTCCCAAGTTGTATAAATTTGAACTTAAGTTATTTCAAAGATGTATTCGGTGTGGGATCTTTCCTGTATAAGTGGTATCATCAACTCTTATTATCTTATCTCTATTTTATGTCTTATCATCTGTGCTTATTTTTGTCAATTGAAGATACTCATAGTTTTTGTGTATGGGCCTGGCCAACCTATGCATGGAAAATGTGGGTGTTACAATTGGTATCAGAGCACTCCAGGTTCAAGTGTCCTAGGGATGTCTTGTTAGTCTTCCGCGTTACGTATTCAATTTAGGACTCGTTGTATTCTTTTAAGTTAGTGGATGTGGTATTAACAACTCATATAATCGTTATTTCAGTATGCCGCCGCGTAGAAGGAGGAATGTTAATCAGATTTCAGACCCTGTACCAGAAGGGAATGTTCCACTTCCTCCAAATCTCTCCGAAATAATTGCTCAGGCAGTAGCTGCAGGAGTGGCAACCGTTCTGCAGCTGCAACAGTTTCATCCATAACCTCCTTTACAGGCACATGTCCCAGAGCCTGTCATGCCAGATAATGGGTGGGATAGAATGCGTATTGCTTTCCTGAGAGGCAATTCGCCCGAGTTTTCAGGATCCACTGAGGTCACAGTAGCGCACCAGTGGAAAAAGGATATTGAACGCCATTTGCGCATGATTCAATGTATGGAGATCCAAAAGCAGTTATTAGCTACATTCAAACTGGTAGGAGATGCTTTGCAATGGTGGGAATCAGTCACTACTACTGAAGAGAGAGCCACAATGACGTATGATCAGTTTCAAGTCCGATTTGATGAGAAGTACTTCCCGTTTGCGGTCAGGGCAACCAAGAGGAGGGAGTTTCTTGGTTTACAACAGGGGGAGAAAACTGTTGCTGAGTATGAACAGGAATTTACAAATTTGTCATTATTTGCACCGGAGGAGGTCAATACAGAAGAAAAAAAAAGGCATGCTTTTGTGAATGGGCTGGCATGGAATATTCGGTAACTGATAGTGGGTAATCCAGCTTACACCACTTATACTCAGGTGATGGATGCATCATTGCCAGATTTGAAGGTACTATAGAAAAACAAAAGGAGAGAAACGAAATAACAAGGAATCCACTAGCCAGATCGTGGAAAAAGAAAATGGTCATAATGGTAAACACAGTGATAGAAGCAGATTCACTATGGGTCCTTTTAGGGGGCATTGTTATGCGTGTGGGGAGTATGGGCACTCTGCCAAGAGGTGTCCCAAGGCTACTCTAGGGCAGCAGGGACAGACCAGTCAGCAGGGACAAAGACAGCCACCACCCGACACCACAGTTTCCCCGCATTCAGGGCCCGAACTATCCAGCACTACCAGTACCTCCACTACCTCAGGGGAAGTCTCAGCCACAACTTCATTATGGCAGGGTCTACAACGTCATGCCACAGGACGTTCAGGCACCACGTGCTATCGAGGGTATGTTTCCTATTTATGGTAGACTTGGTCGAGTACTTTTTGATACTGGTGCATCACATTATTTTGTATCGCGCTCTTTTGTTGCTCTATCTGGTCTACTGACCCAGCCTAGTAGTCAACCTCTCAGTGTTTCGACGCCATTAGGTGTTGATGCAGTTTTACGAGAAAGATGTGCACAAGTACCTATTGAGATTGGCAAGCTTACATTTTCTGCTGATTTATTAGTTCTTGACATGCTTGCTTATGATGTGATACTTGGGATGGATTGGTTATCTCACTACCATACATAGTTAGACTGTCGTGGTAAGACGATAGTCTTTGCGATACCAGGACAGGAGATGTATTTGATTGTTGCACCTCGATCTTGTGGAGGGTCTAGTACACAGTTGTTCTATATTGAGGCAGAGACTCAGGACCACACGACTATATCTATTGATAGTATTCCTATAGTACGTGATTTTCAGGACATATTTCAGGAGATTCCAGGGCTACCTCCAAGTCGTGAGATCGACTTTGTTATTGACTTAGCTCCAAGCACCCGACCTATTGCTAAGGCACCATACCGGATGGCACCAGTGGAGATGAGTGAGCTAAATGATCAGATTCAACAGCTTCTCAGTCAGGGTTTCATTCAAAGGAGTACCTCACCCTGGGGAGCACCGGTATTGTTCGTAAAGAAGAAGGATGGTTCTCTTCGTCTTTGTATTGACTACAGGGAGCTGAATAAAGTCACAATTCGTAACAAGTATCCACTGCCTAGGATTGATGATTTATTTGATCAGTTGAGGGGAGCCACCTACTTCTCCAAAATAGACTTGAAGTCGGGGTATCACCAGCTTCGTGTCAGGGAACAGGATGTACCCAAGACAACATTCCTCACTCGATATGGGTCATATGAATTTCGGGTCATGCCTTTTGGACTCACCAACGCTCCAGTTATTTTCATGGATCTGATGAATAGAGTATTTCGACCATTTTTGGATCAGTTTGTCATCGTGTTCATAGATGACATCTTGGTCTATTCTAAATCAGAGGAGGATCATGCCAGACATTTACGGATAGTGTTGCAGACACTAAGAGATCATCAACTTTATGCCATGTTTGAAAAGTGTGCTTTCTGGCAGAAAGAAGTAAAGTTTTTGGGGCATGTAGTGTCAGAAAAGGGGCTAGCGGTGGATCCAGTGAAAGTCTCAGCGGTCCTGGAATGGGGATAACCTACCTCACCTACAGAGATTCGCAGCTTTCTGGGTTTGGCTGGATATTATCGCAGGTTTATTCAAGGCTTTTCGAAGATCGCCGGTCCTCTTACCCACTTGACTAAGAAAGGAGTGTCGTTTATTTGGGATGATCACTGCCAGACAGCCTTTGATGAATTGAAGACAAGATTGACATCCGCACCTATCTAGCTACACCACAGAGTGGAATTGAGTATCTTGTCTTTACAGATGCCTCATTGCAAGGTTTGGGTTGTGTATTGATGCAGGAGGAGAGGCCAGTATCCTATGCTTCGCGTAAGATCAAGCCGCATGAGCTCAACTACCCAACACATTATTTGGAACTAGCAGCAGTTGTTTTTGCACTAAGAATTTGGCGGCACTATCTGTTAGGTAAGACTTTCAGACTGTTCAGTGATCACAAAAGTCTGCAGTATTTATTCACGCAGAAGGAACTGAATATGAGGCAGCACAGATGGCTGGAATTTGTAAAAGATTATCACTTCTCCATTCAGTACCATCCAGGAAAGGCTAATGTAGTGGCAGACGCTCTCAGTCGTCGACCCTATGCTAGTCTTTCAGCGTTGTTCGAGACGGAGTGGAATGCACTGAGAACAGTGGATGATTTAGCTAACGCTTTTGCGGCATGTGTTGTGGTGACGCCTGCTATTATTCGGAGGGTAGTCAAGGCCCAACAAGTGGATCAGCAGTGCATTGCTAAAGTTATGGAATCGACATCTGGGGAGATTCCTTTCTACTCAGTTGACTCCGATGGAGGCTTGAGGTACAAGGGACGATTGGTTGTTCCTCCTACAGAGGACTTAAGAAAATATGTGATGCGAGAGGCTCATAACTCTCCTTTTGCAGTGCATCCTGGAGGAGATAAGATGTACCAGGATATGAAGCGCCAATTTTGGTCGGCTGGTATGAAAAGAGATGTTGTTATTTTTGTCTCCACATGCAGTACTTGCCAGATGGTGAAGATTGATCACCAGAAGCCACCGGGGTCATCACAGCCACTTCCAGTGCCTGAGTGGAAATGGGAGAGATTTCCATGGATTTCATTCAGGGATTGCCTACTTCTCCTCAGAACTATAACTCCATATGGGTGATTGTTGATAGACTTACTAAGTCTGCTCATTTTCTACCTGTTCGTTCTGATTTTACATCAGAGCAGTTGGCAAAGCTTTACATCGCGGAGATAGTGAAGCTTCATGGGATTCCTTTATCTATTGTGTCGGATAGAGATCCGAACTTTGTATCTGGGTTTTGGGCGAGTTTTCAGCAGGCCTTGGGAACAGAGTTGCATCTGAGTACAACTTACCACCCGCAGACAGATGGTCAGACTGAAAAGGTTGACCAAATTTTGGAAGATATGCTTCGAGCTTGTGTCCTTGATTTCAAGGGCAACTGGGAGTTCTACTTGCTGCTGTCAGAGTTTTCCTACAACAATAGTTACCAGAAGACCATCGGTATGGCACCTTTTGAGGCCTTGTATGGTCGACCGTGTAGATCTCCAGTATGTTGGATAGGAGTTGGAGAAAGCAAATTCCTGGGTCCTGAGTTCATCAAGGATACTTCAGAGAAGATTACTCTTATTCGAGACCGGATGAAGACTGCTCAGAGTAGACAGAAGAGTTATGTTGATCGTCGGACCCGAGCCTTAGAGTTCAGAGTGGGAGATCAGGTTTTACTAAAGGTGTCCCCCATGAAGGGAGTGATGAGATTTGGGAAGAAAGGGAAACTATCACCTCGCTTTGTAGGTCCTTTCATGATTACCGATAGGATTGGACCAGTGGCTTATCGTTTAGCTTTACCTGATCATATGCACAGGGTGCATAACGTTTTTCATGCTTCTATGTTACGGCGATTTCTCCGTGATGATGATGTCTATCAGCATATAGATGTGGGAGAAATTGAGTTGCAGCCGGATGCGACATATGTGGAGCAGCCTTATCGCATTCTGGATCGTAAGGATCAGGTACTCCGCTCGAAGGTCATTCCCCTTGTACGTATTCAGTGGAGTCACCACAACGAGGCAGAGTCTAGTTGGGAAAGGGAAGATGAGGTTCGTCCTAAGTATCCGGAGTTATTCATTTCAGGTATGTGCTGAATTCCGGGGACGGAATTCCATTATTAGGGGGGAAGAATGTAATACCCCGTATTTAAATAATTATGTTATTTCTTTATTTATTTTGGATGGCATGGTGGGTATTTTAAATTATTGAGTAAGGGTACTCTAGTCATTTTATAACTATTAGGTAAGTTGGTTATTATGGGATTTGATAAGGGCATATTAGTCATTAAGACGAGTGGCAAGATGGTTATTGTGGAAGATCTAGGGGCATTATGGTCATTCGCCATAACCTAGCTCCCCCTATATAAGCATAAGGATATTCAGCCTATTATCTCAAGACTATGAAGAATTCAGACTTCTCTCTTCTTAGTCACACACCTATATACGTATACACATATATATATATATAGATAGAGAGAGATCTAGAGAGAGAGAAAGAATTTGGTTCAGATCTGGATTCGGGGTGTAGTAAGCTCTCCAAATCAGGCAAGACATATGTTCTACTCTTCCTCTTTGTACTAGAATTCGTAACCTTTGTTTGGTACTCCTATAAACTGTAATACATTAATTTCGTATATGTATGCTTATGAGTATTAGCATGTTCAATTATGTATTGATATATAGTTATATGAACATATATGTGTAGATCCGTAACTATATATGTATATATGTAGTTATATGAACATATATGTATAGATCCGTAGCTATATGTATGGATATGTAGTTATATGAACATGTATGCGTAGATCCGTAACTATATATGTAGTTATACGAACATGTATGCGTAGATCCGTAACTATATATGTAGTTATACGAACATGTATGTGTAGATCCGTAACGATATATGTATATATGTAGTTATATGAACATATATGTATAGATCCGTAGCTATATGTATGGATATGTAGTTATACGAACATGTATGCGTAGATCCGTAACTATATATGTAGTTATACGAACATGTATGCGTAGATCCGTAACTATATATGTAGTTATACGAACATGTATGTATAGATCCGTAGCTATATGGTTATATGTATAGATCAGTAGCCATATGAGCATATATGTATAAATCCGTAATTATGTTAAAAATATATGTATAGATCTGTTATAATATGTTGGTATTTACGTATATATATGATGATATATATTCTGTTATACATATATGTATAGATCCGAAAGTATATGTATAAATCATGTGTATATGGATAGAATTGTGATATTTATAACCACTCATGTATAGATCGGTTATAGTAGGTTTTGATTCATGATTACATATGATAGTATATATTATGTTTATACGTATATACATTTACTTGTAGTCATATGTACAGATCTGTTTTACCATGTTCATGTCCATAAATATATACGCAATTTATTATATTCTGTGTAGACTTGTATGAATTTATATGTTATTATAAGCCACCACGAATTATACTAAAATATGTATATTCGACCGTATAAATGAATAGTTTTGACCGTATAAATATATCGTATTTCCAATTGTTATACATCCCTAAATAAAGAATACAAGTGAATTAATAAATTCGTAAAATCATAAGATTTAATTAAAAGGAATATGGTCGGGAGATTTAAAAAGGAACCACAAGTAGGCTGACTAATAAACGCAGTCTCACTAGTACCGCGGGACTTGGATGAGTTGTCACGGCATGGCTAAGTTGCCGGGTACGTGGTTATGGTTGGAAATGGAGATGATGTAAATTTGACTTATGGAAGGAATTTATGGTATTTGTTTTATATCTTCACGGTGGTATTCTAGTAAAATAAATAAATAAATAGAAGTAATGAATTTAATTATATTTTCATGGTGGTATTCTAGGGAATATAAATTATAGTAAGGTATATTAATATTTATTAATATTTTTGGGATATGTGTCACTGGGAAAGGGGATGGTTTTTAGTACTCTGTTTGGGATCATGTAGAGATGTACTTGCTCGTGGGTTTGACCCACCTTTGTTGATATTTCAGGTCCTCGGCAATTGCATCCGCAGGGTTGAGGATTTGTCTCTCCTGTATTCTCGGTCCAGCAGTTTCCTTCCACTACAGGGTAGGAATTCAGTCTTGTTGTGGTTAAAATAAGTTTGTGTGGTCTAGGGGTCCATGTTATGGGATTCCCAAGTTGTATAAATTTGAACTTAAGTTATTTCAAAGATGTATTGGGTGTGGGATCTTTCCTGTATAAATGGTATCATCAACTCTTATTATCTTATCTCTATTTTATGTCTTATCATCTGTGCTTATTTTTGTCAATTGAAGATACTCATAGTTTTTGTGTATGGGCCTGGCCAACCTATGCATGGAAATTGTGGGTGTTACATTTTTCCTCGAGAATGAATGACTTTGGAGGTGGATTGAGTTTAGGATGTATTAATTGAGGTGGACTCGGGGAATGAGAACAAAATTGGAAATTTTCCTGATCTTCAATAGTCTGTGGATTTGTATGGAAGTTCTGATTTTTATTCATACTTGATTGGTAATATGATAAATTGGGACAATCGTTCCAACCCGTACTGTACGTATTAGAACATGAATGATTAACCATATTAGTAAGGATAGTATTGAATTCATTTGGTATTACCTCAGTGTTTTGGTACGCCATTGGAAAGTTGTTGGCAACATGGGATGAATCGGAATAAATGGGACAAACTCTTTTATGGGAAGAATTAGAGAAATTCATGAATTTGTCAGGCCTTTGGCCCAACTCGTCAATTTTTATTGACATGTCAACGTACATATCCTCGGACCCCATTTTTATTGACATGTTTATAGGATTTTTCACTCAAATCTTCATATAACTTCCAAAGTTCATCTACCGGTCTAGGATAAAATGTTCCCCCACATGCCAAATCTACTAATCGTCAACACACTCATTAAGCCCATCATAAAACCTATATACCAAGCCAGGCTTCAGGATGTTATGGTGTGGATAGTTCCCTAGAATTTCATTAAATTGTTCCGACATTTCATGAAATTCCTCTCCCACAATTTGTGAAAAAGTAAATATAGCATTCCGCATCTTATATGTTCTACTTATTGGAAAGCATTGACTCAAGAATTCTTGTTGAAAAGTCTTCCAATTTGTTTTGACATCTGGCTTTAAAATCTTAAACCATGTATTTGCCTTATCTTTCAAAAAGAAAGGGAAAAGGCGTAAACACGGTCCCTCATTCGTTAACCCATATATTTTGTTGGTCGAACAAAGTTCTGAAAACAAATCAATATGTTGATACGGGTTTTCGCTATTGTATCCATAAAATTGTGGTAACAGGTCAATTATGTCCGGGTTAATCTTATATTGATCTTTCGTAATGCCCGGTAATTCAATATCAAATGGGGAAGTGTAACTAGAAGGAGTGTAGTAATCTCCTAATGTTATTGGTTGTATTTAATGGTTAGTCATGTCTTCTATTGCAAGGTTATCCCCTATTGGATTATTTTTCTCCTCGTTTACGGAATTAAGCACAGTACTTTCAATTTCAAAATTTAAAGAGAGCGTTTATTTTGATGGTTCATGACAACCATCGATACAACCAATGAAATCTTCAAAAATAAAATTTTAATACATTTGACTAAACGACTAATGTAAAGCAAAATAAATAAAATAAAATAAAAGATAAATTAAGCAAGAAAAGTAAACGGTAACCAAATATGCAATCAACTGAATATAAAAATAAAACTAAACATCAAATAATAAACACATTATATATATATAAATTTTATTTATATATTTAATTACTATTATATTATATATAGAGACAGTTAGTTTTTTAAAAAATAATTTGAAATTTTGTTTCTAGATTATACAATAGGAAATTTATATTCTTTTCTTTTACGAAAATTTTTATTATATAATTTTTTTTCTGATACTGTGTAAATATTGTAAATAAACTATATGTTTTTTTGTTATTTTCATTTTTGCATGAATAGAACCTTTGTCAATCGAACACCAATCAGCCCCAATGATCGAAATAACTTTCGATCGATCAGAGAAATTATCGAACGATCGGTCAAGCTAACAATCGATCGATGATGTTGTCGCTCGATTGGTGGCTGAAATTCGTGAACTTTCTGGAAAACAACAGTTTCGGCAGTGGCTGAATATCTACAGAAAAAAATGAGAAATTAAGCAAAAATAAACTGTAATTAATAGAATAATTTAAAGAACTTCAATACAATAATCTGAAATATCCGTTTGATCCCTGACAATGGCGCCTAAAACTTGTGATCAGTTCAAGTCGTGTGAAAATTAAAGTATTTAAAATGAAAAATTAACACGATCTAGTTTTACTTCTCAGTCGCAAATATGCGAGTAGTATACAGTATAGTTGGGTAGAGAGAGTATTGAACCACATAGATCGAAGTCGTATTTCAAATAATCGTAAAGTAGCAAATTGAATTATATTATAAACGTTATTTTGATTGGTTTATTTTATAAACTACTAAACATAAAATAAATAAAAACATATTTGTTTTAGTTTAAATCAAGATAAACAAATTTAGGATTTTGATCCAACTCCACCACTAATCTCGTAATATAGTCCTTTAATCTTATTACTGCCAGAAAAAGATACATCTTCTATGAATTAGATTAGTAACGCTACAAGCAGCTGTCTAATCCCCAAAGAGATGCAATTGGTCTGATTCACGACATTCCATTTTTTATTAGTATGATTATTGCATGCATCTATACTTCAACTACTCCTAAAACAGGAAATTAAAAAAATGCTAATAACCATGTTTTCTTAGTATGGGTTATGAAAACCTAAGAATTTGTCATGCCAATTAAGAACCATTATGTAGAAACAATTATTAAATCTTTGGGGTTCCAGCCCTTAGCAATAAAACATAATTATTCAAGATTAATTATTAATTTAATCTAAGACAAGAAGAGAATTAACAAAGAATCTTATTTATGTTATACGTTCGGTCTCTCATTACATAATCATCATATAAGTGCTCTTTAGCTTCCCTTTTTTACAATAAAATAAATTAAAGTTCTACATTACTCGACTAGGGTTTCGTTGAAAAACCTAGATATCAACTAGCCACTCATGGAAGAAGAAGACTGCATCACTAATGTAACAATCATCTTCATGATTGGTCAGTTCGTTCTTGAGTTCTTGAGAAGAGCCTCACTAGAGAGTGACTTTATATTATATATATCTCTTTATTGAAAGATGGAAGATCCTCCCTTTTCTTCATGAAGTCTTCACATATTTAGACCAAAATTAGTGTAATCATGACATGTCTTTGCTTACACTCCAAGAAGATTTGGTGTGAGGACCAAGTAAAAGCTGTGAATGGACCAATCTGCCTTTTAATATGCTTGCACAAGGAGTTAGAATTCTGCAATACAGTTTTCCACGCATTCCAATGCTGGTGCAATCGATCGATCGAGGATTCCACCGATTGATCGGTGGTCCCTAATTCTGAATATTAATTAATTTGTGATTTTATGCTTTTTCCACTTGTACTCTACTTTACTGACTTGTACTTTACTCTGAACTAAGTGCTTTAATCTTCTAAGTGTCATTCCGGATCAGACACAATTGCTAAAAACCCAAAATTAACTCAAATTTACGTTAAGGCCCCAGAAACAAGCTTAAACACGCAACTCGGATAAAAATATCTTATTAATAAAATAAAGAGACTAACGAAGGTTTAATTAACGCCCAGAATATCGAATATTCTAGTCTCATCATCCATCTGATGGCCTTGATGCCCTCTGGTCAATCCAAGGTGTATGAACCATTTTGAATCAAGACTTAGGAAAAATTTAATGAAATAAGGGACATCGGACTTTTATCCATTTGATGGCCTTGATGCCCTTTGGTCAATCCAAGGTGTTTAAACCATTTTGAATCAACACTTAGGAAAAGTTTGACTTATATTCAAAGGATTAGTGTACTACTAAAGGCAGCAAAGATAATATAAACAGAAAAGAGTATTTCACTCTTATTAAAAATAATAAGAGAATCAGATAGCAGATAACAGAGGTGCCACATAATGGGCACAAATACTTCTATTTGATAGAAGAGGTGTCATATAATTGACACATATGTTTTTATTTATATATCAAAATTTCATGAATCTACTTAAGGATAATACCTCTTCAGGCGATAGACATTCTGAGAGTTTGGCTCGATCTAACTTGTTTCCTTCTTCCAAACCCGATAGGCCCCTCGTCCAATGACCTCAATGACCTTGTATGGCCCCTCCCATGTTTCTCTTATTTTGCCGACACTTCTGATCTTCCATCTAAGGACCATATCTCCTACCTAGAACTCCTTTCTTTTAAGCTTCTAATTAAAATGATTCCTAACCTATTACTGGTTAGCAGCCAATCTGATCCCAGTTGCCTCTCTTCTTTCTTCCAACAGATCCAAATTATGGGCTAAGTGTTGGTTATTTGGCTCTTCCTCCCATATCTGGCTCCTTAGGATTGGTACTCTCACTTCGATCGGTATAACTAATTCTACACCAGAGGCCATGGCAAACGAAGTCTCCCCTATCAGCTGTCTGGGGGTAGTACGGTAAGACTATAATACCTAGGTAGTCTCTCCAAGCATGCTCCCTTAGCTTCTTTGAGTTTATTTATGAAAGTATCGAAGATTGTTCTGTTCATCCTTTCTGCCTACCCGTTAGCCTGTGGATAGCCAACGGAAGACGTGTTCTGGTTAATCCCATAATTCTTCAAAAAAGCCCAGACCATTTTATTATCCAAATTGGTGTCGTTGTCTATCATTATAGTTCAGGGTAGACCAAATCTGTAGACGATATGGCTCCAAAATAATTTAATGATGTGGTTGCTCTTGATGATTGGATTTGCTTATGATTCTACCCACTTAGTGCAATAATCGGTATCCTATTGACATGAGTTGTAGATCTGATAGCTTTTGGGAGAGGACCGATGATATCCATTCCCCATCGGGCGAATGGATGTGGAATGACTGTAGGGTTGAGCACTTCTAGAGGGGGATGAATGGCATCTACATGAGATTGACACTTCTTGCACCTTCGGATGTGTACGTCTCTGTCCCTTGATAGATTGGGCTAGAAGTATCCTTGTGTAAGAATCTTGTGAGCTAATGACCTTCCACCGGAATGATTAACCACTATGCACCTCTTCCATTACCACGGATACCTTTGATGGTGTAAGGAATCTTAAGTAAGGTTCGGAGAAGGATTTTCAATATAGCTATCCATTATAAAGTGCATATATTGTGGCCTTCATTCTAACCTTCATGGCCTCTGGCTTTGACTCGGGAAGAGCCCATGTCCTAAAGATAATTGACTATGGGATCCATCCAGCTTGGCTCCCAGGGAATGATCATCTCCTCTTCAGGGGTCTCAAGACTTGACCTCATGATGAAGTAGATCAGGGTCATGTGGGTCATACTTTCCATAGTTACCGAGGCTTGGTTGGCCAAGCGATCGACATTCACATTATCACCTCTTGGGATCTGCTTGAAGGTCAGCTCCTAGAATCCTTCGGCTTCCTTCAACACCAAGTTCATGTATGCTTCCATCTTCAGCTCCCGGGTCTCGTACTCACCGTTCACTTAGCAGATGACTAGTTGGGAGTCACTTCTAACTTTGACCCTTTGCACTTGAAAGCTACGGGTGAGCCAAAGGCTAGCCAACAAGGCCTCATACTCAGCTTCATTGTTCAAGGATGGGAATTTCAACCGAATGGATTGCTGGAGGATGGTGTCATCGAGGGTCAAGAGCTCCACTCCTATTCCTACCCCTCCAACGTTAGATGATCCATCAATGGAGACTATCCACCTGATTGGTTCCTCTTTTTCAGTCTGATCTGTGGATTCTATTTTTAGTAGGAAATCAGCCACTCCTGACCCTTGATGACGGTTCAAGGGACATAGGTTATGTCATCACTTCTAGCTCAATCACCCATTTGAACACTCTCCCTGAAAGTTCGGGCTTTTCCATTATGGACCTGATCGGCGTGGTAGTGGGTACTACGATCGGGTGAGCTTCAAAATAATGCTGAAGATGGCACTTTGCATTGACTAATGACAGTACCAACTTTTCGTGTCTGTTGTAACAGGTCTCTGCCTCAGCCATGGCTTTGCTGGTGTAGAAGATGGGCATCTGACATCCCTTGCCCTCCTTTACCAGAGTTGCGCTAGTTGATGCAGCAGAGACAGCTAAGTATAGGTTCAAAGGTTTATTTACTTCTGGAGTTGCAAATATCGGGGGTTCAGTCATGTAATCTTTCAAATTTCTAGGTGTCTGTCTGTTCGGGTCCCCATACCTCCCCTTTTCCTAATTTGATGGACTGAAAAAATGGACGGCATTGATCAGTGCGTCGGGAGATAAAATTGCTGAGGGCTGCGACCCTTCCTGTTAGTATCTGGACCTCCTTGTGTGACTTTGGCTCTCGCATCCCTAGGAGGGCTCTGACTTGCGCCGGGCTAGCTTGTATACCCATCCGATCAACTATATATCCTAGGAACTGTCCCGAAGAGACATCGAATGAGCATTTGGATGAGTTGAGCTTCGTCCCATATTTTCTAATGGTATTAAACACCTACTGTAAGTCTCCCAGATGATCTTCTTTTGCCTTGCTTTTGACTACAGTATCATTAATGTAAGCCTAGATGGTTGAGCCTATCATGCCCTGAAAGACCTTATTCACTAACCTCTGGAAGGTCGCACCTGTATTTTTTAGTCCGAAAGGCATAACTTTATAACAGTAAGTGCCTCATTTGGTGATGAATGACGTATTCTCCTCGTCCAAAGGATTCATGCGTATCTGGTTGTAGACGGAGTATGCATGAAGAAAGCTAAGATGTTCGTACCCAGCTGTGGCATCCACCATCTGATCAATTTTGGGTAGTGGGAAGCAGTCCTTCGAGCATGCTTTATATAGATCGTTGAAGTCCACACACACCCTCCATTTCCCATTCTTCTTTTGAACTACCACTACATTGGCCATCTAAGCAGGATAATGAACCTCTATGAAGAAGTCATCCTAGATTAACCAAGGAACCTTATTCTCTATAATATGGTTCCTATGGATCCCCATACGTCGCTACTTCTGTCGAACAAGCTTCGTGCATAGGTTAACATTCAAGGAGTGTTGAGTTATAGATGGGTCAATATCGGGCATGTTCAGATAACTTTATGCAAAAACATCGGCATTGGCCCATAGAAGAGTTTCTAGTTTCTTTCTCTCTTCCTCTATCAGGCCCGACCCGACATAAGTTACTTTCTCGGGTTGCTCGGGTATAACACCTGCTATAAAGGTTTTGCCGCCATAGGGGAACTTGTTTCCCCACTCTATAATTGTTATTGGTTGTTAGGGGTTAAATCAACCGTTGAAGTCAACATAACAACAATACGAGACCCAAGAAACACATCCCTCTAGTCCCCTATCATGTATCAATAAATAGGGCAACTAGCATGTAGTGGAACCATAACATAACAACATATAATAAACGCACACCTATATACATATATATGCACGTATATATATAGAGACATACAACTTATACAAGCTATGTAGCCCAAACCACCTCATAAATCACTACGTCTCATACCCGCCAGTCCAACACTGACAATCAACACAATACCTATCACCAAATCACGGGAGCAACACTCCTATTCATCACACTCCAGGAAAGATAACAACCACACTTCCTAGATCACGAGCATATCGAGCTCCATAACTCCAATCACTATCAAATCATACCACTAATCACCTCACATGATAATACCCAGCATCATTAAACTCAACACAGGGGTAAAACAATCACTTCAACCTAAGGGAAGTCACAAATGTTGCGAACAACAAAATAAATAAACGGAACCATAGAAATAAACGGAACCGAATGTACTTTCAAACTTTACCCCACCTATTTTGACATAGGTTAAACCATAGAAATAAAAGGAACCGAATTCAAGGCCACGACGCGGGAGATATGAAATTTTGAAAATGTCATCGGACAACGCCGACCCAAATAGAAAGTTAAAGTACCCCTCTTTCACCAAGGGTAAAACAATCATTTCAATTAAAAATAAATGATTTCAAATTTTGTATCAAATATTTGGACATAGAACAGGCCCTATAAACAAACGGGACCTAAATTAAAGCCACGATGCGAGAGATATATATTTTTCAAAACGGTATCGAACAACGTCGACAAAAATGGAAAGCTGAAGTACCCCACTTTCAGCAAGGGTAAAACAGTCATTTTACGGGTAAACTGGTTTTTTCAAAGTACAAATACAATGTTCGTACTTAGGACAAGCCATAAAAAAAAAACGGGGCTCGATTCGGAGTTGTGAAGTGGGAGAAAAATATTTTTGAAAATCGGATGTCGGATGCCACTCAAATAGCCCTGCACTAAAAATTGCGCAAATACTGAAACTTTCTAAGTGTTGGGAAGCTTAGCCACTGCCAGATTTCAGCTTTTCCTGTAAATTTAAAATATACGAAAATGCGAGATTTTGCAATATGGCTCCGTTTTTCGCGCCACCGGTCCTGAAAAATCATAAATATTGGAAAAATGAGTTTTTCATTGGCGGAACTCAAAAATAGTCACCGAGACAAGAAAAAATGCGTCAAACGTAAACTTTGTATAAAAGTGATTTTTATAAGTTTCGTAAAATCTTCCGTCTTACCCCCGGTCTCCGTTTTAGTATACCCCCGACTTTTAAAATGTTAAGACCTTTTCAAAATAACTCAAAACCATTTCAAAACTCAAAAATTTTGTTGGGGTCACGGGGAGTGAGCGAAAACGATTTTTTTTTTCACTTAAAAACCAAATGGACTTAAATACAAGTCTTATAAAAAATTTGTTTTCGGAAAAACAAACCGAAAAACCAACATAAAGACCAAAGCGAAATTGTAGATGCTCAAATGGAGTAAAGGAATGAAAAACCGAAGTTATAAAGCAACTCGAAAGGAAGGGCAAGTGACTATACACAAATGCACTAACTCTAACCCAACCATACCTAGTTTGACATCCAAATCCATAAACTCCATAACGACTTATTCAAGAATGACCACAACTCTAATGACATTCCTATCCTTAAGATCGCTAAAGGAACCTAGTGGCCGTTGTCACGGAACAAACTAGTTCCAAATCAAAACCTCTTCTGATTCTTTCAAACCTAAATTTTACATTTGAAACCACATCACTTAGGTTTCTAACAAGATCAAATGGTCATCATACACAATCAACCAAGATCACCAACTATCACCCGCCTAAGGTATATAAACAACAAGTATAAGCATTTATCTCACATTATACTTTAAACATGGCATGCAAATCATATTTTCAAATCCTCCAATTTCACTGGACCATTTTAATAACATATGAATTATATATCTCAAAATTCACATTAAACATGCTTCTCAACCACATAGGATAATATCATGATCCACATATAAACATAAATCACATATTAGCAACTCAAATACAATGTGACTAACACATCTCATTACCCTATGCCCGACACGGTTAACGAATACACACTATGTCCAGTTATTTTTAAGGATACAAGCTCATCCAGTTACTTTTGAGGATACATTTCACACTTTCAACAAGGAAGGCGGTTGCACGAGAGCCCAGTTTGTAACTCCGTGCGTTATGACCACCAAAGTCAAGAATATGAGCCTTTCTTACGAATCCCAATCCCCTATCACGTTCATGGACTTACAAGTTCCGTAAGTGTGAAACACCTCCTGGCTAGTTGTTGCGACGATTCGCCATAAGACTACTCACACATGATTACACAACCCATATATACCAACACCATGATTTGACACTACACGATGTACTGAATATCCATCCAGGTTTTCAATAACAATCATGTCCCATTACAATATATATGTTTTTCTCTTTTGCAAAATATTGTACTCAATAAACCATCATTCTTACAATATCACATTTATAAACAATGGTCCACGACATGCTCAATCACAATACATGTTTTTCTCATTTGCAATTTATTAGACTCTAATTAGCACAATGCTTACAATTTCACATTTATAAGCAATAATCGATAAATATGCTTCTCATGCACCATTCATGATCCAAATCATCAAGTTGTCATTTAATACACAAGGATAATATTTTCATTCATTTAACATGCTTATATCTCAATTAAAGCATTTAAATCCCAAGGATACATTCTTATGCACAAGTAATGTTCCAATTCATTGAGTTATCCTTTAATTCTCATGGAAAACAATTCCATTCTTTGAAACATGCTCTTAGTTTAATTCAAGCAAGTTTATCACAATTCACATCTCAAACATGACATGAATTCCCAACATACCTCAAAGGTACTAACCAAATGAGCTAGCCTAATCTCACTACAAAGGCTACTTCTAAATCACCCACATACTCATATGTATAATTACACTTACACATATACACAACTATACCCAGATATATATACACATATATAGGCATACAAGCACACATAAATATGAAAAATCTCAAGAATAACCACATAACTAGCATGCTTCATAATCATATTCAATATCATTACAAGTATTCCATACACAAGGTTTAATTCACATAAACATGTTCAAACCCTAATTCACAATTCCAAGGATACACTTAGCAATTTTATCTAAGTTTAGGAACCCTAGAATCAAACTCATACCCACACTATCATAAGATGAGCTAGTTAAGAAGTTTTTTCCTACCTCTTGAAAAGCAAAGCAAAACCACTAAGCAAGGCCAAGAACCCTAGCTTTCACCCAATACCGAAATCAAAAGAGAAATTTGGTGGAAAGCTTCACCATAACCTCCTAACGATGAATCAAAATCCAACACAAGAAGAGAGCAAGAGTCATGAAGTGGTGTAACAAGAACCCCAAAACTAGGGTTTGAATGGAAAACACACAAGGAAGGAAGAACAATTACTAAGCCTTGGCTCAAACCAAAGACAAGAACACCATGAACAACTTCCATATTGATGGCCACATCAAACTCCCAACTTTGGGTGATCAAATCAGCCCCTAAGTGGAGAAGAAGCAAGAGGAAAAAGAGAAGAGAAAATGGAGAGGAAAAGATGAAGTCTTCCCAAATTTGTGTTAACCCTAAGAGTTGTAGAGATTCTCCACTCACTATTCTCACCATACAATGACCAATAATAAATCTAGCAAATAAAGACTTAATCCAAGGGCCACAAAAAAGTCTTGCCATTAGAAGACTTAAACCAATAATCACCCATCTAATACACTTGCCAAACAAGACCTTAATATCTAAGGGTTTAGAATAAGGCAATGGAAATGATTAAACCCTCCAAGGATTGATAAGAAGTCTTGTTAAGTGAAAGACCAACAATAATGGATTCTTACATTTAAGTGTCATCCAAACAAGGCTCTATGATCCAAGGGTTTAGAACAAAGATGGGAGAATGAGATCAATAGCTTAAATGAGACACCACTTGAAAATGGGAAATGACCAATTTATTCCCAACTTAGGGTTAATTACAAAAGTTTCATTATTTTATTAATTACCCTTATACCCCTTGTCATCCTCTCTATTTACCACTATGCCATTCATACCCTAACACTTAGCCAAATCTCTACACTTTGCACTAAGTGCTCTAAATATGAAAATACTCATTTACCATTCGATCATTTCTTTTCCGAAATCGTTTCCAATAATTTTGATTAATTACAAAATGAAAATATAACAAACAATTCACGTAATTACACCTATCAAAATGCACCCGTTAAATATGTTACACCGGAACGTATAAAATAAACTAAAGTAACACGTTTGAGAAAGCAATAAGATTGTCGAAGCTCCAATGATAAAACGTTGCAGTAACCCACGTAGTCACCAACGAACAATAAATCACGAAGCCGAAAATGAAAGTTCACGAAGTTGTCCCACTAAGTCTGAAACTCAAACGCGAAAAATTTACACGTATCGAGATTACACAAGATGTTAAGAATATGTGATGTCATAAAACGTTAACACTTGGAAAAGAATTCCAGAAAAGAAACGCATGGCGTTACAATTGTTTTTGGTTTCACTCAAGATAAACAAGTCTAAGGTCAAATTCCAACTCCACCACTAGCCTTATAATGTATTTCTTTACTTATATTATTGTAAGAGGGCAGTACCGCTTATATGAATCAGACTAGTAACGCTACAAGGAGTTGCTTAGTCCCAAAAAGGATGCAATCGATCCGTATTCGCTACAATCCATCTATGATTAGTATGACTGTTGTATGCATCTATACTACAACTACTCCTAAAACATGAAATTAAAAAGCACGCTAACAATCATCTTCTTTAAGCATGGACTGTGTAAACCTAGGACTTTATCATGCCAAATAAGTACCATTATGTAGAAACTATTATTTAAACCTTGGATTTCTTGCCCTTAGTAAAAATATGGTTATTCAAGATAAATCATTAATTCAATCTCAACTTAAGTAAAGAATTAATAAATAAATCTTATTAATGTGGTCTTGTTCGGTCTTTTACTACATAATCATCATATAAGTGCCCTTCATCAGATTTCCACTTTGCAATAAAAATAAATAAAATACTACATTACTCGGCTAGGGTTTCATTGGAAACCCTAGATACCGACTAGCCACTCATGAAAAGAAGAGACTCCATTGTTGATGTAGCTCTCATCTTCATGATTGGATGGTTGGTTCTTTAGTTCTTGAGGAAGGGAGTCTCTCTCAAAGAGAGAGGCTTTTTATGAATATAGATATCAAGAGACGTATCTAAAGATGTTTTCTCTTCATGAAATCCACTTGTATTTATAGACAAAAGTTGATGCAAATATGGCATGTTTCTTACTTGCACTCCAAGAGAACTTAGGGACTAAGAAATGGCGTTGAATGGATGATCTACCCCCTTTATATACTTGTACACAAAGTCAAAATTCTGTAATATTGTTTCACACAAATTCCAAGACGGCGATTTCTGAACGATCAAAGGATCCACCGATCGATCGATGGCTCTTGATTTTTAATATTTATTTAATCTGAGAATTTCCTTGCTTCATCCACTTGTACTCTATTTTACTCACTTGTACCTTGCTGATTTGAGTGAGAATATCTTCTAACTGTTGCTCTGGATCAGGCATATTTGTTAAAAACCCAGAATTAACTCATTTTTGCGTTAAGGCCGTGAAAACATTCTTAACACACAACTCAGAAAAAAATACCAAATTAATATAATAAAGAGACTAACAAGAGGTATATTAATGCCCATAATATCAATTATTCTGGTCTCATCAAGCCCCCAAACTTAATCATTGCTAGTCCCTTAGCAATAAAGAATAAAAAGGAATCATGAAGAATAATTAAATCTAAAAATAACAACTAACCCTTTCTTTCGTGAGGATGAACGATTACACTTAGCATATGTAATAATCCTTTTAAACCCCTAGGGAAAATCCTAATGGACGAGTGAAGTCTCGTGAGGGTTAAATAGACTACCCACAACTTCTTTATAATATTTAATTAGCACATATTCATGAATATACTTGATCATTAACTAGGAAATGATATAATCTATAGAATAAATGGAAGTAAATAAATCCTACTTTTAAAAAACAATAATTATTTTAGATTAGCATCAATAATAGTCTCCACTAGTGACTAAACTTAGTCAATCTTTACTTCTAGAGCAAATAATCCTCCATGTCCTATGAACTTTCTCTATAGCACATTTACTCTCATTTATATTATATCTCCATATATATATAAATAATGTTTTTTTGCAGAGGGATTTTGTAACACTCCGCGGTTTCCTTTGTCTTTTCTGGAATTCTTTTCCAAGTGTTAAAGTTTTGTGAAGTTTGCTTATTCATGACGTTTTGTCTATTCTCGGTACGTGTAAATTTTTTCACGTTTGAGTTTCAAACTTAGCGGGGTAACTTCATGAACTTTTGTTTCCGGCTTCGGGATTTATTGTTCATTGGCGACTACGTTGGTTCGTGCAATATTTTCTCGTTGAAGCTTCAGAAACTGTGTTGCGTTCCCAAAAGTATTACCTTAGTTTAGTGTAGACAGTTGGTGTAGCACTTATGTGAATTTCTTGTTATATTTTCATGTTGTAAGTAATGACAATAGTTAGAAACTATTTCATAAAAGAAATGACCAAAGCGTAAATGAGTATTTTCATATTTTGAGCACTTAGTGAAAATTGTAGAGATTTGGCTAAGTGTTTGGGGATGAATGACATAGTAGTAATTAGAAAGGATGACAAGGGCTAGAAGAGTAATTAAGAGACTTGATGACACTCTTTTAATTAACCCTAAGTTGAGAATAATTTAGTCATTTCCCAGTTTTCAAGTGGTGTCTCACTCCTAGCCCTTGATCTCATTTTCCCATCTTTGTTTTAGACCCTTGGATCATAGGGCCTTGTTTGGATGGCACATAAATTCAAAACTCCATTATTCTTAGTCTTTCACTTGGCAAGACTTCATGTCAACCCTTGGATCCTTAATTCATTTCCATTGCCTTATTCTAAACCCTTGGATGTTAAGGCCTTGTTTGGCTAATTAATGGATTTTATGAGTGGTGTGTTTAGTCTTCCATTTCTCTTGGATTAAGTCTTCATTTGCTAGTTTAAAGCTTGGTCATTGGATGGTGATAAGTGCGAATGGAGAATCTCTACACATTGAAATTCTTTTATTGCAAGACTTTATCATTTCCTCTAAATTTTCTCTTCTTTTCTTCTTCTTGGTTCTTCTTCACTTAGAGGTGGATTTGATCACCCTAAGTTGGGATTTTGGTGTGGCCATCAACATGGAATATGTTCATGGTGCTCTTGTCTTTGGTTTGAGCCAAACATTGGGTATTTTTCCTTCCTTCCTTGTGTATTTTTCATTCAAACCCTATTTTAGGGTTTCTTGATAAACCACTACATGATTCTTGTTTCCATCTTTTGTTGGAGTTGAATTCATAGTTAGGAGGTTATGGTGAAGCTTTCCAATAATTGCTCCTTTGATTCGGTGTTGGGTAATAGCTAGGATTTCTCTTCATTGCTTGTGGTTGTCTTTGCTCTTCAAGAGGTAGGGAAAAAATTCCTAACTAGCCATCTTGTGATTGTGTAGTTGGGTAAATTTGATTCTAGGATCCCTAACCTTAGATGTAATTGCTAAGTGTATCCTAGGAATTGTGAAGTTAGGGTTTAAACATGTCTTAGAAATGAACCCATGTGTATGGAGTACTTAGTAATGAAATTGATAGGACTATGATGCATGCTAGTTGGGTGGTTATTCTTGAGAATTCTCATATTGAAGTAAGTTTGTATGCCTATATATATGTGTATATGTATATGGGTATAGTTATGTATATGTGTGAGTGTAATTATACATATGTGTATGTAGGTGGTAGGAATGTAGCATTGGAATGAGATTAGGCTAGCTCTTTTAGTTAGTACCTTTGAGGTATGTTGGAAATTCAGGTCATGTTTGAGATATGAATTGTGATAAACTTGCTTGAATTGAACTGAGAGCATGTTTAAATGGATGGAATTGTTTTCCTTGTGAATTAAAGAATAACTTGATGAATTGAAACATTTCTTGTGTATGAGAATGTATCCTTATGATTTAAATGCTTTAATTGAGAATTAAGCATGTTAAATGAATGAAAATATTATCCTTGTGAAATAAAAGGACAACTTGATGAATTTGAGCATGAATGTTGCATGAGAAGACAATATTGTTGGTTATGGCTTTAAATGAGATTTGAAAGCATGTTGAATGGTGAAAAAGCATTCATGTTGACATTTTGGAAATATTGTTTATAAATATGATGAAATACATATTTATGTTGTTGCATGGCCCATTGAGACACATTGTCTATGGGTTCATTTTTTGTAGAGAGAATTCAATTGGTGTTGGGCTACGCCCGGTCGTGTAACCATGAGTGAGTAGTCTTGTTTCAAATCATTGCAATAACTGGCCAAGAGGTGTCCCCCACCTATGAAACTAAAAAACAAAAAATTGTTGATATAGGTTGGGTCATCCCATCCTCAAAGTCACGGGTCATCTCGTGCATTCGGTGTACGAATCTTTAGTCACAGGTCATCTCGTGCAACCGCCTTCCTTGTTCAAAGTGAGAAGTGCCAAAATCAATTGGGAAGAATCGGTACGATACTCTTGCTCAGTGTAAACGGGTGGAGTCAGTATTCATTAACCTATGTTGGGCAAGGGATGTATTATGAGGTGTGTGAGTCACATTGCATTTCAGATTGCTAATATGTAATTTATGTTGACATGTGTATCATGATATTACTCTATGTGGTTAAAGAGCATGTTTATTGTGAATTTTGAAATATATAATTCACATGTTGTTAAAATGCTCAAGTTAAATTGAAGGATGTGAAAATATGAATTACATGCCTTGTTTAAAGTATAATGTGAGATAAATGTTTATACTTGTTGATATGTGCTTATATACGTTAGGGGGGTTATATGAGTTGGTTTAAGGACTTTCTTGCGCTAAGTAAAGTCGGTTGTGGCTATTGAGTTAAATGTGAGTTGAAGCCTTGAGAAGGCAGGTAATGGATTTGTGGTTTAGGTTGCATTTGTGTAGCAAGTTCTATGTTGAAACTAGTTAGTTCTGTGGCAACGACCACTAGGTTTCCTTTTGCGATCTTAAGAATAGGAATGTCATTGAAGTTGTGGACATTCTTCAATAAGTCATTGTGGAGTTTAGAGATTTGGATGTCGAACTAGGTATGGTTGGGTTAGAGTTAGTGCATTTCCATATGGTCACTTGCCTTCCCTTCGAGTTGCCATTTTCCTCGGTTCTTCATTTCCTTGCTCCATTTGAGTGTCTCTAAATTCGCTTTGGTTTTTCAGTTGGTGTTTCGGTTTTTTTCCCGAAAATGGATTTTTCATAAGACTTGTAATTAAGTCCATTCGGTTTTCAAGTGAAAAACCCATTTTCCCTCACCCCCATGACCCCGACTAAAACTTTGAGTTTTGAAATGGTTGTAAATTTATTTTTATAAAAATATTTAGACCTTTGAAAGATGGCGGTGTACAAAACGGAGACCGAGGGCAAGACGGAAAATTTTATGAGCTTCTAAAGAATCACTTTCAATCAAAGTTTATGTTTTACGCATTTCCCGAGGTTTCGGTGACTATTTTTGAAATCCGGAAATGAAATACTCATTTTTCAAAAAACAATTATTTTTCAGAACTGACAGCGCAAAGAACGGAGTTCGTATGAAAAATTGGTACATTTTCACCTTTAGAGGAGTATTTGTGCGTAGCCTAGTTGTGTCACAATACCCATTTGGTACGCATTTGGGCACCAGGTCAGGTGTAGAGTCGTCCGGCTGTTGATTTCCAAAATTTCATTTCTCCCACCTCTTAATTCGGATTGAGGTCCCGTTTATCTTTCGGGCTTGTCATATGTCAAATATTTTGAGATAAAATTTAAAATAATTTATTTTCACTTGAAATGACTATTTTACCCTTGATGAAAGTGGGGTACTTCAGCTTTCTATTTTTTTGTCGGCGTTATCCAATAATGTTTTCAAAAATGCATATCTCTCGCCTTGTGGCTTTGATTTAGGTGTCGTTTGTTTCTAGGGCCTGGCCTATGTCAAAATATTTGATATAAAATTTAAAATTATTTATTGATAGTATGAGTTTACGGATGTCGGTAATGACATGTGAGGTGATTGATAGTATGAGTTGATACTGATTTGAGGTTTGGAGCTCGGTAAGCTCATGATCTAGAAAGCGTGATTGTTATCACTCTTGGAGTGTATGATTAGGAGTGTTACTACCATGAATTTTTAATAGTGTTGTGTTGATTATCAATGTCTGATTGGCGGGTACGAAGCGTAGTGATCTATGATGGGGTCTATACTATGTGTCTTGTATTGGTGGTATATCTCTATATGTATATATTGGTGCATATATATCTAGGTGTGAGTTATTATATGTTGTTCTGATATAGTTTCACTATGTGTGAGTTGCCCTATTTGTTGATGCATGGTAGGGGACTAGAGAGATGTGTTTTTGGGGTCTCGTATTGGCGTGAATGCCATGTGGGACATTTGACTGACCTTAGGTAGATGCATGTACATGTGTTGGTTCGCACTCGACTTGGACAATCGTAGCATGTGACAGTTACGAATTCTTTGTCCTACGGGGCTTCGATTAGCTAACCCCGGTGTTCTATTGCCTGGCATCCCAAATGCGAGTTTACAGGAAAGGTTTTGGCTACGGATTTCTGGGGTACAACGACACTTTCTTTTGTTTCCCAGTTACAGGATGGCTCGTGGCACAGATGTTACAAACGGGATTTGTTACGTTCGTACGTAGAGTTGTTCTTTTTGTTTCCCCTTTACTTGTCCCCTGTATTGGGACTGTTGTTGTATTTTCATGGGAGTCATTCTGTTGTCTTATCATTTACTTGTATTCGGTATCGGTGCATCGTTGTATAGATGTATTCTTTCAGCACCTTAATGTGTCTTGTATATCATTTGGTTTAGCTTTCGCTTGGTTTTTTATGGAATTATTGTGATTAATAATATTCCATTTGGTTTTATGGTTATTTAGGATCTTAATTGGTCACTCATTTTATGGATTACAACCCGGGATTCCTCTGATGTCCCGATTCGGGAGTCTTTGGAATTTATGGGCGTGACAGTTTGGTATTAGAGCACTAGGTTTCATTGTCCTAGGGACGACGGGTGAGGGTTGTTGGTACATTCGACGTTCGATGTTATCTACTATTTCCATCTGTGTGCTTTCGGGCTTCTGTGTTTTCATTGGGTGGCATCGAGGAAATATCTTGCTAGATATATCCAGTTGTGATTTAATTCCAACGGAGTAAGACTACTGTTCAGTCACTTTTCTTTTCATGCTCATATCATGGTGTAGCTTCCGAGGAATATGAGTACATCATTCGGTCTGATCAACCATATGTGTCTGGCTGACAAAGTTACTCCCTTATTTTGATGAAGAAATCTCTTAAGGTGGGAAGGTTGTAACGCCCCACGTTTTCCTTTCTCTTTTCTGGAATTCTTTTCTAAGTGTTAATATTTTGTGACATCACTTATTCATGACATTTTTCATGTTTGAGATTCAAACTTAGCGAGACGACTTCATGAACTTTTGTTCCCGGCTTCGGGATTTATTGTTCATTGGCGACTACGTTGGTTTGTGCAACGTTTTCTCGTTGGAGCTTCGGCAATTATGTTACATTTCCGAAAGTGTTACCTTAGTTTAGTGTAGACGTTTGGTGTAGCACTTATCTGAATTTCTGGTTTTATTTTTCATGTTGTAAGTAATGAGAATAGTTAGAAACGAATTCGGGAAAGAAATGACCGAAGGGTAAATGAATATTTTCATATTTAGAGAACTTAGTGAAAAGTGTAGAGATTTGACTAAGTATTAGGGATGAATGGCATAGTAATAATTAGAAAGAATGACAAGGGGTAGAAGGGTAATTAAGAGGCTTGATGGAACTCTTGTAATTAACCCTAAGTTGAGAATAATTTTATCATTTCCAGTTTTCAAGTGGTGTCTCATTCCTAGCCCTTGATCTCATTCTCCCATCTTTGTTCTAAACACTTGGATCATAGGGCCTTGTTTGGATGACAATTAAATGAAATAATCCATTATTCTTGGTCTTTCACTTGGCAAGACATCATGTCAACCCTTGGATCCTTAATTCATTTCCATTGCCTTATTCTAAACCCTTAGATGTTAAGACCTTGTTTAGGTAATTAATAGATTTTGTGAGTGGTGTGTTTAGTCTTCCATTAGAAGACTACTTTATGGCCCTTGGATTAAGTCTTCATTTGCTAGCTTGAACTTGGCCATTGGATGGTGAGAGGTGTGAGTGGAGAATCTCTACACATTGAAAGTCTTTTTTTGCAAGACTTCATCCTTTCCTCTCCATTTCCTCTTCTTTCTCCCTTTTGGTTCTTCTTCACTTAGAAGTAGATTTGATCACCCTAAGTTGGGATTTTGGTGTGGCCATAAACATGAAAGTTGTTCATAGTGCTCTTGTCTTTGGTTTGAGCCAAAGATTGGTAAGTGTTCTTCATTCCTTGTGTATTTTTCATTCAAACCCAAGTTTAGAGTTTCTTGTTAAACCACTTAATGATTCTTGATTCCCTCTTGTGTTAGAGTTGGATTCATGGTTAGGAGGCTATGGTGAAGCTTTCCATCGGATTGCTCCTTTGATTTGGTGTTGGGTGAGAGCTATGATTTTTTGGCCTTGCTTATGGTTTTGCTTTGTTCTTCAAGAGGTAGGGCAAAACTTCCTAACTAGCCATTTTTTGATTGTGTAGTTGGGTGAATTTGATTCTAGAATCCCTAACCTTAGTTTTAATTGCTAAGTGTATCCTTGGAATTGTGAAGCTAGATTTGAACATGTCTTGGAAATGAACCCTTGTGTATGGAGTACTTGGTAATTAAATTGCTAGGACTATGATGCATGCTAGTTGGGTGGTTATTCTTGAGAATTCCCATATTGAAGTATATTTGTATGGCTATATACTTGTGTATATGTATATGGGTATAGTTATGTATATGTGTAAGTGTAATTATACGTATATGTACGTATGTGGTAGGAATGTAGCATTAGAATGAGATTAGGCTACCCTTTGGTTTGTACGTTTGAGGTATATTGGGAATTCATGTCATGTTTGAGATGTGAATTGTGATAAACTTGCTTGAATTGAACTGAAAGGATGTTTAAATGGATGGAATTGTTTTCCTTATGAATTAAAGAATAACTTGATGAATTCGAACATTTCTTGTGTATGAGAATGTATCCTTACGATTTAAATGCTTTAATTGAGAATTAGGCATGTTAAATGAATGAAAATGTTATCCTTGTGAAATAAAAGGACAACTTGATGAATTGGAGCATGAATGTAGCATGAGAAGACATTATTGTTGGTTATGGCTTTAAATGAGATTTGAAAGCATGTTGAATGGTGAAAAGCATTCATTTTGACATTTTGGGAATGTTGTTTATAAATATGATAAAACACATATTTATGCTGTTGCATAGCTCATTGACACACATTGCATATGGGTTCACCATTTGTAGAGGTAATCTATTAGTGACGGGCTACGCCCGGTCGTGTAACCATGGGTGAGTAGTCTTGTTTCAAATCATCTCAACAACTAGCCAGGAGGTGTCCCCTACCTACGGAACTAAAAACCAAAAAATTGTTGATATAGGTTGGGTCGTCCAATCTTCACAGTCGCGGGTCATCTCGTGTGTTCGGTGTATGAATATTTAGTCATTGGCCATCTCGTGCAACCGTATTTCTTGTTAAAAGTGAGAAGGGCCAAAATCACTTAGGAAGAATTGGTGTGGTACTTTTGCTCAGTATAAACGGGTGGAGTGCGTATTCGTTAACCTATGTTGGGCAATGGGTGTATCATGAGGTGTGTGAGTCACATTGCACTTGAAATTGCTAATATGTGATTTATGTTGACATGTGTATCATGATATTACTCTATGTGGTTGAGGAGCATGTTTAATGTGAATTTTGAAATATATAATTCACTTGTTGTTAAAATGCTCAAGTGAAATTGAAGGATGTGAAAATATGAATTACATGTCTTGTTTAAAGTATAATGTGAGATAAATGTTTATACTTGTTGATATGTGCTTATATACCTTAGGGGGGTGATATGAGTTGGTTTAAGGACTTTCTTGTGCTAATTAAAGTCGGTTATGGCTATTGAGTTGAATGTGAGTTGAAGCCTTGAGAAGGTGGATTATGGATTTGTGGTTTAGTTGGTATCGGTGTAGCAACGTGGCATTAATGGTGGGATTGATGTTTTGGTATGGTAGATGAGGTTATGAGTAAAACAAGTCGATTGTGTATTGATAGCCCTATGATATTGTTAGAAACTTAAGTTAGGTAATTTCGAATGTGATATTGAGGTTGAAATAATCGAAAGAGGTTTTTGGTTGAAACTACTTGGTTCCGTGGCAACAATCACTAGGTTTCCTTTAGCAATCTTAATAATAGGAATGTCATTGAAGTTGTGGACATTCTTGAATAAGTCATTGTGGAGTTTAGAGATTTGGATGTACAACTAGGTATGGTTGGGTTAGAGTTAGTGTCTTTTCATATGGTCACTTGTCTTCCCTTCGAGTTACCTTTTTTCTCGGTTTTTCATTTCCTTGCTCTATTTGAGCGTCTCTAAATTCACTTTTGTTTTTCCGTTGGTATTTCGGTTTATTTTTTCGAAAATAGATTTTTCATAACACTTGTATTTAAGTCCATTCAGTTTTTAAGTGAAAAAACCGTTTTTGCTTACCCTTATGACCCCGACAAAAATTTTGAGTTTTGAAATGGTTGTAAATTCATTTTTATAAAAATATTTAGACCTTTGAAAGTCGGCAGTGTACAAAATGGAGACCGGGGGCAAGACGGAAAATTTTATGAGCTTCTAAAGAATCATTTTTATTCAAAGTTTATGTTTTACGCATTTCCCGAGGTTTCAGTGACAATTTTTGAAATCCGCAAATGAAAAACTCACTTTTCAAATATTTTTTATTTTTCAGGACTGACGGCGCAAATAACAGAGTTCGTATGAAAAATTGGTACATTTTCACCTTTAGAGGGCATTTGTGCGTTACCTAGGGGCGTCATGACCCCTTAGGGTGTCACAACGCCCATTTGGTATGTATTTGGACGCTAGGTCAAGTGCAAAGTCGTCTAGCAGTCGATTTTCAAACATTCATTTCTCCCAGCTCGTAACTCGGAATGAGGTCCCGTTTGTTTCTATGACTTGTCCTATGTCCAAATATTTGAAATAATTTTACTTTATATGACTATTTTACCCTTGGTGAAACTGGGGTACTTTAGCTTTCCATTTTTTTATCGGCGTTGTCCGATATCGTTTTCAAAATGTATATATCTCGCCTCGTGGCTTTGATTTTGGTCCTGTTTGTTTCTAGTACTTGGACTATGTCCAAATATTTGATATAAAATTTAAAATAATTTATTTGTACTTGAAATGACTATTTTACCCTTGGTGAAAGAAGGGTACTTTAACTTTCTATTTTGGTCGGCGTTGTCCGATGACATTTTCAAAAATTCATATCTCTTGCGTCAGGACTTTCAATTTGGTTCCGTTTGTTTCTATGATTTAACCTATGTCCAAATAGGTGGGTTAACCTTTGAAATAACGTATTTTCCCTTGAATGATCATTTTACTCTTTGGCAAACATGTGACTTTTGAGTGGTCGGTGTGATGGGTTATTCAATCCATTTCACTTCCTTTTGTTGTTCGGCAACCTTTGTGACTTCCCTTAGGTTGATGTGATTATTTTAACACTTTATTGAGTTTACGGATGTCGGTAGTGACATGTGAGGTGATTGATAGAATGAGTTGATACTGATTTGAGGTTTGGAGCTCGATAATCTCATGATCTAGGAAGCGTTATTGTTATCACTCTTGGAGTGTATGATTAGGAGTGTTACTACCAATAATTTTTAATAGTGTTGTGTTGATTGTTAGTGTCGGATTGGCGGGTACGAAGCGTAGTGATCTGTGAGGGGATCTATACTACGTGTCTTGTATTGGTGGTATATCTCTATATGTATATATAGGTGCATATATATATATAGGTGTGAGTTATTATATGTTGTTGTGATATAGTTTCACTATGTGCGAGTTGTCCTATTTGTTGATGCATGGTAGGGGACTAGAGGGATGTGTTTTTGGGATCTCGTATTGGTGTGAATGTCATATGGGACATTTGACTGACCTTAGGTAGATGCATGTACATGTGTTGGTTCGCACTCTACTTGGACAATCGTAGGTTGGACAATCGTAGGATGTGACAGTTATAAATCCTTTGTCCAACAGAGCTTCTATGAGCTAACCCCGGCATTCTATTGCCTGGCATCCCAAATGTCAGTTTGCAGGAAAGGTTTTGGCTATGGATTTCTTGGGGTACAACGACACTTTCTTTTGTTTCCCAGTTACAGGATGGCTCGTGGCACGGATACTGTTGCAGGATTTGTGATGGTCGTATGTAGAGTTGTTCTTTTTGTTTCCCCTTTACTTGTCCCCTGTATTGGGACTGTTGTTGTATTTTCATGGGAGCCAATTTGTTGGCTTATCCCTTCCTTATATACGGTATTGGTGCATCGTTGTATAGATGTATTCTTTCGGCACCTTAATGTGTCTTGTGTATCATTTGGTTTAACTTTCGCTTGATTTTGTATGGAATTATTGTGATCAATAATATTCCATTTGGTTTTATGGTTATTTAGGAACTTAATTGGTCACTCATGTTGTTCCTTTTGTTTCACTAACTTTTGTTGTTCGCCAACCTTTGTGACTTCCCTTAGGTTGATGGGATTGTTTTAACCCTATGTTGGGTTTACAGATGTCGGTAGTGAAATGTGAGGTGATTGATAGTATGAGTTGATACTGATTTGAGATTTTGGAGTTCGTTAAGTTCGTGATCTAGGAAGTGTGATTGTTATCATTCCTAGAGTGTATGATTAGGATTGTTACTCCCATGATATGGTTATGGTGTTGTGTTGATTGTCAGTATGGGACTGGTGGGTACGAGTCGTAGTGATCTATGAGGGGGTCTGTACTACGTGTTTTGTATTGCTGGTATATTTCTCTCTTTATATATACAGGCATATATATATATAGTTGTGAGTTATTATATGTTGTTGTGATATAGTTTCACTACGTGCGAGTTGCCCTATCAGTTGATACATGGTAGGGGACTAGAGGGATATGTTTTTGGGGTCTCGTATTGGAATGAATGCCATGTGGGACATTTGACTGAGCTAGGGTAAATGCATGTACACGGGTTGGTTCACACTCGACTTGGACGATCGTAAGATGTGACAATTACGAATCCTTTCTCTTGCGGGGCTTCGATGAGCTCACCCCGGCGTTCTATTGCCTAGCATCCCAAATGCCAGTTTGCAGGAAAGGTTTCGGCTACAGATTTCTTGGGTTACAAGATGGCTCGTGGTACGGATGTTGTTTTGGGATTTGGGACGTTCGTACATAAAGTTGTTCCTTTTGTTTCCCCCTTACTTTTCCCTTGTATTAGGACTGTTGTTGTGTTTTCATGGGAGCCAGTCTTTTGGCATATCCCTTCCTTATATTTGGTATCAGTGCATTGTTGTATAGTTGTATTCTTTTGACACCTTAATGTGCCTTGTGTATCATTTGGTTTAACTTCCACTTGGTTTTGTATAGAATTATTTTGATTAATAATATTCCATTTGGTTTAATAGTTATTTAGGATTTTAATTGGTCACTCATTTTATGGATCACGACCCTTGATTCCTCGGATGTCCCGGTTCGAGAGTCTTTGGAATATAGGGGCGTAACAACTTTCCTCTCTCTTTTTGCTTTTTCCTCTCATATATATTTTTATTTTTATTTTTTCTTTCTTTATTTTCTTGGAGAAGGCTTTCTTCTCCTATTTTATTTTTCCACTCATTTTTTTGATACGTCATTCTCCACTCTTTTATATTGTCACGCCCCAAATTCCTAGGACTCCGAAACCCGAGCCTAAGAGCTAAGGGAGTGATTGCGGAAGTAAAAATAAATGAGAACCAACGAAATTCAATCATCAAATACCCACGAAAGGGTAAAATGATCTGATATCACGCTGTCACGCCCCTAAGATTCCCGAAACTCAATTCTAGAGAATCAGCGAATCTCCAAGGGATGACGCTAGTCAAGCGACTACTAGAGTCAACAACAACAAAGAGACACATGGAATAACAATAAAAATATACTCCATGTCAAGTAGAATGCTAGAAACTCACTAGCATCCTCCAATACCAACTGACACGCTCCTAAATTCCTAAGACTCCCGAACAGGGACATCCGAGGAATCCAGGATGTGATCCTTAATACAAATGACCAACTAAGACATCATTAACCAAGAAAACATATGGGTTAATGGTAGAAATGGTATATTTAATACCCAAATGGATAATAAACAAAGCAGCGGAATCTAACGAAAATCCGGCAAAATTCCGTTTGTAAATGGAACATCCGGACAACAACCACAACACAAGAACCTGCCAATAGCAATTCAATAATCACAATGGCTTCCAAGCCCCACATTCATCAATCCTAATAGGGCCGAGGTAATGGAAAGAAACCAAAACCCCTCCAAACCCTCTAACATCAACAGAGCCACAAATGCTCGAATAAGAATACAGAAAAGCGTCTAACTGTACAGAATAAATACAATGCATCCTGAAAGAATAAATGCAGGAAAACAAAAGATACATCAATAGGGATATGCCAACAGACTGGCTCCCAAAAGAAATACATGATGATCCCATAACAATGGGTAAAGAAGCTGACAGAAGAATACTAGCGTCCCCAAACCTGTCATTCTGCAACCGTAACCGCATCACCCAACGCAACTCCAAACCTGTAACAAGAAAATCAAGGAAAACTGCCGTTGCACTACATCCTGCTCATAGCCGTATATTTCCTGCAACCTGGCGTGGAATACCAGGGGGCGAATGAAATTCCCCTGTGAGCAAATAAGCTCAGTGGGAAAAGATACTCTAACTACCACATCCTCTGATAGTTTAGGTAAAGCTAAACCGTCTAATAAGATATAAATAGCACAACTAGTCCCATCCACGCAAACCCAAGTCACATGCTCATATACTATCGTAAACGAGTATACATAAGTATATAGGGAATATATATATATATATACACACATATATATATATATAAATACACAACATGAGTCTCTAAGACTCGTACTCCAAGTACCCAACACCAGTAGTCTACACTACTCTCACCAACGTACGCTAGGTACACGACATCCAGGTCAACCCTAACAAATCATCAATTACTCACAACACAAATCAGAAGATCCGACAGAGGAGATCACACTCACCTCTAACATCCACAGGAATCAAAATCCACCACTAGTACCAAGGAAGGCTCAAATCCCACACCCCGATAACACAGGAGGAAAAGCACTCACGTCCTTGCGTACTAACACAACCGTCATCTATATATATATATATATATATAAAACAAACCTCATCCTATTCCTAGAGAAAATCTACCTCTCAAGGCTAGATCACCTCAATCATATCACCGTACCATAAATCGTATCGACCTCATAATACTATCATCAATAGGGTCAATCACATCACTAACACTCTCACTGTAGGCGAGGAAAACCACCCAGTCAAATCACTAGAGTACACGGACTCAACTCACCAGAACGACCACCTCAGGGTCACCAAAGCAAAGCGAAGGAAAAGACTTCCCAATGCTAACCAACAGATAACCGAGACAACAATGTCAAGGTTAAAACACCACAAGTGAACAAGGAAAGAACACCAAGAAGGAACAAGGAAACCAAAAACGAATGGCCGAGAGCGGAAGTAATAAAAAGATGAATCCCAGAGATTCAATAGTTTTTAAGAAAAAGGTTTTCAAACTCGAACCAATTCTTTTGGTATCCATGCCCCTAACGTAAGAAAAACTCATATCACCTAGGTGGTGATACCAACAACCCAGAAAAGGGAAGGGCAACACTATATGTGTGCACTGAACAACAACAAGCCTCAATCCGAGACTCAAGCATGATAGGTAACAAAGGTGAAACAATGGAACACCTTTCAAAACTCTACAAGACGAGATATTGAGAAATAAGTCTCGAATCTCAGAATCCCAAGAAAATAATAAAATAGTTTTACTTTTAAGAAACCACATAGTAAAGATAACCGTCTTGCCCCCGGTCTCCGTCAGTCGCCATCACAGGCTTTTAAAAGTTGAAAATCTTTTCAAGAAAGATCCTAAGATCATTTTATAAAGTATTAAAACTTTTCATTTATACGGGGGTAGGCGAAAACGAGTTTTTCCCCTTTAAATACAAGAGTTTAGAAAACACCGTTTTCGAAATTATAGTCAAATAAGAGAAACACAACTCTATGAATTCCTGTAATGTCCGAGAGGACAGTAAAGGAAGAGCAACACGTTGGACTCACGGAAGACAACCATCCGTTCCAACTCCACCAAATCAAATGACACCACGAGGAAGAGGTTCGGCACCACACCGTAACCGACAACTCAAGGAATGACATGTAAGTCAAAGGTCACGTACTAGTGTACAAACACTGTACAAGAAATTCTTAGGGGAATGAACTAAGCACTAGAAACCACGCTACAGTACCCTAAGTACTTAATGAAATCGCTTCAATCATAACCTCTACCCATTCCTCAAAAGAATGAAAAACACTTAAAGGTCTATGCTACCGCATCCACTAAGACCACAATCACATCAACCGCATTATCTAAGGCCTCAATCACAATTGATACTAAGTCAATCACTGACCTCAAATCTCTAAAGATATCGCACAACTAACTACAACCACAAAACAATTAACAGTCCTCTCTAAGGCCACAAATCAAAATCAACTCCACAATCCACCACTAGCCTCAACTACTCACAGTGATTACTACGTCAATACACTTAACCTCCCTCAAAGGCATAAAAGCATATAACACAAGTATAAAGATTTACGCTTCGTTTATACTTTAATAATTACTGTTTTTAATTCCCGTTTTCACATTTATCACTTTCAACTGAGCATTTTATAAAATGAATTCATTTTGCATATTCATAAATAATCATGCTCCAACATATATATATATATATATATATATACATATCAATAAATCACATGATGATATGCAACGCACCGTACTCACAGACCGCCTGTGGTACACACACTAAAACACACCCTTCCCAAGGGTACTGGATCATTCTCTACCATTCCCCTGAGGATACAGCTCACTAAGGAATGTAGACTTATCGTACCGTCCTTCCCAAATGCTTTTGACACTTCACACTTTTAACCAAGGAAGACGTCCACCACGACCTAGTCGCGCACATAGGCTTTGGACGATATGTCCTCCCCCTACCATCTGCGTTTCTCAGCTTTTTAGTTCTGTGGGAGCAAGAAGCACCCCCTGGCCAGTTGTCACGACGATCCAAACACAAACGTCTACTCGTGCACCACGCACAAAGGAAGTAGACCACACCAAATGACTCTCTCTGCAAATGGTGAAACCGTGCACTACATGCACCCACACCCATGTCTCACAATACATGGTGTACACAAATAAATCATGTCCAACATAAATATGTCATGCGTCATATTTATGAAAATACCCACATGGTAATATATAAATCTCATAATCTCTGTACATGCTTTAAAAATATATATTAAAGCATTTAAATCATATGAAAATAATTTCATATACCATTCATGTTCTCCAAAAATATATTTTCTTTAATTCTTTAGAAAATATTTCATTTTCAATTAACATGCATTTTTAAAATAATTTAAACAATTATTTCACGTATACCAGAAGGATCCTAGCATATCGTCTAAGCTTTTCGAATCTCTAATAACCCATTTAAATTCGTAAGGATTTCTAAGCCGTCCATTCTTATTTAATTTAAATAAGAATATTATTTAACCATATAGGAATAATTTAATAAATTTTCTTAAATTAATTCCTAAGTCTCATTCTGATCCTAAACGATTTATAGATATTTAAACTAGCAATTTAATATATCTATAATAAATTAAATAAGGGTTTTGCACCCCTAAACTACTTCAATAATGCGGAGTGAGAAATATAATTTCCCACCTAATTATACGTTACCGAACAGTCCGAAACAGCACAGTGCCGGCGCCCGAATATGAAGCCCGCCGACCAAAATTGTCCGATAATTATTTCGAATATATCGAAATGTCCGTCTTGACAACATATACGATATATACGAAGCCCATTAATAATCGGTTAATTAATTAGGTTAAATCTAAAATATCCCAAACGAAAACTATAACCTATAAATGCTATTTCCGGGCAAATCGTTCATCCTAAAATCACGAAATTAATATATGACGAATACTACATAGGTACGAAACTACTCACCGAAAATCGGCTCAAACCGATCACTGGAAGGTCGCCGGAAAATTGGCCGAAGCCCAGCCGGACTCGCCACTGTTGCGCGCTGCTGTTACGCGAACCAGCCGTAGCTACCTGCTACTCCGTGCACGCCGCTGGCAGCCACGGTTGCCGCCGCCTCCGCCCAGTCCAGCCGTCGCAGCTGCTCCAGGGCGCCGACCGCCAGTCGTCCCTTTTCTTAAACGCTTCGCTCCCTCAGCCGACTCTCTATCCACGAGCCGGCCCTCTCTCTCTCTCTCTCTCTCTCTCTCTCTCAATCGGTCGACCATGGTGAATGGAGAGGAGCTGCTTCAGTCGTGCGAAGGAGAGTGTAGCAGAGGTCTGTGATGGCGTGAAGGAGAAGATGCAGGTCTGTGTATATATATACATATATATATATGACCTAATTGCAAAACTAACCCTTCATTTCTCCAAAATCGCAAAATAACCCCCACTTCTATATATATATATATAATTATATATATATATATAATAAACCCCAATAATTATCGGGAACATCCGAACATAATCTCGCAAGCCCGAATTAATAACGGGAAGCCCAATTAAATACATCGGGGTAGAAACCCAAATGTCGGAACACTTAAACAAGCCCGACCAATTAAAATGCGTCGTCATCCAATCGAAACACTAATCATTAAACGTCGAATCGATACCGCGTAGTCGAGAATAAGAATTAGCGTAGTGTCGTCCAGTCGACTTTAAAACTAAACGCGAAAAATTTACAGGTATCAAATACCAAGAACAAACAATACGTCAAGAACAAGTGACGTCATTACCGAAATTAAATCAAAGATAATTTCAGTAAAAAGGATAATAACACGGGGTGTTACATATATTGTATCGTTTAAGAAGGAGAATATTTACATATTTCTTTTTTATCTTCCATAATATGTATTTTTTTCTCTTTTTTCCAGAGATAATACCTTATATGTTCATAAATGAAGCTATAGAGATCATGTGCATGTGCTTATAGGTCTAGATTGTCTTTTCTATTTTCAATTTCACTAAATTTACTCACCATTAAAGAATCACATCTTTCCACCTTTCTAATTTAACTATTTTTCAAAAAGCAGAAAATAATCACATACATCTATTTTCTAGACTAGTCTCATATCCTAATTAACTCACAATTTTAATCAAGAATATGTTTAAATATATATAATAAATATGTATTTTATATAGATACCTATATTTATATATAAGTTAGTAAAAAAAACCGCTATATAAATATATATATCGATAAAATATTTTTTGTTTTCTTTTTCTTTTTTTTTTCTCTGTCGAACGATCGCAACAACGACCGATCGATCGGTCAACATTTTATACATTTTTAACAGTAGCCTCCAATAGCTTACTGCAGTTTTATATATTTTTTCTTTAAAAAATTGTATTCCTTGTATTCATGTCTATACTATCCACCACCCCCCCCCCCCCCCAAAAACGTGAATTGAACCATGTGTTCATGGTTATAATAAGCATAAAAACATAGGGATAGAACAATATTACCACTTAATTTGAGCAAGAGTTTCAAATGGTGACGAAATCTCCCCCAAACTTGTTGTGTACCATCATCTGCATTCTAATCAAGACTAAAACCAAGATCATAGTATATTTATTGCATTCAGACAAGGAATATAAAGGAATGGAAACTTTTATTGATGACATAAAATTAAAGATAGTTCGGCCGAAGGCCTACAAGGAATTGAAATTTGCAAGAAAATAAAAATAGACTAATTCTAGAATTTGAAATAATGTAAGAACAAAAATAATTTATTCCATTCCTAGCAATAATCTTCTTGCACAACTTCTAGCCACTTTCCTCCTTATGAAACTACTCCATATGTTTTATCCATCTATTTATATCCTTTCGTTTATAATTATCAAGAAACTTCCATGAATCATAGTCAGTAAGGTACCAATAAAAAGATGGTATATAAGAACTCCCTTGATCAGCAACTTGATCATGAAAGAGTGCACCAATTAAGCAAGGATAAGGAAACTTAATAAACCCTACTGTTGACCCCTTAATAATAGCGCGCCAGTGTGTAACTATACTATTGAAGATGATATCGGGGAATGAAACCCAATAATTATTTGTTAGACAATAAATTATTTTGACCATAGTATAATCGCACTTATCTTCAAGTACTTCTGGACAAAGTTGCCTCCCTAACATGTTAACAGCCATCCAATAACATGGTGCAACTCTAATCCTTGGGATCACACAAGCTTTAGGTTTTACCTTAAACCCATCATATATGTCTTGAACCATAGTCTTAAATGAAGGGGATGGTGAAGGGAAAGGTTTCTCTATTCCAGTGGGAACGAGAGGTAATTTCCAAACTTTAGCAATAATTTCCGGTGAGATTTTGAGAACATAGTTTGTGTTGACAGTGGTAATCATGACTATTTTTTCACTATTTTCCTCAAATTCCAAATTCTAATAGAATTCATCTATGATAGAAGGAAAGATAAGATTAGTAGCAGGAGCAAAGATTCCTTCCAACTGCCTCTTTCGAAATATCTGTGCACCTTGCTCAATAGCAGGCTCAACGAATGCATAATGAAAGAAGACACATTCATACTTGAATTTTGGGGTGAAAACAAGAAAGGAGGCAGTAGAAGCATAAGAAATCTCTCCCGTAGTTGTATGGCAATAGTAGGGCTAGGGTTTTTAAGATATGAAAGTGTATAGTGAAAAAGATATATTTGTAGTACTAGGAAAGAATTAAAATGGTGTGTTAAAACTTTTTCATAGAGAAATTACATAATATAAAAGATATATAAGCATAAATAAAGTTAAAAAATGAAAATATATGCGTCATTCCAGACCTGTAGATTGTATGAATTTCGTAACTTGGACTAGGATTTAAATTATATTGGTCTAAAAAGGAAAAATCAATATTTTCCTAAAAATATAAAATTATGATCATTCGCACACCTTACTGATCGATTGCAACGATATTCGATCGACCGTTGACTAAATTTTATTTTTTTTAACCTAATAAAAGTGGAGGTTTAATTTTTGCTAACTACTTACATCGATTGATCAAGGAAGACATTGATTGATCGGTGAAATTAAATATTTTATAAAATTTTTAAATTTTCATAAATATAAATAAATATGATTATAAAATAATAAAGCATATTAAAATTCTAATTAATACACTCGGTTAAAATATTAGGTAACTTTTGAACCGAGAACATTGTTTAATGTTGATGACACAACAACTTTTGCGTGTCTAACCAGGCTCATCCATGACATCTATTATATTGATAGATGTGCTAGTACTTTGAGCATTTAATTTGTGTTCCTTAATACGATTCTTTTTTTGTTTAATCAGTTTTAATTGAAATTCCCACCATCGGTCCATCTCTTCATAACTTAGTGTATTGAAAATTTTCCAATGGTCATAATCTTTACTAACAAAAATGCCGGTTTCTGATGGAATTTCAAACTTGAGTTCTAACTAATCCCTTATCATAGCTTGAATTAAGAAAGGAAAAGGAATTTTCCATTTCTGATTGAAAGGAATTTCACAATCTATTACAGCTTCCCAAAAGGTTTCCATATGATCGTAAATAATCTCTGCGATTAAAATCCAATATCCATTGTCGAAATAATAAAGCATTTTAATAAGTGATTGCCCTCGTATATTACCAAATTTTAGACCAACTTGTCTTTAAATAATCGTATCTAAAAGGTTTAATTTTGGCTTTTGTAATCCCTCCCATTGTTAATTTTATGTTATTATCTCCACAAATTCTTCTAATCATAGTAAGAGTTATAGGATTTGGAGTGAGTATTTTTGGGAAAGCATTTTCTAAATCCGATGGTATTTTATTGGGAATTCGCCACGCTCTTGCAATATGCCGGGGGATATTTCTATCTCATGCCCCTGCACTTTAGTATGTAATACTTTACTTATCTCTAGATCTTTTAAATATATATTTTGATAGAACTCCCAAACTAAATTAGGATAAGCAATAGATGAAGTAGGTTGTAAAATATTTTCTAGTCTTCATTTCTTAAGCTCTGCTATAACTTTCTCGATTGCTAAGTCTGAGTGTTCATCCTCAAAGAAACTACATTCATATTTTAAGGAATGATTTGCAAGATAATGGTCTTTTGTAGGTTGCGGATGTAATTTTGGTAAAGTGGGTTATGGTTTTACCACTTCCTTCCTATTTGTTTCTTCTATTTTAGCTATGTGTTGATTTCGTACCGCCACAAAATAGAAATCTAAAATACTTAAAGATTCAGGTATAGGTTTATTTGTTACCTTGTAATCCCTTGGAAATTATTTATCTTCCGATATGTCTAGTTGATATGCTAGGCAATTTCCAGGCGGTCTATCTACTGGTTGAGGTATCAGTTTTAATAGTGTTTTATCATGTGTTAATGTCAAAACATTATCCAGTACAATCTAACTGATAACCGGATTCAAAAACATTCTTCCGCATCTTCATGTTTCCAAAAGATAGATCCATGACCCCCGTTCTACAGTTGATAGATGCATTAGCAGTTGCTAAGAAATGTCTTCCTAGGATTACGGGTATTTGCTTAGTGGGATCGTACACAGGTTCGGTGTCTAGAACGACAAAATCCACAGTAAAATAGAATTTGTCAATTTAAACAATAACATCATCCACGATTCCTCTAGGTGTTTTAGTTAATCTATCAGCAAGTTGTAGAATAACAGATGTGGAAGTTAAATTTCCTAAGCCTATTTGCTGATAAACTGAGTAAGGTAGCAGATTAACACTAGCTCCTAAATCAAGAAGAGCTTTTCCAATTTTTTGATCTCCTATTATACAAGAAATAGTTGGGGCTCCAGGATCTTTATATTTTAGAGGAGTAGTGTTTGATATTATTGAACTCACATGATTGGTTAGTACTATTTTCTTAGTATTGTGAGTTTGATTCTTCATTTTTGTGTACATAAGTCTTTTAAAAATTTAGCAGAACCAGAAACTTAGTTAATAGCATCAAGAAGAGGAAGATTGATTTTCACTTGTTGGAAAGTTTCGAACATTTCTTGAATCTTGTCTCCTTATTTACCATAAAGAACAGGATCTCTTAAGTGTTGTGGAAAAATGTTTTTGGTTCATAGCTTGTTTCTTTAAGTGGTATAGATTTATTCAGTGTTTGTTTAATAAGTTCTTTTCCTTTTGAGATCAATTCATCAAACACAAGTTCTTTTTCCTTTCCTTTATTTATTTCTTTATTATTTTGTTTCTTCGCCCTTTCTTCAAATTGCTCTTTAGCCTTGTTATCTATGACTTTTCCACTTCTAAGAGTAGTTATTGCTTGAATAGTTTCAATGGTTGGTTCTCCTACAGGAATTACATGCTTTATCCTATGTTGCCCTTTAGGGTTTGTTAATGGTTGACTTGGAAATTTTCTTTCTTCCCTTTTATTCATAGAATTAGTTATTTGCCCAATTTGGGTTTCTAGTTTAGAAATAGATTTGGAATGTGTATGTAGGAGTTATGTAGAATTTTTGAATTCGTTTAAGATACTCCTGATTTGTTGTTCAAAACCAGGTGAACTCATAGGTTGTGTATTATTTGGATTTCTAAAGGGTTGTTGGTTAAGGTTTTGGTTAAATGGTCGGAATTGATTTGGTTGTTGTATGGGGTTTTGGTTAAATGGACAGAATTAGTTAGCTGATTGATTAGGACTTTGGTTAAAGGTATTATTTTGAGTCTTGTATGAAAAGTTAGGATGGTTTTGCCAACCTGGTTTATAAGTATTTGAGAACGGATCGTTATTCGGGTTGGTAAAAGTAGCATTAACATCCTCAGTGATAAATTCTAACTCTTGTTGTATATAAGGACAAGTATTAGCAAAGTGTGAAGGATTACCACACACTGAACAGATTTCTTGGATAGGATTGGATTAAGTATTTCTCATTACTATATCAAAAAATTTATTTAGTTCATCTTCTTTCGAGTTTACTTCGTTTATCTAACTAATTTCAAATGCACTATCCGTTTTTTTATGATTAGACAAGATAGTTCGTGGTGCTCTAATGTCCGACATATTTTGACATGAATCTTCACTGAGATTTTTGAAAAGATTCCATAAAAGGTCTACAGGTTTCTATATAAAGGTACCTCCACAAGCTGCATCAACTATATTTTTATGCCATTCCCCTAATCCTATATAGAAACTACGGACTAGCTCATGTGTTGGAAATCTGTGGTGAGGTATTTTCATAATATTTTGTTAAATCACTCCCACGTTTCATAGAATTGCTCGTCAGGTAGTTGTGTAAACATTACAATATTTCGTCTAGTTTCATGAGTTTTTCCTACAGAGAAGAATTTATGCAAAAATTCTTTTTGAAGCTTCTTCCAATCAGTTTTAATATCAGTTGGTATGGTTTCGTACCATACTTTAGCTTTATCTTTTAGGGAATGAGAGAATTATCGAGTTTTAAACTCATCATCAGTTTATCCTCTCATACGTATGGTAGAATACACTTCTAAGAATTCATCTATATGTTGATAAGGGTCTTCATGAGCATTTCCATGAAATTTATATAACATATTAATTATTGTTGGTTTAATTTCAAAAAAATTCGATGCATCAGGTAGTGAGATTTCTAAAGGTGATGTATAATCTTAAGGAGTATAAAAATTTTTAAAACTGCGGTCGGTGTTGCAACTGCATTTTCACCCATGTTTACATTATTTATATTATTTAATAAATTATTTATTTTGTTTATTTGGTACGTACGATCAATTTCAAGATCAAAAGCCCCAAGGGGACTATTCACTGAACGATGTCCAAACATAAACATTCAATAATAATATTAAATAAATATGCATTGAATTGGAACAGTTGAATAAGAGATGAATAAATTATTATTTCTATTATATATATTAAATATATATTTATTATTATATATTATTTATTTTTATTTATTTATATATATATGTCAATAAAATATAAATGTAAACAAATCTGTTTTAAAATCTAAATATTTATTTTATTTTTTAGAAAAGTTTATATTCAGATTTTTTTTCTAATACTGATATGATGTGATGATATAGTATCTTTTATGTTATCAATATTTTTGTATGAACACAATAATTAGATCGATCCCAAAGTCAACCAATCGATCGGGGTTATTACCGAACGATCGGAGAGTTCTTCGATCGATCTTTAGAACTTACCAAACGATCGCTGAAGGAACCGATCGATCGGGAACTGATGTTTGTGAGTTTTCTAGAAAATTTTGTAGTTTCGACAAAACCTGTTCCTACAAAAGAAATGCCAAAAATTAAAAAGAAAAATTAAAATTGATACAATAATTCAAAGAACTTTAATACAACAATCTAAAATATCCATTTGATCCCCGACAATGGCGTTAAAAAATTGTGATCGGTTGTAGACGTGTGAAAATAATAGTGTTAAAAATAAGAAATAAGCACGATCTAGTTTTAACCTCTCAGTCGCAAGTTCGCGAGTAGTATATATTATAGTTGGGTAAAGAGGGTATCGAACCACAGAGATCAAAGTCGTATTTCAAATAATTATAAAGTAGCAAGTTGAATTATATTTATAAAAGTTGTTTGATAGGTTTGTTTGATTAAACTACTAAACATAAAATAAATCAAGATAATTGTTTTTGGTTTCACTCAAGATAACACAAGTCTAGGGTCGAATTCCAGCACCACCACCTAGCCTTATAATGTATTCCTTTACTTATATTATTGCAAGAGGACGGTACAACTTATATGAATCAGACTAGTAACACTACAAGTAGTTGCCTAATCCCAAAAAGGATGCAATCGGTCCTTATTCACTACAATCCATATGTGATTAGTATGACTGTTATATGCATCTATACTACAACTACTCCTAAAGTATGAAATTAAAAATCACGCTAACAATCATATTCTCTAAGCATGGACTGTGTAAACCTAAGACTTCATCATGCTAAATAAGTACCATTATGTAGAAACCATTATTTAAAGGGTTAACTTCAAGAAACCCCCATATGCTATTCAATTTAATCAACGGGTGAAAGGCACAAAACCCCCTACACTATCAGGAATTTGCAAATAACCTCCCTATAGGTTTTAAAACACCCTCATACTTTATAAAATGTGCACTTTGACCCCTCTAAGCCATTTTCCGGTGACGGACTTGTGTTTTTACTATTATACCCTTATTATTTTATTTTTTAATTAAATATAATAAATGGGGTAAATATGAAATGACGAAAAAGACCATATATACAAAACGGTACCGTATCAAAAATTCCTTCACAGTGGGAAGTCTTTTGACTTTATCTATACCATTATAAATGTATGAAGTGCGTGAATATTTCTAATATTTCTAAAAAATAATTCTAAAATAAATTAAATTTATTGCTTTGGATCCTTCAAAAACATAATATCTAAAAAAAAATCTAAAATAAAATATTTACTCATTGGATTCCAATTAATTGACCTTACATCCCTAATCCATTTTACAAATTGCACCCACTTTCCTTGGATTCTCCACACCACTTTCTTTGGAGTCTCCACAACCCACCGTCTCTAAACAAAATCTAAAATAAAATATTTTCCCATTGGATTCCCACTCCTATTATTGCCAAAATCCTCTTCTTCTTCGTTTTCCTACCTCTAAAACTCTCTAAAATTCCACTTTTGTTTTCCTACCTCTAAAACTCGCTCAAATTTCACTTCCATGCTTCTTTCCCACCCTTTTTTTATTCGAAGATCGCATGCTTCTCATGATAGATTTGTAAGTTTCCTCTATTTCATACTTTGGATCTACTTCTATATATTTTGATTTAATTGTCTCAATTGAATTTATATAAAAGTTTTATCCTTTTATTTACTTAGATGTTGGTTTTTTAAATTTTTTCTACTGGCCTTTTTTTTTTTTGATATTGTATTAGTTTAATCTATATTGTGAAGGAATTTGGGGTTCGTTTATGCTTTGCTAGATCGGGTCAAATTTTTGGGGGTTGTGTTATTCCATATGACAATCAGTGGGAAGTCTTTTTGGGGATTTTATATATGTTGTTTGAAGCAGTGAATGCTTAAAAGAAGAAGACATGTTTGCTAAAAAGGAAACCAAAAATTAGGGTTCAAAGCAAAAAAAATGGCCAGATTTGTTAGAGGAGGGAGGAGAAAGGGATAAAAATTAGTCTTACAAGTAGAGAGAAAGGGAGAAGGCAAGGAAAATACAACAATAATGGAAGTTAGACATTCATTCTAGAGAGAGAGAGAGAGGATTTCCAAGAGAGAGAGAGATGGAAAGGGTGAACCCATTTGCTGCAGATTTGATAGAAGAGGGAGGAGAGAGAGTGAAATGTATATTGTGTACATTAATATTAAAACCATATACACATATATAATTTAAATGAAGGGCATTTTGGTAACAATACAAGAGCATTTTGGGTATTTATAAAACTAAACAGCATGTGAAACGCACATGCCTTTTTTTTGGGTGGAAAAGTTCCCTGAACAATGTAGCAGGGGGTCTTTGTGCACATTTTTGCCAAACTATAGGGACTTAATTGCACAAATTGAACTATAGGGGATTATTTGCACATTCCTGATAGTGTATGGGGGTTTTCTGTCTTTCACCCTTTAATCAACTAACCCCTACTGTATCCACTTTGCCCCCTATATTATCCAATTTCATCACTAATCCCCCTCCACCTCACATTTAGAGTAAAAATGTCTAAACTACCATCCCTTAACAGTATAAGGGGGTTTACTGAAATCAACCCTTAAAAAAATTATTTTCAAAAAGAAATTATATTTTTCGTAAAAACTATAAATTTCAAAAAATATATATATACTTCGGAAAATATGATTTTTTACGAAAAATAAATTTTTTGTGAAAAATATATATTATGTTCCAAAATATGATTTTTTTACGAAAAATATTTTTTTTTGTGAAAAATATATATTATGTTAAAAAATATGATTTTTTTTCCCCGAAAAAGTATATATTATGTTCCAAATTATGATTTTTTTTCTGAAAAATATATATTATGTTCCAAAATATGAATTTTTTCCGAAAAATAATTTTTTTCCGAAAAAGTATATATTATGTTCCAAAATATGATTTTTTTTCCGAAAAATAATTGTTTTGCAAAAACGTATATATTATCTTCCAAAATATGAATTTTTTCCGAAAAATAATTTTTTTGCGAAAAATATATATTATTTTCCAAAATATGAATTTTTTCCGAAAAATATTTTTTTTTTCGAAAAATATATATTTTGTTCCAAAATATTATTTTTTTTTGAAAAATATTTTTTTTGCGATAAAGTATTTATTATGTTCCAAAATTTTGAAATTGTTTTCCGAAAAATATATATTATGTTCCAAAATATGATCTTTTCCGAAAAATAATTTTTTTGCAAAAAATATATACTATTATGTTCCAAAATATGATATTTTTCCAAAAAATATATATTATTTTTTCTGAAATAATTCATATTTTGGAAAATATTATACTCCCTTCGAAAAATAATTTTTTTGCAAAAAATATATATATATGTTTTTGAATTTATAATTTTTGCGAAAAATATAATTGATTTCACTAAATACCCTTGTACTATTGAGGGTAGTTTAGGCATTTTGACTTAAAATGTGAGGTGAGGGGGCATAATGATGAAATTGAATAGCATAGGGGGCAAAGTGGACACAGTGGGGGTTAGTTGATTAAACTAGATAGTATAAGGGGGTTTCTTGAAATTCACCCTTATTTAAACCTTCTATTTCTTGCCCTTAGTAAAAACATGGTTGTTCAAGATACATTATTAATTTAATCTCAGCTTTAAGTAAAGAATTAATAAATAAATTTTATTTAGGTGGTCTTGTTCGGTCTCTCACTGCATAATCACCATATAAGTGTCCTTCATCAGATTCCCCCATTTGTAATAAAAATAAATAAAAACATTACTCGGCTAAGGTTTCCTAGATACCGACTTGCCGCTCATGGAAAGAGGAGACTCCATTGTTGATGTAGCCGCCATCTTCATGATTGGATGGTTGGTTCTGGAGTTCTTGAGGAAGGGAGTCTCTCTCAAAGAGAGATGCCTTTTATGAATATAGATATCAAGAGACATATCTAAAGATGTCAAAAGATTTCAAAAGATGTCTTCTCTTCATGAAATCCACCTGTATTTATAGACAAAAGTTTGCGCAAATATGACATGTTTCTTACTTGCACTCCAAGAGAACTTAGGGACTAAGAAATTATATTGAATTGACGATTCTGCCCCTTGATATACTTGTACACAAAGTCAAAATTCTGTAATATAATTTCACACAAATTCCGAGACTGCAATTTCTGAACGATCGAAGGATCCAACGATCAATCGGTGGCTTCTGATTTTTAATATTTATTTAATCCGCGAATTTCCTTGCTTCAGCCACTTATACTCTGCATTACTGACTTATACCTTGCTGATTTAAGCGCGAATATCTTCTAAGTGTTGTTCCAGATCATACATATTTGCTAAAAACCCATAATTAACTCATTTTTGCGTTAAGGCCCTGAAAACATGCTTAACACACAACTCGGATAAAAAACCAAATTAATGGAATAAAGAGACTAACAAGAGGTATATTAACGTCCAGAATATCAACTACTCTGGTCTCATCAACCACCTGATCTCCTCTGATATCTATCACGTCTACACCATTTTAGTCCACATATCGCATGACTTGGTGAAGGGTTGAGGGGAAACCATACATCCGGTGGATCCACCCCCTTCCCATGAGAATATTGTACGAAGGCTTGACATCCACGACTACCAAAATCTTCCTGAGAGTCTGTTTGGCTGCGGAGACCTGTAGTTAGACTTTACCAATCCACTCCACCCGTCTACCATCGAAACCTGCTATCATCTAGAAGGTACTATCTCATACGGATCGATCTCCAATTTCTCGAAAGCCCATTTGGTGATGATGTTAGCGCTGCATCCGGGGTCCACCATTACTCTCTTGATCAAGCAATTAGATACCATCGGGGAAATCACTAATTGGTCATCATGAGAAGATTGTACCTTCTATAAATCTGTAGAGGAAAAAGTGATTCGAGCATTCTCCTTTTGGCTTCGAATTTCACTTACCTCTCCGACCCTTCGAAGCTTCTGAGTCTGTAGCATCTATGATCTGCTGACTTCTTCTACCTCTGACCTACTGGTCCCTCCGTGAACCATATGAGTAACCTTAACAGGCTGCCCGACGGCTGAGATTTTGGCCAAGGTCAGGGAGGGTTGCTCCGATCAACTACTTTCATTGCCTATGTAGTCGGACAGTTCTCCTTTTTCTATCATCGCCTCTACCTGCCTTTTGAGGCTCCTGCATTCATTGGTCTGATGCCTATACTCATTATGGAAGGTGCAGTGTTTTAACAAGTACCTTTGGTCCATCGGTTTCCTGATAGATGGGGGTGTTCGGAAGATCCCATTGGTCTTGCTCTCCTGGTACAGTTTTCCTAAACTAACTCTTAGGGGTGTGATATTGTCATCGAACCTTTGGCATTTCTCTGGGATATGGGGGTGACATCGTGGTTATGCTTAAACATTTTTGATCGGGTGCCCAATCATTGACCTTCGCCACGGTCGCCTTTGACTCAATGCTTGGGAAGATGGCCCTCCTCTGCCGTATAGCCAACTCTTCCTCTATCCGGAGATGGCCTTGTGCTCTGGAGTTGAGCTCTCTAATATTTGCTGGTGGCCTTTTAACTAAGGACCGATGAAACTTGGTTCCTGGAACGAGTGACATCAAGAAAGCCTTTACTGTTGAGTGTTTATCGCAGTTATCGATTGAGGACATCTCTACGTTGAACCGTGACACAAACCTTTTTAGCTATTCACCTTTCTCATGGATCATGGTGAACATGCTGGAGATTGTCTTCTTTTGCCTTTTGTTACTGAAGTATTGGGCGATAAAGAGTTCGCAGAGCTTAAGCCAACTTTCGATGGATCGGGCTGGCTGCTTTCGGAACCAAAGCAGGGTTGCGTCCATCAGGCTAGTTGAGAAGACTTTGCAAAGCAGGGCTTCATTGTCATTGTAGATGTTTATCTTCTGATGGACTTGGTAGATGTGCTCCATCGAATCCTTCGTGCTGTCAAATAGGGTGAACTTGGGTAGCCTGAACCTCTTTGGGTATGGCACGCTGGTTATCGCTAGGGTGAAGGGTGATTGCACCGAGTCTAAAGACACCTCGGTAGCCAGATCGGTAAGAGTCTCTGCCTTGAGATCCTTTAACACTTCTTTCTGGAACCTGACCATCACTTCTTCCAATCTTCTCATGGTCAATATCTCATCCGGGTCATTTGTTTCGATCACCTGGAGGGAGAATTCTTCCTGATCCTCTCGATCTCTGCTTTCTGTCTAATGGCCAAGAGGTGGATCCTGGCGGCTACCCTGAGGGGCCTGAAGGCTTGCCAGTGGGGCTGGTTGGCTCGTTGAAGGTAATTGTTGGCCCATCGGAGGGATCGTCGGCCCTGTTGGGGGTACCAAGGGTGGTGCCGAAGGTGGCGCCTGTGCCAGCTTTGCGGCCAAGTCAGCGTTTGGTCCTTTTAAGAGGGAATTTCTCTCCTCCAGGGCCGCCATACGCTACAGGATCTGCTCGTGGGTCTGGGAGGTAAGTCGGACTGATGTGATCGGGTGATGGCCATGGTAAACCGAATTCTGACTCTGGTAAAGAGTGGAAGACTTGAAGATCAAGGACTTCAAATAACGTTTCCCATAGACGACGCCAATTGTGTAAATGCGAAAAAATACACAACACAAAAATATCTTTTCTCTTTATTCAACCCTGTATTTATATACAATTAGATGGGCCTTAGCCCATTTAGAAAGCCAATCAAGATCCCATTCTTAAGGGATCATCACTATCCGTCCATGTATATCTCAATACCTCAGTTTTAGGGATTGAGTTGAGATTGTTTCTTACAGCCCACTTAACTTCTAGAACATTGATTAACTCTTTGGCCCATTGCACTGGGCCACACATTTTTTACTCTTACAGAGACCGAATCTAAAAGAGGACCATGGACCTGTGTAAACACCTCAACGAACTTGTATCTGAGGACAAACTCTCAAATACACACATTGATGTTGATTCTTTTTTTTTTCATTACTTATTCCACTCAACAAAATTGTCCATATTTTTCTTTTTCTTTATTTTTTTGGTTTATTTATTTATTCATTCTATATTGCCAATATATATCTATAATATTTTAAATAACACGAATACAGTTAAAAGTAAAGAATTTGTCTCTCACATCGGTGTATATACACCCAACCGACAATTGTCAAAAAGGTCCAAAATTTTTTAATTTTCACAATTATTGTTAGTGTAAAATTTTGCTTACACTCAATTGAAAAAATTATCCAGAGACCTAAAGTCTTATTTATACAAATATAGATGATCCTAGCCCTAGCCCGCCTTGTGATACCAGTGAACCAAAATTATGATTTTTCTTGCTTATTATCTCATCTTGATTAGGACAATTTTGCCCCACAATTTTATTTATTTATTTTTCTTTTTAGATTCACTCCTCGGAAAAATTCATCTGTCATGGTCACTGTATAAATACACAAAAAAATTTAGCCATGCTATACCATTAATTACTTTTCCTTATCTCATGTTCAAAAACCACAGTTGGACATTTTATCAATGCGTCACGTCTTTGAGACCCCACCTATTTCACAGATGCTCCCTAGGTTTTAGACCTGATCTTGATGACATTTCAGGCTAGACATTTAAACACTCTTAAAACCATTTAAAGAATTCGTAGAATTTAGATTTAAATACTTTTAAAACCATTTAAAGAGTTTGGAGAATCCATTCAGAAAAAATTTAATGTTTAAAGACACCCATTCAATAAATGCCAACCAATTAAGTACCAACCACTAAAGCACCTCCCCAGATAATTCATCACTAAATTAACATTGTTTGTATCACTTAATGACAATTATGAGCAGAGTACTAGTATCTAAAAATGGACAGAGGGACCTATATTTGTGATTCTTCTCAATTTGGCAAGGCAGAAGCACTTTTTGCACTGAAAAAACTTTAATAGTTGAGGAAAAATAAGAGGTCATTGAAGGAGAAAAAAAAAACAAAAAAATAGTTTTTTTTTTTCGTTAAATAACAAAAAAAAAAAAAAATTGGTCCAAAATTTTTTTTTTTTGGGCCATTAACATATTTTTTGAGAATAAGGGCTTGATATACACTAGCACAAGTCATTACAAAAATGAGAAGCTAGAGCTAACAAAAGTTGTTACAATTAGGTGGATCGATAATTTTCTTGCTAAGCTATTAAACATTTTTTCCAGAAAATTTATGAGAAATGAGCCAACAAACACTTGTTTTGTTTTCTCTGAACTTTCCTATATCTCTCCATCTGTCACACTCCACGATTACTCCATTGTAACTAGGCTTCCTATATATAAATGATTATACACACATGAATGTATAGGTAACTCCAAAGTGAAAATGTCCCAAAGAATTTTCACAATATTTCCCTTGATTTTCTTTCTTCTTTTTCTTCTCTTCTCATGTTGTGCTTCGAATATAAGTGTCACGAATGATCATGGCGCTTACGAAAGAATCGGATCATGTGAGGGACGAATGATGAAGTCGTTACGAGTGAAATGCCCTAAGCCCCACTTCGTGTTAGTGCATGGCCATGGTGGTGCGGCTTGGAGATGGTACAAAGTCAGGGCTGTCTTAGAGACTTACGGATTCAAGGTCACATGCATGGACCTCAAAAGTTCAGGTATCGATGGATCAGATGCCTGTGATATTCATACTTTTGAAGAGTACAACAAGCCTCTTATGGATTTCATGGCCAACTTGAGTAATCATGAAAAGGTGACTTTAATTAATTTCTTTAATTATTATCTACCAGATTTGTTATTATTATTATTATTAGGGTAAATTACACTTTCACCTCTCAAGATATGACTTATTATAATTTCATCCCCTGTCCTTAAGATAATTACAGTTTCACCCCTCAAGTTTGGAAGTTATAAAAAATATTTTCCTAGATAAAATTCGGAAGTGATCAAATTCGGTCAATACTAAGTGAAATGTCTAAAATACCTCCATATTTATTGTTATGAACATTTGTGCTCCAATCTACTACACTATTGCTTCATTTTGCCCTAATTTAGACACATTAATTGGACAATTATGGACAAATCAGGCAAAAAACCTCAATTTTTTACACCATAATTGAGAAATATTTAGGGGTATATATGTCATTTCACTTTTTCAATAATCAAAATTGAACTTTGATGACCTAGAGGGGGTGAAAGTGTAATTATTCAAAGAATAAGGGATGAAACTATAATAAATCATATCTCGAAAGATGAAAGTGCAATTTAGTTTTTAGATTAAGTTAGGATTAACTTCATTTACACCCCCTGAGGTTTGTCCTATCATCATTTTGATCCCCTGAGGTTTGCATATCTTCATTTACACCCTCTCATGGTGTGAAATGTCTAAAATACCCTTATACCAAACACCCCTTAAATCAATTTAATCCCTAAATCAATTTAAACCCTAAACCAAACACCCCCTTAGAATCAATTTAACCCTCAAACCAAACACTCCAACATTTATTTAATATTTATTCTCTCTCTCTCTCTCTCTCAGACACACACACACACACGCGCGCGCACACACACACATATATATAGATCTATACATATATATATAGAGAGAGAGAGACCCATTGGTCGAAAATAGGGGGAGGGGGGCGACGCCGACGGAGAGGCGGTGGGAGGGGGGCGGCGCCGACGAGGACTTATATATATATACATATGTGTGTGTATATATATATATGTATAGATCAATATATGTGTGTATGTGTGTGTGTGTGTGTGTGTGTGGTGTGTGCGTCTGAGAGAGAAAGAGAGAGAGAGAGAATTATTTTTTTTTTAATTTTATATTTATTTTCGAATTTAGCTTTTTTTTTTTGAAATTTAATATATATATATATTTGAATTTTATATTTATTTTCAAATTTTATTAGGTTTTATATTTTTTTTGAATTTTATAATTATTTTTGAAATTTAATATATATTATTAGAATTTTATATGTTTTTTTTTTAATTTTATATATTTGTCTTGAATTTAATATGTTTTTTAAAAAAAAATCAAAATTTATATATATTTTTTATTTTATATTTTTTTTCAATTTTATATATTTTTTAAAAATTTAATATATTTTTTTGAATTTTATATGTTTGTTTTTAAATTTTATATATTTGTTTCAAATTTTTTATGTTTTTTGTGATTTTTATATTTATTTTCGAAATTTAATATGTTTTTTTGAAAAAAATAATTTCAAAATTTATATATATTTTGTAATTTTATATTTATTTTCGAATTTATAATATTTTTCAAATTTTAATATATATTTTTTCAAATTTTATATATATTTTGAAATTTTAATACAAATTAAATTATTAAATGATGGGAGGGGGTCTAATTGATAAAAGTATTATCCTTGTTTCCAAACAGAATAAGGATAAGACATTGAGGGTAGTTTAGGGATTTTAAAAAAAATTCAGGCTGATGTCATCGTTCAGGGGGTCTAAATAATGAGAATACTGAAAAGTAGAAGATGTAAATAAAAATATACTGAAGGGGTCCAAATAAAAATAAAACAAACCTCAGAATGTGTAAATAAAGTTAATCATTAAGTTAAGGCACGAGAATCGAACTCTCACCACAGAAACGTGGGCATTCAACCAACTGATCATTGGGCAAACACATCTAGCAAAATTAATTACCAAGTTAATTCATTATTATTATTGTTTGTGTGGAATAATTTTTTTAAGCTAAATTTGCAAAATGATTACAAATATTGTTGGTGGTTTTGGTAGGGTATAGTGCAGGAGGTATTAGCGTAACTGCCGCGAGTCACAAGTTTGCTAAGAAGATAAAGGTGGCGGTATATGTTGCTGCTACAATGTTGAAGCATGGGTACTTGACAGAACAAGACCAGAAGGATGTAAATTTTCTATCTAATCAACACTCTTTTAACTTTTTATGTTTGCTTTTCAACTCTTCAAAATCTATCTAAGAAGTAAAAGTAGACTTTGTCACTTACAGAACAAAATTTTTATAGACGTTTATATATTTGGAAAACTGAAGATTAAGAGTTATACAGAAAGTTGTTTGGTTGAAGTTTTCAAAATATTCAGTACAAAAATTGTAACTAATGTAAAAATTAAATTTTTTTCTATCTAACATATATATTTGAAAATTTTGTAACTGTTTTTACTAATCTACCATGCAAAATAATGGTGTAGTTGAGTTGTATTTTTTCTTTTAGAGTAAGGGGTCAAATATTTATATAATATTTATTTTTTTCGAAACCAAAACAATAAAAAAGAAAAAAAAAAAGTTGTAGTGCCAGCCAACTCATTTAGAATTAATTATTAATTTGAGCCAAATGATAATTTAGTTTTCTGTTGTTATTATGAGTGTTAAAATCAATGACATTTTTGTAAATTGGAATCACCGTTTGTACAATAATTAGAAGATACTCAATAAATTAAAATAATAATAACAGAAAATTTATACGTTGCTGTGCAAACATTAAAAAACTTGCCCCTTTTCTATAAGATACAATTTTAGTAGAGTTTATTAGTTTCCTACAAGAAATTTGATATTTTTTAACACAACTTTTTCTTGCAAAAAATAAAGAATTCGTTACAAAAACCTTTTGCGAATATTTTTTATTAATTGCTGCAAAGTCTTACACCAAAAGTTTGACGCCACAAAAAGTTTGTTGCAAAATGTGTTCTCTATCGCAACAAAAACTCATTTAGTCGTTAAAAGTACGACTATTAACGACATATGTTTGTCCTAATTTTTAAACAATTGTCGCTAACACAACTCCATTCCGAAGGACTTTTGTCCCAAAAAGATAATAATTTGTTACAAAAGTCATTTACGGGTTTTTTTTTCATTAAAATAAAAAAATCCAAGCAAAAGTGCAAAATACCCTGAACTATCCTCAAGTAAATAAAATATTCATCAATACTATAAAAGTGACCAAATCAGTCACTCAAGTTTTCAAAATTGCGCAAGCTGCCACCCTAGACCCACTTTTTGAATGTCAAATTATCATTGTACCCATATATTAACGTAAAATTATAATAATAAGGGTTAACTTCATTTAAAATCCTGAAATTTATTTTATCTTCAATCATACCCCCTAAAGTTTGACAAACTAAATTTACATCCCTTATTTTTTCAAACCCACATCCATTATACCCCCTAATGCCACTTAATACCTAAACTACCCTCAATGTTGAGATATGTGGTGTTTCGAAACAAAGATTCAATTTCTTTACTATCCTTAAATTTTATTATCTCTATCCAATATTTTCTCACTTTTAAGATTATTATCTAGTTATATAAATTATTTTTTATATATATATTTTACTATAAACGATTTTATTTTATGCCAAAATAAAAAATTAATGCTGAAGTACTTTTTTTATATTTCTTTATGCCCAAATGAACTATTCTCAGTATCTAAAGTCACGATTCCGTCGCTTGGCAGTTTGAGTTCTTACCACTGAAACATAAAATTTGTTTTAAAATCATCAAATTTTATGTGTCAATTGAGGAAATTCGTTTATAGTAATATATATATAATAATTTATATAACTAGATAATAATGTTAAAAGTGGGAAAATAATATACACTAATTGGTAGTTTGGAAAAAAAATATTTTGACATTAATTTTTTATTTCAGCATATATCAAAAAACAAATTCTTTTACAGTAATATATGTATATAACTAGATAATAATGTTAAATGTGAAAAAATATTGGAAAACAAAGATAATAAAATGGAGGGTAGTAAAGAAATTGAATCCTTGTTTCCAAACACCACATATCTCACCATTGACGGTAGTTTGGGTATTAAGTGGCATTACGGGTGTAAATGATGTGGATTTGAAAAAATAAAGGTTGTAAATGAAGTTTTTAAAACTTAAGGGGTCTAATTGAAGATCAAACAAACCTCAGGGGTGTAAATGAAGTTAATCCTTATTTTTATATTTTACAACAAGTTAATATATGGGTACAATGGAAATTTGACATTCAAAAAAAATGGGTCCACGGGAAAACATGCTCAATTTTTAGAACTTGAGGGACTGATTTGCTCACTTTTATAGTACAAGGAGATATTTTGCTCACTTGGGGATAATTCAGGGGGTATTTTGCATGCCAAAAATCTATTTTATTTAGGAAATATTCTCACTTTGTTTTTTATTTATTCTTTCTCATTTTACTATGTGAAACAGGGAATACCAGAATATGCAATTAACATCATAAACCAAACATGTGTTCCAATACCTAATCTACCTTCAACTACCTCAGACGCTAGCAAACTTGGTTCAGGACCTAGAGAGGTAAAACCATACTTCTTTCTTAATCTGATAAATAATTCAAAACTTCTCAAATTTCAAGTACAAAATAAATTATTGATGATTTCCGTGCAACAGTGTATAAAAAAATATTTGTAGCACATTTTAAATATAATTTTAGAGAAGTTGGTAGTTAACATAGATAACATTGAGATTGATTTTACATCAGGAGGTGGTGCTACAGTCGATGCTCAATCGACCCTTATTACCGACAAAGGTACTGTTACAAGCCAAATTCAAAGGACATGGTGCAGATGATGTGCGGAATGTATACGTCCAAACGAGGTATGATCAGACTTTTTTACCGAAGCAGCAGGTTGCTATGTTAAGGAAGTGGCCACCATCGGAGACCTATGTTATGGATTGTGATCATGATGTACTTTTCGCGGAACCTTTTGTGCTTTCTGGCCTGCTAGTCAAAGCTGCAAATTATATGGAATGTAACTGAACTCAAGTTTATAATTGTATAACGAAGAGGGTGGTTGAAATAAGAATTAAGGCTATGAATAGGTTGCCTTGAACTTCCTAAGGTAGTTCCATTTGTAGTATAAGTGTCGCTTAAACATATGGAAGTTAGCTTATTTATGAAAATTGAATCAACAATCCTAATGTGTTGGCTCATTTGGTAAATGATTAAGGTCTCATGTTGTACGAAGCATTAGGTGCTAGTGTTGCATGCACAACAGAAGCAACAAGCAAAGAGAAGAATATTATATGACTCCAATGAATAAAACATATGATTGACATGGATCACCCTAAATTGGGCTACGTCCATAGATAAGAATTGATGTCACTATAATCAAGTAAATATATTACAAAAATAGCAAATTATCTACACTAGTAAATGTACATCGAAGTGTCCTCTACAAATTTCAGGTCTTTTGGGGGAGACTCCTTCTTGCTGCTAGTGTTCACTCTACCCAACCTGTAAACTTTCTATATCCTTCAAAGCACGTCCTCATGAGGTTACATCTCTCTCCTTCTCAGAAGTCTCACCTCTTAATCCTAGGTATCTATTTATAATGTAAATAATCCAATTTTTTGTTGAACAAGAATTACAATTCCTTGAAGATTAAGACGTTTCTCTAACAAGAAATTACAATGTAAAATATAATTTAAAATAGAGACATAATTACAAAAGGAATGATATACACATTCTTAACAACCTCCACATTGACTTAAATTCCATCACGTTAGTCATCTATTCCTATGCCATTCATGTGGAAATTCGTTGTAACTTCAATCATGATGATCCTTCTGCAAAACTGTCATTGTCCACATTTAACATTGTTCAATATGTCAACCATTCATGCTACATTAACTACTCTAGATCAAACCATTAACCCATCATGATTTCGAGAAAATCGTGATCAACATAATTGACTGACTATATAATTGAAACTTGTTACAGTCTCAAGTGATACTCTTTATGTTTTATTAATATTCTTTCAGACATCAGATGTCCCTAGTATCTCTTCCTTCACTAACCGATGTAGAATTTGTCTGACTGACAACAATCTTCCCCTCAAACAACAATGATCTTTAATGCATACCTCACTTCGATGGATATAACTTCACCTTCTTCGCGTCGACTAAGGGATAATGAGTACACAACCGGTAGTTTGGAGGTTGGCTATGATACCACTTGTTGGAGGCACATCAGAAGCGACAATAACATGAATCTATATCGCTACACCAAGATGGTTAATTTCAAACTCCCTAACAAATGCCTTTTCAACTTGTTAATTTCTTCTATATCAAAATCTGCCACTAACATGACATCAAAATAAAGTATCAAAAAAATATAACTGGTCTCAAACCTTAACGGAGTAATTTTCTCTTTTTTTCAAAAGTTAAGTATCGGTTTGGAGTAATAAGGGGGTATTTTGCAACTTTTCATAACTTATGGGGATATCCTGCACTTCTTTGAAAAACGTAACTAGTTTAGTGACGAGAAATATTTTCTACTATTTGTTATCAAATGTTAAAAAGTAAAAATTGTAGACACCTCATTTTTTCCTCTCCATTCCGATCACCGGAATCGCACTCCGGGAGGTAGTCAATGCCCTTTGACCAATAGTTGACCGAAAAACCACGAAGTTTGACATCGCGATAACTCCCAATTCAATTGTCGGATTTGTGATCCGTCTTCTCTAACAAGTTTCTTCTATAATGTAACGCCGAAAAGTGCTCTTCGATGGCCAATCGCACACAGATGCACCGTTGAACTGAAAAAAGTTAATTTTAGGGGTTTGACTTTCGGATTTGATATCTCTCTCCTCCAAACTTCTATTCTCGCATTGTTTTCGCCTACGGTCATGTTTTCACTATCACACACATCACTCAGACCCAATCGACCAAAGTTCAGTCACAGGGTCCCGACTCCCATATAGGGGATGTGTGCCCCCAAAATCATATTTTAATCCCCATATTGGATCGTTGATCGAACTTCACCAGCGACTTGTTAGTGCGACAAAATCGATTCTTTTTGCTAGTACGGGATAGTAGACCTGTCAATGGATCGGATTCGGATCAGATCAGTTAAATCCAAATCCAAATCCAATTTGTTAAGAAATCGGATTATCGGATTCGGATCCTAATCGGGTTATCGGATTTTATTTTCAATCCATATCTGGTTAATATCGGATTCGGATCGGATTCGGATCATAATCGGATTATTGATAAGTCTATTGATAAGGATGACAAAAACTCCCAATCTGCGATCCGAATCCGATAATTCGACAGATTTTCACTTAATTAATTCATATTCGAATTTCTTCATTATAGAATATCTGATCCGAATATTTAATTAAAAAAATACAAAAATCAATAAATACTGAAACACTAAAATTATTCACACTTTTAATAATTGTATTTATGATCAATCATTATTAATAAATAATAAAATAATTAACAACTAACATTTATATACATGTACAATATTAAATATATACACATATATAGATATATATATATGTATATTTTATCGGATCAGATTATTATCGGATCGGATTAGGCTAATCCAAATCCAATTTGTTAAGGAATCGGATTATCGGATTCGGATCATATTCGGGTTATCGGATTTTTTTTGCAATCCAAATCCGACTAATCGGATCGGATTCGGATCAAAATCCAATCCATTGACAGGTCTACGGGATAGTGCCCAAACTCAGGGTAAAAATAGTCATTTTCCAAATATCAATTTTAGAAGAGTCGGACCTGAATTTTGACTCCGTCATCTTGTCTAAAACGCAAGAGACACTTTGTCTTGACCTAAGTACTGATTCGTTCCCATTCCCTTAATATTTTATTATCAAAAAGGGTATTTTTGCACTTTGAAAAAAAATTTGTCTGCCAAATCGATAATCAGGACCGCCACCATTTTTAGAATGTCATTTCTAACTGTGAATGACCTTCCGATCATTTTAGTTTAACCAATGAATTTTTTATGCAATCACTCTAAATCACAAAAGATTTCAACCATCAATTTGTTTAACATGAAAAAAATATGTAAACCACTAAATATGTAAAGTACTATTCAATAGTCTCTCTCTCTCTCTTCCCCCTTGTTTTGATAGCTTTCAAACTCATCCTATAGCCCATACTCTTACTGGCACGAATCCACTGTGTGCCCGGTAAGGGATGACTTCATTGATTTTCTTTATTTACAGAGCTAATAATAATGTTTATTAAGATTATAGAAATACCTCCCACCCCCCAACCTCTAGTGCCCGTATAACATTTTTGCCTCAACACATAATTTCACATTCACAAAATAGCCCCACATTAATGATCTTGATTCTTTCCTACCACTCTTATACTTTCACCAATTTTTACAATTGTCACTATATATTCATGGATCATTGAATTATTCAAATCTTAAAATGTAAAAGTAAATTATGCATCTTCTTAATCCGCCAAAGAGTCTTTTTCAACTAGTAGAGTGAGCAAGCTACAGCAAGTTCGCTCCTTGCTCCCCCTTTTCTTTTCCAAACCTTTATTTCCGTTTTGCTTAGGTGGGAGCAATATGAACTCTTGACAGAATTTGAAAGAAGACCACAAGCCTGTGTAGACAACTCATCGAATTGATCATGTGGACACTCTTCAGTTTGAGAACAATTCTCAAATACACATATTGATGTTGACCTGTTTTTCTTTTCTTTTGTTGATTCCTCTCAACCAAATTTGACATTTTTTTTAGTTTTTATTTTTTTAGGGTAAATGTAAATGGCAATTATTGTAAATGTAAATTTTTTTTCAAACTCAATTAAATAAATTATTCAAAGAGCTAGGGTCTTATTTATACAAATATAGATTGGCTCATGGCTCTCACCCACCTTGTAATAAAATTTAATTATATATAATTCTAATTTTTCCTCTTAATATCTTATCTTAAGGTAATTTCGCCCCCACAATTTTAATTAATATTTTTTCATTCCCTCTTCAAAATTGCAATTATCTTAATTATAATTATAACTTTTTCCCATTAATATCTTATCTCAAGGTAAGAGTATTTCGCCCCGTCCCCACAATTTTAATTAGTTAAATCTTTTTCATTCCCCCTTCAAAAAATTCCTTTGTCGTTACTTCATACATACACAAAAAATTAGTCATGCTATATCTGTAAAACTTTTCCTTATCTTTTGTTCATGAACCACATTTCTGACATTTTATCAATGCTCACATTTTTTATACCGCACCAATTTCACAACACACTTCTATTTTAAATTGTCAAGGGAAGTGTTTGAGCTAGACATGTTTATTAATCGAGCTTCAAAATTCTCTTTGAATTAACTTTGTTCGTTAAAAATGTAAACGAACACGAACCAAACTTTTTGCGAGCTGAGCCCGAGTTATTGGTTAAGCGATTGGTTCATTTATAGCATAACTCTTGTACTATCAAATTTTATTAATTAACCCCCCTAATTAGAATTTGTTCCTTATACTATTCAATTACGTCAAATACTCTCTAACCGTCAATTGGATGTCAACTTCGTTAGCCAAAACTTGTGTAAGCCACGCATGACTAATTTTAAGCTACTTTTATCCCCAAAATGTCTTTAGTGATATAATGTAATGTCTCTATGTTTTATTGGATGAAAATGCCCGTCCTTGAATCTTTATCTTCTACCACTCATCATCCCCAAATTCTACACCACATTATAGCTCTAGCATAGTGATGAGTGGGTGCATTTCTGGGTGTGGTGTTTTTATCAGTTTCAATTTCTTGTTATTGACTATATAATCAGCTATATCATTTAAGGTATAAGTTAGGTCATTCACAATGTTGAACATAATTTGTGGCTAATGATAAAATGATTAAAACCAGAGATACAATTAGCTTCTCTATGGGGAATCCCATCACTTGTTACAACTGATCACCATTCCACAAGCAGAATTTTCTATGGTACTAAAGCTTCTGGCTCCCCCTTTTCATTTCCGGTTTTTTCTTTTTATTCTAATTAAATGCTACTATTAGGAAATACACAAAACAATCTGGAATAGGAAAAGACATAAACACCCATAAAAAATAATACAATTATAAACATAATCTTACTACATCACTCATGACATCACACATAAATAATACACTAAGTATATCATTCGTGACATCAGCCGACCGAATCTAAAGAGGACCATAGGCTTGTGTAGACACCTCAACGACCTCATGTAATTCAGGACAATCTCTCAAATACACATGTTGTTGGCCCCTTTTCTTTTCTTTGTTGATTCCTCTCAATAAAATTGTCTATGTTTTTATTTATTTATTATTTTTCTTATTTTTATTCATTCTACACTGTCTATATCTATAATATTTTAAATAACACCAACATAGTTAAAAGTAAAAAAATTGTATCTCATATGGATATATATATAAATGAAAAGAATTTTTATCTCACCTTAGTGTATATTCTACCTAACCAACAATAGTAAAAAAGGTCCAAAAAATTTAATTTTCACAATTATTGTGAGTGTAAAATTTTGCTAGCACTCAATTGAACAAATTATTCAGAGACATAGAGTCTTATTTATTAAAATATAAATGGGCTCATGGCCCTAGTTGTCACATGGGTCAATTTTCAATCACAAAATTTGTCCTATGATGGCATCAAATCAGTCTCACCAACACATTCAGCCAACATAAACTTGATGCCTTGAAATGCACTAAGCTTTGCACCACACACACACAAAAGATATATGTACACCAATATATAAATAACATCCACGAATTTACAGAAACCATAATTAATGGTTCCCAACCTTTACTATTATCACACAAAATAGTACAAGGATCTCTCACAACCACACTACAACATTATACAAGCACTCAATTTTTCTTCTAATGCCTATACAAATGCCATACAACAACCTATATGGCAAAATATAAAACTTCCTATCTGATATGGATGACAGCTCCATCCATCTAGGCTTTGTGTAGGCACCATTCAGAGGCTGCCAATGTCATGCCTTGATAATCCTCAGGTTCCGAACCGAGCTTGAGAAACGAAGAAAATGACGTAAAGCGAAAGAAAAATCTAAAACCGTACAAAAACGATAGTTTCGGATGCAAAATGGAGCATTCAGTCCGAAACCCAAAATCAACATCAAATTAGCAAAACGGGGCGCTAAGGAACTCATACGAGTTAATGGAACTGAAAACAAAATCGGCAAAATTGGCATTCGGCATGTCGCACAACATGTCGCGGCTTAAGCCGCGCGCGCTAGGCCCGCGCCTAGTGGCTACCAGCAGCTACAATAATTACTGTAGCAAAAGTAGCTACTAGCCTTCAAAACCATTTTTCAAGTTTAAAAATGCAAAAAAAAAATGAACTTTTGATCCCGGACTATGTTTTTTACACAATCAGTCCTTAAAATCTTAAATATTGGATAAATGAGTTTTTCTTCAGGGATTCCCAAAAAGGTCACTAGAACCTCGGGATGCGCGAAAAACATAATATTTGAATAAAAGTGCTTCTTTAAAAATTTGTAAAATTATCCGTCTTACCCTCACAGTCTTCATTTTTTATATCACCGGCTCTGAAAAGTTAAAATCATTACGAAAGTGAGTTTAAATCCATTTCCAAAACACAAAAATTAGATGGGGTTACGGAGGTGAGCGAAAATGGATTTTTCTTTTAGATCCAGAAGGGTTCATATATAAATTGTGAAAAATGGCATTTTTGGAGATAACATAATAAACCGTAATAGTATCAACATATAAACAGAAACACTAAAATGGAATGAGTACCTCGAATTTAACAGATAAAGTGGGTTCTTACAAAATGAATAAGTCTTGCAATGAAAGAATAAGAGTGTAGAGAATTTTCACTAACATACCAAATTTCATCCAAGGGTTGAGATTAAGCAAGAAAAAGTGAGAGAATAATCCAAGGGTCACCAATTGGTCTTGGAATGGAAGACTTGAAATAAACACACACAAAGCTTAAACACCAACCAAACAAGGCCTTAAGATCCTATGGTTGTGAGAAAAGATGGGAGAAAGTGGGTGAGATCCAATAATTGTGAGAGTGACAACACAAAAGTGGAAGAAGAATTAACCCACTTACAATAATTTACAAGTGTGCTATTATAAAGCTTTTTCTCATTTAACCCAAGTATTCCTTTCTAATTACCACAATGCCACTCAAGTGTTATTCTAGCACCTAGTCAATTTCTAGAATTTTCTACAATATCTACCCTAGTGAAAATACCATAACGCTCTCTAGTCAAAAAAATTCCGAATTCATTTTTAATACAATTCATTATTTATAAAATGAATTCCAATATGCAATTTACAAAATTAAATAACAAGTATAACACGTAATGCATGTTAAGCACATAATTTCACATAATCACTTAAGCACTTAATTAGCATTTAAATTTTAATTAAGTTGAACAAAAAATACCGGAAGTTACAAGCTTCCCACCTTAGGAGATTTCATCCTCGAAATCAAGACGTACCTAAATAAGGAAACAAGTTCTGGTATTTCTCCCTAACTTCGCGCTCACACTTCCAAGTCGCCTCCTCGATGCCGCAATGGTGCCATAAGACCTTAACTAACCGAATGATTTTGCCTCAAACACAACCCATTAATTCATACATCACTTGCGACCCCTCTAGGGTCCTAAATGGTTTAACCACAACCACAAGCTACACTATCTCACATCCCACAACTTACCCTCTAACATCAAAAGGTTTATCACACACTGAGACTTCACTGTTTAATGTGAATTACACAACTCTAAAGCCCAATGGTACCAAAAATCCTACTATAAAGCACACCTCAAATGGAAACTGTTGACCCAAGGTTTTTCACCATGGGTAAACATGACATTTTGATGATAACAAACCATTGAATGTGGTGAATTTAATGTCTACTTGAGTTATGCTTAATAGGTTGTTGATTCAAGATAAACTCAACAGAGCTAGTGGATTCATGAGAAGATCAAGCAAATGTGCTTAGAGCTCAATAGACATTGAAGACAAGGATGGAGACATCAACCCAAAAGCTTAAATAAATTGAATATCAAAGAAATGGGTAAAGTAGGCTTGGGTGAGTGCTAGATTTAATGTAAAGTTATTTTTGAAATAAGTTACTTGAAAGCTCAACTCTTGACCATATAGCATATAAGACCATGGATATAATTGACATCATTCATGAGTCCTTACATCATTAGCATTAGACTATGAACATCATTGATGATACATTTATATATAGTCTTTGCTAAAGTTGAGTTAGTTCAAGCTTTCATAAGTTATGGAAGAACTCAACAAATAGGTTATCCTAGAACCATTAACTAAATTCATATCACTTGAAATGGATTCTAGATGCATCTTAAAGCCTTGAACAAAATTGTTTAATCATGAAAATCTTTTGTCTAATATTGAGAATTTGTTTAAATTGGAAAATTATTTTATGATCTCAATATTGACTTTAGGAATTTTAAGGACCTCAATAAGTCTCTAAGACATCCTAGGAGTGTGTCTAACTCATTTCGTAAAAATTCCAAAAGATTTCACGAAAAATCGTCAAGTGGGTTAGAAGTTTGAAATGAAGCGTCACATTCAAACGATCATATCGCACTCAAACATGGGTGAAATGGAGCGATTCAAAATCCTAAAATCAAGAGCTTGAAGTATAATTTCCAAAATGTTAAAGAACGTCTCCATCTGAGTTATGAAACTCCAGTTATGACCAAAAGAGTAAACTGCGTCAAAACTAGGCTGAACAAACCACCCAGTCGACTGGCTGTTGACCCAGTTCAGTGGGCCAAAACACCCAGTCGACTGCCTCATCCGGAATTTGAATTCTAACGGCTAGTTTTGGATCTAAAGTGTTCCAAAACTTCCCAAAACACCCCCAAACAGCTATATTGTGTTCTTATGCTATATATATGCTTTATATAAGCCAAAAAGGGGTTGGAGAAGAGAGGGATGGGAGTATGGAATAAATTTACCATTTGTGCTTCATTTTTGAATTTATTTGGGTAGAAAACTCTTGTCACGCCCCAAATTCCTAGGACTCAGAAACCCGTGCCTAAGAGCTAAGGGAAAGAGTACGGAAGTAAAAAGAAATGAGAACCAATGACTGGAGGTCATCAAACACCAACAAAGGGTAAAATGTCTAATACCATGATGTCACGCCCCTAAGATTCCCGAAACTCTAATCTAGAGAATCAACGAATCTCCAAAGGGTGACGTTAGTCAAGCGACTACTAGAATCAATAATAAGAAAGGAAATACATGGAATAACAATGAAAACTATACTCCATGCCAAATAGAATAATATAACTCAATAGTATCATCTGATACCAACTGACACGCTCCTAAATTCCTAAGACTCCCGAACTGGGACACCCAAGGAATCCAGGATATGATCATTAACATGAATGACCAACTAAGACATCATTAACCATGAAAACATATGGGTTAATGATAGAAATGGTATATTTCATACCCAAATGAATGATTAAACAAAGCAGCGGAATCTAACGAAAATCCGGCAGAGTTCCATTCGTAAATGGAACATCCGGACACAAAACCACAACACAATAACCTGCCAATAATAGTTCGATAATGACAATGGCTTCCAAGCCCCACATTCATCAATCCTACTAGGGTCGAGGTAGTGGAAAGAAACCAAAACCCCTCCAAACCCTCTATAATCAACAGAGACACAAATGCTCAAATAAGAATACAGAAATGCACCTAGTTGTGCAGAATAGATACAATAACATCCTGAAATAATAAAGACAGGAAAATAAATGATACACCAATAGGGATATGCCAATAGACTGGCTCCCAAAAGAAATACATGACAATCCCATACAAATGAGTAGAGAAACTAACAGTAGAAGACTATCGTCCCCAAACCAGTCGTGCTACAACCGTAACCGCATCACCCTGCTCAACTCCCCAAAACCTGTAACAAGGAAAATAAGATAGAACTGCCGTTGCACCGCATCCTGCCCATAGCCGTATATTTCCTGCAACCTGGCATGGAATACCAGGGGGCAAATGAAATTCCCCTGTGAGCAAATAAGCTCAGTGGGAAAAGATACTCTAACTACCACATCCTTTGGCAGTTTAGGTAATGCTAAACTATCTAACAAGATATATATAGCCCAACAAATCTCATCCACGCAAACCCAAGGCACGCGCTCATAAGCTACCGTAAATGAGTATATATATATATATGTATCGGGAATATATATATATATATATATATATATATATATATATATATACACACAATAAGAGTCTATAAGGTACAACTAAGACTCGTACTCCAAGAACCCATACTGGTAGTCTACACTAGTCTCACCAACGTACACTAGGTACACGACACCCAGGTCAAATCTAACAAGTCCTCAAGCACTCACGACACTAACCAGAAATCCAAATAGAGGGAAAACACACTCACCTCTAATATTCACAAGGATCAAAATCCACCATTAGTACCAAGGAATACTCATAACTCACTCCCTGAGAAAATAGGAGGAAAAATACTCACGTCCTTGCGTACTAACACAATCATCATCTCTATATATGTGTACAACATATATATATATATATATATATATATATAAGAAATATCATCCCATTCCTAGAGAAAACCTACCTCTCAAAGACTAGATCACCTCAATCACATTTATTTCTCAATACCATAAATCACATCATCACATCATCACATTATCACATTAACCTCATAATACTATCATCAATAGGGTCAATCAAATCACTAACGCTCTCACTGTAGGCGAGGAAAACCACCCAATCAAATCACTAAGAGTACATGAACCCAACTCACAAGAATGACCACCTAAAGGTCACCAAAACAAAACAAAGGAAAAGAGTTCCCAATGCTAAACCAATAAATAACCGAGACAACAATGTCAAGGTTAAGAACACCACAAGTGAACAAGGAAACCAAAAGCGAATGACCAAGAGTGAAAGTTATAAAAATGATGAATCCCAGGGATTCAATAGTTTTTAAGAAAAATGTTTTAAAACTCGAACCAATCCATTTGGTATCCATGCACCTAACGTAAGAAAAACTCATATCACCTAGGTGGTGACATCATCAACCAAGAAAAGTGAAAGGTAACACTATATATGTGCACTGAACAACACAAAGCCTCATACCCGAGACTTAGAATGAACTGAAAAAAAGGTGAAACAAGGAACCACCTTTCAAAACACTATTGGTCGAGATATTGAGAAAGAAGTCTCAAAATCTTAGAATCACGAGAAAAGTAATAAAATAGTTTTTCTTTTAAGAAACCACACAGTAAAAATGACCGTCTTGCCCCCTGTCTCTGTCAGTCGTCATCACCGGCTTTTAGAAGTAAAAACATTTTTAAAGAAGCTCCTAAGATCATTTTATAAGTACTAAAACTTTTAGTTATTACGGGGTTAGGCGAAAACATGTTTTTTTCCTTTTAAATACAAAGAGTTTAGAAAACACCGTTTCTGAAAGACAACCAAATAAGAGTGAACACAACTCTACAGATTCCTATAATGTCTAAGAGGACAGTAAAAGAAGAACAATACGTTGGACTCATGGAAGACAACCATCCGTTTCCAACTCCACAAAATCAAATGACAATAGATGGAAGAGGTTCGGCACCACGCCGTAACTGACAACTCAAGAAGTGTTATACCAGTCAACGCCCACGTACTAGTGTACAAAATACAGTACAAGGAATGCTTAGGGGAATGAACTAAGCACGAGAAATAACGCTGCAACAGTACAGTAGCCCAAGTACTTAATAAGATCACCTCAACTATAACCTCTTCTAATCCAATCAAAATCTCAAGACACGGTTGATAACCCATTCCTCAAAAGGTGAAGGACACCTAAAGGCTTACAAAACAACATCCACTAAGTTTGCAATATCATCAACCATCTTATCTAAGGCCTCATATCTCTATTGATACTAAAATCAATCCCTAATCTCAAATCTCCAACAGTTCATACGACTAACCACAATCACACAACCATTAGCCACATTCTCTAAGGTATCAACTCAACATCAAGTCTGCGGTCCACCACTAGCCTCAACTAGCCACATAGATCACTATGCCAATACACTTAACCTTCCCCAGGGGTATTAAGTATATAACCACGAGAATAAAGATATATGTTTCATTTATACTTTAACAATTGTCGCTTTTAATTCATGTTTTTCACATTATTCATTTCCAGTTGAGTATTTTATAAAAATATGAATTTATTTTACAAAATTCATAATTAACATGCTCCAGCATCATATATACATATCAATGAAAATCACATAATGATATGCAATGCAAGGTACTCACAGACCGCCTGTGGTACACAGACACAAAAACACACCCTTCCCGAGGGTACGGATCATTCTCCACCATTCCCCTGAGAATACAAGCTCACTAGGGAATGTGGACTCATCGAACCGTCAATCCCAAGTGCTTTTGACACTTACACTTTTAATTGGGAAAACGTACACCACGACCCAGTCGAGCATATAGGGCCTTGGACAATATGTCCTCCCCCTATTGTCTGCATTTCTTAGCTTTTTAGTTTTGTGGGAGCAAGAAGCACCCCCTGGCCAGTTGTTTCGATGATCCAAACACAAACGTCTACCCGCACGCAAATGGAAATAGACCACACCAAATGACTTTTCCCTGCAAAAAGGTGAAAACCATGCACTACATGCACCAACACCCATGTCTCACAATACATGGTGTACGCAATAAAATTATGTCTCAACATCAATATGTCATGCATCATATTTATGAACAATATCCACATGATAATATCAACATAAATCTCAAAATCTCCTTTACATGCTTTAAAAATATAATGAAGCATTTACATCGTGAGAAAATAGATTCATGTTTTAAACAATATATTTTCTTTAATTCTTTAAGAAAATATTTCAATTCATCTTAACATGCCTTAAAATAATTAAAGCAATTAATTCACGTATCATAAAGGGAACCTAGCATAACGTCTAAGTGTTCACGTCCCTTACGTCTACATATCCACTAGCACATTTAATTCTCAAGGGAATCTCTAAGCCACTTATTCTTATTCAATTAAAATAGGAATTCATTTAATTTTATAGGAAATAATTTAATTAATTTCTTAAATTAATCCAGAAGTCCTATTTCAATTCTAAGTAAATTATAGATATTTAAATTTATAATTTAATATATATAATTTAAAATAAATAAGGGTTTGCACATCCCAAACAACGTCAACGATACAGAGTGAGAAATAAAATTTTCCACCTAATTTTACGTTTACCGAACAGTCCGAAACAACACAGTGTCGGCACCCGAATATGGAGCCCGTCGACCAAAGTCGTCCGAAAAATATTTCGAATATATTGAAACGTCCGTCTTGACAACCTATAGGATATATACGAAGCCTATTAGCAATAGGTTAATTAATTTGGTTAAATCTAAAATAACCTAACCGAAAATTCGAAACTTCAAATCGAATTTCTTGAGAAACCTTTCAACGGAAAATTACGAAATGTTTACACGTTGTACCTGACATTGAGACGAAGCCGCCCTCCAAAAATCAGCCCAAACTGAGGTCGGGAAGTCGCCGGAATAATTGGTCAAAGATTCAGGCCGAAATGGCCCTACTCGTCACGCGCGACGGTTGTTGCAGCCGCGCCACCACCACACGCCACCTGCTGTCGCGCGACCTAGCACCTCGTCATCGCACCACCCATCACCGCCGAGCTCTGCCATCGCCGTCGTCCTGAACCGTCGCTGCATCTGCCATAGCTGCCAGTCACGCAACTCCCTCTCTCTCTCTCTCTCTCTCTCTCGTTAGCGATGATGATGGTAGAGGAAATGGAGACGCAGCTTCGATCGTGTAAGGAGAGAAAAAGAAGATGAAGAGATGAAGGTCAACGCAACTCTTTCTCTTTCTCTACACAGATATGTATATATCTGATATACATATATATACATTAATTAGACAAGTGACCCTCCAATCCTCTAAAATTACAAAATAACCCAACATCAATATATATATAATTTCAATTATATATATATATATATATATATATATATATATATATATATACAATAATCACCAGGAACACCCAAACGTAATCTCGCAAACCCGAAATAATAACGGGACGCCCAATAAACAATCTCAATTAAATGTACTGAGATAGGAACCCAAACGTCGGAACACCGAACAAGCCTGATCAATTACAACGTGTCGTCGCCCCGTCGAAGTACTAAACATTAAATGTTGAAACGATACCGCGTAGTCATCAAAGAGAAACCGTAAAGTCATCCAGTCGACTTTAAAAGTAAACGCGAAAAATTTACACGCGAAATACCAAGATAAATAATACATCATGAACAAGTGACGTCATTACTGAAATTAAATTAGAATTAATTTCAAGAAAAAGGAAAATAACACGGGGTGTTACAACTCTCCTATATTAATCACACCAATTGTGCATCATTCACATCATCTTCTTCTGATTCATTCTTTATACTTGAGTTGAACTTATCATGTGAGTATTTCATTTATAACTCTAAGTATGTGAGGAAGTGAGCTTTGATTTTTTATATCCATTGTTGAAGAGATATGTTGTAAACACTCAAAATTCCATTCTTATTCTTTGTGAGTGAAAGACCAAGAAGTTGTCTTGGCATGGGATGGGCTTGTTGAAGCTATGTAAAGATTTTTATCTACCTTAAAAAGAGAGGAAAATGTTGGCTCTTCACCTGCAAGAAGGAACATGTAAGGGTTTGTTATTCATCTAGAAAGAAGGAAGCATGTGTGAACATAAGTGGATTACAACTTAGACTACAATCTCATTTTATTTAGCTATAATCTATATGCACTCCAAGTGTTTGACTAAATACATATTCAATATAAGATTCTAATTGAGAGTTTATGTATGAACTCAATGTTTGATAAATTGTCAAAAACTCTACAAGACGTTGCTCATGACTAATAGCACTTTGCATTATGTCTTTATAAATGAGGAAAATGTTATTACATGCTTAGTTCAATTGCATACTTGGGTGCATTAATTATTTCTTATTCTACTTGAATCCATTATGCATATAATTGGTAATGCAATTCATTGTTCATGATTCAAAGTATGAATTGAGGTAGACACTTAAGATATCATCTTATTCACTATGTGTTTGACTAGAGCTTTACAAAGATTATTTTTGATAAAACAAAGTCAAACCAAAAGTCTTAAAATTTGTAATTGACCCTATTCACCCCCCTCTAGGTGTCAATATGTGGCCAACAGAAACAAACATTACATGTCACTAAAGATCCTCTAATATAACAAGGGTAGCTAAGACATACATTGACGAAGTCCTTTACCCTGATAAAAACAACCTTAACCTTCTTAGTACCATAGAAACACATAAATAAAATAACCAAACCATAAGTGCAAATCAACCTCAATTCGTGCAACGAAGTACACAACAGAAACCCATAGAAGTACACGAACTACACAACCATGAAGTGAGAACAACCGTAATCTAAGTATGCAACGAAGGGAAAAGGAAAACATGACAACTCAAAACACATATGAAGATACAGACATGACCAACGACATGGAAGACTACAAGGTAAACCACTATAGTACATTGGTACTGTCAATGTCGATATTTTCACTCAACACCCAACACATCAAGGTTCGACTAAAAACTCACTCCAAATCCAAATCACGGAGATCCTAGGGATTAACCACAAATAATCCTCAAGGTCACAACTCATACCCCTTTTTAAATAAGGTTGCAATCATGCACCATCTAACACTCATTGTGCTATAATCACATTACATCTAACATCAATCAACGGTAATTAAAACACACCTCGATCCACACCTTCTAGGTCCAAGAAGATGTAAAATCATACTTTAACCACATCATATACCATATAACACCAATAACTATTTATCAACCTCTCGATCTCTTCGTGACATGTCACTATCCTAGTTTTTTTCCTTAAATCATGTTATGACAATTAATTAATTCATTCCATAATTAACAATCACATTTTAAGCTAGTCACTAAATTTATCCCTAAAATGAAAAGCCTACATAATAATGATTTATCACAATCCCACTAAAATCAATATCAAAATCTCCAAAGTAAAAATTGTCCTTAATAAGTGGGCTTAAACATATCTTAATCCCAAGATTCATCCATCGCTAAACTAGAAATCATTTCCTCGAACACCATTCTTATTCTCAATAAATAAATTAAGATCCATCCTAAAGTCCACTACTCACATGCTAATGACTTTTCCAAGCTTATCATTCATATCTCTAAGTCACACACAGTAAATAACAACTTCACATCACAAGAAGTGTTCTTAGGCACATAAGACACACCCTTTAATGATATCCAAACCGAAAACCGACAATTAATCAATCATTACTCTTATACCTCAAGTACACCGATAACAATGGAAGGACACAGATACATCATCTCCCAAAGTAAGGTAACCTCAAATGACAAGAAAAGATAATGGGGTAACACACATTGGATACTGAAAGAGAAAGTACCCACCATAAACGACTCCAATAAGGCAAGTCTACAACACAATGCTCACACAAGAACGTATAATCACCAAATCCCTCAACGGTCTAAATGAAAAGAACTAGAACATAAGAGGTGCTCTGCTTAACCACTAATGAAAGGCTATCACAACACAACGCGCCCACAGTCATTAAGTCCTTACAGAAGACCTATTATGAAAAGGATAGAAGACTCAGCTCCAAACACGACATGATGCCAAAGTGGCTCTTGTCTGGAAAAAAAAGGTTACACATCTATCCTAAGTGTACACCCCCACGTGAAGCATCACAATAAATAACGTACCCAACGCCTCGCTTAAGAATGGTCAAAATCGGTGTCAATGTTAATCGTGTCCTCAACTCAAGAAATGCATTCTCACACTTTTCATTCCACACGAACCTAACACTCCTTCGCTTAAGGCGAGTCATCAGTGGCGTGAGACAAGAAAAGTCCCTAACAAACCATCGGTATTAACCCACTAATCCCAAGAAGCTATGAACCTTAAAAGCATTTGTCTGTCAGTTCCAACTCACACCACCTCGATCCTTGAAGGATCAACCGAGACACCATCTCCCGAAACAACATGCCCCAAGAACTTCACTTCTTGAAGCTAGAAGTTGCACTTCTCATACTTAGAAAACAACTAGTGCTCTCTTAGGATTAAAGAACGGTCCTAAGACGAACCTCAATTTCGCCCACCCATAAGAAAGTACACAAGAATGTAGTCAACAAACACCACAACAAGCTTATACAAGAACTCACTAAATATACTGTTCATAAGATCCATAAATGCCGCTGGTGCAAAAGAATTAGGCATGGTACCTGGCATAACCTCAATGGAGAACTTCACTTCCTAATACGAAGGCAACAATGTCAAATCATCGAGAAAATTGTCCCAAAATGCGTACAAAACTCTCGGCACATCAACAAAACCACCCATTTATTTGTCGGCCAACAAAATCTCCATCAAGAAGCTAAGTACATTACAATCCCACAAACAACAGGAAGAAATACAATAGTCACTACGATCACAAACGAAATGAAAACACGCGTCCTATAACGTACACACGGTCACATGATCCCGATAAAAAATAATAGTTGTGCGAAAAGCCGATAACCTATCCATGCCCAAAATGATGTCAAAGATCGTCATGTCAAGAAGAGTGAAATCGAATATTAAAGATCGCCCTGCAATCATGTCCTCATAATCACAACATACTCTAGTCAAGTACACACTACTTCCCACCACTGTGTCAACACACAACGCCACGTCAAGAGGAGAAATGACTAATTCCAAGGTAGATGCAAAGGTAGAAGCACTAAAAGAATGAGAAGTTCCTGAATCGACAAGGACACAAGCCCAACAATCCGAAAATAAGAAATGAAGTGTTAAAGCAAGAATAACTCAAAATTACACCAAACGAAACCACAACGTCATGCTAACAAATGCACAAGTCAATGACGAAAAAAAACTATCACAAGAACAAAAAAAAGTAACAAGAAAAGTTACAATGTGAAAAAGTGATAACGACCCTTGCCCGTCATCCCAAAAAGAAAGAAACAAACTCTGATACCAAGTTGTCACGCTCTGATATTCCTTGGGTTTGGAACCGGGCCCGAGAAATAAAGGGAATGATGTAAAGTGGAAGAAAAACCTAAAATCAAACAAAAAATGAGAGTTTCAAATGCTAAAACAAAGCATTCGGCATCAAAATAGCCAAACGGGGCGTTAAGGAACCCATACGAGTCGAAGGAACTGAAAACGGATCAATGAAACAAAATTGGCAAAATTGACATTGCGACCTGGGCCGCGCGCTACTGAACTTTGCCCACACCTAGCACCTGCCAACAACTACAATAATTACTGTAGCGAAAATAACTACTAACCTTGAAAACCATTTTTCAAGTTTAAAAATGAAAAAAAAGTGAACTTTTGATCTCGGACTCCGTTTTTGACACCATGAGTTTTGAAAAATGATAAATATTGGAAAAATGAGATTTTCATTCTTGGATTTCAAAAGTTAAAGAAACCTTGGGATGCAAAAAAAATTAATTTTTGATGAAAAGTGTTTCTTTAAAAACTGGTAAAATTACTCGTCTTACCCCCGGTCTCCATTTTCTAAACCACCGGCTCTGAAAAGTTAAACTCTTAAAGAAAATGAGTTGAAATCCATTTTCAAAACACAAAAATTTGTCAGTTTTACGAGGGTGAGTGAAAACCGAATTTTCTTTTGGAACCGAAAGGGTTCGTTTATAAATTGTGAAAAATGCTATTTTCAGAGATAACCTAATAAACTGTAATAGTATCAACATACAACTAGAAACAATAAAATGGAATGAGTATGTTGAATTTTACATTTAAAGCCGCCCTATGGCGTTACCAGATAGTTTTTATAAAAAGGAATATTTTAACATTTCTGGCACCGAAGTGCACCAAAAGAATAAAGTCCTCGCGCATTAGCACTCCGAGGGACGTACATCAATAAAAAATTAGGTAACATGCTGGCCGTAAAAAAATTGATTTTGTGTTCACAATTTTAGTACATAGTTCGTGAAATAAACTAAAGAAACATATTAACATAGGAATGTTCTACAATAAATGATCCGCTATCAAAACACTAAAATTAACAGATTTAGCATTCAAAACAAGTCGTCGACACTAGGGGCCTCCCATGGCAGGATCATCAGAAGAAAAAAATATAAAATAAAGGGGTGAGCTCACTAGCTCAGTAGATGAAGCATCACCATTACGATCTTTTGAGTGGTACAACCCACCCAAGGTACATACTACTAATCCTAGGTCAGTTCTTTTGTCCCACATGGCTCTCACGCCAATCCGGGACCCCATCGAATCCAACATACAATTCCCCAACATACTTAACATCAATGGAAATTTAACAATAAAACGAGCATTAATATATTTATTCAAATAATCACGAAATAACAACTCAAAATGGAATGTGACTCAACGCCAACTCCAATGCACACGCCTTATCTACAAAGGTTAAGTGGATATCAAATATTGCCATTCGAGGACCACCAACTCGTAAAGGAATATTTTTGAGGACTACAAAGCTCGTAAAGGAAAATCGGGGTTTGGACTACTCCCTCACTCATTTTCTATTTCCTAAGTTACTAGTTCCGTGGGTCACGAGAACAACCCCTGGCCATTTATTACGACTATCCAAATGGTCAACTCACACAAGGGTTCCCAACCGGACATACATCAACACCAAATGAACATAGAGCAAAGGGTGTACCCAAAATGCAACTTTGTCCCAAATTAACCACATGTCAACATATATACCTTATTTCCATATAAATATACATCATTCTCAACATCAATAAATAGTTTGCATGATTTTCAACATATAAGCAAACTTTATCAACAAGCATATATTGTCACAGATATCATGTATTTAAAGGGGGCCTAAATCCGCATCTAAGTTATAAAGACTCAACAAGAATATACATTGCATATATATATAGACGCACACATCCACGACAACTTGTTTTTCCCCTAACTCAAAGGAAGAAACCACACGCCCAAGTGATCAAGAAAGTGCAAGCAATTGTCAAAGCGATGACAACAATGAAACAAGCAAAGGATTTATCAAGAAAGCTCCCAAGTGGGTGATTCCAACAATTCAAACCAATGGTCCCCCAAGTCTTCAAGCAAAATAAATACAAGGATAACAACAAATTTAGGAATTTTTAGCAAAAATCAACACATTTAAAAGCAGGAAATCTCAATGAAGTGAAAAACCCTAAAGTTTCATAACTAGGGTTTTGAAACAAATTGAAACAAGGAGAAAGGGATTTACCACCAACTCAATCACAAGAGAGAAGTTACGAGAGAATCAACACCAAGTGAGCGTAGTCTCCACAATCTTCCAATTCACAAAGCAAGAACTCTCCAAACTAACAAAAATTTATCAAATGGAGAGAAGAGGTCACAAGAATGATTTTGACAACAAACTATATCCATGGAATTCAAGAATCCATGAAAGTAGAAGAAAGCTTTCCAAAAAATGAAACCTAAGGCTTGAATTTGTAGAAAATCACAAGATAGAAAAGCATACCAAGTATTCAGTCCAAATGGAAGTGGGCAATAAACAAGCTTGAGATCAACAACCACAATTATCCAACCTAAATAGAAGGAACTTGGACATCCATAGAGGGGAGATTGAAGAAAAATGAAGAAGGAGAAGAGAGGATAAAGTGCGTTCTTGCAAAGTGAAAAAGTCTTGTAATGAAAGACTAAGAGTTTAGAGATGTTCCACTCACACACCACATTTCATCCAAGGGTTGAGATTAAGATAGAAAAAGTGAGAGAATAATCCAAGGATCACTTGTAAGAATACTTTTGTGTATTGCTTATTTATGGCATGTTCTAGACAATAACTATATTGAGTGTTAGATAGGTTGGTTTGGTTTCAATAACATCGATAAGTTTTGTCAAAGGCAGAATCAAGTGTTGAAGTAATTAAGAATACATGTGAAGCACGAAAGTGAGCATATTGAGGAAAAATTTCTCCCAGAGGGAAAAAACAACATTTTCCAAATCCGTTACTTCAAGGAAAAAATATCGTGGGTTCAAGAGGGTTATTTTGGCGTAGTTGCGAAGAAAATTGATTTTAACAAAAATGCCTACGCTTTCAGTTTCAAAAAGTGGCTGGAAAACACATTTTTACGCTTGGAGGTACGCTTGGACCTACGCTTCAAGCGTAGCTGCGGCAAGTTTTTGACTATTTTTGTTGCGATGTCCAAATTGTTCATGGGTTGGTTTTATGATTTGTCCACGACTTATATATATCAAAGTGCATAGTATATATATGGTATTGACCAGAATATAGGGTTTGGAGGTGAAATTACGAGAAAGGGCAAACTTAGAGTTTGGTTCATCATTGTCTATAAATACCTAAGTCTACAACAAGAGGAGACACGTCTTTAAGAATTCTCTGCAAGTTTTCTACAGCTTCATCTTCTTCGTCTACAGAGATACACATATGGTGAGAGAATATTATTGACTGATTAGAGATACATAAGTTCTCTCTTGTTATTGGATGTCTTCAATCGTGCTTCTACATCAAGAATTTCTATGAACGATTTAATGGTATAGTTGCTGAAAAATTCAAACACCGTTTATAGCAATGTGGTTGCGTTAATCTGTTGAAGAACAAAGTCATTTGAGTACGGAGATTAAAGTATGAGGCTTCGTGGTGATTTTGATCTGTTGAGAAGCAGAGTTGTCAGAGTACGGAGATTGGAGAGATAACTTCGTGGAACGCGAGTGAATCTAGACTTTTAGACGTCGAGTGAAGAACAACGAATTACATCAGTTGTAAATTCTATTTTCATAGAGTCTGTACAAATTCTCTGATTCATAGTACATTGATACCCGAACGTATTTGTAGTTTTTACTTGGAGTCTTTCCAAAAAATTTCACGTAAAACTTTATGTGTCTTCTCATGATTTAAATTTCTGAACTTATATTCATATTTGCTTGATTGATCTTTTTTGAGAATTGAATTGAGAATTAAGGTTTGTGACTAATTAAAATTTAATTTTTGCTAAATAACTTTAATTGATCATAAATTCGATAAAAAACCTATTCACCCCCCTCTAGGCTTTTTTCACTATCGTCTACGTAATTTCAATTGGTATCAGAGCTTGGTTGTCCCGATTTAAGTTAACTACCTAGGGTTAGATCGTGAACTTAGACAGTGGAGATGCCTCGTGAAGGAGGTTCCATATCTAGATCCCCTTTGTTAGATGGGTTGAATTACACATATTGGAAAACGAGAATGAGAGTGTTTTTAAAATATTTAGATGAGAGAGCATCGAATGCTGTAGAAGTAGGATACTCATCTTCCACTGTGAAAGACAATGCGACTAATTAAGTGAAAGCAAAATTGTCAAGCGAATGGACTGTTGCTGAGACGAATAACGGAAATTGGAACTCAAAAGCGTTGAATGCGTTATTTAATGTTGTTACTCCGAATGAGTTCAAGAGGATTGTTATGTGTGTAATTGGAAAAGAAGTTTGGGACATTCTCCAAGTCACTCATGAAGGAACGTCGAAGGTGAAACAATCAAAGTTTCAAATTTTGAATTCTTAATTTGAACAATTGAAGATGGAGGAGGATGAGGTCTTCGCCGACTTTGAGACTAGATTAACTAATATTGTGACAGGCTATCACAATCTAGGTGAGCTTATTCCTAATACTACGATAATAAAGAAAATCCTCAGGGCTCCGTTTGGAAACCTTAATTGTTTTTTTTGTTTTTGTCCTCTCGAGAACAAAAAACATTATTGTTCTTGTCCTTGTTTTCAACCTTAAAAAAAAACTATTTTTGTTTGGGACAAAAAGAGAAAACAAAACGAGTCTTCTTCTTCTCAACCTCCATTCTTCAATATTTTTTCGTCTATCTCTCTCACATACACACTTCTCTTTACCGCCTATAAACCCATTACTTCAAATGATCTTTCAATCTCACTTTGTCCCTCTAAACCCCAAAACCCGTCCTCTCTCTACACCACATTCAACTCCAATACCCCAAATTGAACTTCACCACTTTCCAATTTTGCTCTAAATCTCCCAATTTCAAGATCAAGCTACCTCACTCTAACAATGTCTTTAAATCCAAACCTCTCAAACCACGTACAAACTCACAACACCATTTCATAAGTCGGCAAAATTTATCGGTTATGTGTGTATATATATGTGTGTGTGTGTATAGGTGTTCAATTTAGGGGTTTGATGGTGGTCAAAGGTTATTGTTGGGGGTGGTGAAAGGTGGGGGCTGGTGGTGGTTGAGGGCGGAGGGTGGAGGTGAAGGGGTGGTGCCGATTGTAGAACTGTTAGGGAAAATATTTTCACAATTTTTTTTTTTTTTGGAAAATACTAAAATGAATAAATAAACAAGTTTTTGTTGTTCCCTTATTTTTCTACTATTCAGAAAAACACTTTCCAAATTGAGAAAAGAACAAACAGTAAAAATGGTTGCCAAACATTTTTGGTTCTCATGAATAGTACCAAAAAATAAAAACACCATTTCCAAACACACCCTAGGTCTCTTCCTGACTGTTTTTGATCTAAGGTCACTGTCATCTCCAAGGTCATGAGTCTTAAAGAAATTAATGTTAAAGAATTGACTGAAAATTTAAAATCTTATGAGATGGAGATGTTCAAAAATCCCCCTAAGAAGGTTAGTGGCACAAAAAAGAAAAGCATAGCTTTCAAAACCACTAGGGAGGATCATGTTAAACCTGATGAAGAAAGTGAGTTGAGTCTGAATGATATAGCCATGTTTGCTAAGAGGTTGAACAAATTTGTTTTGGCTAAACATAATGGCCAATGATAAAAATTTAGAGATAAGTTGGGTGAGTTTAGAAGTAAAAATAAGACTCAAACTAGGAAGGACAAGTCTGATCCTAAAAAGAAGAAACCTCAATGTTTTTAATGTTAATGATATGGTCATATAGCTGCAGAGTGTGCATACACTATGAAGAAATCCAAAGGATTAGCTGTCAGTTGGGATGATGACTCTGATAATGGATCAGCTAGTGATGCAACATAATCAAAAGTAGGTGATGATTCTGAGAATTTCACTATGTTTGTTGTACACAACATGGAGGTTAAAGAAATTGCTTCAAGTTTGGCGATGTCTGAAGAAGAAGGTTCTGAGAGTGATGAAGATTGTGATGAAATGCTTCAAGAGTCTTATAATAAATTACTTGATAAAACCACACAACTTCACAAGAATCACATGAAATTGTTGACTAACAGTCTTAACATGGACAAAGAATTGCATTCTTTAAAAGAAGAATTAACCAATAGATCTCAAACTGTAAATCTTCTACAGACCCAAAAGGCCAAGTTTATTGATGATTTGAATAAGTCTAAACTCGAAAATACTGAAGCTTTGAAGTTAGTAGATGGTCTTAATAAGGAATTGGTTGAGAAATCTACTAAGATTAAAAATTTGGAAAAAGAGTTAAAATATGCTAACTCAACTATTCATAAGTGGTCTAGTGGAACTCTTAATCTTAATTATATGTTGAGTGTAGGAAAGTATGCAGGAAATACGAAGGGACTAGGTTTTCTTGGAGTAATGCCGAATTCAAATGTTGTTGCAAAAACCACATTTGTAAAAGCCTCCCATGTAGAGACCAGTTCTGCACAAGAAAATTCAAATCGGAATCCTGATACTTGAGTATATGTCGAAAGACCTGTTGAAAACAAGCCTTTCATTACCTCTAGATATTATAGGAGGTTAACTGATTGAGTTCAGAGGTTCGTTTTTGTATGTCACCATTGTGGTGTTAGAGGTCACATTTGACCAAGGTATTCTAAGATACGAGGGAAGGTGTTGAAGCCAGTGAAGGAACAAAGAGTTCAATATGGAGATCATGTTCAAGATCAAATTCGAATGCTGAATGAAGAAATAAAGAATTTGTTAAGAATAGCGAATGGAGTTCTGAAGATGAAGAAGACATGGATTCGCAAAGACGAGCAACAATATTTGTAGTTCATACTGCTCTTAGAGCATGCAAGTCTACTTTTTGGTATCTGGATAGTAGATGTTCGAGGCATATGATTGGAGATAAGTCATTATTTAGATTTCTCGAGGAATGTCATGGTGGGATAGTCACTTTTGGTGATGGAAATAAATCGAAGGTTATAGGAAAATGTACAGTTATAACTCCTAGTCTACCAAAACTAGAAGATATGCTTTATGTAGAGGGTCTTAAAGCAAATTTGTTGAGCATAAGTCAGATATGTGATAACAATCATAAAGTCACTTTTTCTCCTGATAAGTGTTCGATCATTGACTTTTCTGAGAATCCATGATGGAAGGTATGCGTTTAACTGATAACTTCTATTGCATTATTCCTAGTTCTGAATTGTCATGCAATATTATTAAACTTGATGAAGTTGAAATTTGACATCAGCGGATGAAACATGCTAATTTTCGAGAATTAACAAAAACTACTAAAAGTGAAATTGTTAAGGGAGTCCCTAAGCTTGGTTATGCAAAAGGGATTGTGTGCGGATCATGTCAGAAGGTTAAATAGGTTAGATGTCAACACAAAAAAAAATATCATTGGTACTTCAATACCTTTAGAGGTGTTGCATATTGATTTAATGGGTCCCAATAGGACAATGAGCAAAGAAAGAAAGAAGTTTATTTTTGTCATGGTGGATGATTACTGAAGGTTTGCATGGGTTGGATTTCTAAGTGAAAAGTTTAAAGCTTGTGAAAGTTTTAAGAGGATTTGTTTAAGAATTTAGACTAAGAAGAATTGTTCCATTTCTAGAGTAAGGAGTGAACATAGAAGGGAGTTTGAAAATTCAGAAATTGAAGTGTTTTGTGATCAGAGAGGAATAAAACATGAATTTTCAGCACCTAAAACTCCTCAACAAAATGGAGTAGTTGAGAGGAAGAATATGGTTATTCAGGAAATGGTCAATGTTATGCTACATGGTAGGAATGTTCCTAGGTAGTTTTGGGCCGAGGCAGTGAACACAGTGTAACACCCCGCTCCAACACTTGGTATAATATTATCCGCTTTGGGCCCAGCCCGCACGGTTTTGCTCTTGAGCTTCTCCCAAAAGGCCTCATACGAATTGGAGACAACACTGCACATATAACCACATCCCCAAACCTCTACCCGGGCGATGTGGGATATCACACACAACGTGTTACACCTCAATTAGAGTTTATCTTAGGCCTGATACTTTAAAAACTGCCTATGAATTGTGGAACGTCAAGAAACCAAATGTGAAATATTTCATGATTTTTGAAGCAAAATGCTATATTCTTAGAGATCGGGAATCCATTGGAAAATTTGAGTCTAAGAGTGATGAAGGAATATTCCTTGGGTATTCAATGACAAATCGAGCATATAGGATTTTTAACCTTATAACTCAAATAATGATGGAATCTGCCAATGTAGTGGTTGATTACTCATGTGTTGATGAGCATCAAATATTAGTTAAGGAGGAAGATAATGAGCCATTTTTTCAGTTAGAAAATGATTCTTCTGATGTTGGTGAAGAGGATAATGTGGTTCATGATAGTACTTCTAGTTTTATAGAATTGCATGATCAAATTTGTGATGTTCAACCTACTCCTTCTAAAGAACCATCTGCAAGGGTAAAGTTGTACCATTCTTTGGATAATGTTATAGGATCTATTGATCAGATGATGGTGACATAGAGAAAGGCTATGAATGAGATTTCGTATGCATGCTATACATCTTCCTTGGAACCTAAAAATGTCAAAGAAGCTCTTCAAGATAGTGAGTGGATAAATGTTATGCAAGAAGAACTTCAACAATTTGTTAAGAATAATGTGTGGTATCTTGTGCCTAAACCGAAAGAGATAAACGTGATTGGTACCAAGTGGGTTTTAAAGAATAAAAGGATGAAAATGGTACAGTTGTTAGGAATAAGGCTAGGCTTGTTGCTCAAGGATATACTTAGATGGAGGGTATTGATTTTGATGAAACTTTCACTCCGGTTGCTAGGCTTGAATCTATTCGGATTTTGTTTGCTATTGTTTGTCATCTTGGATTCAAGTTGTATCAAATGGATGTGAAAAGTGCATTTTTGAATGGTGTTCTTTGTGAGGAAGTATATGTGGAGCAGCCCAAAGGATTTAAAGATTCTCATTGTCTAGGTTATGTTTACAGGCTGAAAAAGACTTTGTATGGGTTAAAGCATGCTCCTAGAGCTTGGCATGAAAGGTTGACTGATTACCTATTGGGAACAGGTTTTGCTCGTGGGGGAGTGGACAAAACACTATTTATTCAGAAAATTGAGAGTGATACAGTTGTTGTTTAAATCTATGTTGATGATATTGTATTTGGTTCCACTTATGATTAGCTTGTTCATTATTTTGGAGATAAAATGAAACATGAATTCGAGATGAGCATGATTGGTGAATTGAGCTTCTTTTTAGGGCTTCATGTTAGGTAATTAAGTGATGAGATTTTTGTTTCTCAAACTCGTTATGCCTTGGAATTAGTAAAGAACTTTGGTTTGGAAAAGGCTAAGGATGCACGCATTCGTATGAGTACAAGTGTCAAGTTTAACATAGATAATAAAGGTAAAGATGTCGATCCTACACTTTATAGGAGTATGATTGGGAGTTTGTTGTATTTGATTGCCAGTCGACCTGACATAGCTTTTAATGTTGGTTTATGTGCACGTTACTAGACAAGTCCTAAGGAGTCTCATATTACTATTATGAAAAGGATTATCAAGTATTTTAAAAGGACAGTGGATTATGGACCGTGGTATCCATCAGGTACTAATCCTGATATGGCATCCTTTTCTAATGCTGATTGGGCCGGTAATGTTGATGATAGAAAAAGTACTAGTGAAATGTATTTTTATGTTGGAAATTGCTTAGTTTATTGGCATAGCAAGAAACAAAATTGTGTTTCCCTTTCCATTGCTGAGGCTGAGTATATAACAGTTGGTAGTTATTATACTCAGGTTTTGTGGATGTGTCAGATGTTGCAAGATTATGGTTTTTCTCAAGGTACAATAACTATGTTCTGTGATAACACGAGTGATAAATATTTCTAAAAATCCTGTTCAATATTCTAGGACAAAACATATAGATATTTGACATCATTTCATTCGTGATCTTGTTGAAGATGGTATAGTGTCTCTAGAGTTCATATCCACAGATTCTTAGTTGACAGATATCTTTACAAAACCATTAGATTTTCAAAAGCATGTTAGTTTTAAGAAATCTATTGGTATGCTTTCTTTAGAATAGATATCTTCTTATCTATTATTCTAGGAACACATTGCATTTTTTCCATAAAATTGATAGGTAATCATGTATTTGTATTATTTGTTATTGATGCATGCATTTTATTTTGAAATAAATGACAATAAAATTTTTGAAACTGTTGAGTTTGACTATAGTACAAAAGTTGTCATATTTTACTATATTTTCACATTTACTTGTTTTATTATGCATATGTGAAGTAGATGTATCAGTCTGGCCTAAGACTTTTGGATGATCACTTGGCATGATTATTTTATATTACAAAACTTTAATCCTAGGTGTTAGTTGTTTCGGTGATGATTATAATGCCTGCAGAATCTGTAAATTTTTTTTATTTAACCCGAAGTGGTATGAAGGTTCATGAGTTATGATAGATTGGTCTATGCATGAACAATTTTTTGCATGTGTATGAATGTTGTGGTGATGTTGAAAAAAGGGAAGAAGGAGATGTTTAAAATATAAAAATGCAAAAAGTAATTCTTCAATCTAAGTAACCGGACCTCTTGCGTCAGTAAGCATTAAGTGTTTGCGTAAAAAGGGGAGAATACTAATGAGCATAAATCCCATGGAAGAAGATTGGGCCCAGTTGGTCGGAACTAAAAATCCTTGTTGGAAAGTCCGGAGCTTAGAAAGAAAAAAAAGGATATGGTGAAAAAGTTGAATAGATAAAAATGAGAAAATTGTGTGACAAAGAGAAAGTATATTTTATTTTTACCTTCTAGTTTGGATCTTGGATTGAATTATCATCATGGTTGGTGGGAAGATTATCAGCTTTAGTATGTATTGTTTTCATCTTGCCTTAGTGCTTGTACATGAGAATCTTCATATATATATTTATTTAAAAAAACTTGACTTGTGCATTCTTAAGTTTACAAGATATGTGTGCTGATTTTCTTCTATACCATGTGTATAATGGTCGAGTTAAATATGAGAATATGATGTGTTAATGATTGAATTTGTGTCTCTACTGCCTTGCTCACAGATTTCTAAAAACAAAAATATTTTATTTTATTTTTATTCATGACATGTTGCATTCATGCATTAGTAGTAGGGTCATGCATAGTAGAGATTTCTGTTATCCTGAAAATTTGGATATGATCTGATAAGAGTTCTGTATCTTGGTATTTTTCCTTAAGTATTTCCTTGCGTCTCTCTACATTGTTGCTATAGCATATACTTTATTTGCTTGACATTTTAGTGATAAAAAGGTGGATAAGTATTAAGTAAGGGGGAGAGATTGGTTTGTTAAGATTGTTTGATTAAGAGGGAGAAGTATTTAAGAAGGGGGAGTTTATTCTCAGGGAGAGAATGATGATTATTATGTGTGCATTTTTGTTATGATTTTCTGATGATCATTATGTTGGTTTATATATGTTTTTCACACTTAAGTTTAATGGTTTGTTCAGTGTTGTGGTTACATGATGGTTGTCATGAAAGTAAGGTGATAGTTTATATATATGTTGTTTTATGTGTGTTCATAGGTATATATGTTAGATTGTAATTTGTAAGACTATTTTGTAAAACATGGTTTTATCTCAGAAATGTCAAGGGGGAGATTATAATAACACTTTTGTGTATTGTTTATTTATAGCATGTTCTAGACAAAAACCATGTTGAGTGTTATATAGGTTGGATTGGTTTCAATGACATCGATAAGTTTTGTCAAAGGTTGAATCAAGTGTTGAAGTAATGAAGAATACAAGTGAAGCACGAAAGTGAGCATATTGAGGAAAAATATCTCCTAGAGGGTGAAAACGACATTTTCTGAAGCTGTCACTTCAAGCAAAAAGTATCATGGGTTCAAGAGGGTCATTTTGGCGCAGTTGCGAATAAAAGTGGTTTTAATAAAAATGCCTACACTTTCAGTTTCAAAAAGTGGCTGGAAAACACATTTTTACGCTTGGACCTACGTTTCAAGCGTAGGGGGCCTACGCTTCAAGCGTAGCTGCAACAAGTTTTTGACTATTTTTGCTGTGATGTCCAAATTGTTCGTTGGTTGGTGTAATGATTTGTCCACAACTTATATACATCAAAGTGTGTGGTATATACATGATATTTACCATATTATAGGGTTTGGATGTGAAATTACGAGAAAGGGCAAACTTAAGGTTTGGATCATCATTGTCTATAAATACCCAAGTCTACAATAAGAAGAGGCACGTGTTTAAGAATTCTTTGTAAGTTTTCTACAGCTTCATCTTCTTCTTCTACAGAGATACACATATGGTGAAAGAATATTATTGAGTGATTAGAGATACACAAGTTCTCTTTTGTTATTGGACGTCTTTAATCGTACTTCTACATCGATGATTTCTATGTACGATTGAATGGTATAGTTGCTAAAAAATTCACACACCATTTATAGCAACGTGGTTGCGTTGATCCATTGAAGAACGAAGTCGTCTGAGTGTGGAGATCAAAGCAGGAGGCTTCGTGGTGATTTTGTTATGTTGAGAAGTAGACCCCTCAGAGTACGGAGATCGGAGTGCGAGTGAATCTAGACTTTCAGACGTCGAGTGAACAACAACAAATTACTGTGGTTGTAAGTTCTTTTTTCATAATCTGTAAAAATTCTCTGATTCACAGTGCATCGATACCCGAGTGTATCCGTGGTTTTTACTTGGAGTATTTCCAAGGGTTTTCACGTAAATATCTATGTGTGTTCTCATTATTTAAATTTCTGCACTTATATTGATATTTGTTTTATTGATCTGTTTTTGAGAATTGAATTAAGAATTATGGTTTGTGACTAATTAAAATTGAATTTCTGCTAAATAATTTTAATTGATCATAAAATTAACGAAATACCTGTTCACCCCCGCCCCTTTTATGTTTTTCTCACTATCATCGAGGTAATTTCATCACCAATTGGTTTTGTAATGTAAAACTTGAAATAAACACACACCAAGCTTAAACACCAACCAAACAAGGCCTTAATATCCTATAGTTGTGAGAAAAGATGGGAGAAAGTCGGTAAGATCCAATGGTTGTGAGAATGACAATACAAAAGTGGAAGAAGACTTAACCCACTTATAAAGCTTTTTTCCATTTAACCCAAGTATTCCTTTTTAATTACCACAATGTCACTCAAGTGTTATTCCAACACTTATCCAATTTCTAGAATTTTTCACTACCTATACCCTAGTGAAAATACCATAATGCCCTCTAGTCACGAATTTTCCGAATTAATTTTTAACACATTTCATTATTTACAAAATGAATTCCAACCACCAGCGCACATGTGTTGCAATAATATAACCTCATCCCTTAATTGGGAATGTGAGGGGTTCGATCCTCCTAAGAGGCATTATGGATGTGGAGTGTGAGTTTCTTACCATTTAAAAAAAATGAATTCCAACTTGCAATTTACGGAATTAAATAACAAGTATAACGCATTGCATGTTAAGCACATAGTTTCACATAATCACTTAAGCATTTAATTAGCAATTAAAGTTTAATTAAGTCGGAAAAAAATACTGGACATTACAGCCAACACCAATAATGCAGTTGCACCCTTAACTGCTGGTATGTCAATGCCTTGGCACATGGGCATGCATCGCGCCATGCCTATGTCTTAAATATATCCGCACCCGCATTGCTTGTTTCTGTGTCACAACCTTGCCCAATGGCAAGTTAGCACACATGTGGGCATGCACGCATAGCTAGCCAAGTCATGCACACACCCATCCACGAGCGCACACTGTTCCCATAATGTCATTAGTGTTGCGCCACCACTAACCGTACCTCCGAATCATGCCTAAGCATGTTAGCAAGCTTCCCCAGACGTGCCCCAAACAAGCCTTGCTAGGTGGTTGGGTGCCAAGGAATGTCAAGGATACACCCCTCCCTATATATACAGAAAGCACAATCAGCATTGTGATAAGAACAAATATCACCCCTACTTGAGGAGTCCTAATGGACTTTTTTTTAAAAACAAATCGGTGAATTTTTTTTTCCCGACCTCTAAATCCCAAATTTTTTTCGGTGGATCATCTTCTTGAGTCACAAGGATGCTTCAATTAAAAACCAGTATTTTTTCAACAAGTCTAAGCTCGACTTTCAAAGTTGGACTTATTTACAAAACTGTTACTGTGTCATCCTCCATGTCACATTGGCATGCCACAACACATTTCCAGTCTTCACCGGGTAACACTAGACCACCTTGTGATACAAGTGAATCAAAATTAATAAATTTCTTCTTTCTTATCTCATCTTGATTAGGATAAATTTGCCCTCAGATTTTTATTATTTTTATTTTCTTTTTTTACATTCACCCCCAAGAAAAATTACTCTACCGGTCACTGTACACATACACAAAACATTTTGCCCTGCTATACTATTAATTACTTTTCCTTCTCTCTTGTTCAAGAACCAAACATCTACATTTTATCAACGCGTGACATCTTTGCGACCCCACCAATTTCACAGCACAATTCTATTTTAAATTGCCAAGTGAATTGTGTGAATTGTGAGGATGGTTGTAGCTTTTTAGGGTATAAGATCACTGGAAGACAATGAAAATTGCTCCCAAGGTTTTAGACTTGAGCTTGATGGCATTTCAGGCAAGACATTTAAACACTCCTAAAACCATTTAAAGAGTGTGGCAAATCGAATCAGAAAACATTTAATTTAATATATCACATCTATCACATACACCTTCTTGATTAAAAGACAACCCATATAATTAATGCTAACCAATTAAGTCCCAACCAGATAAGCACCTCCCCACCAAATTAATATTGTTTTGTAAATACAGTTCATTATATGCCACTTAATGTCAATTCTCAGTTGAGTACTATTTGTCTAAAAATGGCCAGAGAGACGTGTGTGTGATTCTTCTCAATTTGGGAAGGCTGAGGCCCTTTTTGCACCGAAAAACTGTAATAATTGAGGAAAAATAAAGGTCACTGAAGGAGAAAAACAAAAAAACAAATAATAATCGGGTTATTCATTAAAGATAAAAGGACATAAAAAAAAATCCATTTTTTCTTTGGTAAGTGTAATAGCCAAAAATTATATGGCCCAATAAAGAGGTGTCAGAGGACTGGTGGGCCATATTACTGGTGGACCGCAAGACTGATGGGCCGCAGGAATGATGGGTCATAGGACGGATCGGTCTGACCCATAGAAGTCTCTAGAAAATGAGTCATCCTTAAGTTAGGGATTTGTCCCACCTATGGAAGATAGAGCCCAAAAAAGAAAGGACTTTACCAAATCCCATGATTTAAGGGATTAGTAAACTTGGGTAGATGGATTTGACCCATCTACCGAATTATGTATAAATACATGGCCAAATGATGAATAAAGGGATTCAATTCTTTAACCTAATTCGTTGTGTATTTTTCTGCATCTACACAATTAGCGCCGTCTGTGGGAACTTAGTCCTTGAAATATTTTTTGACAGCTTCCCACTATCTACTAGGAGCTTAGATTGACATCATCCATGACGGTTATCACCCGGTCGCAACAATCTGAGTTACCTCCGAACTTTGCAAACCGAAGATCCGATCAGGCGGGCCTTGAAGATAGGACCGCCGAGTTGGAGAGGCAGAACGCCGAGTTGGAGGCAAAACTGGCCCGACTGCAAAACCCTCGAGAAGCCCAGAATGGCGAACAATCCAACTAGCAGGAATGGTCTGCAGGCCACCAATCGGAAAGAGGCAACCACCACGCAAAGTCCAACAACGATTGGGAGGAATACGCAGAATTATCCCTACAGGTGCTCGGGATGCACAATCCCGAGGAAACTCTAACCATGAAAAAATTGAAGGAAATTATGATCAGATTCCAAAGGGAGGTGCTTAAGGATCTGAAGATTTAGACCCCCAACGATCTGGCCTCTAAGGCATCCATCGACGCCGTGTAGACACCATTCACACTGGCAATCACCGGTGTGCCCTACCCGGAGAGGTTCAGGCTACCAAGGTTTATCCTGTTTGACGGCACAAAAGATCCGACAGAACACATTTACCATGTCCATACAAAAATGAATGTCTATAATGAAAACGAAGCCTTACTCTGCAAAGTCTTTCCCACCAGCCTGACCGAAGCAGCCCTGTTATGATTTAAGAAACAATTACCCCGATCTATTGGAAACTGGCTCAAACTCTGTGAGTTGTTCATCGCCCAATACTTCGGCAATAAAATAGAAAAAATACCATCTCTAGTCTATTTACCATGATCCAAGAAAAAGGTGAATCCCTGAAAAGTTTTGTCTCGCGATTTAATGTCGAGATGTCGTCGATTGATAATTGTGATAAACACTCAGCCGTCGAGGCCTTCAAGATGACCTTGATTCCTATAACCAAGTTCCACCAGTCTTTGGTCAAGAGACCACCAACAAACATCGGGGAACTCAATTCTAGGGCACAAGGACATAGAAGAACTGGCCATATGCCAAAGAAGGGCAGCCTTTGCAAGCGTAGAAGTAAGAGTACCCGAACCTAAAGTTAAGGATCGGGCACCAGATCAGAAGCAGCCATGCGCTCTTCCTGCACCCTCCCCAGTCCTAGAAAAACGCCAAAGGTTCGAAGAAAAGATCACTCCATTAAAGGTTAGCCTTGCCAAACTGTATCAGGAGACTAAGGCTAAAAGGATCTTCCGGTCACCACCACCTATCAGAAAACCAATGGAACATAGGGACATGACAAGGCACTGTGCCTTCCACGGCGAGTATGGACACCACACCAATGAGTGTAGAAGCCTCGGGAGGAAAGTAAAAGCCATGATAGCAAAAGGAGAATTAACCGAATACGTTGCCAAGGAGGGCACCCGATCAGATCAAACATTGCATACGCTCGTCAAGGGGACAACAGGTCAGCCAATAAAAGTCATTCACATGGTTCACGGAGGGCCAAGTTGATCAGAAGTGGAGGAAGCCCGTAGATCCCAGATACGTCAAGCCCAGAGATTGCGAAGGGTTGGAGAAATCAACGAGTTTCGAAGCCCAAAAGAGAATGCACAGATAACTTTCTCTTCTACAGATATGCGGAACATTCAATCACCACATGACGATCCCTTGGTGATCTCCCTCATGGTCTCAAACTGCCTGATCAAGAGAGTAATGATCGACCCAGGAAGTAGCGACAACAAAATCACCAAGTGGGCTTTTGAGAAGTTAGAGATTAACCCCATGAGATAGTTCCTTCTAGAAGCCCGATAACAGGATTCAATGGCAAAAGAGTAGAACCAGTGGGGGAGATCCAACTGCCAGTCTTCTACACCAGCAAAGCCTTTGCTGATACAAAAACCCGTTATTCCAAACATGAAAAGCTGGTACTATCACTGATCAATGCAAAACGGCGTCTCTGACATTACTTTAAAGCACATTCGATCGTGGTACCTACTGCAACCCTGATCAGATCCATAATGGCGAAGCCCGAATTGTCAAGGACAGTATCTAAATGGGCAAAAAAACTTAGAATCTATGACATAACCTATGTCCCCCGAACCGCCATCAAAGGATAAGTGGTAGCTGACTTTCTGTTAAAAACAGAAACTACGGACGCTTAAGAAGAAAATGAACCAGAATTATGGGTAGTATTCGTGGATGGATCGTTAAATATCAACGGAGCAGGGATCGGGGTAAAGCTCGTAACACCTGATGGAACTAAAATTCAGTAGTCCGTTCAATTGGAGTTTCTAGCCTCCAACAACGAATCCGAGTATGAGGTCATTCTAGTAGGAATTCAGTTGGCCCGAAGCCTTCAAGTACAGAAAGTAGAGATACGAAGTGATTCCCAATTGGTCATACGACAGTTGAATGAGGAGTATGAAACCCGAGAGCCTTAAACGGAAGCATATAGGAATTTAGTCTTAAAGGAGACCGAGGAATTCCAACAGTTAACCTTTGAACAGATCCCCAGAGGGGACAATACCATGGTAGATTGTTCAGCTAACCAGGCCTCCGCAGTAGGGGAAAGTATGACTCGAACAACACTAGTGGACTTCATCGTCCGATCAATCTTGGAGCCCTCCGAGGACATGATGGTCATTCCTTGGGGGCCAAACTGGATGCACCCCACAACAGACTATTTGAGGACGGGTGCGTTACCTGAGTCAAAACCAGAGGCCCAAAAGATAAGAATGAAAGCTGCAAGACACACTGTATACAACGGTCAACTTTATGACAAGTCTTTCTTTGGGTCATATTTAAGATGCCTCACACCCTCCGAAGCTTCTGCAGTCATGGAAGAGATACATGCTAGATCGTGTGACAATCATTCTGGAGGAAGGTCTTTAGCACATAAAGTCCTCACCTAGGGGTACTTCTGGCCTTATCTATCAAGAGACGCTGAGGTATATACCCTACACTATAAAAAAAGCCAATTTCATAGTGATGTCATTCATCCACCTACGGAACTACTAAATACAACAATTATCCCTCACCCCCTTACCCGATGGGGAATGGATATTTTGGGTACTCTCCCACAAGCCATACGATCTAGTACAAATGTTCTTCTAGCTACGGATTACTTTACCAAATGGGTGGAAGCCGAGACATACTCAACTATCAAAAGTAGCCACGTTATAAAGTTCATCTGGAGTCACCGGTCGCAGAACTGATGGGCCGCAGGACGGATGGGTCTGGCCCACAGAAGTCTCTAGAAAATGAGTGATTCCTAAGTCAGGGATTTGTCCCACTTATGAAAGATAGAGCCCAAGAAAGAAAGGAGTTTACCAAATCCCATGATTTAAGGGATTGGTAAACTTGGGTAGATGGGTCTGACCCATCTACCGAATTATGTATAAATACATGGCCAAATGATGAATAAAGGGATTCAATTCTTTAACCTAATTCGTTGTGTATTTTTCTGCATCTACACTAATCAAGAATATTCGATTTCATATACACTTTTCAATATAATTCACGTTAAGAATTAATTTGTAGTTGGGCCTTTTCTTGCAAATAATTTTCTATAGTTAAGCCAACCTAAAATATTAGTATTATTATTATTTTGGTCCTTTTCATTTCTCTATTCATGTGTTGCAAAATTCCGCTGCTCCATGTGAATAAAATGCTATTTCATTCTTATAATTATCAGTTGGTGATTATAATTTTTTTTTTGGGTAAATAAATATTATTGAACCAAAGAAACAACCAAAAACAAGCCTAGCATAGCCAAAAAAGACTAAGCAAAGGCAGAGAAAAAGAAAAGAAATGCAAGCCCAAAGAGGGCCAAAATAAAACCTTGCAAGGCTAGCAACAGAAAACAACCTGGATTCAGCAGCTGGAAATTTAAACAACAAAAACATATTTAGCTGTATTAAAAAAGTTTTGAAAATAAGCTCTTTGATATACTCAAGTTATCAGAAAAATGAGAAGAGCTACAGAAAGTTATTACAAATTAATAGTTGGATTGATAATTTTCTTATTTAGCTATTTAACTTTGTTGCAGAATATTTACCAGAAATGAGGCAGACAAACACATATTTTGTTTTCTCTAAACTTTCCTATATCTCGATATCTCTCCATCTCTCACGCTACACGATTGCTTCATTGTAACTAGGCCTCCTATATATACATGATCATATGCAAATGAACGTATAACTAGCTCGGAAGTGAAAATGTCTCAAACAATTTTCACATTTCCCTTGATTTTCTTTCTCCTTTTTCTTCTCTTCTCATGTTGTGCTTTGAATACAAGCGAATCAAATGATCATGACGCTTACGAAAGAATCATGAAATCATCACGAGTGAAGTGCCCTAAGACCCACTTCGTGTTAGTGCATGGTCATGGTGGCGCAGCTTGGAATTGGTACAAAGTACGTGCGATCTTGGAGACTTACGGATTCAAGGTCACCACTCTGGACCTGAAAAGTGCAGGCATCGATGGATCCGATGCCTGCGATATTCACACTTTTGAAGAGTACAACAAGCCTCTTATGGATTACATGGCCAGTTTGAGTAATCATGAAAAGGTGTAGTTAATTAATATGCTTAAATTAAATTAATTTGTTTGTATGATTATTTTACTTTGCAATAATTTGATTAAACTAAATTTTCGAAATGGTTAAAAATATTATTGTAGGTGGCTTTGGTAGGGCATAGTGCTGGAGGTATTAGCGTAACTGCCGCGAGTCACAAGTTTCCGAAGAAAATAAAGGTGGCAGTTTATGTTACTGCTACAATGTTGAAGCATGGGTACTTGACAGAAGAAGACAAGGAGATTGTAAATTTCTTTTATCTAATTACTTAGTTTTTGCTTTTCTGGGTGTCGACTCTTTAATATACGGTTTATTCAACTCTTTTAATTCTGTCTAAGAATAGATTGTGTTACTTACAGAAGAAAAATTGAATAGATGATATTTTGAAAACTTAAAATTGAAGGATATATAGAAAACTGTCTGGTTGAGGTTTTTAAAACATTCAGTTAATGAATGCTAAGTTTTTACAAAAATAAATTATTACTTTTATTTTATATCTGAAGCCCCCTCTCACTTAAAGGCGGATAGGGCACTTAGCCAACCTTTTAGATTGAATAAAATTACTAAGCTAGTCACCTCACCTCTCTTTCTCGCCCTTTTTCCAGATAAAGCGCTAATAGAGTTGCGCTTTCTTAGTACATTGCCTTTCATTATCAACCTGTCGTCTTAGAGCGCGAAGTTACCGGATGTTCGCTACTAGTATCAAATAAAAGTGATAGGAGAGATGTTAGCCTTTCGCTATTAGTAAGCACTCCCCTAGTTTTGACCTAATGAGCTTTCTTTACGTTGAGTTAACCCGGCGGATTCGCCTAGATGCCTAGTAAAGAACGAGCTGGTGGGAAAGAGCTGTAGATCATGAAAAGCATTTCCACACAAGGAGCCTTACTGATCAAACGGTTACAAAACTTTTCGTATATTTTAGAATTTTTTGTAACCGTTTGAATTAATCAACCAAGCCAAAAATAGTTTTTTATTGGTTTGTTTTTTTTTTTTTTTTTTGGGCAAGAAGTACCAAGTTAAAAATGGTTTAGTTGAGTTTTTTTTTTCTTTACTTTTTCACCCTGAGTTGATAAAATGATTGTTTTTGCCTTTTGGTTTCCTAAAAAGTAAGGTTGAATTGAATTTTATATAGAGTTAGGGCTTCTATAATGTATTGACGTGTACGGGCAGATTTATAATATTTGAGCCCAATGTTATTTAAGTTTTATGTAATTATCATAAGTTTTAAAATCAACATTACTTTTATAATTTAGAATGATCGTTTGTTGAATTAATAGAAGAATATCATACAAAATTATAATAACAAAAGAATTGACGTTACAGTATAAACATTAAATGAGTTACCTCTTTTATTTATAACATACAACTTTAGTAGAGTATATACTAAATCCGTACAAGAAATTTGACATTTTGCAACACAGTTCAAAACACAGAATTTGTAAACAAAACTATTTACGTTTCTTTCTTTTTACATCCTTAAAAGGGTGACGCCAAAAGTTTTAAGCTACAAAATGTTTTTGCAAATTAATGTGTTATCTATAGCACCAAAAACTCATTTTGTCAATAAAAATACAACATTAACGACAAATCTTTTTTTCTCTGTACTTGAAAAATTTACCCCGTAACACAACTCCATTGCAAAGGAATTTGTCCCTAAAGATAAAATAATTTGTTTCAAATTTGATTCAGTGGGGTAATATTAGCATTTACTAAAAGTGTGGGTGTATAAAGAAAGAGATCCATGTTTGTACCCCCAATAATTTATATACTCGTTGTTATTTATTTTTAATCTTTTTAAACTTGAACACTTGCTTTCCACTAAAGTAATTATTTAAAAAATATCCTCACTCTGTTTATTTCGTTATTTAAAAAATATCCTCACTCTGTTTATTTCGTTATTTTCCTTGTTTTACTATATAAAACAGGGAGTACCAGAGTACGCAATTCGCATCTTGAACCAGACGTGTGTTCCGAGACCTGATCTACCATCAACTACCTCAGACCCTAGGAAAGTTGATCCAGGACCTAGAGAGGTAACTCCAAACTTCTTTCTAAATCTCAATAATAAAAACTTCTCAAATTTCAAATACAAAATAATTAAATAAATTGTCGACCATTTTTGTTCAACAATGTGAAAAAAATACATTTGGAGCGTATATATTTTAGGGTAAATTACTTTGGTCACCCCTAAGGTTTAAGTTTATTACCCTTAGATTAAACTTGCAAAACAATTTTGAGCAACCTCCAACATTACCCTTCAAAGTTATATTATACATTACCAATATACATCATCAATTTTGATGTATTTTTTAGGGTAAAGTAGTAATTATACATACTTTATCAACAATCCTAACCAAGACAAGGGAGGTCAGGGTGATTTTTTCATAAATTTAATATATGAGTAATAACTCCAAACCTCAAGGGAGGTCAGTGTAATTCACCCTATATTTTAATGGACAATGCTTGAGTCCTCACCAGTGAGGATCAACTTTGTCATCACCTCTTATTTTGACCAATATAATTAAAACACGTTGCATATATTAATTAAAAAACATAAATGGGTATTACCCATTTATGGAATTCAACCCGGATTTGATTTATTCTTTTTTCTCTTATTCACTTAAAAAAAAAATCTCATGGGTAGTTTAACGTCTACATATGCGTGTACACTTATTTGTATATATAGATTGCTATATGTGTGTACACTTTTATTTATATATAGATTGATACATATATATATATGCTATGTATATTGCAATTAAATTCAAAAGATGATAAAATCTTTTGTATTTCTGTCATATTATCAATTTGGTGCGGTGAGCGGCACTTTACACAAGAGATTTCTGACTTTTTTCTCCAAATTTCTATACTTCAATCACTTTATTTTTATATATCTTTGGATTTTACGAAATATGGAAAAGTACCCATCACAATATCGAATAATATTCGTGAATTGTGATTCTTTTCTTATTTGTGGTTAAGGAAAGTGTACATGCATATACATATAACGTTAGACTATTCATTAGATTTTTATTTTTTAAAGTGAATAAGAGAAAAAAGAAGAATTCAAATCCGGGTTGAATCCCATAAAAAATGGGTAATACCCATTTCTATTTTTTAATTAATATATGTCAAGTATCTTAATTATATTGGTCCAAATAAGGGGTGTGTACCAAGTTGGTCCTCACTGGTGAGGACCCAAGCGTTTTTAGTGGTGGTTGGCATGCATAACACTCTGATTGATTTTCCATCAGGTGGAGGTGCTACGTTCGATGCTCCGCCGACCCAGATTACCAACGAAGGTACTGTTACAAGCAAAATTCGAAGGACATGGTGCAGATGATGTGAGAAATGTATACGTGTTGACGAGACATGATCATATTCTCTTACCGAAGCAGCAAGCTGCAATGATAAAGAAGTGGCCACCATTGGAGACTTATTTTCTGGATTGTGATCACTCGGCACCTTTCCATGAACCTCTTGTGCTTTCTGCCATGCTAGCCAAAGCTGCAAATTATATTGAATGTAACTGAACTTGGGTATATATATGTATGACGAAGAGGTTAGATGAAATAAGAAGGCTATGAGGAGGTTGTCTTTGACTTCCCAATGTAGTTTTGTTTGTTATATAAGTGTTGCTTAAATATATGGAGGCTTATTTTATAAAAATTGAATTAGCAAGCCAATGTGTTGGCTCAATTGGTAAAAGTTGTTGAAAAAATAAACTTGTTAATGATCAGATTCACATTCATGCACCAAATGTCCAAGTTTGCTGCACCAAAGCATGCGTGAGTTCACCAAATACCATGCGTGAGATTTGCATGCTCAAATCTTGAAAAGTCAAGAATGGCTGCAATGCAAATTTGATTTGTCATTTTATATATTTCAATTCTATATATAGTTGTATGGTAGTGTATTGAGAAGTCAAAAGCTAAGTGAACAATAATAAGAGTGGCAGAATGAGTTTGAGAGATAGAGTTTGTATTTGTGTGAATGGTCTTTCTATAGAAATAAATACAAAGTGTTGTATTTTATTATCTCTCATATAAGTGTAAATCCTGGGTTGAAGGAATCACCATTAACATGATATCAGAGCTTGGTGAAGCTTGAACAAGCCCAGAAGTGAATAACCAAAACAGAGCCGAACCTTTCAAAGCCTATTCATGAGTCATAGCTGTTCAAACCACAAGTTTGAGTACATATCTAGCTTCTCCATTCCAGCAGGAACGTAACCCCAAAACAATCAAGCCAAAAATCCTCCGCACGCGCCCTCACGCGCCTCCTGAAGATCGGCGAGTGAATCCCACGCGCAGCCACGCACTCACTCGTCTTCAACCTCCAGACGCGCGTGAAGACCACGCGCATCCATGAGTCTAGGCGCCCCATGCGCGCCATGTCAGCAGTGACATCACCAAATTGCCACCTCAGCCTTGCCATGTTATCAGCCACGTGGCCCAACTGTAAGTTGACAAGTGGGCCAATCAGAAGCAACCATGTAGCACCAACCCTTAGTTGACACGTGGCCCAATCAGAAGCCGACACGTGGCCCAATTAGAGGTCGAAACGTGTCACTCCCAAGTTAGCTTCCGCGTCAGCCTCTACGTCAGCAAAAGTTTTGAAAAATTACAAGTTTTTCCTTAGTTGGTATTTTGTCCGTTCCGAGCTCATTTTAACTCCGATTTGAGCAAACGAAGAGTCGTTTTTGACTAAATGAAATGCTCCAAATGCAACCATTCTATTGGTTTGATCAGATTCAATACCAATTTTCAGAAATAAGCACATCAAGTGCATAAGCAAATCTGATGGCGTCCTCCAGCAATGTTTTCCAGCCCCAGCTTCCGCGACTGAACAAAGATAACTACGAGAAGTGGTGTATCCTGATGAGAGTCTTTTTAGCCTCACAAGATTTGTGGGATGTGATTGATACCGGATATGATGAACCTGAAGAAGTAGAGAATCTAAGCCAGGCCCAACAGGCCGAGCTTAAAGAAGAAAGACGAAAGGACAAGAAGGTGTTATATCTGCTTTATCAGAGTGTAGATGAAGCAAGTTTTGAGAAGATCTCCGCCATCAACACCGCCAAGCAAGCATGGGAAATTCTTCGTAAAGAAAATCGAGGAATTGAAAAGATGATCAAAATTAGACTTCAAGGTCTAAGGGGGGGATTTGAATTACTGTAGATGAAGGAAAGTGAGTCAATTTCTGAATACTTTAAAAGAATATTGACTATTATGAATCAGATCAAAGGAAGTGGAGAAAAGATCGAAGATGTACGTATGCTCGAAAAGATAATGAGATCACTCAATTCGAAATTTGAGTACATGGTTGTAGCCATTGAAGAATCGAAGAATTTGGATCGCATGACCATTGACGAGTTCCAAGCCACGCTAGAAATCCATGAACAATGAATCGACAAGAAGAATACCTCAAGCACCCTAGAGGATGAGCAAGTCCTGCAGTCAAAGTTCTCAGCCAGAGAAAAGAGATGAGGAAATTCACAAAGAGGTCGAGGTAGAGATCGTGGCTATAAAGGATGAGAAGATAAATTCAGAGGTGAAGATGGGGGAAGAAAAGTGAAGTGTTATAACTACAACAGATACGACCATTATGCCCGTGAATGCAGAAGAGAGCTAACAGAAGAAGATGAAAATAATGAACATGTGTACTTTGCAAATAAAGACACAAATGAGCTAAACAAAATGGTATTGATGGCTCAATATGAGAATCCTGTTGGCTGGATATTGAAAGAAGAAGCGGAGCCCAAGGAGCTCATGATTGAAGAATAAAAAGAGATTGAGGCAGAAGAAGTGTCACCAACAGTGCCACGAGATGAGGTTGAAGTAGTGCCACCAACAGTGACACAAATTGCTCCCATATCTGACAGGAAGAAGTCAGAAGTGGATCTGGGTGAAAGATACTGGACCAGAAAGAAGACAGATGTGGATCCGGGTGAAAGATACTGGACCAAGAAGAAGTCAGATGTGGATCCAGGAAAAAGATACTGGACCGGGAAGAACTCAGAAGTGGATCCAGTTAGCTTCACGGAAGCCATTCAAGAGAAGAAATGGAAGACATATATGGATGAAGAGATGTGCACCATAGAGAAGAAGCAGTGTAGTCAATCAAAAGATCATAAGTCAACTGGGTTGAAGTGCGTCCATAAGACGAGAAGTGGAAAAGGCGAAGTTTAGAAATACAAAACTCGATTGTCCATGAAAGACTACAAAAGAAGAAAAGTGAAACCAAACAAAGTTAACAGTCTGAAGAAGTTTAGAAAAGTGAAACAAGACAAGTTCAATAGTCTGAGGAAGAAATGTAATGCCTCGGTAATGGTTCTAGGAAAAGGAAGTGCAGGGAAAGAAAATGGTATCTCTTCAGAGTTCAAGCAGGTTAACTCGGTTCAGTTTTACGTGCTTGTCGCTAGTCTTGGACTTGACTATGAAGAAGAGAGTCAATTATCTCTGTGCAAAAATGGACGAGAGAGGCAAAGTTAGGAGCAAGAGGAATGCAGAAATTCCAAGACAAGTCCACAAGACTGAAGATGGTGCTAGGAATGCAGAAGTGTGAAGAATCAAGTTTAAGGGGAAATTTTGAAAAAATAAACTTGATAATGATCAGATTCACATACATGCACCAAAGGTCCAAGTTTGCTGCACCAAAGCATGCGTGAGTTCACCAAACACCATGCATGAGATTTGCATGCTCAAATCTTGAAAAGTCAAGAATGGCTGCAATGTAGATTTGATTTGTCATTTTATGTATTTCAATTCTATATATAGTTGTATGGTAGTGTATTGAGAAGTCAGAAGCTAGAAGCTAAGTGAACAATAATAAGAGTGGTAGAATAAGTTTGAGAGATAGAGTGAGTTTGAGAGATAGAGTTTGTATTTGTGTGAATGGTCTTTCTATTTAAATAAATACAAAGTGTTGTATTTTATTATCTCTCATATAAGTGTAAATCCTGGGTTGAAAGAATCACCATTAGTGATTTTTTAACAAAAGTTGAAGGTCTTGTGTTGTAGGAAGCATTAGGTGTTAGAGTTGGGTGCACAACAGAAGCAACAAACAACATAAAAGAATATAAAAATACTCTAATGAACTAAAGACAAGATTTACATAGTTCACCTTAAACTTTATTACGTACATAAATAAAAATAGATGTCACTACAGTCATATAAATATATATTTATAAATGTACTTGTAAATGTACATCGAACTTTCCCTTTACAGTTTTCCCAGTGTACCCTTTGACTCCTTTGTGCACGACTTCTTCTCGTTATTAATGTCCATTCTACCCAACTGTAAACTCTCTTTAACCTTCAAAACACATCCTTACGAGGTTACATCTCTCTTATTCTCATAAGTCTCACCTCTTAATCCTAAGTAGAGTAAAAAAATCCAATTCCTTGCTCAACTAAGATCATAACTCCTTGGAGAATAAGAATTTTCTCCAACAAAAAAATATCATATAAAACACATTTTAAAATAGAAATATAATTACACTAGAAATTTAATACACATTCCAAACAATCTCTACCTTGACTCAAATTCCATTACATCAATCTTGTCTTCCTATGACATTCATTTGGAAATTTTGTTGTAACTTCACTCATGATGATTCTTTTGCAAAACTATCGTTATCCACACTTCAATTTGTTAAACATTCGTGGCTCTACCTTGACTGCTTGTTCTCCATGTCATGAACCCATCATAAGTTTTTAAAAATTATGACCAAGACTCCTCTGCAACTTAAACTTGTTACAATATAAGTTGAGACTCTTTGTATTTTATGAATATTGCTTTAGAAATCAAATATTTGTAATACCACTTTCTTCACTAACCGATGTAGAATTTATCCGATTGACAACAATCTTTCCCTCAAACGACGAAGCTCTCGAGTGCATAATTCACTTCGGTGGATATACTTCACCATCCTCACGTGAGCTAAAAGTTCTTGAGTCCACATGCAGTAGTTTAGAGGTTGGCTCTAATACCACTTGCTCGACACAACATAAATAACAAACAACAAGAATATGTTTCATTGCACCACGATCTTTCATTTCAAATTTCTTAGGAAATTTTCTTTTCTACTTTCAATTTATACTATATCATAACTTGCCACTAATATGAAATTAATATAAAGTAGAAAAATAATATAATTGGACTCAAACCTTTTGAAGTATCAGCAATGGCCAGTGTTGCCCTAGAAATAGCCACTGTCTCGGTGCCTATTCAAATTGTACAAACTCTTCTTCAATCTGCATACTAATTTCTCTTTTCCTTTCAAAGAGAAACCTTCTATTTGCTTCATGTTAATCTCCTTCTCTGATCGCCATAGGAAAAAATATTTTTCACAATTAACTGTTCTAGATGCAAATCCTCTGCTGCAACAATACTAAAAACCTACCAAATGGTAATAAATTTCACAACTAGTGTGGAAATATATGTTTAGTCAACTTCTCTTTTTGCAGAAGGCCCTTGACCACCAATCTCGCCTTTTTCTCTTGGAACAGTCATGGTCCTTTTAAAGCCTATGCACCCATTTGTTGTGAAGAGTATTCCTCCATACTGTTAGCTCCCATGTCTTGTTGGAGGTGAGATAATTCATCTCATCATTCATTGAAAACTCCCACTTACTAGCATCCATTGCTTGACATGCCTCATCATATCATTAACATTCACTAGTGTTAGTATGCAACAAATAATTCATATATACGGGACTATAGTGGAAGTGGAACCCTCTGCTGCACTCATATGCATAGATTCTTCTGATTGGGATTCCCAACTATCTCCTGCGTCAAACCACTGTTTGAGTATCATCTAACTTAACATAATATGGATCAATATGTGTAGAATCATAATACTGTGTAATATTCTTGTCCCTCTACATCACTCTTTCATGGAATATCACAATGCAGCTTCTAATAACGTTTTTGTTTTGATAATTCCATAAGTTGATAACTAAAATCGTCTCCACATCACTGATGAAGTTTTTTGTCAATGGTTTAGGCTCAGTAAATTTACTCCTAACATGATCACTAACACTTTTAAACGGGAGAAATTGACTTATCTATCACTTCACTGGGATTCTAAACTCAAGTGGTATTGATGGTTCCCTCTTTAAGGTAATTGTACTAACTGCTTATGTGCAAAATTCTTTAGGTATTTGTTTATGTGGAATTCAAACACCCAACAAATAGATCAATATTTAATTTAAAGTATCAATTCAAGGTATAAATAATATTCAATAACAATTTGATAACAATAAACAACAAAGCCCTATTGGTACAAATTACATATCTCCATACTTTTATTTCAATTGAGGGAATTAGTGATCGTAGTTGATTCACTAATTTTGGAAAAAGAAATACAGATTGTCCAAGCAATAAATATTATAATATATGTATGAAAGCATGGGGGAATAAACAAACATCACCATGTTTCTTTCAACATTCTCCCCCTCATTTGACACCTTCACCACCATTTCACCTTCCCTCCACCACCTCTTCTAGCTCCTTCCCTCATTTTCTTCCCTTTTCCTCTCTATCTTCTCCATGGACCTCCCTAAAGAAGGTCTTGTTGCCTGTTCTCAGGCCAAATGTAAGGCCTTTGCCTCCGATAATGAAAGAGATTCTGGTTGTGCCTTTGAGGAAATCAACCAGGTAGGAGACATAATTAAGGAGATTGAGGATTCTCTTCGACAATACCATCACCCTTCTCCTCATGCAAATGGTGTCAGCATCAACCAGCCTGGAACCTTTACTAGTAGATGAAGATGAGATAATGAGCCTTCAAAGGGACGAGGCCAGAGATCCAATGGTGGTTCTTCCAAATCCCATTTGGCTCCTTATGAGCCACGCGCGAGTGTGGTTGATGGAGGTCTTGGCCCATCCAGCTACTCAACCCATGAACCAAAGGTCCTTACCCAGCACTGCCCACGTATTCCTCAAACTTTTAAAGGTAAAAACAAAGGTAATATTTATTCTAAAAGTTTTCCTTTATCTGATAACAACTTTGCCACCCTATCTGGTCCTTTGACCACTCCCTCTTGGTCAAGCATAGCTGTTGTAGCTAGCCTTGTCACTCCCTCCATGAAACTTGTTTACCACGTACATGATCTTGGCAATGGTCCTCCTTCTATGTTTAAACCTCTTCCTGGAATTGCTGATGAGGGTGCCATTAACTGGAAGGGTTGCCTTATAGGCCATTGTCTTGGAAAAAAAAAACTCCCATAATCCATGGTTCAACCTATTGCCATAAAGCTATGGAGCACCAAAGGTGAAGTGGCACACAGGTTTCCAGTTCACTAAAGAAGCTTGTAGCACCATTCCCGTATGGGTCAAGCTCTACCATCTTCCTTTTGAGTTTTGGACAGAAAGGGGATTTAGCTTTGCGGGAAGTGATGTCCGCCCAGGGGTGATGAAAATAATGGTTAAGAACAACCCCTTAGGACGGCTTAGGTTTACCTATCGCAAGTGCACAAATCGTATTGTAGCATAGAAATGTCTTGAAAAAGGGAATATCGATCCCACAGAGACTTGGATTATTCACTTCAGTAATCTAACAATATTGAATTATGTTTGAAAAATTTATTTTGAATTGTTTTGTGATTTATAATTAAATTAACTAAAATAGAAAATAAATTAAGAGTTTGATCAAGAGAGAGAGAAAACTAGGATTTTCATCACTCCACCACTAACCGCATAACATAGTTTTCAATTTGCACAATTGTAAAAATGGCGATCTATTTTCGTGAATCAGAACGTACCGCAAATAGTCGAATATGCTCCCAAAAAGGATACCGTCAATCAAGTTTGCTACAACCTATCTCTGGACAGAGTGTAAAAAGGGCGATCTTTTTGCATTTCTATATTTTAAACATTTCATTATTTTCTCGTTTCAACATCACCACAAACATTCATAAGCATGCAAAAGGTATTTCAAAACATAGATCAATCTAGCAAAGCTCATGAACTTACATATTACTTCGGATTAGATGAGAAAGACTAAAAGTTACAACAAGTATTACAGTCATCTCCGAAGTAAAACAAGCACCCAAAGTTGACGAGTTCCAAAAATAATACTTAAACATGTCAAGTGAATAACTCATAACCTCAGGTCAGACTAACAACTCTAATTCCCATAAGCATAATAAGAAAAGTAAATATGAGAATATAGTGAAATATGATAACCATTTGTAACTTTGGCCAAGCTCAACATGCTAAAAAAATTTATTTTATATTTTTTATAGCAATTTCTATCATATTGATGCATGCATGAATAATCCTAATAGTAGCAAAACATGATAGATGCATAATAATAAAATAGGAAAACAATAAACATCAAATAATACAAAATGCATGATAATGTATCAATTCTATGATAAAAGATAATGTAAGATATTCCAAGAATGATACATATAAGCCATCTATCCTAATGATAACATGCCACTAGATTTTCTAAGATGCACATGCTTTTGAAAATCTAATGGTTTTGTAGAGATGTCTGTCGATTGAGAATCTGTGAATATATACTTGTGATCTTTCTCAGAATTAGAATCACGCGCTCTACATGCAGTATAAGCAATCAAGCAATGTAGTTCATCTTTCCTAACAAACACTTGTTTAATTTTTGGTGCTCTATTTTCCAGCCTAGACAACCTCTTCACCTCTACAGTCAACACTCGAATTTGATTTTAACATTGGGTCATTTTTGAGTTTTATACTTCTACTCTGATTTCAAAGTTTCTCCTCTTAACTTTGAACACACGGGTCGAATGTGACATTTCACTCCACCGTGATGACAAACTGGGATAAACCTTTAGAAACCATTGATCGAACCCTTATGGAATCTAAAGGTAATGGGAGTACTCTCAACAGATTTTATGACATACGATTGAGCACTAAGATTTCTATCAGACTTACCTTGAGAAGAACTAGATGCTACTTGGGAAGTCTTAGCAAAAGTTCTTTTGGAAACAATGTTAGAATCACTAATTCCTTTGAACCCCATCCCCTTTGTAATTCCTGCAGATTTTCCTACACACAACATGTGATCAAGCTTAAAAGTTCAACTCGACCATCTATGAATAGTTGAGCTAGCATCATTCAATTCCTTTTCTAATTCCTCAATCCTTGTATATTTCTCACTTAATTCCAATTTTAGAATGATTATTTCCTCATTGAGACCATCTACTCTCTTCAAAACCTGAATCCTTTCTTGTTCAGACTTGGTCAACTCTTCTCTTAAGGACTGTCTGTCCTTATCAACATTTTTAAATTGAACCATAAATTTCGAGTACACTTTGCTAACATGTACGGACTTTTCATACAGTTTATTATATGCATCTTCATATGAGCCCCCATAATCTTCATTATCCTTAGAATCATCATCCTCAGACATTGCCCAACTTGCAGCAACTTCACCGACCTCCTTACTTTGTGCAGCAAACACGGTAAAATTCTCAAACTCATCAGCCACATCAGACTTAGCAGAATCACTAGTTGTTCCATCATATAATCCATCACTCCAAGTAATAGCTAGACCTTTAGTTCTTTTCTTCTTATTGGCACACTCAGCAGCTATGTGACTGAACCCTTGACACTCAAAATATTGAGGTTTTTTTTTTCTATGATCAATCTTATCATTCCAATTTTGGACCTTTTTTATTTTTAAAATCATATGATTTATCTCCAAATTTTTGTCCTTTAATCAATTCTTGACCATGAGAAGGCTTTAAAAACTTATGAAACTGCTTCATGATCATATCAAACTATCTTGATCTACTCTCACCCTCCTCATCAGACTCACTAGGATCGTCCTTAGTGATTTTAAAAGCTATGCTTTTCTCTTTTGTTCCACTCGACTTCTTAGAGGATTGAGCACACATCTCCATCTCTTAAGATTTTAGATTCTCTGCCAATTTTCCAAGTTTAATCTCTTTAAAACTCATGATGTTAGATAGGACAGTAATCTTAGACCGAAAACGTTAAGGTAGAGACCTAAGAATTTTCTTCACTATGGTAGTCTCGGGAATGGGCTCTCCTAGATTATGACAACTTGTTACTATGTCAGTTAACCTAGTTTCAAAGTTACCAAAAACTTCATCCTCTTCTATCCTAAGCTGTTCGTATTGTGAATTTAGAATTTGGCAATTTCGTACGTGACAATTCTCTTAAAATCACTCCTAGTCACACATTATACATTCAATGAAAATAGCCTAGAGGGGGGTGAATAGGATTTTTGTGGATTTATTGACAAATTAATATTAATTGCAAAAAAGTCAATTTTAATCCAATTCTCTATCAAGGTAAATCAGGCAACGATTAATCTAAGTGTAGAAAATAAAGTCATAGAGATATACGATATATTTACGTGGAAAACCTTGGAAAAACTCCAAGTAAAAACCACGGATACGGTCGAGTATTGATGCACTATGAATCAAGAGATATACAGACTCTATGAAGCTTTAGACTTACAAATCCCTCCAGATCTGCCTTTCTGCACTCAATGTCTGACAAACTTCAATCACTCGCGTTCCACGAAGATCTCGCTCTACTCCGTACTTTGAGGGCTCCACTTCTCAATGGATCAATGAACCACGAAGCCTCATGCTTCAATCTTCGAACTCAGATGGCTCCGTTTCTTAAACGGATCTAAGAAACTATGTTGCAATCGACGGTGTGTAGATTTTTCAGAATCTAGGTCATCAAATTGTGCATAAGATCATTGATATAGAAGCACAATTGAATAAACCCTAAACAAGAGAAAACTAGAAGATATATAATTCCTCAATGATATTTTTCTCTCTCTATCTCTATCTCTATCTCTATCTCTGTAGATGAATATGAATCTGTAGAAAACTTGCAGAGATCTCTCAAAGGCTACCCCACATTTGTAGAAGACCTTGGTATTTATAGACACAGCTTAAGAAAAACCTTAATCTTCCCCTTTTTCATAATTTCACACCAAACCAAGTCAAATCCTATATTTTGATGAATATAATGTGTATGGCACATATCTCAATGTATAAAGTCGCATCCACCTAAAAGGAAAACAAGTCGGGGTCAAAATTGTAATTTCAAATCATCATTTCCCAGCCATAACTACACACGGCCCGTAGATGCAATATGTGTGATGCGTAGGCCTAGGCTATGTGCGGTGCCTAGGCCTTCCTATGGGTGGCATGTAGGCCTCTTTTGTTGGTCCGTAGATTGTGCATAGAAATAGTACTCTCTAGGCACTTTTAGCTACTAGGTCCGTAGATGGTGCATAGCCTTTTTTATGGAAACCACTTTTCTTGAGAATAACACCGTTTGAACCCCCTCGACTCCGTTGAAATGTTTCTCGAAGTTTCAAATTCAAAAAATGTCATTTATGCCATCCCGAATGCATTTTTCGCTCAAACTTTCCCCTTCATCTTTTTATCTTATATTTACCACATCCTTTAAGCTTGATTTGAATTTGATGAAGCTTGTTAATGCCTTTGCAAGACCACTTCAATTTTCCTAAACCTACCTGACTTAATAATTCACTCAACATGGTTATTGTCTAGAATATGCCATTAATAAACAATACTAACAAATGTTCTTATAGAGGTGTAGAAGTCACAGTCGCCATAGAGGAACACAAGTCGAGGTCAAAATTGGGATTTCATAGCTCCAATATGCAGATTAACTACGTGAGGCGCGTATAGGGGTTAGGCACGATGCGTAGGCGTACCTATGCGTGGCGCGTAGGCCTAAATTCACCTAGCGTAGACTGTGCGTAGAAATAACACTTTCTAGCCACTAGGCTTGTAGGCTGGGCATAACATTTTCATGGAAACAACTTTTCTTGGGAATAGTGTTGTTTGAACCTCCTCGACTCTATAAGAATGATTCTTGAAGTTGCGGCTCAAAAAAATGACGTTTTTTCTTTGTTAAGCTCCTAAAACATGCTTAAACACTTAAATGACATAAAAATACCAAATAATGAAATGTAAGGATGTAACATTAGCAAGATAGGGGCCTAAAATGGTTAATAGTTGGCACCTATTATACTCCCGAACTTACATATTGCTTGTCCGATATCAATTGTAAGAACACTTTTGTGTATTGTTTATTTATGGCATGTTCTAGACAATAATCATGTTAAGTCTTAGATAGATTGGTTTGGTTTCAATAACATCGATAAGCTTTGTAAAAGGCAGAATCAAGCGTTGAAGTAATGAAGAATACAAGTGAAGCACGAAATTGAGTATATTGAGGTAAAATGTCTCCTGGAAGGCGAAAATGACATTTTCCTAAGCCGTCACTTCACGCAAAAAGTATTGTCGATTAAAGAGGGTGATTTTGGCTCAGTTGCGGAGAAACGTGGTTTCAACAAAAAAGCCTACGCTTAAGCCTATGCTTTCAGTTTCAAAAAGTGGCTGGAAAACACATTTCTACGCTTGGAGGTATGCTTAGAGGTACGCTAGAAGCGCAGGCCCCCTACGCTTGAAGCGTAGCTGGAGCAAGTTTTTGCCTATGTTTTCCTGCGATGTCCAACTTGTTTGGAGGTTTATTTTATGATATGACCATGACTTATATACATCAAAGTGTGTTCTAAATACAATATATTTACCATAATATAGGGTTTGGATGTGAAATTATGAGAAAGGGAAAACTTAGGATTTGGATCATCATTGTCTATAAATACCCAAGTCTACAACAAGAGGAGGCACATCTTTAAGAATTCTCTATAAGTTTTCTATAGCTTCATCTTCATCTTCTATAAAGATATACAGACGATGAGAGAATATTATTGAGTGAAGAGATACACAAGTTCTCTCTTGTTATTGGACGTCTTCAATCGTGCTTCTACATCGACGATTTCTATGCACGATTGAATGATATAGTTGCTAAAAAAATCATACACCATTTATAGCAATGTAGTTGCATTGATCCATTGAAGAATGGAGCCGTTTGTGTGCGAAGATAGATGTAGGAGGCTTCGTGATGATTTTGATCTGTTGAGTAACAGAGTCCTCAGAGTACGGAGATTGGAGTGAAAGCTTCATGTAGCGCAAGTGAATCTAGACTTTCAGACGTCGAGTGAAGAACATGAAATTACAATGGTTGTAAGTTCTATTTTCATAGAGTCTGTACAAATTCTCTAATTCATAGTGCATCAATACCCGAGCGTATCCGTGGTTTTTACTTGGAGTCTTTCCAAGGTTTTCCACGTAAAAATCTATGTGTCTTCTCATGATTTAAATTTTTGCACTTATATTCATATTTGATTGATTGATCTATTTTTATGAATTGAATTTGGAATTAGGGTTTGTGACTAATTAAAATTGAATTTCCCCTAAATAATTTTAATTGATCATAAAATCGATAAAATTCCTATTCACCCCCTCTAGACTGTTTTCACTATCGTCTAGGTAATTTCAATTGGTATCAGAGCATGGTTGCCCTTTTTTATGTTAATTACCTAAGGTTAGATTCTGTACTTAGATGATGGAGATGCCTCGTGAAGGACGTTCCATATCTAGATATCTTTTGTTTGATGGCTCGAATTACACATATTATAAAGTGAGAATGAGAGCATTTCTAAAATCTTTAGATGAGAGAGCGTGGAATGCTGTAGAAGTAGGATACTCATCTCCCACTGTGAAAGATAATGCGACTAATAAAGTGAAAGCAAAACCGTCAAACGAGTGGACTACTGCTGAGATGAATAGCGCAAATTGGAACTCAAAAGTGTTGAATGCGTTATACAATGCTGTTACTCCGAGTAAGTTCAAGAGTATTTCTACGTGCGTAATTTCCAAAGAAGCTTGGGACATTCTCCAAGTCACTCATGAAGAAACGTCAAAGGTGAAATAATCAAAACTTCAAATTTTGAATTCTCAATTTGAATAGCTGAAGATGAAGGAGGATAAGGTATTTGTCGACTTTGACACTAGATTAACTGATATTTTTACAGGCTGTCATATTCCCAATACTACAATAGTAAAGAAAATCCTTAGGTCTCTTCCTGAACATTTTTTATCTAAGGTCACTATCATCTCAGAGGTCACGAGTCTTAAAGAAATGAACATTGAAGAATTGGCTGGAAATTTAAAATCTTATGAGATGGAGATGTTCAAAAATCCCTCTAAGAAGGCTAGTGGCACAAAAGAGAAAAGCATAGCTTTCAAAACCACTAGGGAGGATCATGTTGAACCTGATGAAGAAAGTGAGTTAAGTCTAAATGATATTTCCATGTTTGCTAAAAGGTTCAACAAATTTGTTAGGGCTAAACATAATGGCCAAGGACAAAAATTTTGGGATAAGTTGGGTGAGTCTAAAAGTAGAAATATAACTCAAACTAGGAAGGACAAGTCTGATCCTAAAAAGAAGAAACCCCAATGTGTTGCATGTCAAGGATATGGTCACATAACTGCAGAGTGTGTAAACCCTCAAAATAAATCCAAATGATTAGCTGTCAGTTGGGATGATGACTCTAACAATGGATCAACCAGTGATGCGACAGAATCAGAAGTAGGTGATGATTTTGAGAATTTCACTGTGTTTGCTGCACAGAGCAAGGAGGTTAGAGAAGTTGCTACAAGTTAAGCGATGTCTGAAGAAGAAAGTTTTGAGAGTGATGAAGGTTGTGATGATATGCTTCAAGAGTCTTATGACAAATTACTTGATAAGACCGCACAACTTCATAAACATCACATGAAACTGTTGACTAAAAGTCTTAACATAGACAAACAATTACATTATTTAAAAGATGAATTATTCAAAATTTCTCAAACTCAAAATCTCCTACAAACTCAAAAGGCTAATCTGGTTGAAGATTTGAAGAAATATGAACTAGAAAGAACTCAGGCTTTGAATTTAGTAGATGATCTCAATAAAGACATGGTTGAGAAATCTACTAAGATTGACAATTTGGAAAAAGAGCTGAAAGATGCTAACTTAACTATTCAGAAGTGGTATAGTGGAACTCTTAAGCTTAATCATATGTTGAGTGTTTGCAAATCTGAAGGAAATACAAAGGGATTAGGTTTTGTTGGAATAACTCTGAATTTGAATATTGTTGCAAAATCCACCTTTGTAAAGGCCTCCCATGTAGCGTATAGTTCTTCACAAAGAAATTTAAATTGGAATCTTGGTGTTCAAGCCTATGTCAAAAGACCTGTTGAAAGCAAGTTCTTTCTTACAACTAGATATCATAGGAGGTTAACTTATAGAGGTCAGAGGCTCTTTCCTATATGTCACCACTATGGTGTCAGAGGTCACATTTGACCAAGGTGTTCGAAGCAAAACTACAATGTCTTGTAGTTCATACTGCTCTTAGAGCATGTAAATCTACTTCTTGGTATCTGGATAGTGGATGTTCGATGCATATAACTGGAGATAAGTCATTGTTCGGATTTCTCGAGGAATGTCATGGTGGGATAGTCAATTTTGGTGATGGAAAGAAGTCGGAGGTTATAGGAAAAGGTACGGTTGTGACACCTGGTCTACCTAAACTAGAAGATGTGCTTTATGTAGAGGGTCTTAAAGCAAATTTGTTGAGCATAGGTCATATATGTGATAACAATCATAAAGATACTTTTTCTCTTTAAAAGTATTCAATCATTAACTCTTCTGGGAATTGCGTGATGGAAGGTATATGTTCAACTGATAACTGCTATTGCATAATTCCTAGTTCTGAATTGTCATGCAATATAGTAAAACTTGATGAAGTTAAAATTTGGCATCAACGGAAGGGACATGTTAATTTTCGAGAATTAACAAAAATTACTAAGAGTGAAATTGTTAAGGGATTCCTTAAACTTGGTTATGCAAATGGGATTGTGTGTGGATTATGTTAGAAGGGTAAACACGTCAGATGTCATCACAAAAAGACAAATATCATTGGTACTTCTAAACCTTTAGAGCTATTGCATATTGATTTTATGGGTCCCATTAGGACCATGTGCAAAGGAGGAAAAAAGTATATTTTTGTCATGGGTAGGATTTCTATGTGAAAAGTCTGAACCTTCTGAATGTTTTAAGAGGATTTGTTTAAAAATTCAGATTGAGAAGAATTATTCCATTTCTAGAGTAAGGAGTTATCATGGAAGGGAGCTTGAAAATTTAAAATTTGAAGTATTTTGTGAAGAGAGGGGAATAAAATATGAATTTTCAGCACCTAAAACTCCACAGCAAAATAGAGTAGTTGAGAGGAAGAATAGGGTTATTCATGAAGTGGCCAATGTTATGTTACAGGGTAGGAATGTTCCTAGGTATTTTTGGGTAGAGGCAGTGAACACAACGTGTTACACCTCAAACAAGGTTTATCTTAGGCCTGACACCTTAAAAAATTCTTATGAATTGTGGAATGGCAAGAAACCCAATGTAAAATACTTCAAGGTTTTTGAAGCAAAATGTTATATTCTTAGAGATCGTGAATCTATTGGGAAGCTCAAGTCTAAGAGTGATGAAAGAATATTTTTGGGTTATTCATTGATTAGTCGAGCATATAGGGTGTTTAACCTTAGAACTCAAACTATGTTGGAATATGCCAAGGTAGTGGTTGATGACTCATGTGTTGATGAGTCTCTGAAGTCTGTTGAGGAGGAAGATGGTGAGTCGTTCTTTGTATTGGATAATAATTCCTCTGTGGTTGAAAAAGAGGACAATGTGGTTAATGATGATACTTTAAATCCTGCAGAATCACATGATCAAATTGGTGATATTCAGCCTACACTTTCTAAGGAACCATCTCCAAGGGTAAAGTTGTACCATATTTTGGATAATGTTATAGGATCTGTTTATCAAATGATGGTGACACAGAGAAAATCTAGGAATGAGGTTTCGTATGCATTCTATACATCTTCCTTGGAACCTAAAAATGTCAAAGAAGCTCTTCAAAATAGTGATTGGATTAATGTTATGCAAGAAAAACTTCAGCAGTTTGTTAAGAATGATGTGTAGTACCTTGTACCTAGACCGGAGGAGAAAAATGTGATTGGTACCAAATGGTTATTCAAGAATAAAAAGGATGAACATGGTATAGTAGTTAGAAATAAGGCTAGGTTTATTGCTCAAAGCTATACTCAGTTGGGGGGTATAGATTTTAATGAGACGTTTGCTCTAGTAGCGAGACTTGAATCTATTCAGATTTTGTTTGCTATTACGTGTCATCTTGGATTCAAGTTGTATCAATTGGATGTGAAGAGTGCATTTTTGAATGGTGTTCTTCATGAGGAAGTATATGTGGAGCAACTAAAAGGATTAGAAGATCCTTATTGTCTAGATCATGTTTACATGCTGAAAAAGGCTTTGTACAGGCTAAAGCAAGTTCTTAGAGCTTGGCGTTAATGGTTGACTGATTACCTGTTGGGAACAGGTTTTGCTCGAGGGGGAGTGGACAAAACACTATTTATTCAGAAAATTGAGAGTGATACAGTTGTTGCTCAAATCTATGTTGATGATCTTGTGATTGGTTCCACTTCTGATCAGCTTGCTCATTATTTTGGAGATCAAATGAAACATGAATTTGAGTTGAGCATGATTGGTGAATTGAATTTATTTTTAGGGCTTAAGTTTAGGCAATTAAGTGATGTGATTTTCGTTTCTCAAACTCGTTATACCTTGGAATTAGTAAAGAAGTTTGGTTTGGAAAAGGCCAGGGATGCATGCACTCCTATGAATACAAGTGTCAAGCTTAGCATATATAATAAAGGTAAAGATGTCGATCCTACACTTTATAGGAGTATGATTGGGAGTTTGTTGTATTTGACTACCAGTCAACTTGATATAACTTTTAGTGTTGGTTTGTGTGCACGTTACTAGACAAGTTCTAAGGAGTCTCATATTACTATTGTGAAAAGGATTATCATGTATGTTAAAGGGACAATGAATTATGGACTGTGGTATCGATCAGGTACTAATATTTATATCACATCTTTTTTTGATGTTGATTGGGCCGGTAATGTTAATGACAGAAAACGAACCAGTGGAGGGTATTTTTATATTGGAAATTGCTTAGTTGTTTGGCATAGCAAGAAACAAAATTATGTTTCTCTTTCCATTACTGAGGCTGAGTATATAGCAATTGGTAGTTGTTGTACTCAGGTTTTATGGATGCGTCATATGTTATAGGATTACGGTTTTTCTCAAGGCACGATGACTGTGTTTTGTGAGAACACGAGTTCGATAAATATTTCTAAAAATCTTGTTCAACATTCTAGGACAAAGCATATAGATATTCGACATCATTTCATTCATGATCTTGTTGAAGATGGTATAGTGTCTCTAGAGTTCATATCCACAGATTCTCAGTTGACAGATATCTTTACAAAACCATTAGATTTTCAAAATCATATTAGTCTTAGGAAATCTATTAGTATGTTTTCTTTAGAAAATATATGTTCTTATCTATCATTCTAGGAACATATTGCATTTTTTTTTTATAGAATTGATAGGTAATCCTACATTTGTATTATATTTATTCATGCATGCATTTTATTTTGAAATAAATGACAATAAAGTTTTTTTAGACTATTGAGCTTGGCTATAGTACACAAGTGGTCATATTTTACTCTATTTTCACATTTACTTATCTCATTATGCATATGTGAAGTAGAGGTCTCAGATTATAATGCCTGTTGAATTTGTTAATTTTTTTATTTAACCTGAAGTGGTATGAAGGTTCATGAACTATGCTAGATTGGTCTATGCATGAAATATTTTTTGCATGTGTATGAATGTTGTGGTGATGTTTCAAAAAGAAAAAAGAAAAGAATGAGATGTTTAAAATATAAAAATGCAAAAAGTAGTTCTTCAATCTGAGTAACCGGGCCTCTTGCCTTAGTCATCATTGAGTGTTCGTGTAAAAAGGGGAGAAGACTAATGAGCATAAATCCCATGGAAGAAGCTCGGGCCAAGTTGGTCGGGACTAAAAGTCCTCGCTGGAAAGTCCGTAGCTTAGAAAGACAAAAAGGGATATGGTGAAAAAGTTGAAAAGATGAAAAGGAGGAAATTGTGTGACAAAGAGAAAGTATCTTTTATTTTTGCCTTATATTTTGGATCTTGGATTGAATTATCATCACGGTTGGTAGGGAGATTATCAGCTTTAATAGGTATTGTTTTCATCTTACCTTAGTGCTTGGACATGAGAATTTTCATATATATGAATATTTCCAAAACTTGACTTATGCATTCTTGAGTTTACAAGGTATGTGTGTTGATTTTCTTCTATGCAGTGTGTATAATAGTCGGTTTAAATATGAGAATATGTTGTGTTAATGATTAGCTTTGTGTCTCTACTGCCTTGCTCACAGATTTCTAAAAACAAAAATATTTTATTTTATTTTATTTTTATTCATAACATTTTGCATTCACGCATTAGTAGTAGGGTCATGCATAGTAGAGATTTTTGTTACTCTGAGAATTTGGATATGATCTAATAAGGGTTCTATATCTTGGTGTTTTTCATTAAGTACTTCCTTGCATCTCTCTACATTGTTGCTTGACATTTCAGTGACAAAAGGGGGAAAAATATTAATTAAGGGGGAGAGATTGATTGGTTAGTATTGTTTGATTAAGAGGGAGAAGTATTTAGCAAGGGGGAGTTTATTCTCAGGGGGAGAATGATGATCATTATGTGTGCATTATTGTTATTATTTTCTGGTGATCATTATGTTGGTTTATATATGTTTTCCACACTTGTGTTTAATGGTTTGTTCAGTGTTGTGGTTATAGGATTGGTCGTCATGGAAGCAAGGTGACAATTTATATCTATGTTTATTGGTGTATGTTCATAAGTATAGATGTTATGTTCTTATTTGTGGGGCTATATTGTAAAACATGATTTTGTCTTAGAAATGCTAAGGGGGAGATTGTAAGAACACATTTGTTTATTGTTTATTTATGGCATGTTTTAGACAATAACCATGTTGGGTGTTAGATAGGTTGGTTTGGTTTCAATAACATTGATAAGATTTGTAAAAGGCAAAATCAAGCGTTCAAGTAATGAAGAATACAAGTTAAGCACGAAAGTGAGTATATTGAGGTAAAATGTCCCCTGAAGGGTGAAAACAACATTTTCCGAAGCCGTCACTTCAAGCAAAAAGTATCGTGGGTTCAAGAGGTTCATTTTGGCACAGTTGCGGAGAAAAATGGTTTTAATAAAAATGCCTAGGCTTAAGCCTACACTTTCAGTTTCAAAAAGTGGTTGGAAAACACATTTCTACGCATTGAGGTACGCTTGGACCTACGTTTGAAGAGTAGCTACGACAAGTTTTTGCCTATTTTTTCCTGCAATGTACAAATTGTTCGAGGGTTGATTTTATGATATGACCATGACTTATATACATCAAAGTGCGTTCTATATACAATATATTCACCAGAATATAGGGTTTGGATGTGAAATTATGAAAATGGTAAACTTATGATTTGGATCATCATTATCTATAAATACCCAAGCCTACATCAAGAGGAGACATGTCTTTAAGAATTCTCTACAAGTTTTCTACAGCTTCATCTTCTTCTTCTACAAAGATATACATATGGTGAGAGAAAATTATTGAGTGATTAGAGATACACAAGTTCTCTATTGTTATTGGATATATTCAATCATGCTTCTACATCGTCGATTTTTATGCATGATTAAATGATATAGTTGCTAAAAAATTCACCCACCATCTATAGCAATGTGGTTGCGTTGATCCGTTGAAGAACGGAGCCGTCTGTGTGTGGAGATCGAAGTAGGAGGCTTCGTAGTGATTTTGATATGTTGAGAAGCCGAGCCGTCAGAGTACGGAGATCAGAGCAAAAGATTCGTGGAGTGTGAGTGAATCTAGACTTTCAGAAGTCGAGTGAAGAACATCAAATTACAACGGTTGTAAGTTCTGTTTTCATAGAGTCTGTACAAATTTTCTGATTCATAGTTCATCGATACCCGAACATATCCGTGGTTTTTACTTGGAGTCTTTCCAAGGTTTTCCACGTAAAAATTTATGTGTCTTCTCATGATTTAAATTTCTGCACTTATATTCATATTTGATTGATTGATCTGTTTTTGTGAATTGAATTGGGAATTAAGGTTTATGACTAATTAAAATTAAATTTTCGCTGTATAATTTTAATTGATCATAAGATCGACAAAACGCCTATTCACCCCCCTCTAGGCTGTTTTCACTATCATCTAGGTTATTTTAGCAATGAACTCAGAAAAACTTTCGAGACCTCTCTTGTGATGATAATTTTTATCCTAACTACTCTATACTACTCTACACTAACCTATATTAATCTATATTAATCCCTTGATTTCGTGAGGGTTGACGATTATACTTAGCACGTGTAACAAGTCTTTTAAACCCCTCCGCAACACCGAGTGGACGAGTGAAGTCTCGTGAGGGTTAATTACACTACCCACAACTTCTCTATTCTTCGTAATCACTCATTCATGCATTCACATACTCATCAATCAAGTCATGATACAATGTATAAGATAATAAAGATGCAAATATTCCCACTCACTACCGAACAATAACTATCTCACTAAAGTAAAAGATTTCGTTACTCTCTACTCCCAATCCAGACAACCCTCCGTGTTTTGTGAAAATTCTCCTATGGTATTTCAATATCTCTCATTTTACTTCGTTGATAAAACTTTGCCATTTTTATTGAATAACTCATTCTTTCCATCATTCCACTTTTATCCCTTTTTGTCTTTCTAAGCTCCAAACTTTCCAGTGAGGATTTTTAGTCCCAAACAACTGGGCTCGAGCTTCTTTATTGGGATTTATGCTCATTAGATTTTCCCCCTTTTTACAGAAACACTTTACTACTTTGTGGTAGGAGGCCCAACTACTCAGATCGAAAGACTACTTTTTGCATTTTATTTCTCAAAATAAATTTTCAACTTTTCTCCATTCCATCTATATCAACACCCCTTCTCCTCTTTTATTGTGGCAAAATGAATTTCTCAACTACATAGTTAAAGATCAAGTAGTTTTCCTATAGTGAATCTGTGCATGTGCTTATAGGTCAAGGTCGTCTTTTTCAGTTTCAATTGTACTAATCTATTCACCTATGTAAAACAACATTACTTCACTTAGCTCAATCTAATCATCACTCTCATGAATGGGAATATCACATCACATACTACTCATGCATCATATACACAAAATCAATTAACTTGTAATCCAAATACCCATGCGTAAAAACAAAGAATTTCTTCTAAAAATTTTCAATTTTTCAATTGTTTTCTCAAAATTTTCATTCCTTAACTATACCCTCACCCCAAACTTAAAATAATCCATGTCCTCATGGTTCACAATCATACATAAGAGAGAATATTGTTACCCTTGAAGCGTGATTCCGGAATGGCACAATAAAGCACTTGATCTCCTCCCCCAAAATTGATTCGGATTACCTGTAGATATACTCAACAAAGCACACATGCCCAATATTATAGCAAGGGACAATTAGGGTTTTTGACTAATTAAAATTGGATTTCTGCTAAATAATTTTAATTGATTATAAAATTGACAAAAAGGCTTATACCCCCCCCCCCCCTCTAGGCTGTTTTCACTATCGTCTAGGTAATTTCACTTGGTATGTTCTATAACCGTTCGTGGTAAATGATTAACTCTCGCAGTCTTCACATCCTACTTCTCTTTCAATACATTCTCCCCTTGATCCTCCATTAAACCATAAAACACAATCTCAGTAAGTGTACATTCATGCACCAGCTCTTGTGGAGGAATAAGTGGTGGTCCAGACGACTCTCTTGATGCTCTCTCCGACTGCGAGTACAAAGCAGCTTATAACGCAGTAATCACTTCCAAATTAGATCGTTGTTGGTCCTCCTAGTTTTAAAACTTTGCCTCTAACCTTTTCATCACCGCCTCTAAATTATCTCTTACACTCCTCTGAGGTACCAGTTCTTTAACCATCTCATCAATATTCAAACACTTAGCTGGTTTAGATAATTGATGATTGATATCAAAGACATTCACCCTCATCTTCAGGTTCCCAAAAGATAGATCCATAGCCCCTGTTCTATAATTAACGCACGCATTTTTCGTAGCGAGAAATGTTCTTCCTAAGATAATAGGGATATGTCTCCTTGATCTGTGATCAGGCTCCATGTCTAATACCACAAAATCTATAGGATAGTAGAACTTTCCCACTTGAACAATGACATCCTCCAGAATTCCTCTCGGTTGTTTAGTTGATCTATCTGCCAATTAAAGCACCACCGAGGTATGATTGAGCTCTCCTAACCCTAGCTACTGATAGACTGGGTAAGGTAATAAATTAACACTCGTACCAAGTTCAAGAAGAGCTCTACCAATATTTTGGTCACTAATGACATATGAAATAATGGGAGCACTGTGATATTTCCTCTAAGGTGGAGTATCACTTAGTAAGATCAAAGTCACTTGTTCAGTTAAAAAAATCTTCTTCGGGACCTTAATTCTACTTTTCCTTTTCTACGTACAGAGGTCCTTCAGAAATTTAGCATAGGGTGGAATTTGGGCAATAATGTCTAAGAGAGGTATATTGATATTAACCTGCCGGAATGTTTCCAATATATCATTCTCCTTATGCTTTCCATACGAAGTCAACTCTCAAAGACGTCGAGGGTAAGGTGCTACCTCCTCATAGTGTGGCCTATCCGGCTCTTCTGGTAATGTTTGATCATGTTCTTCCTCCTCATTGATTCGACCTCTTTGAACCTCTTCAATTATATTTTGTTTGTTTGTCCTCTCCTTAAACTGTTGCTCAACCCTATTCCCCACCTCCTTTCCACTTCTCAAAGTCGTAATGGCTTGGACTGTCTCATAATTATGTTCAACAAATGAACCATGCTTCATTACTTGTTGACTCTTTGGATTGGCCATCAGTTGACTAGATAATCCCCCCTCTTCAAGCCTATTCATCGCATTAACTTGTTGCCCTATTTGCATTTCTACCTTAGCAATGGATTGTGAATGAGAGTTCAGCAATTAGACATGAGAATTCAACAATTGGACGGTTGCCTAAATATGATTGGATTGATTTTTAAGCTCATTAGATTGATTTCTAAAATCTCAGAATGCACTCTTCATCTTGTCCTCAAAACCATGTGGTCTAGACGGTGGGTGTTGATTTTGATTTAAGGGTCGAACTGATTGGGTATTATTGGACCGAAAACTTTGAGTATTGAATGATGGTTGTTGGCTTCTATTAAAACTTGGTTGAGGATTTTCAGTGTTCTGAGAATGATAGGACATATGTCGGTGATTATGCCAACCCGAATTATATGAATTGGAAAAATGATTATTGTTCGGGTTGGTCCAAGCTATATTTGCATCAGCGAAACCTATCCCATTGCCTGATATCCATATTGGGAAAGGTCAGGTCCTATTGCTAAAACTTCCCTAAGAGCTAACTGACTCAGATTAATGAATTTATCAAAAAAGAATTGACAATACTATTACTTGTTCTCTGACATCATCGTCCTTTCTATCTATGACAAACGCTTTGTCAGATCTTCTTTTAAATCTATCTCTAGCTCGTATCTCTGATTCATATTGAATCGAATTGTCACTCAAATTATCAACTAGCTCCAAGAGTTCTTTCGTTGGCCTTAGTGTAAACTGACCTCCCACTGCTGCATCAATCAATTTTTATGATTGGCACGAAGTCTAAGATATAAATTACGCATAATATCTTGCTCAACGAACTTGTGATAAGGACACTTTTGCAGAATTTTATCAAATCTATCCCACGCGTCATAGAATTCCTCACCAGATAATTGTTTAAAATGGGTAATCGTTTCCTGTGCTTCACGGGTTCTACCTATTGGAAAGTGTTTTTCTAAGAATTCAACTTTTAAGGTTTCCCAATTGATTTTTGTATCCCTTTTTAAAGTGACATACAATCTTTTAGCTTCTCTCTAAAGGAAAAGGGAAATAATCGCACACGCAACACACTAGGGCTTAGATTCTCAATTCTCATGATCAAAGACATTTCTAAGAAATCATTAATATGTTGATATGGGTCTTCATTCCTATGTCCAAAGAACTTACGCAACATATTAATAACACTAGATTTAATCTCATAGTGTTTGACTTCCTCTTCTTTTGGAAATTCAGCATATGTTTCATGAGGAGTAGGTGCATAGTATCCCTTCAAGGATGTTGTTGATGCCTTTCACGTATCGGCATCATGGTCGGCCATCCTTTTTTGCTCCAACTGTCGATGAAACTTTTCTTCCCTCGCTCGATGATTTCGATGAAAATTTCGTAAGATTTTAGGGTTAAAAGGTACTAATGCACTATTGGGTCGAAAGGGACTTACGTATCGGTCATACACTAGACGAAAACTTTTTTCCTTTTATTTTTATTTTTTTTATTTTATGAGAATAAATCCAACTACTTCTAAATTATTAAATTATTAACAAAAAGCAAAGCTAAAATTATGAGCGAAATTAAGCTAAACTAAATGTACAAGAGGTCCAACGACGGAAATTTCACTACTCCACTAGCTCCCTTATGTTTTTTAGAGTAACTTTAGATACACTACAATAACACAATATTACTAAACTACTAAAGCAATGAATAATGCTAAGTCCCCGGCAACGACGCTAGAAACTTGATGTCTGCCCAGGGGTGATGAAAATAATGGTTAAGAACAACCCCTTAGGACGACTTAGGTTTTACTTATCGCTAGCGCACGAATCGTATTGCTGCATAGGAACGGCTTGAGAAAGGGAATATTGATCCCATAGAGACTTGGATTATTCACTTTAGTAATCTATCAATACTGAATTATGTTTGAAAAAGTTGTTTTGAATTGTTTTGTGATTTATAACTAAATTAACTAAAATAGAAAATAAACTGAGAGTTTGATTAAGAGAGAGAGAAAACTAACGTTTTCATCACTCCACCACCAATCGCATAACATAGTTTTCAATTTGCACAATTGTAAAAGGGCGATCTATTCCCGTGAATCAGAACGTACCGCAAATAGTCAAATATGCTCCCAAAAAGGATACCGTCAACTAGGTTCGTTACAACCCATCTCCGGACAGAGTGTAACTAATGCATGCTATTTACTTTACTCTAATATACTCTTAATGCATGAAATTAAACTAAAGCATGTCTATGATACCTCGTCGAGGCATGACCCGTGTAAACTTAGGGTTTCAAGTGTTTAGAACCACTGTTGTAGAAAACCACAATTTGTTTAGAATAATCATTATTGTGTAAGAAAATATACTCATTCAATCTAAGACAAGAATTTATGAATAAATATAAAATCTTGTATCAAGAATAAAACCGATCATTCATCTACAACAATCATCATGGTATAGTCACATCTTCCCCTTTATTACAATTGAAAACAAATATGAAAACTACATTACTGCACTAGGGTTTTGCTAGAAAACCCTAGATACCGGTTTAGTTGCTCATGATTGATGGAGACCGCATTTAGCGAAACCCTAAGGTTGCCCTTTTTTATCATGTCACATTGAACCAAACAAAACCCTTAAGTATGATGTATATTATGTGTATATCATGTGTTTAGAGGTTTAGAAGTCGCAGCTGCCAGAGAGAAACACAAGTCGAGGTCAAAATTGGGATTTCACAGCTCTGATACGTATATTAACTACGCGTTGCGTACACAGAGGCTACGCACGGCGCATAGGCTTAAATTCACTAGGCGTAGGTTGAGCGTAGAAAGAGCACTTTCTAGCCACTTTTAGACACTGGGCGTAACAATTTTCATGGAAACCACTTTTCTTGGGAATAGTGTTGTTTGAAACCCTTTGACCCCATTAGAATGATTCTTGAAGTTGCGGCTCAAAAAAATGACTTTTCTGCCCTTCGGGAAATACTTTTCTCTTGAAAACACCTCTTTAGCTCTCCTGTTGAATAAAAATGACCACTTCTCTAGTTAATTCACCAAAGTTAGCTCTTTTTCTTTATTAAGCTCTTGAAACACGCTTAAACACACAAACGACATAAAAATACCAAATAATAAAATGTAAGGACATAACATTAGCAAGATAAGGGCCTAAAATGGTCAATATTTGGCACCTATCAGGAAGCTAGTTAGGTAAACCTTTATTTGTATACAAACTCACTGAGACCAAGCAAAAAATCAACTATGCTAGGTTATGTATTGAGGTAGATGCCACTAAACCTTTCAAAAGTCATATGTTGCTCAAGATTGATGACATAATTATTGAAGTTAAAGTTGAGTTCCAATGGAAACCTCAAATATGTTCCACTTGTCTTTATTTTTGACACCTTGACACTTGATGACCATCCTCTCTTCCTGTTGGTAATGTTTTGGCTAACACCTCCTCCCCACAACCCCCTTTGTTAGATGGCTCAACTTCCTTCCCTTCCTATGAGTGGACTGAGGTCAACAGCAAGAAGTATAAAGCCTCTACCTCCACATCAATTTCTTATCCCTCTCCTCGTCCCTCTGATGTTGGCACCACCCCTTGCTCTTGAACTATTTAGGTCTCTTCTACCCCTCTTCTTCTTTCACCATCTTACCCACCATCATTGTGGAATCAATTGTTGTCCCTCATTTGATCTCTTGTGATGAATCCCTTCTGACTCTGAGCCTTCCCAAGGAGCCTTCTGCCTTTGTTCCCCCGATCTTTGTGCTTAAAATCCCTCCATGCTCTTATGAGGATGCTTGCTCCTCTTATTGCTCTTATTTCTCTCACAGCTCTCTTGACATTTCTCTACCTGTTCAACAAAAAGTGAATGTAAATGGGAGTGGAAAAATGAAGAGAAATAGCAAGAAGAAAGGTAACCTCTCCTCTAACCCTTATATCCTTGAACTCAATGGTCTCCTAGCCGATACCTTTTCTTAATGATTGTTGCGACTTGGAACATAAGGGGGCTCAATTCCCTCTTAAAACAAAAAGTTGTTAGAGAACTTATTAGTGAGCACAATCTTAAGATGATATCCATTCGTGAAACCAAATTTTAAGAAGCTAACATCTCTTCTGTTCACTCCAACATTGCCCCTTATTGGAGAATTCTTCATAATTATTGTCACTCCCCCTTAGGCATAATTTGGATCCTCTTTAACCTAATCTCCTTAAATTTTGTTAAAGTCCGTGACTTTGCTCAGAAATTCATGTTGATGTTGTGGAATTAGATGTTAATGCCCCCTACTCTATTTCTTTTGTCAATGCCTTTAATTATGCCACCCAAAGAAAACCCCTGTGGCATGAATTGTCCACCAGAGCCTCTCTCATCTCCTCCACCTCTTGGATCACATTAGGTGATTTTAACACCATGTCTCACCCCAAAGAATCCTATGGAGGATCTGCTAAATGGAACCAAGGAATTAATGACTTAAACTCATTCCTGTTTTTACCCTGAGCTCTCTGACCCTAGATTTTCTCGTATATTCAACTCTTGGACCAATAAGTGTAGTGGTACTGCCAACATTTCAAGAAAAATTAACAGAGCCCTAGTTAATGATTTATGTCTTTCATCTCTTCCTTTATCCCAATTGATGGGTGCAAACTGGGGTTAAAAATATTGATTAAGAATAAACCTTTGTAATGCCCTAGTTTTATCTATCACAAACGCACGAATCGTATTGTAGTGCAGTTCGACTTGAGAAAGGGAATATCAATCCCATGGAGACTTGAATTGATTCACTTTAGTAATCTAAAAGTACTGAGTTATGGTTTGAAAAATGTTTTGATTGGTTTTGAAATCTATGATCTAATTAAACTAATTAAAAGTAAGAATTAAATTGTGTTTGTGATCAAGAGTAGATAAAAACTAGAGTTTTCATACTGCACCACTAACAACATAATATAGCTATCTACTTGATCAATTGTAAGAGGGTGATACATCACCCGTGAATCAAATTATACCACAAATAGTCAAATACATCCAAAAAAGGATACCGTCCACCGGATTCACTATAGCTCATCTTCGGACAGAGTGGGATTAATACATGCTATCTACTTTACTCTAATATACTCATACAATACGAAATTAAACTAAAGCATGTCTATATCACCTCGCCGAGGCATGGTCTCTGTAAATCTAGGGTTTCGGGTGTTAAACACCATTGTTTAGAAAATCATCATACGCTAGAGAACACTAGATAAACATGATTGATTGAGATAATGCATTCATTCATTTTAAGACAAGAGTAAAATAAATATAAAATACCTTATATTAAATAACTACGGTCTCTTATCTACACAATCATCACGGGTGTTGTGTTCAGGTTCCCCTCATTATAATTGAAACAAATAAATAAACTACATTACTTGGCTAAGGATTTGCTAGAAAACCCTAGATATCGGTTTAGTTACTTATGGTCGAAGAGATCAACATCGTTGATGTAAGACTGCCCTTTATGGTCGTCTGCTCCGGATCTCTAAGATCCGAATGTCTCCCTTGTTCAAAAGATGTAAATCTCCAGAGATAGTGCTCTGAAAATTATGTAATTCCAAGCTCCTTAGGTCTGGTCCAGACCTTGATATTTATAGAATAAGTTGAGAAGAATCCTGTTTGTATTAGACTTGTCCCACTAGTAGTATGATTCCTCTTTGAAGTGTTTCTCCTCAATTATGAGCCAGACCCTTTTAATTTGATGTAAATATACATTATACACGTGCTTAGAGGTGTTGTGGTCGAAGATAAGTCAAAAGAAGTTGAATTGGATCGGAACTCAAATTCTGCAAAATTCCAGTTGTACAATATACTTATGCATAGGATTTCCTACGCTTGAGCAAAACCCTTGTGCGTAGCTCTCCAGCCATGTGCGTAGCTTGTGCATAGAAATGATGATTCCAGAGACGTTTTACTTATTGTCTGTGTAGATATGCGTAAGAAAAATTATGAAAATCAATATTTCCAATTCTTCTTCCATTTAAACCCCCTTGACTACGTTAGTATGTTTCCCGAAATTTTGGCTCTAAAAAATGATGATTTTACATTTCGGAAGACACTTTTTACTTGAAAACTCCTATTTTTCTCTCTTTTCGAGTAGACACAACAACATCCTTGAGTAATTCACCAAAGTTAGCTTGTTTTCTTCATTAAGCTTCTGAAACACGCTTAGACATGCAAGCCGCATAAAAAAACCAAGTAATGGAATGATAAGAGATAACAATAGCGAGTTAGGGACATAAAATGGACAACATTCAGCACCTATCATATCCCCAAACTTAAATATTGCTAGTCTCTTAGCAATGAACTCTTAGAAGAACTTTGAAAACACCTCATGATGATTATCTATCCTAATTATTCTAGACTAACCCCTTGCTTTTGTAAGGGTCGACGATTACACTTAGCATGTGTAACAAGCTTTTTAACCCCCTAGGCAACGCCTAGTGGATGAGTGGAGTCTCGTGAGGGTTAGGTATACTCGCCACAACTTTTCCATCATTCATTCCCATGCATTCATGCATTAACATACTCATTAACCAAGTCATGCTACAATATATAAAATAACACGGATAAAAGTATTACCACTCATTACCAAATAACAATTATCTCGAGTTAATGTTGAGAATGATCCCCACTAGAGTAGACAGCTTCGTTAATCTTTACTCCTAATCCGGATAACCTTCCGAGTGTAAGTGAACTCCCCTACAACAAATTAATCTACTTTTCACATCTCTTCATCATTTGCTTATTTTGCTATGTTTTTCACTTCATCTTTTTTTCCTCTTTGTTCTTCCAACCTAGTGGCTTTAGTAGACATTGGGCCAATGATTCCTAAGCTAGACAGCTTTAGGACACCAGGTGATAAAGCACCCCTCGGGCTTAATAATCCAGACCATTTAGGCGTGATTTGCAAAGACTTTTCAACACTTAACTTTTTCTTTTCTTTTTCATATATTTTTTCTCTTCTTTTATTTTTTCCGTAGCTTTCAAAGATTTTCCAACTCATTACTCAAAGATCAACTAATTTAACAATTGGGGTCATATGCCTATGCTTATAGGTCAAAATCTTCCTTCTCGGTTTCGATTTCACTAATTCATTCACCTATGTACAGCCACATCACCTCACTAACTCAATCTAATCATTACTATCATGAGCGGGAATATCGCATCACATATAACTCAGAAATCATAAACATAAACTCAATCGACTTGTAATGCAAAGTACTCATGCGTGAAAACAAAGAATTTCTCGAAAATTTTCATTTTTTAATATATATTTTTCAATCATTCCTTATAACCAACTATACCTCCCTCCCAAACTTAAATTAAACCATGTCCTAATGGTTCACAATTATAATCATGAGAAAGAATATAATTACCCTTGAAGCGCAGTTCTGGAATTTCAACTTTATATGCTCGTTCCCCCCCCCCCCCCCTTCCCCCAAAAATTGAATCAAGCTACCTATAGAAATATTCAACAAAGCACACATACCCAATATCATAGCAAGGGAAGAAGAAATACAATTATAGCTTTCCGGAAATCATTACTCAATATAGCACAAGTAATGATTCTTTTATTTTATGAAATAAACAATGATTTAGCCTTAAGGGCCTACAATCTTACGGAATTGAAAATTCCAAATTACTCTACTGTATTAAAAACAAATCCTAAACCTATAAATCCTATCCCAACTACGACACTGAAACATTCCTTACTCATATAGATCCCCATTCACTCCTTCTACCCTTCTCTTTCAATTGATAACCCAATTCTACCTCGAGGATCCTTGATATCAACATTAGATATGGAAGTTGATAGTCCATATTGTTTTGACCTTCTTCCACTCCACTCATAATCCTTTGTACCAAAATCATATTTCCCACTATCAACTCTGACATCGGTATACAATAGCACTTTAGAATGCATTATAGTACTTTTATCATCATGTGCCCTCTCCACTTTGAACGGTGGTTTTGACACACTTGTGATGTGAGAACATAATCCAAGTATAATATATCTGGGTTTAGATGGTACCTCTCCACCCATGTGTCCTTTGGGTCAAGGACATGTCCCGGCTATCATCTCTGCCTCCGTGAGTGGACACTCCGACGGGATGGATTTATATTTAGTACGAAGTTGTTCGGGACATACTTATGATATCTTCCAACTTTGAGCAATCACTTCATCATTCACCATTATCGGTTCACTCTAATCATCTATTTGAACTCGAACAACCTCTTGGCCCCTTGGTCCTTTTATGCTCATCTTCTCATAAAAACGCTGAACCAAATTCGGGTACACCCTCAATCCCGCCGGACTTTCAAAATTCATCAATCCTCTTTCTTGTAGGATTTGTACCCCGAGTGCTATCAATGAAATTTTCCTCATATCCAAGAGAAACATGAGCTCATATTAAACTCTAAACTCTGCAAAAGTAAGAGGTGTTGGACAAATTGGTGGTGACGATGGTGCAATCGAAGCGCGTATATTTACGTTTTCCTCATCTATGTACCCATTCTTCCTTCTAGGATCAACTATATCCGAAGCAAAATCATCTTCTAAGATTTCCCCTAGATTAGATTTGATCTCGTACTCACTTTCTATCTCATGCACACTCTCATCGGTAAAAGGAGGAGAAGAAGAAGAAGAAGAAAAAAATGACAGCTTTCTACATTTTTTCTCTCAAACTTCTAGTATTGGATTATGAGAATTATGAGCCCTCAAAGGCTATATTTATACATGAACGATTCATGTTTGAAAAGGAAAAGGAATTGGAATCATTGCTGGAGTTTTAGAGTGGAATCAAACATTAATCCAACTTTGACACTCATTTGGATTCCATCTCCTACTCGGACTAGGATTTCTAGCTAAATTACTTTCTAAATTCTAAAAATTCCTAAAACATACTCCTAATTAATCCTAACAATGTACAAATACTAGTCCTCTGTGACTTCTCCCATGCCTGTCGTATCTTCTCACGAAGCTCTGCTTGACTGGTATGCTACTCCTCATATTGAGCACGAGTTAAAGTAAACAGTGCATCAGTATGCACCTGAGGCATCTCAACATCACCATGGGTTGCCTCCCCCTGAGGTGGTACCACATCATCCACGGTCGTTGCTCCAGCAGGTACCGGTATCGGCCTTCGTCGAAGCACTCTCTCCCCCTTGAGCCTAGACTATACATTACTCCACAACCTCGCAGTAACATACTTATTCACCTCTTCCTCAACAACCTCAACCCCGGTGTCGGTCATCAACCTCATCACGAGAGTCGGGAATCGTATCTGAAACCCCTTCTGAGCGACTTTGGTCGAGTTTTGAGTGTTGAAGTAATGCTAATAAAGGCCCTTCCACAAGACCTGTGGAATGGAATCCAATGCCTAAACTCGAAGGCATATAATAGATGTAAGAATAAGTGCTACCTCTGGTTGTCGTGACCCAATGGATGAATCAGAGAATATAACATTGTGTCCAGGAACCAGAGTATGGGATGATAATCTGCCTTTTTTGTGCACTTGTTTTAATCATCAACATAGTGCCCCTCACACTGCACTTGAACAGTATCAGACAAATCCTGGAATGGCTCAGGCAAGGGAGGAAAATTAGCCACTAACTCTGGAGGACAGTCATGTGGTATCCACCACGCTTATCTAAGCTTAGTGTAGTGATCTCAAATCGCACCCCACAAACCTCTATCAACAGCCGATACTCCCCCCTATAGAACTTCATGTGAAGCCAGAACACCCAAATAAGATCCAAGCATACTAGATCGGAGGGGGTGAAAGAATTGGCAAGATTCGCCTCTTGCGGAGACGCTGAATCCCCTAGGCTGGCATAACCTCACCCTTAAACTCCTCTACTAGGTACGTATGCTCGATGTTATACCCTTTTTTATCACCCTGTCCAACAGCTCCTCAATCTTATCTTTGGTGTCCGACGGCTCAAGAGCCTGCAAAGTCCCCTGCTCCAACCCTATAGCTGCCTGTGGCACTGACTGTGACACTGTATGCGTATCTGCAAAGAAATTGTGGGTATCCTCTGAAGATGAAGATGAAAATGAAGAAGAGGATGGAAAAACCACACGTCTCCGTGCCTTAGTAAATGGCAGAGCCTGTGGTGTCGAGTTTGGAGACCTAAGCCTCGCTCTCGACGTACCAGCCCCCTCCGCGTTCTTCGTAGGAGCTTTCATCTTCATTCCTACAATATGAATTTTTAATAAATATGAGGGAATCATTTTTGACATCGAATCAAATTCTAAACTATATCTAAATTGATCCAATATGACGTTTTAACAAACCCCCAAATTCGAAATCCCAACCCGTTCTTCAAGTCGATAATCACAACTTTGAAGAACGGATTGAAATGTGTTTGAGACGGGATTCGTTCATCAATACTAGTTTATAATGATTAAAAGAGTAATGAAAAACATAAATACTAAAATAAAATCTCACCGATTCAACCGATATATGATTTCCCCAAAATTGGTTTTCAAAACCTCTTCGAGTTCTTGACGTGAATTCGGAAGATCAAGCAACGGATCGGACGTAAAAACGGAACGAAATGACAGGGATTTGCTCTAGGGAGTGATTGGGAGTGTTTGGTAGACTAAAGAGTGAGAGGGAAATAAAATTTAAGACCCGTTTTTAAAACAGAGTGATGTCATCTGGAGCCTGGAGCGTCATCCTACTCTTTAGCATAGGATGAGCTACACTTGAGCGTAGCTCACAGGCTCAGTTGAAAATTTTGGCCTATCTTCCTTATCTCAACTCATGCATTGTTAAGCGCACTCTCTCCCTGCACATCCTGCACGTCTTCCTACACAAGTCACCACACCAATCACGTCGATGGAAACACAACGAATCGATCTTAACCTTTTTTAACTGAGCTACAAACTATAAACCAAGGTTCAAAAACTAACTTTTATCCCTTAGTACCAATGTTTAACATCATTGGCGCGATGTTACCACTTTTCAGCATCCGGGATCATACTCATGTGTTGGATCGGTCCAATGGATCGATTCCACAACACCCGTAACTAGTCGTACGTTAACACAATGCATAAGCCTCTGACCATTAACTGTAAATCTCTTTCCCGTATCTGGATCATCGAGTTCCACTGTTCCATGGGGGTAAACCTTTGTAACTTTATATAGTCCGTCGCATATTGACTGAAACTTGCATGGAAATAACTTTAGTCTCGAATTAAACAACTAAACCTTTCGACCAAGATCAAAGGACTTCTTCAGAATATGTCTATCGTGAAACGCCTTACTCCGAGCCTTATAAATCCTATAATTCTCATACGCATTATTACGCAACTCCTCGAGCTCCGCAAGTTGAAGTTTCCATTGAGCACTAGATCTCTTCAGATGAAAGTTGATAGGAGCTAAATATCATATAATTAAGACTCCTAATTATACATTTTTATTTTATGTTTATCATTATATTGGTGCTTTAATACGGTTTTCATGTTTTAAGACGTTTCAGGACTATGTCATGTAAAACGAGTTTAATTTGGTAAAATAACTGGATTTGTGACTCAAGATTGTTCGAGATCTGAAACCATGGATAAAAGACCTATGAAGGACTAAAAATAAGTCAAGAATGTGAAGGAAGTGAAGAGGAACGAAGTCGAGAAGAGAAACTGAGGAAGATGAACCATGAAAATACAAGGCAAAGAACTATCGAGTACTCGGTAGTGCCTTCACCGAGTACTCTGTAGTACAAAAGTCAAAAAATTCGAGAGACCTACGCGCGTTCTCAAGCTATTGCATGGCCATTGCGCACCCACCGAGTACTCAGTGGAATTCTCACCAAGTACTCGGTAGGACCAGATACGACCAGTACACATCAACAACTTGTATATAACCTATGGGACCCCTTTCGGCCAGACTCAACATGGAATGATCTCTGGCTATTTTCGATTCAATATTGACCATATGTGATGAGATATTTTACCATTCTTCAAGGAATATCACGATACACATTCCTGACTTAACCGTGAAGCAATCAGATTACCAAAGAAATACACCTATTTTTCTATAAAATAGAGGGGTAACCTTTACAATTTGGTGTGTTATATTGGAGTCTTGATACATTGAATTAACTGACTACTGTTAGAGATTTGTGCAAAAATATCAACCATGGACGGCGTGTCTCCATCAACAATACAGACAGCCACCACCATAAACAACTAAACCAGTATCTAGGGTTTTGTTAAAAACCCTAGCCAAGTAATGTAGACTCAATCTTATTTTAATGTTTTAACGGGAAACTGAAGAACACGTATGTGATGATTGTGTAGATGAGTGATTACGTTTGATTTTATATAAGATTCTTCATTTATTCTATGTCCCATCTTAACTTGAATGAATGTTTTATCTTATATAATCATGGTTATTCAATATGGGCTAGAACTCGGATGCTTAACTCATGATTTTCTACACAATGGTGGTAATTAACATGCAATCTTGATTTAGACAAACCCTGCTTAGAAGAGATAACGAGGGACATGTTTTTAATTTATGTTAGTAGGAGAAGTTTAGAGTAGATGCATGTACTAGTTATGCTTGTTCAATGATGGATTGTACCAATGATGGATTAATTATTCCTTTTATGGGAATAGGGTTTTGCCAATGTTTGCGACCTTATATCTGATTCACATATGATGGACCACCCTTTATAATTAAATGGTTAAGAGGATATATTATGCGGCTAGTGGTGTAGTTAGAAATACCCTAAATCGTTATCTCCGATATTTTCAAACACCAAAACCAAAATCTATCTTTACTTTTATGTTATTTTATTTCTTGTCAAATTAGTTATAGAAAACCAAACAAACAAATAATCTTTCATAATTTAGTTACAATAATTATAGAAGAAATTGTGAATTCATTATTCTCTGTGAATTCGATATACCCTATCTCATTTATACTATATTACAATTGATTTGTGCACTTGCGATAGGGAAAACTATGTCAAATATAAGGGCTTATTTGCACACAACATTATTATTATTATTATTTATTATCTAAGCCTAGTAGGCTAAACCAATTTAGGTTTGACCACCGATCAAGTGTTTGTCGCCACTGTCGGGTTCTAAACGATTTTTTATACATCCAAATAATTATTATAACTAGATTATTTATTTGCTTTATTTTTATTTTCTTTTTTTTTTAAAAGTTGAATTGTGTGTTTTGATGAGGTACACCAAAATAAGCGAAAGGAGAACCAGAGGAGCAGGTGGCCACTGTTTTGCTAGACCGTTTGTGAGTTTTAAGTGTATTTATCATTATTGCACAATTCTACTTTATTTTTCTTGCTTAATTTCTATTTCTTTTTCTTTTTATTGTATTTATTCATATTAAAATAAAAAAAATATAATGTATAACGCCTATACCAATTCGGCCAATATTCCATTTTATAATACATACAATTCGGGTTGGTTAGACGATCCTAGTTTTTCATATCCCAAGATCCAAGATATTTTAATCAACGTTCAAGTTCTCAATTATATGATCAGGGAATAGATTTTTCATCGTATAACCAAGAGTACTACCCTCAACCATCTAATAAATTCCAATTTGAAGAGTTAAATCAATAATTTACCCAAGAGCCATTAAGTTTTGAAGATAAGGTTTTAGCAGCACTAGGGAATATTGAAGCAACCACTCATCAGTGTGAAGAGATTACACACAAGGTAGAAAATTTGTACGTGCAAATAGATAATCGAGAATTTTATTCGTATGATTTAAATCAACCTCATTATGAAGATTTTGTTCAGAACCTAATTCTAAGTTCACCTCCCTAGTCAAACAAATTTGAAGATAAATTTTGACTGCCCTTTAACACGTTAGGAACTGAAACGCAATTACTCCATTCTCATTCACAATCCCTTTGTAAGTTAGAAACCCTAGTAGGGCAACTAACTAGTGTTTTAAATAAAAGAGAAGATGGACAACTACATTAAGCGGTAGTTAATACAATAGACCAAAGTATAATTGAGATAGGATCCCTTAACAAAGAGGAAACTAGTCCATTCTATCTAACTTATGAACACGAGAAGGATGATTATAACCAAATAGAGGAACAATTCGAGGTAAATAATGGAACCTCATAAGAAGAGTCGGTATAAGTAGAGGTTAGAAAGGATGAAATTCCCAAAGTAAAGGAAGACTTCACAAATATCAATTGGGATAAACAAATACAATCTAACCTTGATGACATCGCAGCAATAGAAAGAGCATTGTACGGAGAATCATGGCAAAAACCAATAGAGTCGCTACCAATCACCTCGCATATACCAACCAGATCTGCACAAATAGATTTATCAACATCAGAATCCGTAGAACCTAAATAGCCAATTAAGGCATCATATAAATTAAGAGAATCATTTTCCCCATGTCTTGAGGAACAAATCCACAATGATAAACAAGGAAGGGATAAATACTATGTAATTGGAGGGATTGACGAGGTGATGAAGGACACATTACCTCATGTGTTTATGAAAGAATTGTTGGCCACAAGGATAAAACATGAGATGAATATAGAGCTTGTTCAAGGAGGTAAGTTATATGACGATTATTATTTGCTTGATGTCATACACATTACTGAACATCCACAATGGTCATTGATTAACGACTTACTTCCCAAACTTAGACCAAAGTATGGTGGATGTGTAGCAGAGAGAAAGGGATTTGGATAATACAATTAGATGCGGTCTTGCCAAAAACGGTAAAGATTGGCGCCTGTAATCCAGAATTGTATATTAATTAGATTTTCTGTTCATTTTGCATGTGTTATGATTTACTTTATTTTGAAGAATGTTTTTAGATTTAGTTTAGTAAGTTTTCAAGGTTTTAGGAATTTATATAGAGTTTCAATTGTTAAAACTAAATTAGGAATATGAGACGTTAGATAGATTCCCTTACGCGTTTACGATTAACCATCATTTAGAAAAGTTATTTATAGGCTTAAAATAGGTTAGGATGTGCGTTGGAATTGGAAGAACGGGTCAAGGGATCAAAAGAATGAGTTGGGAAGAAATTCAGCACTCAAGAACTACTGAGTGCTCGCTAGAATCTTCCCCGAGTACTCGGTGACTTAACTTTCGAACTGAACCGGGCAACTCGGAAGTTCTTATTAGGGTTCATCTCTTTCTCTCCTAAATCACTCAAATTCATATTTTCTCTCTAAAAACTTACACCATAACTCTCCTACACCTTCATTACTCTTAATCCAACAAGATTCAATCTTCAAAACCTTCCCAAATCACGTATATAACTCCATATATATATGCATATATATATACCTATACATACCTTCGTTTCTTTCTAAAATCCTCAGTTCTTTATCCTTTTAGCTCAAATCAAGTCCCATATCTTTGTTTTTGCCCTAATCCGACCAAAACTCACTATTTATTTCACTCCAATCCGAGTAAAATTCACTATTTTCTACCTTTTTTTGAAGCAGTATATATAGGTGCCTATACACACTTGCAAACTCATTCAAATATATTCAAAATCATCGAAATGGCGCATAAGAAGTGGAGTAGAACGACAGAGGGTGTAGAATCATCGGTGGTAAGTGCCGAGATTCTCGCACGGACGACCCAACGGGAGGTCGAAGCGCGAAAAAGGGCGAGGGAGGTCGGGCTAGGCAAGGATTTTCTTCTCGGGCGTACCGTCAACTACGCTGACTTCTGATACATACGAAAGTCCAAATCAAGTGTGAAGACGTAGGTGAAGCGGAGGTTGAGGTTATTGTTGACACCGGTATCGTCCATGTATCGCCTGATAGGTGCTCAATATTGTCCATTTTAAGCCCTTATCGTGCATTTGTTACGTCTCCACATTCCATTATTTGGTATTTTTATATATTTTGTGTGTTTAAGCATGTTTCAAGAGCTTAATGAAGAAACATAACTAATTTCAGTGAATTAACCAAGTTCATGTTCGTTTCTATCCAAGAGGAGAATCAAAACGGTGTTTCCGAGCGAAAATGGATCCCGAAGGGCAAAAATATCATTTCCCGAAGCCGTCACTTCAAGCAAAAACTATCGTAGGTTCAAGATGGTCATTCTGGCTCAGTTGCGGAGAAAATTTGTTTTCACCAAAATCCCTACGCTTTTAGACTCAAAAAGTAACCAGTAACTACAAAATTACGTTTCATCCTACACTTGGAGAAAACCAAGCTACGCTTGGAGAAAACGCTTGGAGCGTTGTTGCAGAAAGATGGGATATTTTCTACAAGGTTTTGCCGGTTTAGTCCTTGTTTTCAGTCCACGATACATCTGCGACTTCAGACTTCTATATACATATATATCAGAACTTAGGGTTTGAATTAGTTTTAGTGTTAAATTACAAAAAAGGGAAACCATAAGGCTTGTCTATAAATACAGGGTTATACATCAGAGGAAGGGGGTTCGTTCATTGAGTTTTCTCACATATAGAATTAGAAGAGCTGCTGTAGAGAAGAAGAATCATTCAAGACCTAGAGTTTCGGAGAAGAAGACCATGGAAGTTGTCTCTACATCACCGATGCAGTCACCACCTACCATGAGTAACTAATTCAGTATCTAGGGTTTTTTAGCAAAACCCTAGCTAAGTAATGTAGTTTTATCTTTGTATTCAATTGTAACGAGAGGAAGTAGTGACCGTACTGTGATGATTGTAGTAGATGAGATACCAGTTTTATTCTTGAAACAAGTTTACATATTTATTTTGATTCATGTCTTAGAGTTAATAAATATGTTTATCTTACACAATCACAATGGTGGTCATAAAACTTGAAACCCTAGGTTAACACAAGCCATGCCTTGGCGAGTTGAGATAGACATGCTTTAGTTTATTTTCATGCATTAGGAGTAGATTAGAGTAATTTAATTTGCATGCACTAATTAATTTAGTCTTGAGATGGGTTTTCGCGATCTGGTTGATGGTAATTCTTTTTGGGGTCGTATTTAGCTATTTGCGGTACTACCTGATTCACAGTTTATGGATCTCTCTCTTACAATTGATGCATTGATATGATTATATTATGAGTTTTGTGGTGGAGTGATGAAAACCATAGTTTTCTCTTTCTCTTGAATCACAAACCAATTTACCCTGCTTTCTAGAATAATTTTAGTTTAAAATAGTCAATTCGGTCTTTAACCACCCAAATCAAACAACTTTACAGAAATATAATTCAGTGTTTTTGAACTAATAAAGTGAACAATCTAGTCTTTGTGGGATCGATATCCCTTACTCAAGTTGTTGTTATTCTACAATTAATATGTGCGCTTGCGTAAGGTAAAACCTAGTGCTATCATAAGAGGTTGTTTTTAACAACTATTTTTACCCCCTCTAGACAGACATCAAGTTTTTTGCGTCGTTGCTGGGGATTAAGCATTGTTCAATAGATTTAGTAGTTTATTTGCATTGCATTATTGTAGATTGAAGCTAAAGTTGGATTTTTATGTGATTGACATATACAATTGAAAAGCATAAAAGGAAAAATCGGAGTTGTTGAAGTTGCGTCTTGTACCATTTGTGAGTTTTAGTTTTGCCTTGATTTTTGCATTTAATTCTTGCTTTAATTTATGTTCATAATTTAGATAGTTTAGAAGTAGTTAATTTAGTTAGTTTTTGGTTTAGAAATTTTCAAAAAGAAAAAAAAATAGTCATTAGCGTAGCGTTTGACCGATAGATCGACCCGTTCTAATCCTAGTACTGAGTTAGTCAAGTATGATCCTGAGATAAAAAAGACTCTCCATCGTTTATGTCAACCTATAGAAGAGCGTCAACGTTAGTTAAAGGAATGCACCATCCAAATCAGAGAAGAAGAAGCGATAGGTGACCAAAGACCCAACCAACAAAGGGCACCAGAGACGTCCCTTAAAAGATACTACACGCCCGATGCGTATGATTCTTATGCTGATTTTCTAGAAGAAGAAGGTTCTAAACACATTGAAATCAAGACAAGCGTTATAAATATGCTTCGTATTTTTACTGGACTTAAAATTGAGGACCTATACCAGCACATAAATGATTTCTTAGAGGTAGCCTCTACTGTTAGGTATGATAACTTGTCCAAAAATGACTTGCGAGTTTGACTATATCCATGGTCGTTAAAGGAGATAGCCAAGAGATGGTATATCAAATTGGCTAAAACGATTAAAATTGATTGGGAAGCCCTTAAAAAGAATTCATAGAAAAACATTATCCCATAAGAAAGACCTTAGAAGCACAGGATGCGATCAAAAGATTTAGAGAACTGCCCAGGGAGCATTTTCATGAAGGATAGGAGAGATATAATGAAATCTTGTATAAGTTTCCTCACCATAGGTTTTCTGAACAAGATATAGCTAAAACATTTTACATGGGACTTGGAGATACACATAAGACTTTGATAGCTGCGTCAACACAAGGTCAATTCACCTTGAAGCCGGTAAAAAAACTTTTAGAAATGTTTGATAATATTAGTGAGAACACAATTCAATATAAATCGGAGTTAAGGTCTAAAGGTGGACAGGATAGAAGATCTGAGAAAGCTTATGTCGTAGATCATGATGATGTGAGAGATACGATGGCATTGATAAAAGAGAAATTAGAAAGAATTGACAAGTTTCTTCAACGAAGTCATTCCCCTCCGAGAAAGATGTTAGAAGTAGAAGCTATGTATTCTCAAAATGAGTGTCAGGACATAATGAATGCCGATGCCAATGCATCGTGGAACTATTCAAATAATGCTCCTTTCACTAATTCATACACCTCAAATGCCAGAAATCACCCTCTTCTGTCCTATAAACCTATAAATGTAAAGAACCCACAACCAAGGTTCCAACAAGGATAAGAGTCCAATTCACAACCAAGGTTCACTGAGAGACAACAATCATATAATCCACAATCAAGGTTTCAATAGAGTTAACAATCATATAATCATGGCTCAAAATTCTCAATCAAATTACCAACCCAGACAACCATCCAATAATTCCCAAGCTCTCCAACCATTCAATAATACCCAAGCTCTCCATCTATTCAATAATAATTAGGCTATGCAACCATATAACTACCAGACCCAGCCTCCAAGAAGCCAAACTCCTCCACCCAGTTTCCTAAATAGTAGGCTAGAGCAAGCCATAATGGATATTCATAACATGTTAGGTGTTCATACTCAATCATTGACACAACTAAAGATCCAGGAGGGTCAAATCACTAATTAGAGGAATGTGAAAGAACCTAGAAAATTACTGAGTCAGCCGATAAGCAACCCAAAGCCCCAACAAGCACTAGAAATTGGCTCCTTCACTACAGAACCTCATGAGTCGATTCAAGAAATCATGACTCTAAGAAGTTGAAGGGAAGTGGACAGTAGGATTGAGGAGGAACATGAAGAGAGGTTGCAGATAATAAAGGAGACGAAACAAGCACAAAGGAAGGAAACTGAAGAAGCACAAAGGAAGGAATTTGAAAAATCATAAAGAAAGGAGGCTGAAAGAGTTTAGAAGGACCAATCACCAGTGGATGACAATGTCAATCGAACATTACTCGACGAGCCATAAAAGGCAAGTTACGAGGAGGCAACACCATTCCCTCAGCGTCTTAAAGAGCCGTCCAAGTATGGGAAACGCTTAAAGAATCTGATATGTTAGAAGCATTACGGCAAATTAAGATCGATTTACCTATCTTAGATGTTATTGCCTAGATACCACCTTATGCTATGTTTTTCAAGGACCCCTGTACACAAAAGCGAAAGAGCAAAGCAAAGTGTCCAAAGAAAATACTATTGACCGAACAAGTTAGTTCATTGTTTTTGAAAGATAGACCACCTAAGAGGAGAGATCCGGGTGCTCCAACTATTCCATGTGTCATCGATGACCAGGAAATTGGTAGAGCTCTTCTTGATCTAGATGTGAGTATTAACTTGCTTCCTTATTCAATCTACCAATAGCTAGGGTTGGGTGAGCTTAGTCCCACTGTGGTCGTGCTTCAATTTATTGATCGATTAGTCAAGCAGGCAAGAGGAATTCTAAAGGACGTTATTGTTTAGGTGGGTAAGTTTTACTTCCCAATAGATTTTGTAGTCTTGGATACCGAACTTGTCCCTGAATCAAAGAAACACATCCCGTTGATATTAGGAAGACAATTCTTGGCTACGATAAATACATGTATCAACTGCAGAATCAACACCATGGATCTGACCTTTGGAAATATGAAGGTATGGATGAATGTGTTCGAAGGGAGTCACCAATTTCTTGGAGTGCGATGAGCTCGATGACATCATAAAAGATTTGCGGCTCAAATTATGGAAAAAGATGAGCTAGAGTCCTTCACGACTAGAGAATGGCCGAATGAGGAAATTGATGACTGGGATGCACAATTGACTCTATATAATGAAGATATTACTGAAAAAGAAACTTTTTTATACACTCAACCATGGCGGGAGCCGATTGAACAGCTTCCTATAGTCTTGAGTATTCCACCGATTCTATCTTTAACAACTTCTTCTACCATGGAACTTATGGAATTGTCTGAAAAATTGAAATATATCTGTTGACCAAAGGTTTTCCACCATGGGTAAACATGACATTTTGATGATAGCAAACAATTGAATGTGGTGAATTTAATGTCTACTTGAATTATGCTTAATAGGTTATTGATTCAAGATAAACTCAAAAGAGCTAGTGGATCCATGAGAAGATCAAGCAAAAGTGCTTAGAGCTCAAAAGACATTGGAGACAAGGATGGAGACATTAACCCAAAGCTTAAAGAAATTGAAGATCAAATAAATGGGTAAAATAGTCTTGGGTGAGTGCTAGATTAAATGTAAAGTTATTTTTGAAATAACTTATTTGAAAGCTCAACTCTTGACCATATAGCATATAGGATCATGCATATCATTCATGAGTCCTTGCATCATTAGCATTAGACTATGAACATCATTTAGTCTTTGCTAAAGTTGAGTTAGTTCAAGCTTTCATAATATATGGAATAACTCAATAAAGATGTTGTCCTAGAACCATTAACTTAACTCATATCACTTGAAATGGATTCTAGATGCATATTAAAGCTTTGAACAAAATTATTAAACCATGAAAAGCTTTTGTCTAATATTTAGAATTTGTTTAAATTGGAAAACCATTTTATGATCTCAATATTGAATTTAGGCATGTCAAGGACCTGAATAAGTTTCTAAGACATCCTAGGAGTGTGTCTAAGTCATTTCGGAAAAATCCCAAAAGATTTCACGAAAAACCATCAAGTGGGTTAGAAGTTCGAAATGAAGCGTCACATTCAAATGACCATATCGCACTCAAACATGGGTCAAATGGAGTGATTCAAAAGCCTAAAATCATGAAATTGAAGTCTTCTTTCCAAAAAGCTAAAGGAAGCCTTTATCCGAGTTACGGAACTCTAGTTATGACCAAAAGATGCCTATTGACCTAGTCGACTGGGCCAAGAAGGGCAGTCGACTGGCTGAGTCAGAGAGTTAAAAATAAAATTCGGAATGAATTTTTGAAGACCCAGCCGACTGCCCCAAAACACCCAGTCGACTGCCTCATCCGGAATTTGAATTCTAACGGCTAGTTTCGGATCCAAAATGTTTCAAAACTTTCCCAAACACCCCCAAACGGCTATATTGTGTTCCTATACTATATATATGCCTTATATGAGCCAAAAATGGTTAAGAGAAGAGAGGGAGATAGGAGTATGAAAAATCTATCATTTGTGCTTCAATTTTGAAATTATTTTTGGGTAGAAAACTCCTACATGAATCACCACATGAGCATCATTCATATTTTATTCTTGTGATTCATTCTTCATACTTGAGTTGAGATTTTCAATTGAGTATTTCATTTATGACTCTAACTATGTGAGGAAGTGAGCTTTGAATTTCTATATCCATCTATTGAGAGATATAGTTGTACACTCAAATTCAATTCTTATTCATTTGAGAGTGAAAGTCCAAGAAGTTGTCTTGGCATGGGAATGGCTTGTTGAAGCTTTGTAAAGGTTTCTCTCAACCTTAAAAAGATAGGATTTGGTTGGCTCTCCACCCGCAAGAGTGAGCAATGGTCAGCTCTTCACCCGAAAGCAAGAGTGTTCGAAGGTTGGCTCTCCACCCGCAAGAGTGAGCAAGGTTGGCTCTTCACCCAGAAGAAGGGGCGTGTAAGGGTTTGATATTCACCCGGAAGAATGAGGCATAAAAGGGTTTGCTTATCCCCCGAAAGAGAAGCACGATAGTGGAATCCTTGAGAGGTTTTCTCAAGGCATGGAGTAGACCAAAGATTTGGTTGAACCATGTAAAAATCTCAGTGTCTATGGTGTGCATTTTCTCTAACCCTTATCTCTTTACTTTAAAATCAATTTCCATTTATAATCTTGAGATTTATATATATCAATGCTATGGAATTGCTTGTGTTTGTGTATCCATGAAGAGGTTAGGAAAATGCATAGTTGAAATGAATTAAAATTGTGAACATGATTAGATTATAGCTTAGACTACCTTCTCATTTAGATATAATCCATGTGCACACCAAGTGTTTGATAAAATTTATATTCAACACACCTTAGCATAATATGTTCATATGCACCCCAAGTGTTTGACACAATGCATATTGAATATATCATTCTTCTTAAGAGTTTATATGCACAAAATGTTTAATTACTTTTTGTAAACTCTTCAAAGTATTCTTTATGACAAATAACACTTTGCATCATTTCTATACATATGTGAGAAAAGGGTTTATACATATTAAGTTGTAATGAATGCTTGAACTAGTTCTCATTCTTGAATCCATTATGTATATATTTGGTAATGCAATTTATTGTTCATGATTCAAAGTATGAAATGAGGTAGTCACTTAAGGATCATCTATCTAATTAAGTGTTTGACTAGAGATCTATAAAGATTACTTTTTTTAAAACAAAGTCAAACCGAAAAAGACTCAAAGTTTGTAATTGACCATATTAACCCCCCCCCCCCCTCTAGGTGTCAATATGTGGCCAACAATATCTTCTTTAGACCGGACGAGACTCTTCCCGTGATTATATCGTCAAAACTGACAAAAGAATATGAATCAAGTCTGTTTGAGGTCTTGAGTGAGAATAAAGAGGCAATAGGATGGAGCGTTGCTGATTTCAAAGGCGTTGATCCCTCGATTTGCATGCATCGCATACATCTAGAGGAGGGTGCAAAACCATCAAGGGAAATGTAATGAAGACTAAATCCGAATATGAAGGATGTGGTAATGAAAGAGGTGGTGAAATTGCTAGATGCGGGTATTATATACCCCATCTCTAATAGAACATGGGTGAGTTCGACTCAAGTGGTGCCAAAGAAGTCAAGCATCACAGTAGTACATAATTCAAAGGGTGAGCTAATTCCACAACGCATGACCACGGGGTGGTGTGTGTGCATTGACTATAGGAAGCTCAACTCCAACACCAGGAAGGATCATTTCCCTTTGCCATTTATTGATCAGATCCTAGAAAGGTTAGTTGGGTAGATATTTTACTGCTTTCTGGATGGATATTCTGGCTATAACCAAGTGAGAATGTATCCTGCTAATTAGGAGAAAACAACTTTCACTTTTCTGTATAGCACATTTGCTTATAGACGGATGCCTTTTGGTTTATGTAATGCACTAGCAACATTCCAAATGTGTATGATGTCTATCTTCTCTGACATGGTAGAAAAGTTTCTTGAAGTGTTCATGGATGACTTCTCAGTTTTTAGGGAAACCTTTGAAGACTGTTTGAAACATCTAGCACTAGTGCTTAAAAGATGCAAGGAGAGGAATTTAATTCTGAGCTGGGAAAAGAGCCATTTCATGGTTCAAAAGGGGATAGTACTAGGCCAAATTATATCAAAGTGAGGATAGAGGTAGACAAAGCAAAAATTGAATTAATTTCGAAGTTGCCTCCCCCTACATCTGTTAAACGGATACGCTCTTTTTTGGGCTATGTTGGGTTTTACAGAAGGTTTATTAAACATTTTAACAAAATAGCCCCGCCGTTATGCAACTTACTAGCTAAAGATGCAACCTTTGCCTTTGATGAAGAGTGTCTTCATGCCTTTAAGAAGTTGTGTACTCTACTATCCATAACCCCGATTATTCATCCACCAGACTAGTCTCTATCATTTGAGTCATATGTGCCGCTTCTGATTATGCTATTGGAGCAGTGTTACGACAGAGAAAAGATAAGTTGTCATATGTTGTTTACTATGCCCGTAGGACTCTGAATGATGCTTAGATGAACTACACAACAACCGAGAAGGAGTTACTGGCAGTTGTTTTCGCCTTGGATAAATTCAGATCATATCTATTACCCACCAAGGTTGTTGTTTATTTGGATTATGCTGCACTGAGGCATTTGATGACTAAAAAGGACTCTAAACCCAAACGAATTCGATGGATTCTGGTGTTGCAAGAATTTGATTTAAAAATGAAAGACAAGAAGGGTTCATAGAATGTAGTTGTTGATCATTTATCTAGGATCATTGTTGAATCTACAAAGAAAACTACCCCTCTAAAGGATTCGTTCCCGGATGAACATCTGTTCAATGTGGCTATTGTCGAACAGATACCATGGTATGCTAACATTGTCAATTACAAAGCTATTGGTCGAATTCCCAAAGGATGGTCGAAAAATGAGAAGTACCGATTCTTCAGCCAGGTCAAATTTTATTTCTATGACAATCCGCGATTGTACAAGTATTGCTCGTATCAGATTATTCAAAAATTTGTCCCAGATAGTGAGGTGTAGAGCATATTGAGGTTTTCTCACACGCTAGAGTGTGGAGGACATTTCAGAGCTCAGAAAATAGCCCATAAGGTGATTTCAAAGCTCAGAGTTGTGGGGGTTGATTATGTTTCAAAATGGGTAGAAGCGATAACTACTATACATGTTGATCATAAGGTAGTAGATGAATTTGTGAAATCAAACATTTTCGCAAGATTTGGTGTGCCACGGGTGATAATAAGTGACGGTGGAAAAGACTTTGATAACCGTTTTCTCAGTGGTCTGTATCAGAAGTACGACATCAATTATAGGATTGGTACACAATATCACCTTAGTTACAAGGACAAGTGGAGGTTTCAAATAGGAAATCAAGAATATCTTGGAGAAAATAGTGCGCCCGGATCTAAAAGATTGGCCTCAAAGGTTAAATGATACACTGTGGGCTTATAGGACATCGTATAAGACGCCAATTGGTATGACACTGTATCGTCTCATTTATGGTAAGGCGTGTCATCTCCCTATTGAGCTAGGGCATCGAGCATATTAGGCAGTTCGAATGTTAAACTTTGATATAAAGAAGTCCGGTGCACATCAGAAACTCCAACTTCAAGAGCTTGAGGAGTTGAGACATAGTGCTTACGAGAATTCTCGAATTTACAAGTCTCGGACGAAAGCTTTTCATGACAAACATATTCAAAAGAAAGTCTTTGAGCAAGGCAAAAAGGTATGGCTATTTAATTCGAGACTCAAGTTGTTTCTGGGTAAGCTTTAATCAAGATGGGAAGGACCGTACAGAATTATGATAGTTTACCAAAATGGAGCAGTAGAATTGGATGATCCTAATGCCAGAAAGAGATTTGTAGTGAATAGTCAGCGATTGAAGCATTACATTGATGTCCAGCAAGTCAAGTGTGTCATAGAAATGATTGATTATATGAACCGACACCCGAGCTAGATGAGCTTGATCCAAAATACGGAGAACTGGCAACGTCGTGCCAAAGATGTTAAACATTGGTACTAGCTGATTAAGAGTAGCTTTTTATCCTAGTTTGTACTTGTAGTTATTAATTTAGACCGGTTTTTATACAATTGAGTCGTAGGATTGAGTCGTAGAACTGTCATCATCTCGAGAAGGGTAGTTTTGTCAAAAGTGATTTTCAATTTAGTCAAGAAGGGAAGGGTAGTCATGAATGCAAAAATCCCGAACAAAAACTGAGGTTAGAGAAATTCAGACCTGGTGGCCTACGCTTCAAGGGTAGGCCAATCTACGCTCCAAGTGTAGGGACAGGTCTGTTATAAAACAGACCCGAGACTGATCATTTTTCAAATTCTCATTTTTCCCTTATTTGTCCACCATTAAACCCGAGGTTTGTATCTACTAATTACTCATCCCATTTCCCATTATTCCATAACGGTGGATCGTTAGATTAATGTGTGATTCATCCGGATTCTCGTGAAGAACAATTTCGGGAAATTCAATGTTTCACTCGATTCGGTGTGTTTTGTTCCATTATTTTACTTTTGATTGACTATTATAACTATTCTAAACTACTATTGACGAACGAGTTCGATCAAAATCGTGTTTTGATCCGATTTACAAAAGATGATTTTATTGGCTTCAGATACGGATTGAATATCGGATTTTTGAGATGAGGGCTTGTTTAATCATCATATTAGATCCATTTAGATATAGTTTTGTGTTTGATTTTGTGTCCGAGACATTATCGCTTATTTTTTGAAAATCTTGGATTATAGGTATAGCATGAACCAAGGGTGCAGCGAGATGGGTGGCTTAGGCTACCGTTCTGGCAGATCCACCAGAGAGACAGAGGTCAAGGTCACCACCTCCAGCTCCTTCATAGGGTTTATGTCGGAGTACTTGTGCCCCGAGACACTGATATGTGGATACGTCGTCTTCCTCATTATCTAAGGTCGATGAGGCTGTGGGATCTATATAGGGCCATGAAATAGACTTTCCATATGGGCAATTGATTGTTGAGATAGATTCTTCACGAGTACCATCTTCGGCTCGTGTGCCAGAGCCACAGGATGAGCCGATGGATGATGATGTTGACAATGATCATGGTGCTTAGGAGGAGGAACATATAGATGAGGCTAAGCAGGATGTGGAGTTTCCTGAGCCACTAGTGGAAGGTGAGCCAGACATGTTGATTACTTATCAGACTGTGCCTCTGACAGTCTCTACTGACGAATTGATGGGACAGTTGATTCGGAAGAACTATAAGCAGGAGCGCACTTATTTGGTGGAAGTGTTTGAGGGATTACAGCCAATCCCCGCATGGACCATAGGCCGTCTGAGGGCCCGCCGCTTGCTACCAATTCTTACTCCGACCACTCCATATATCTATAAGGACTTGATTAGTGAGTTTTGGCTCTATATGCGACATTACAGTAGAGGGATGCGATTACAGACTGTGGTCAGGGGGACTGAGTTCGAGATTACGCCCCAGACCATTGTTGATGCTTGGGGCATTCTAAATGAGTGTCCACTGGATTTGGCTATTGAGTTCCCACCTATGCCAGAGGTATTCCCGCCTCTTACAGACTTGGTCATATTACAGATTGAGGGGGAGTGGGTTGATCACCGGAGGAATGGCATGAAGAATTCGAACTATCACCCAATGTTGTGGTTTTGGGATGTGATAGTTTGTTCTCAGATTCTTCCCCACAACCATACTACTTGTGCTATGTGCCATTTTCGTCTTTGCACTTCGCTTTTGAGTTCAAGAGGTGGATTTCTATTCCACAAATTTTGTGGCAATGTTTGTTCCGGCATTACAATCATTTGCGCAGAGCGACCAAGGTGGGGCAGAGTGGATTTTAGATATAATTTATGTGCCTGGTGATGAAGTTGATGTTTGACACTGGGATTGAGATAGAGGCAGGCGAACTGAATAGATACCAAAATGTTGCCCCATATTCTATTGGGACGTGGTCACATAGTTAGTGCACACTGCATGGAGCTACGAAATTGGTTCAGAGGCCGAGGTTTGGTCCATTACCGGATCAGGATACCCAAGCCAAGGCATAAGATCAAGATGCACAGGACTAGGATGGCCATGCTCAGGTGGAGGATGGTGTTGAGATGCCACATATGCCAGTTGAGGAAGAGATTGTTGATAGGTGCTCAAAAGTGTCCATTTTAAACCCCTATTTTACTGTTGTTACATCTTTACATTCCATTATTTGATATTTTTATACCGTTTGTGTGTTTAAGAATGTTTCAGGAGCTTAATGAAGAAATACAGCCAACTTTTGTGAATTAACCAAGTACACATTCGTTTCTATCTAAGAGAAGAGTCAAAGAGGTGTTTCCGAGAAAACATGGCTCCCGGATGGCAAAAACGTCATTTCCCGAAGCCGTCATTTCAAGCAAAAAATATCGTGGGTTCAAGATGGTCATTCTAGCTCGGTTGCGGAGAAAAGTGGTTTTCATCAAAATCCCTATGCTTGATCCTACTCTTTCAGACTCAAAAAGTTGCCAGAAAGTGAGTTCTACACTTGTTCCTACGCTTGGAGCGTAATGAATAGTGATTTCAGCACAATTTTTCAGTCAACTTCGGGCAGTCATATCTCGGTGAATACACATCCAAATGCGGTGATTCTTAATCCTATCATCAAGATCTAGAAGTTATATTTCCAAAACAATATCACACACCTCCATCCAATGTTTGTAGCTTCAGATATGATCAAAAGAGTGAGAGGTGTCTTGCAGAAAAAGCTGGAAATTTCAGATTCAGGCCAAAATCCTATTTTGACCCGGATTGATCCGTTTTGACCCGGATGACTTTAAGTTCGACCCCAAAACCTCTATACATGTAATATATGCATATTATATATCAGATATTAGGGTTTTTCTTGGTTGGGTGTGAAATTACGAAAAAGGGTAATCCTATTCCACAAGTTAGGGTTTCCCTTGGCTTTGTCTATAAATACCATGCTTTGATACAGATCTAAGGGACTTCTCTCTACATAATTTTGGGAACTTATCTCCACATAATTTTGGGACTTCTTTATACCCAATTTTCAGATTCATATCATTCAAAGGGATGTGTCATTCAAGACCTAGAGATCCGGAGAAGAAGATCATGGAGGGCGTTTCTACATCAACGATGCAGTCACCTTCTACCATAAGCAACTAATTCGGTATTTAGCATTTTCAAGCAAAACCCTAGACAAGTAATGTAGTTCTTTTACTTGTTTCAATTGTAACGAGGAAAAACTGTGACCATATTGTGATGATTGTAGTAGATGAGAGAACATGTTTATTCTTTATACAAGTTTATATATTTATTTTGATTCTTGTCTTAAACTGAATGAATATATTTATCTTACACAATCATGATTATTCACTATGAGCTGGAACTTGGATGCTTAACTCATGATTTTCTACATAATGGTGGTAATAAAACTTGAAACCCTATGTTGACACATGTCATGTCATGGCGATTTAATATAGACATGCTTTAGTTTATTTTCATGCATTAGAAGTTAATTAGAGTAATTTAATTAGCATGTACCAGTTAGGTCAGTCATGAGATGGGTTGTCGCAATCCGGTTGATGATAATCATTTTTGGGGTCGTATTTAGCTATTTGTTGTACGACCTGATTCACAGTTATGAATCACCCTCTTGCAATTGACCGAATTGAGAATTATATTATGTGGTTAGTGGTGGAGTATGGAAACCCTATATTTTATTTCTATTATTCTTGTCTTAATCTATCTTTACTTGCTTTCTTAGTTAATTAATTTCAAAATGACAAACCATATTTTTCTAGCAATTTAAGAATTCAGAATACGACTTAGTCTTTGTGGGATCGATAATCTTTCACAAGCTGAACTATACTACAATTCAATTCGTGCACTTGCGATAGGTAAAACCTAAGTCGTTATAAAAGGCCATTTTTAACTCATATTTTTAGCACACCCCGACGGACATCAGTTGTCATGCCACAGGCTCCTGCGGGTAGTACTGTTACATTATCTCAGGCCCAGTTCGAGCTATCATAGCACGGATGCATGGGTTAGAGTAAACGCTCATTGAGGACAGACGAGCCCGTAGTCGTAACCATAGGCAGCTATTCCATATGATTGATGGTATACGGCAGCACATGGACATACAACTACCACCACCACCACCACCACCTATAGATGATGAGGTGTCGTCTACTCTTAGTCTAGATTTTTGTTTTTCATTTTTTTTAGGATTTTTGTTTCATTCTAGCTATTCCACATTAGGGATGAATCGTAGGGAGGATAGTCAATGATAGGTGCTTTATGTGACCGCTTTAAAGATTGCTCTCTAAATTTTTTTGGTATTATAGTTATTATAAAATGATAGCTTTTGTGATTAGTTTTGTCGAGTTATTCGTGTCCCGAGATTTGTATGCATATATTGAATATGTTAAGTTTGTTCAGATTTTTAAACCACACTAGAATGACATGTGTGCATATAAGTTTGGGGGTGCGTGTGTTCATTACAGGTATATGAATTAATCGCAGAAGTGTGTCTTTGAAAAATAAAATAAACAAATTTGGGCTAAACCTACGCTCCAAGCGTAGGGTTTCACGAGGTGAGTTTTTGAAATTTCAAATTTTAACACGTTTGCGGGGTGTTTTGGCCTGAGTTCTAACTGTACATATACTAAGACTTAGTATATGGTATTTTTAAGCTTTAGATAGAAGATTTTAGAGCAATCCTAGTCCGACAAGGAAATGGAATGGAACAAAGCGTTGGGGTTGGATCATGAGTTGTTTCCATTTTCCCATTCAAATAAGGATTCAAAATCCTTTTCCTTTTTGATCCTAAGACATCCATCTATAAATGCACCCATAGAGAAGACACAATTCATAATTCACAAGAGTTGAGCAATACGACTAGATTCTTTTATTCTATTCTTTCTTCTTCTTCTTTCTATCCCGAGGGTGTGAGTATGGATAGTGATCATGAGATATATTCTGACCTAGAGGAGTTCATGGAGGATGAAGAACCATATGTAGATGCGAAGAGTTCGAATGAAAGAGCAACGAGCCGGAAGGGAAAAAGAACCACACTGACTTCGTTTCTGAAGTGCAGACTGCAATTTGAAGTAGAGTTTCATCCAGAGAGGATGAGTCAAATATTGACTGCACCCAGGAGGATAATTCTTAGGGAACGAGTATTGCGAAGTTTAGAGCACCCGGCGGGAGAAAAGGTGTATTCGGGCTTGGTTCGAAGATTCTATGAAAATATGAAAATTTCAGGACCGAAAGGATTTGAGGTTATGAGGGCTAAAGTGGATAAGTGGAGTGTTTCTATAGTGATAGGAAAGATAAGTATTATTGATGCATGGACTATATCAATTGGTTGTCTGGCACATTTTGAAGGAAAAATAAAGGAGTATCCTCCGGTATGGCCACATAAGGATGATGAGATGGTTAGGGAGTTGTGTGCCATGTCAGATCCAGGAGATAAGACTTGAGAAAATTGGTGGTTGAGATCGGATTTGCTATATTTGGATTGTGTCATTGCGGCTCAAATTCGACCAAATACTCGAACAAGTGTGAGGGAACACACGATGCTTAAAACGTTGTATGCTTTAACTCTTGGGTATATGGTGTGCATTCCGACATTCATAATGGTTGAGATAACAATTGCCCAAGAAATTATGACTAGAGAGTAGGCTGGTGCAGATGAATTTGAACATTATCTTTCATACCCGTTTATGTTATCAAAGATCATTGTAGAGCAATCGGGTGATAGGATAGAGGAGATGGGTGAGATGTGATGGACTGTTATGAAGATATATCCAAAGGAAGACTTTGCTAAGTTGAAAGAGACAGTGGACTGTCGGCTATGGTTAAACAGACCCATGGCTAGTGATGAAGAAAATGAGGATGATAGATCTTAAGTAGGGCTAAGGTTTAAATTAGGGTTTTGATTTGTTTTGTTTTGTTTTACTTTGTTTTGAAGTTTTATTTTAGAGATGGTAGACCCTTAAGGCCACCTCTTTACATTTATTTTATTCATTGGATTGTAGGCCCTTAAGGCTAAATCGTTAAAAAAAAATCAATGAAAATCCAAAAAGAGAATTTGTAATTCCTTGAAACTTTTGTGTGAATTTCTGGACATTTTTTAACTTATTTCCCTTGCTATGATTTTGGGTATATATGTTTTGTTATGTATATCTACAGGTAATCCAAATCAAATTTGGGGGAGGAGGTTGAGCACTTCATTGTGGATGTTAGAATTGCGCTTCATGGGTAACTATGTCCATTCTTCGATATTATTTTATACCATGAGGACATGGTCTTATTTATGTTTGGGGGTGAGGGTATATAGTTATGAGGAATGAAAATTTTTGACAAAACAAATTTGTAATTTTTTGCAAAGTTTTCTTTGTTTTCATGCGTGAGTGTTTTGCATTACAAATTGATTGAGATTATGTGTATGATGTATGATTATTATGTGTGTGATATTCCCACTTATGAGAGTAATGATTAGATTGAGCTAGTAAAGTGATGTGGTCTACAAGGGTGAGTGATGAGTGAAATTGAAACTGAGAAGGACGACCTTAACCTATAAGCACATGCACACATTCACTATGGGAAAAACAGTTAATCTTTGACTATGTAGTTGAAAATAATTCTGCCACAATAAAAGGGGAGATATGGTGTTGTTAAGATGAATGGACTAAATTAAAATTTTATTTTTAGAAAATATGATACAACAAGTGGTTCTTTAATCTGAGTAACTGGACCTTTGTATCACAAATATCATTATTCACGTTTAAAGACGAGAAAACTAATGAGCATAAATCCCATGGAAGAAGCTCGGGCCCAGTTGGCCGGGACTAAAAATCCTCGCTGGAAAGTCTAAAGCTTAGAAAAATAAAAAGGGATGAATGTGGAAAACAAGAGTGTTGTTTTCAGTTCTTAAAAGGCAAAGTTTAATCAATGAAGTAGGAGAATAAAGGTTAAAATACCATAGGTGGATGTTCAAAAACACGGTGGGTTGTCCTGATTGGGATTAGAGATTAACGAAGTTATTTACTTTAATGGGGACTATTTATGATACAGAGCTCGAGATAGTTATTGTTTAATAGTGAGTGAGAATATTTGCATTCATATTATCTTATACGTTGTATCATGACTTAATTGACTTATGTGTTAACTCATAAATGTGTGATTGCAAAAAACTGAGATGTTTGTAGGTACCATCACTGGAAACCTTCACGAGACAATACTCGTCCACTAGGGGTAACCTAGGGGTTTAAAAGACTTGTTACACTTGCTAAGTTTAATCGTCGACCCTCACGAAAGCAAGGGATTAGTTTAGATTAGATAGGTTAGGTAGAAAGAAAAAATCATCACAAGGTAGGTTTGTCTGAGTTCATTGCTAAGGGACTAGCAATATGTAAGTTTGGTGGTATGATATGTGTTCCATATTGTCCATTTCAAGCCCCTATCTTGCATTTGTTATGTCTATACATTCCATTATTTTTTATTTTTATGTCGTTTGTGTGCTTAAGCATGTTTTAGGAGCTTAATGAAGAAATAGAGTTAACTTCGGTGAACTAACCAAGTTCATGTTTGTTTTTATCCAAGAGGAGAATAAAAGAGGTGTTTCCGAGCAAAAATAGCTCTTAGAGGGCAAAACCGTGATTTTCTGAATTCGTCACTTCAAGCAAAAAGTATCATGGGTTCAAGATGGTCATTCTGTTTTAGTTGCAGAGAAAATTGGTTTTCACCAAAATCCCTACGCTTTCAGACTTAAAAAGTGGCCAGAAATTGTAAAATTACGTTTCATCCTACGCTTGGAGAAAACCGACCTACGCTTAGAGCGTAGCTGCGGAAAGTTTGGATATTTTCTACGGGGTTTTACCTGTTTAGTCCTTGTTTTAAGTTCACGATACATCTGGACTTCAGACTCTACATACATATATATACACACATATATATATCATCACTTAGAGTTTGTATTAATTTTAGTTTGAAATTACCAAAAAGGGAAACCATTAGGGTTTCCCTCGACTTGTCTATAAATACAGTTATACATCAGAGGAAGGGAGTTCGTTCATTGAGTTTTCTCACGTATACATTCCAAAGAACTAATGTAGAGAAGAAGAACCATTCAAGACCTAGAGTTCTGGACAAGAAGACCATGGAAGCTGTCTCTACATCACCAATGCAGTCACTACCTACCATGAGAAACTAATTCGGTATCTAGGGTTTTCTAGAAAAACCCTAGCCAAGTAATGTAGTTCTATCTTGTTATTCAATTGTAACGAGGGGAAACTGTAACCGTCCTGTGATTATTGTAGTAGATGAGAGATCACTTTTATTCTTGAAACAACTTTACATGTTTATTTTTATTCTTGTGTTATACTTAATAAATATGTTTATCTAACATAATCATAATTATTCACTATGAGCAAGAACTCGGTTGCTTAATTTGTGATTTTCTACACGATGGTGGCATGCTTGAAACCCTAGGTTGACACATGTTATGCCTTAGCGAGTTAAGATAGACATGCTTTAGTATATTTTCATGCATTAGGAATAGATTAGAGTAATTTTATTGGCATGCACTAATCAATTCAGTCTTGAGATGGGTTTTCGCGATCCGGTTGATGGTAATTCTTTTTGGGTTCATACTTAGCTATTTGCGGTACGACCTGATTCATAATTTATGGATCGCCCTCTTACAATTGATGCATTGATATGATTATATTATGAGGTTAGTGGTGGAGTGATAAAAAGCCTAATTTTCTCTCTATCTTGAATCACAAACCAATTTACTCTGCTTTCTAGAATAATTTTAGATTAAAATAGATAATTTGGTCTTTGACCACCCAAACCAAACAACTTTGTAGAAATATAATTAAGTGTTTTTGAACTATTAAAGTGAACACTCTAGTCTTTGTCGGATCAATATCCGTTATTGAAGTTGTTCCTATTCTACAATTGATATGTGCGCTTGTGTAGGGTAAAACCTAGCGTTGTCATAAGAGGCTATTTTTAACAACTATTTTTACCCCGTCTAGACAGACATCGCTACCCAGATATGGGTCGCAAGTTTTATCGCAACCTAGTCCCTGATGTGGTAACCGGATTATCGATGAGGGTGAGAGATCGGATTTTCATCATCGATACCGCTCTCATTGCAGCGGTGTGGGCATCTCGGATGAGTGTCCGGAGGATTTACAAGCTGAGTTTTCATTTCCTCTAGAGTCGTTCCCCGATGTTCAGACTATCGTGGAGTGGATATGCCAGGGGCGATACGGGGACCCGAAAAGCGCGACCTGTGTGGGGAAGAGGCACTTTCCCCGGAGATTGTGGTTTATCAACACTATGCTCCATAACCAGGTTCATCCTCGTAGCCACAACACGGAGAGCAGATGTATGCTTTTGGAGGCGATGTATTGCTTCCATGCCCAACCCTAGGTTCGATTCCACGCATTGTAGTTCACATTATGTGGACCTTGTTGCAGGACCACTCCGACATGGCAACAGTGAAGGCAAAGAAGTGGTTATTTCCATTTCCTTCTCTGATCTCTGGAATTCTACGACATCTCGATATTCAGTCGGCTGAGGGAGAGGAGGAGCTTGTTGTTGACTCACCAATGGCATATAGCGTATTTAGCCATTCTTACGGCAAGATGAGTCGAGGTCTTGAGGGGGCAGTCGCTGGAGACACTAAGGAGGGGGATGATTCTGAGGATAAGGAGGGTGCAGCAGATGGAGGTGATGATGATGATGAGGCTACGGATGAGGACATGCCTCAGGCACCTAAGCAGAGGGAGATAGTGACTCTGTCTAGGGAGCAATATGGAGATATGGTAGCCCATCAAGAGCATATTCTTCATGAGCATGCCAACATCCGAGCAGAGATGGCTCATGGATTTCAGGCGATCTTAGAGCAATTAGGTGCCAACTCCACTTCTCATCCACCACCACCACCGTCCGAGTTTTAGGATTTTCAAAGTAGTCGATCCTGAGCCGGTATAGATTTATGTTTTAGATATTACCTGAGGCTGAGCCATGAATAGTTATTTTGTACCTTTTGCTTTATTTCTTGTTATTTTCATTTTTGTACTCAAACTCCAACGAAATTTAGTAGAGAATTAATGAAAATGGATAATTTGATTTTATCTATTTTTCAATTATAAGGATATAATGATATCAGTTTGGGGGGGTACGAATTTTTCAAAAGTATTTTTTTAACTTATATATTAATTTACATATGTATAATTGAAAACATAAATTTAATTTATTTTCATAAATATATAATATCATATTAAAATAAAAATATATAAAATAATATTTATTAACTTTAGAATACATATAATTATATATAAATAATTTTTATATCTTACTATGTATAATTTATATATATATTTACACTATATATTTTTATTAAAGGGAAAAGTTAAAATTTTGGTACAGGGACTACCGAGTACTCGGTAGTTTCCCCACCGAGTACTCGATGGATCCCGAAAATTATTATTTTCGAAAGAAATAAAAATATACTTATTAATTTTTATTTCTTCTTAATTTATGATTTTAACTTATATATTATACTAGTTTTATATAGATTTTATATGTTTATATTATAGAAAAGTTTCTATAAATACGAAATCTTGTTCAACCATGGAAAATATTCATTAAAGCTAACTACCATTTAAAAAATTTCCATTCTAATGATTCCTATTCCAGAATTTTGTTGTAAATTTAATCATTCCTCTCCTAGCAAGAACTTAATTTAAAGATCTACAAATATAGGGCCTCCCCTAGTCTTTCTTTCACATCTTTTTAAAAACTATTAGACAAGTAGTAAAGCTAGTATGGCCATTGGAAGTTTGACGGAGTAGGAGATCAAGGATGCTACCCCTAAGGGTGATCCTCTTGCAGATTATAAGATCAAGTATAAGCGTGTGTTATGTAAGCATATCTCGTACGATCCATTGGAGATAATGACGGATCGACTATTCAAAGAGCGGGGATTGGAGATGTTTTACAAGCTGGCAAATTTAAAGGCTTTTCCCAACATTGTGTGTGATTTCTATTACAACATGAGGTATGAAGTTCAAGCTGAATGAGGTTTGATCGCTCGTACAACTATACGATATAAGTCAAGGTCTATTAACGTGACTCCCGAGGCTATTGCAAATGCATGGGGAATTCCCCATGAATTACCCTCGGATCTTGATGGTAAGTTTTTCCTTACTCCATATCCGATTCCATCCTTTCACGATATGGTTAGAGAGATTTGTGATGGGCTTGAAAATCCACCAACTAAATTTTGGATTACGAAGACGGAGTTAGAACCGGAGTTTCATTATATTTTATGGTATTTTAAACGAACAAGCATGTCCCAAGAACAAAAATAAATACTTATACCAAGAAATGGTTTATAAACTCTAATGCTTTAAGAAAGGATTTTGGGTTTCTATCCCGGAATTAATCTATGCTAAGATGATAGAGTGTTGGCACACTCTTAAGAAAAATTCATGTGCTTCGATACATACGGATGTGAAGTTGTTATTTCCTTTCCTCATCACGGTGTTAATCGAAGATCAATTGGGTGAATTTTTGGATGCAACAAATGAACCAATGCATACGGGTCCTAAGAAAATTGATCATAATCAATTCTTTAGGAAATCATCCATATATGAGCTAAGAAAGTGGTGGGAAAAGGGATTCAACACATGGAACAATGACTTTATTGAATGTGGTTAAAAGGGGAATATATGAATAATTTGTAGGATTAAGGAATGGATGAAGAATTCTCTAGAATTTTATTTTTTTATTTTTATTTTTATTTCTTTTTCACCAAATCCGTTTAGGATTGGTTCTATCCATGTTTGCATTTATTTTATTTTATTTTATTTTCCAACAATTTTATTTTCTAGGATTGTAGGCCCTTAAGGCCAAATCATGTGTGCTTTTATTAATAAAATTTTATTCCCTTTTTTTAATATGCTTCTTAATTACTATTGTAAGTCACTAATTTACCCTAGAGGGGGGTGAATAGGGTTTAAAAATAATAATCTAACTCTTTTTAATTCTTACTAGCAATTGCTACAAAAAAACTCTATATTAATTTACAAGGTAAATATGCAATGAATACCCCAATTTAATTTTAACAAGCAATTTACCACAATATAAATTAAGCATGCAAGAACACAAAGTAAGGAGATAGAGATAGAGATATTGACACCGTAATTTTTACGAGGTTCGGTAACTCCTACTCCTCGGCTCAAAGAATTCCCTTCCTTGAGACTTTCCCAATCCTCACACTATGGCTCTTCTTTCAATAGGTGAAATATCAAACCTTTACATAAGAGCTAACTAGCTCTTCAGACAATCAAGAGAACAATCCTCTCTTGATACAATTGGCTTCACTCACCCAAGATCACAAATTTTTGTATGCAATCAATATATCACTCAAGGAACAAAAACACTCAAAACCCTAAGGTTTTTATGGAAGATAGATCAATATAAGCTCAAGTGTTTTTAGGTGATATTTCAAGAACTCAAGATATATATATTCTCAAAAGATATTTTCAAGAAGGGAATAAGCACAAAGCTTGAGTTTAAATCTTCAAAATGATTTGAGTGAAAAATGAGATTTATATCTTTCTTGCTATCAAAAGATTTTCCAGAAAGTGCTTGAGAGAAAATAAGAGATGAATGATTTTCAGAAAAATTTCTCACACAAGAACCTTAGGTTTTAATCCATATCTCTTTCTTTATATAGTGCATCACTAGGGTAAAGAGAGTGTATCTCACCCTAGACATTTTGGAGAGTAGGATCTGAAAAGTAGCAAGCAATATCATTTGTTTTTGGGCCAAAATATTGTTTAGAAATACTTTTCCTGAAAATCCTGAAACACCCAGTCGACTGCCTCCATGCTTAGATTTAAAATATTTTCCCCAACGGCTATGGTCAGTCGACTGCCTCAAGAAGACCAGTCGACTGCCTCATGAGCCAGTTGACTGCCTCGGACAGGCCAGTCGACTGCCTCAAGCAATCATAAAAATGTTTAGCTCATTGGTTCATCCAGTCGGCTGCCATTTCATGGCCAGTCGACTAGGTCACTCCAAGAAATATTTTCAAGGTTCGTTTTTGATCCGTTTTGAGTTCGTTTGTTTAATTAATTGAGCTTATAAGACCAATCAACGCATAAGGTACCTTGTTAAAATATTCTCACCCCGACCTATCTACCCCAGGTCTTGAGTCCAGCTTTTGTTCTTTCTTTGACCTTTTTGTCCTTTTCCGAGTTTACGCGAGTTTCCTCATCGCTTGTCGCTTTTTGGTATTAATGATCTTTCCGAATCATTTACTTGTACTTGCTGAAATACTTAGCTCAAAGTCATATTAGTACCAAACACGGTTTTAAATGTTTTGTTAATATCAAAATAAGAGTTATTGTCCGAGAATAAATTTCAAGGCCAACAATCTCTCCCTTTTTTATGTTGACAAAACATTTCGTGTTTACGTGTAAGTGGTGAAGTATCAAGTGATACTCCCCCTCAATGTGTGCATTACATGCTCCCCCTTAGTAAATATATATTTTCAATTTCATACACTTACATGGAGCCACACATAAACATGACTTTCATACACAAAAGCATAATACACGAAAGTGAAAAGCAAACTAACTTCTCTCCCTTTGGCAACATTAAAAGGTGGGAAGTGACGGATGAATAAATAATTTATCATGCTAATACATTAACATCCAAAGCAACATGATCACATAAGAAATGATGTTTAATCTCGATATGCTTGGTTCGTGAATGATGAATAGGATTCTTTTATATATAAAAATAGCGCTTGTAATATCACATTCAATGGGCACATGATTGAAAATAAGTACATAGTCATATGCATAAAGTTTGGGATTTCTTCCCATATCACCAAGGAGTAAAGCCCCCCCTAAGAATGTGCATACAACATATACTCATCAACTAATTTTCTCCCCTTTTGACATTATCAAAAAGAATAGATACAGTTAAGTACAAGAAGAGAATCAAGTTGCATAAGTGAATTGTGATCATAGAATATATCATTTGAAGTAACACAATCTCATATTGTCCATACATTTCACGAATATGCTTAAGATGATTACCAAATTGCAAACATAACTTTGCATTCATGATGGCAATGATGACATGCTAGCAAATGTAACCAATGATGACTAAAACATTTGCTTGCTTTTCATAAACAAATAGGAAAAATAGATTTTCATATATGAAGTACATGTATTAAGTGAATGAGTCAAATGAAAATGATTTAATGCACAAGTGTGTGTGTTTGAATAAAAGCTCAAATCATAAGTATTCAACATACTTTCAAGGCCAACAACTATTTTGGTTTATTTAATTATTCTCTCTCTATTCGATATGATATTGGGTATTGCATAGTGTTTTATTTTTGAATAGATCCTCCAAATCATGTTTGGGGGAGATATGAGCAATATAACGAAACAACGAAAATTACACTTCAAGGGCGGTAACAATTTCTTCCTTGCTTTATTTTTATTTTTAGACCATGAGGACATGGTCCACTTTAAGTTTTGGGGGAAGGAATTAGTTATTTTATGCTTTAAGGGAATGAGAAAATAAAAATTTTGAAAATTTTAAATTTTTTTTTTAAGTTCTTCATTCAAAGTATGTGATTGAGATTTGATATCAGTTGATATGTGTACATGTTATGACTACAAAAATATTATGTATGCAACTACCCTACTCATGAGTATGTAATAGTTTGATTAAATTGATTTTTAAGATGTGGTCCACATGAGTGAATAAATGAGTGAAATTGAAACCGTAAAAGAAAGTCTTGGCCTATAAAGTACACACACACATTCTTTATGGGATAACTAGATGACCTTTGACTATGTAGTTGAAAAAATAGTTTTGTTTCAATGACAAAGGGAGAAGAGGAGTAGTAAAGAATAAAAAAATATATATATATACAAGTAGTATGGAGAAAAGAAAAATATGAAAAAATGAAAAAATGCAAAAGGGAGTTCTTCGATCCATAAAAAAGGGAGAAATCTTATGAGCATAAGTCTCATGGAAGAAGCTCGGGCCTAGTTGGTTGGGACTAAAAATCCTCGCAGGAAAATCCGGAGACTTAGAAAGACAAAAAAGGGATAAAAATAAAAAACATTTATTGAAGTTGTGTCATGGAAAAGCTTGATCAATGAAGTAGAAGAAGGGAGATTAATCTACTATAGAGAATGTTCACAAAAACACGAAAAGATATGTGGATCAACTCTAGAAATTAGCAAGTTTATTTGACCACTGTGGGGACCATTCTTTAAAATTTAATTCATGATAATTATTGTGTATGACTAAGTGGGGATAACTTGTATGCATTTTATTTTGATGAAATTATGGCATTTGCATGACTAATGATTATTTCATTTCATGAGCATACAAGAATGAAGAATCAAAGAATTTATGGGTAGTATATTTAACCCTCACGAGACTTCACTCATCCACTCGGTAATGCTGAGGGGTTTAAAAAGCTTGTTACACATGCTAAGTGTAATCGTACACCTTCATGAAATAAAATTATTAGTTAGATAGTTTAAGTTATTGTACTAAAAACACAATCATCACGAATTTTGAATTGATTGCTAACTGACTAGCAATGTTGAAGTTTCCGGAATTGATAGGAGCCAAATATCATACATTTAAGGCTCCTAATTATACATTGTTATGTTTATGTTTATAATTATATTAGTGCTTTTATCTGATTTTCGTGTTTTAAGATGTTTTAGAACTATGTCATGTAAAGCGAGTTTAATTCGGTAAAATAACTGGATTTGTGACTCAAGATTGTTCAAAAGCCGAAACCATGGATAAAAGACCTAATAAGGACCAAAAATAAGTCACGAATGCGAAAGAAGTGAAGAGGAATAAAGTTGAGAAGAGAACGGAGCAAAGAAGATGAAGCATGAAAATACAAGGTGAAGAACTACCGAGTACACCATGTACTCGGTAGTACGAATGTGAAAACAATTCAAAAGACCTACGCACGTTTTCGCGCCATTGCATGGTCATTATGAAACCACCCAGTACTCGGTGGAATTCTCACCGAGTACTCGGTAAGACCAGATACGGCCAGTGCACATCAGCAACTTATATATCACCTGTGGGACCCGTTTCTGCCAGACTCAACATGAAATGATTTCTAGGCTATTTTATACGCATTATTGACCATCTGTGACAAGATTTTGTACCATTCTTCAAGAAATATCACGATACACATTCCTGACTTAACCGTGAAGCAATCAGATTACCAAAGAAAGATGTCTCTTTTTCTATAAAAGAGAGGGGTCTCCCTTATAATTGTGTGTGTTATATTGGAGTCTTGATACATTGAATTGACAGACTGTTATTGGAGATTTGGGGAAGAATATTAACCATGGAGGTTGTGTCTCCATCAACAATACAAACAACCACTATCATGAACAACTAAACCGGTATCTAGGGTTTTTAACAAAACCATAGCCAAGTAATGTATACTCTTTCTTATTTTAATTGTATAAGGGGAAACTGAAGGACACGTATGTGATGATTATGTAGATGAGTGATTACGTTTGATTTTATATAAGATTCTTCATTTATTCTATGTCTTGTCGTAGATTGAATGAATGTTTTATCTTACACAATCATGGTTATTCAATATGCAGACAGCCACCATTATGAACAACTAAACCGGTATCTAGGCTTTTTCATAAAACCCTAGCCAAGTAATGTAGACTCTTTGTTATTTTAATTGTATAAGGGGAAACTGAAGAACACGTACGTGATGATTGTGTAGATGAGTGATTACTTTTGATTTTATATAAGATTCTTCATTTATTTTATGTCTTGTCTTAGCTTGAATGAATGTTTTATCTTACACAATCATAGTTATTCAATATGGGCTAGAGCTCGGATGCTCAACTCATGATTTTCTAAATAATGGTGGTAATTAACATGCAATCTTGATTTAGACAAATCATGCTTAGAAAAGATAACGAGTGTCATGCTTTTAATTTATGTTAGTAGGAGTAGTTTAGAGTAGATGCATGTACTAGTTATGCTTGTTCAATGATGGATTGTACCAATAATGGATTAATTATTCCTTTTTGGGAATAGGGTTTTGCCAATGTTTGCGACCTTATATCTGATTCACATATGATGGACCGCCTTTTACAATTAAATTACTAGGAGGATATATTATACGGTTAGTGGTGGAGTTAGAAATACCCTACATCTTTATCTCCACTATTTTCAAACACCAAAACCAAAATCTATCTTTACTTTTATATTATTTTATTTCTTGTCAAATTAGTTATATAAAACCAAACAAAAAAATTATCTTTCATAATTTAGTTACAATAATTATAGAATAAGTTGTGAATTCATTAGTCTTTGTGGATTCGATATACCCTCTCTCATTTATACTATAATACAATTGATTCGTGCACTTGCGATAGGGAAAATTAGGTCAAATTTTAAGGGCTTATTTTCACACAATATTATTATTATTTATTACCCAATCCTAGTAGGCTAAACCAATCGAGGTTTAGTCACTGATCAAAAGTTCAAACGTCGAACTGCCCAATATGTTTTATGCTCTAGCTCAATAGGGAAGTGACATGCCTTACCGTAAACAAGCTGATATAGTGTCATATCAATCAGAGTTTTGTAAGTGGTTCTATGCGCCCACAGTACGTCATTTTGCCGCTAAGGCCAATCCTTCAAATCTATGTGCATTGTCTTTTCCAAGAAATTCTTCACTTCCGTGTTAGAAACTTCGATTTGTCCACTCGTCTGAGGGTGATATGGTGTACCGATATTATGAGCGACACCGTACTTGTGACACAAACTTCCAAGAAATCGATTGTCAAAGTGTTTTTCGTTGTCACTGATTGTTAAACAAGTTTTCGCTTTCGAAGTCGGAAAACTCAATATTTTGGAAAATGCATCAAAACATGATTTTGATCGGACTCGTTCATCAATACTAGTTTAGAATAGTTAAATAAGTCATATGAAATCAAAATAATGGAACAAAACTCACCGAATCAAACGAAAATGATGATTCTTCCAAAATTGAGATTCGGAGACTTTTCGAGTTCTTCACACGAATCCGGACAACTCACCAGCTAATCTGACGATCTGATGGCAAGGAATGATGAGGAATCAGATCAATAAATGGTAGAAACAAATATCATGAAGATTGGTGGAAAAACAAGGGAGAGAGAGAAGTTTGAAATAAAACAAACGGGAGAAATGGCCTGACGGGTCTGTTTTATAACAGGCCACTCGCTACGCTTGAAGCGTAGGTCAACATGGCCCAAAATAATTATCTTCGTCTTCAAATGCCATCTTCACCCCTATACACTCTCAAGGCTTCCTACACACCTTTATTTATCCTATTGGTTCAATTTACCCTTCCTACTTAGATGACGACGGTTTCGCGACTCGATTTTACAAACTCGATCTTAAATACATAAATGACTAAATTACTGTCTACAAGTACAAACTAGGATCGAAACTTACTATCAATCACCTAGTAGCAATATTTAATGTCGTTGGTGCGACGTTGTTGCCTCTCAATACTCCAGATCAAACTTATCCAGCTCGGGTGGTTGTTCAGTTAGATCAATCGTTTATACCACACACTCAATTGATTGAACCTCCATGTAGTGCTTCAATCTTTACACATTGAAAACAAAACTCTTTCCAATGTCAAGATCATCGAGCTCCACGGCTCCATGGGGGAAACCTTTGTAATCTTGTATGGCCCATCCCATCTCTATTGGAGTTTGCCAAGAAACAGTTTGAGTCTCTAATTAAATAGCCACACCTTTTAGCAGGTCTCAAAAACTTTCTTTCTAATATGCTTATCATGAAATGCTTTTGTTCGAGCCTTATAAATCCGAGAATTTTCATATGCCTGATTTCTCAACTCCTAGAGCTCCTAAAGTTAGAGTTTCCGCTGTGCACCGGTTTTCATTATATCGAAATTCAATCTCCGAACAACCCAGTATGCTCAGTGTTACAGCTCTATAGGGAGATGACATATTTTACCATATACCATTCTATACGGTGTCATACCAATTGGCATCTTAAACGCAGTCCTATATGCCCAAACTGTACCATTTAGCCTTCTCGGCCAATCCTTTAAATCAGAATGCACAGTCTTTTCCAAGATATTTTTAATCTCCCTATTTGAAACCTCCACTTTCCCTTGTGACTGGGGGTGTTAAGGCGTACCAATTATATGAGTGACACGATACTTTCACACAAAGTAGGAAGAAACTGGTTGTTAAAAAGGCTTCCACCATCACTAATCAACACTCGTGGTATACCAAATCTTGAGAAAATGTTCGATTTCACAAACTCTTCCATCATATCATGGTCAGCACGTTTGGTGTCTATAGCTTCTACCCACTTTATAACATAATCAACCCCCATAAGTATGTACTCCTTCTTATCTGCTTTCGAAAATGGTCCCATGAAATCTACACCCTATACATCAAGCAATTCTACGATCAACATTAGGGTCAGAGGCATCATATCACGTCGAGATATGGATCCCAACTTTTGAAATCTCAGGCACATTTGCAATACTTGAAAGCATCTTTAAATATGGTGGGCCAGAAAAATCCACTCTGCAGCACCTTGTGAGCTGTCTTCTGAGCATTGAATTGCCCGTCACACTCCAACGTATGACAAAATGTTAGTATGCCCTGCACCTCTCTCTCGGGGACGTATTATCTAATAATCTTATCAGAGCAATACTTGTACAGTCGCGGATTATCCCAGATATAGAATTTTACTTGGCTGAAGAATCGGTCCCTCTCATTCTTGGACCATCCTTTTGGAATTCGATCTGTGGCTTTATAATTGACAATGTCAGCATACCACGGTGTTTGTTCCACAATAGCCACATTGAACAGATGTTCATCCGGGAATGAATCCTTAAGAGGAGTAGTTTTCTTTGTGGACTCGACTATAATCCTTGATAAATGATCGATAACAACATTTTCTGAACCCTTCTTATCTTTGATTTCAAGGTTAAATTCTTGCAACAACAGAATCCACTGAATCAGTATGGGTTTAAAGTCCTTCTTGGTTAGCAAATGCCTCAACGCGGCATGATCCGAATACAAAACAACCTTCGTGCCCAATAGATATGATTGGAATTTATCAAAGGAAAACACAACTGCCAGCAACTCATTCTCGGTAGTTGTGTAGGTCATTTGAGCATCATTTAGAGTTCTACTGGCATAGAAAATCGCATATGACAACTTATTCTTTCTCTATCCTAATACAATTCCTACAGCATAATCAGAAGCATCACACATGAGCTCAAACGGCAGAGACCAATCTGGCGGACAAATAATCGAGGATGTTGAGAGTTGAGTACGCAGCTCCTCAAAGGCATGAAGACACTCTTCGTTAAAGATGAAGGATGCATCATTGGCTAGTAAGTTACATAATCGTCGGGCAATCTTGTTAACATCTTTAATAAACCTTCGATAAAACCCGGCATGGCCCAGAAAAAAGCGTATCTGCTTAATAGATGTGGGAGGAGGCAATTTTGAAATTAATTCAACTTGCACTTTGTCAACCTATATCCCTCGCTTTGATACAATATGGCCCAGTATTATCCCCTCTTGAACCATAAAATGCCTCTTTTCCCAACCTAGGATCAGATTCATCTCCTTGCATCTTTTAAGCACCAGTTCTAAATGTTTTAAACAGTCTTCAAAGGTTTCCCCAAAAATTGAGAAGTCTCCATGAACACTTTAAGAAATTTCTCTATGATGTTAGAAGAGATAAACATCATACACCTGGACAAGTAAAACTAGTTTTCTCCTGATGAACAGGATCAATCGCCACTTGATTGTAGTCGGAATACCCATCCAGAAAATAGTAGTAGCTATGCCCGGCTAACCTCTCCAGGATCTGATCAACGAATGGCAACGAGAAATGATCATTCTTGGTCTTCAGGTTGAGCTTCTTGTAATCAATACACACATGCCATCATATGGTCATGCGTTGTGGAATTAGCTCACCTTTTGAGTTTGACACCACTGTGATGCCCGACTTCTTCGGCACCACCTGAGTTGGACTTACCCATGTGCTATCATAAATGGGGTAGATGATACCCGCATCTAATAATTTCACCATTTATTTCATCACCACCTCTTTCATATTTGGATTCAGCATTCGTTGCATTTCTCTCGATGGCTTTACATCCTCCTCAAGATGTATGTGATGCATGCAAATCGAGGAGTCTATGCCTTTCAAGTCAACAACACTCCATCCTATTGCCTCTTTGTTCTCACTCAAGACTTCAACTATATTCAATTCTTATTTTTCTGTCAATTTTGAAGAGATAATCACAAGAAGAGTCTCATCGGGTCCCAAGAAAACATATTTCAGTTTTTCAAGCAATTCCAAGGTAGGAGGAGTAGTTAATGATGGATTTGGTGGAGTATTTGAAACTATCGGAAGTGATTCAACTGGCTCCTACCATGGTTGAGTCTATAATGCAGTCTCCATCTCATCCACCTCTTCATTTTGCAGCTTCTAATATGACTCCCAATCAGCCACTTCCTCATCCGGCCATTCTCTAGTCATAAATGACTCAAGCTCATCCTTCTCCAAGATTTGAGTCACAAAATATACTATGATATCATCAAGTTCATCGCATTCATTAATATGGAAACATTCCCCCGATTCAGGCAATTGGTGGCTTCCTACGAACACATTCATCCGGACCTTCATATTTCTAAAGGTCAAATCCATGGCTCCGGTTCTAGAGTTAATCTATGCATTTGCCATAGCCAAGAATGGTATCCCTAATATCACGGGAAAGTGTTTCTTTGAGTGTTGGATAGGGTCTATATCCAAGACTACAAAATCAATTGGAAAGTAAAACTTGCCCACGTGAACAATAACATCTTTGAGAACTCCCCTTGCCTGCTTGACTGATCGATCAGCAAATTGTAGTACGACCGCAGTAGGACTGAGCTCACCCAACCCTAGTTGTTGGTAGACTAAATAAGGAAGCAAGTTAATACTCATACATAGATCAAGAAGAGCTCTACCAATTTCATGGTCATCGATGACACATGGAATAGTGGGAGCACCGGGATTTTTCCTCTTAGGTGGAGTATCGCTTAAAAGCATTGAACTTACTTGCTCAGTCAAGAGTATTTTCGTTGGATTCTTTAATCTACTCTTTCACTTCTGGGTGCAAAGATCCTTGAAAAACTTAGCGTAAAGTGGTATTTGGGAAATTACATCTAAGAGAGGTAAATTAATCCTGATTTGTCGGAATGTTACCAATATATCAAACTCTTTTAGTTTCTCGTAATTAACCAGCTCTCTCAGACGCTAAGGGAATGACGCTGCCTCCTCATAGCTTGCCCTGTCTAGCTCTTCAAGTAATGTCTGATCGATATTGTCATCCCGTTATGATTGATCCTTCTAGACTCTTTCAGCCTCATTTCTTTGCACTTCTTCAACTTTATTCATTTATGCTCATTTTGCTTCCTTTCTTTTCTGCAACCTCACTTCATGTTCCTCCTCAACTCTACTCTCCACTTCTCAGATTCATGATTGTTTGAACCATCCCATAAGGTTTATTGAAAAATGATCTGAGATCCAGTGCTTGTTGTGGCCTTGGGTTAGCGACCGGCTAACTAAGAAATCTTCCTAGTTCTCTTACAGTCCTCTCATTTGCCATTTGGCCCATCTGCATATGCAATTGCACTAATGATTGGGTATGAATGCCTAACTTGTTATGAATGTCCAGTATAACCTGCTCTAACCTACTAGTATGGAAACTGGGTGGATGAGTTTGGCTTTTTTGAGGCTGGGTTTGGTAGTTATATGGTTGCACAACCTGATTATTATTGAATAACTGAAGATCTTGGGAATTATTTAATGGTTGAAGAGCTTGGGAATTATTGAATGATTCGAGAGCTTACGAATTATTGAATATTCTGGGATGGTAATTGGACTGAGAATTTATGGCCATGATTATTGGTTGTGAGTCAAATGATTGTTGACTCTGTTGGAAACTTGGTTGTTGGTTGTATGATTGTTGTCTCTCAATGAACCTTGGTTGTGGGTATTATGACTATTGTCTGTCTGTGAACCTTGGTTGTTGATTTGGTGATTCTCCTTCTTGGGGTCTTGATGGTGAATTCTCCATATTTATAGATTTATAAGACATGAGTAAATGATTTCTGGCATTTGAGGTGTATGAATTGGTGAAATGAGCATTATTGGAATAGTTCCACGATGCATTTGTATCCGCAGCCATTATCTCCTGACACTCATTTTGAGAGTACTCAGCTTCTACTTCAAATGTATCTCTCAGAGGGGAATGGCTTCGCTGCATAAAATTTTCAATTCTCTCTAATTTATCTCCAAATAATGCCATGGTATCTCTCACATCATCATCCTCCACAACATAAGATTTCTCATATCTCCTATCCTGTTGTCCACCTCTAAACCTCATTTTGATATTGAATTGTGCTTTCACTAATATTATCAAATATCTCCAAAAGTTCTTTAGCTGGCTTTAAGAAAAACTGACCTTGTGTTGTTGCGTCTATCAAAGTCTTATGCGCCTCTCCATGTCCTATGTAGAAATTTTTAGCAATATCCTGTTCAGAAAACCTATGGTGGGAACACTTATACAAAATTTCATTATATCTCTCTCAAACATCATGAAAATATTCACCAGGTAACTAAAGCTTTTGATTACATCTTGTGCTTCAGAGGTCTTTCCTATGGGATAATGTTTTTTAATGAATTCTTTCTTAACGGCTTCCCAATCAATTTTAATTTCTTTTGCCAATTTTATGTAGCGTCTTTTAGCTCTCTCTTTCAATTACCAAGGGAATAATCTCAATCGCAAGTCATTTTTGGACAGATTGTCATACGTAACAGTGGATACGACCTCCAAGAAATCATTAATATGCTAGTATGGGTCCTCTATTCTAAGGCCTGAAAATTTTGAAAGCATATTAATCATGTTTGTCTTGATCTCAAAGTGTTTCGCTCCTTCTTCCTCAGAATAGGAGTTATACGCATTAGGCACGTAATATCCTTTTGGTGATGTCTCTAGTAACCTTGGCGGGTTGGCTATTTGGTCATCCATCGCTTCTTCTTCTGCCTGACATTGACGCTCTTCAATAGCTCAATGTAAACGATGGAGAGACTTTTCGATCTCAGGATCGTACTCGACTAACGCAGTGCTAAAATTAGAATGGGTTGATCTATCGGTCATACGTTACTCAAACAACTATTTTTTTTCTGCAAAATTTTTCTCTCTATTTTTTTTATGGAATAAAATCTAACTAAATTAACTACTTTTAAGCTACTTTAACTACAGAGTACCTGCCAATCACACAAAAACTCTAACTTTAGCTACAACTAAAATAACCCAATGCAAATAAATTACTAAAGTTATTTAAAAAATGCTCAGTCCCCGGCAACACCACCAAAAACTTGATGTGACGTCAGGTGTGTAAAAGTATGTGGTTAAAAATGACACCTTAATGACGCTAGGTTTTACCCTACACAAGCGCACGAATCAATTGTAAAATAGAGATGGCTCGAGTAAGGGATATCGATCCCATAGAGACTAAGATTGTTCACTTTAGCAGTTCAAAAATACTGAATTATATTTTCTGAAAATGGTTTATTTGGTTGGTCAAAGACCAAATTATCTATTTTAACTTAAATTATCTAGAAAGCAAAGTAAATTGGTTTTGATTCAGATGAGAGAGAAAACTAGGGATTTCATCGTTCCACCACTAACCACATAATATAGTTCTTCATTGCATCAACTATAAGAGGGCGATACATAACTGTGAATCAGGTCGTACCGCAAATAGCTAAATACGACCCCAAAAAGGAGTACTATCAACCGGATTGTGATAGCCCATCTCATGACTGACCTAACTAGTGCATGTTAATTATATTACTCTAATCTACTCCTAATGCATGAAAAGAAACTAAAGCATGTCTATTTTAAATCGCCAAGACCTGGCCTGTGTCAACCTAGGGTTTCAAGTTTCATTACCACCATTGTGTAGAAAACCATAATTAAGCATCTGAGTTCCTGCTCATATTGAATAATCATAGTTGTGTAAACTAATACATTCATTCCATCTAAGACAAAAATTTAGAACAAACATAGAATTTTATATTATAAATCAGTACGGTCTCTTAACTACTACAATCATCATAGTCTGATCAACAGTTTCCCCTCGTTATAATTGAAAATAATGAAAGAACTACATTACTTGGCTAGGGTTTTGCTAGAAAACCCTAGATACCGAGTTAGTTGGCCATGGTGAAAGGTGTTTGCATCGTTGATAAAGAAACGATCTCCATGGTCTTTTTCTCCAGATCTCTAGGTTGGAATATGGCTCACAATAACAGCAAGTCTGAATATGAACGTGAGAAAACTCAATGCAGGAACCAGCCAACACTTAATGAATGAACCTCCGAACCCAAACACTTATATATTATCGTGTATATATAGGCAATGGTGTAGAGAGATCCTTTTCAGTCTTTTCACTATAATCCTCATGTAAACCCTAAAATTTGATATATATATATATATATATAAAAGTGTATATACATGTTTATAGAGGTCTGGAGTCACATGCATGTTTTGGAATCGAACCGGGGGTAGAACAGGTAAAAACCATTTAAAGTCACAAAATCTTGTCATAGATACGCATCAAGCGTAGGTCTAAGTGTACATCCCAAGCATAGGTCCAAGTGGAAAAATGTGATTTCCAGCTACTTTTTGAAATAGAAAGTGTAGGCACAAGCGTAGGTGTTTTCTTCAAAACCACTTTTCTTTGTAAATGCACCAAAACGACCGGCTTGAACCCACGATACTTTTTGCTGAATTTGACGGCTTCCGAAAATGTCGTTTTTGCATTCCGGGAGCCATTTTTGTCTCGAACTACCTCTTTGACTCTCCTATTTGAATAGAAAAAACATGCACTACAGTTGATTCACAGACGTTAGCTCTATTTCTTCGTTAAGCTCCTTAAGCATGCTATAACACACAAACAAAAAAAAAATACCAAATAATTGAATGAAATGACGTAACAATAGTGTGTTAAGGGGTCAAAATATCTAATATTTGACACCTACAGTGTGTTACTTAGTGCTTGTTTGGTAGACGGTGTGGTGTTGGTTTTTAGTTTTGGTTTGGTTGGAGTTGGTGTGGTTTTATTTTGGTTCCAAACAATGTTTGGTACAGATGGTTTTGGTGTGAGAAAAAGTGAAACTAAAATACCAAACCATGTTTGGTAGAGTTGGTATGAGCTGAAATTCTAAAACTAATCATATTTGGTAACTTGGAATAGTTTGACATTTTATTTATTTAAAATAACATTTTGTGAATATATATGTTTTAAAAAATAAAATATATAAATATTTAATTATTCATAAATATTTAATTTTTTCAAAATATTTAATTTTTCAAAAATATTTTATTTTTTTGAAATATTTATATTTTTCATAAATATTTTATTTTTTCGAAATATTTAATTTTTCATAAATATTTTATTTTTTCGAAATATTTATATTTTTCATAAATATTTAATTTTTTCGAAATATTTAATTTTTAATAAATATTTAATTTTTTTGAAATATTTATATTTTTCATAAATATTTTATTTTTTCGAAATATTTAATTTTTCATAAATATTTTATTTTTTCGAAATATTTATTTTTTCAAAATATTTAATTTCAAATTTATATATATATATAATATTATAAATGAATAGTGTCAAACCATTGGACCCAACTCCAACCAAACCATCTATTGAGATGGTGTGAAATTTGATGGATTTGGGTCCAATGGAGTGACATTATTCAAACACTCTTTGTCTAACACCATGCTTGTCAAACATGGAGTGGAGCAAAATTTTCAAACCAAACCCAAAAAAATGGCTCCATTCCCTCTACCAAACATGCACTTAATAACAATGAACTCACTTATTCATTTAACAGGATTTTCTTCGGGACCTTTGATGGACTTCTTCTCTTTTGAGTAAAGAGGTCCTTTAGAAACTTAGCATATGCTGGGATTTGGGCAATAATGTCTAAGAAAGGTAAATTAATCTTTACTTGTCAGAATGTTTCCAACATGTCTCTCTCCTTATGCTTACCATACGTAGTCGACTCTCGAAGACGTTGAGGAAAAGGTGTTACCTCCTCATAATTCGCCCTATCCGGCTCTTCTGGTAATGTCTGATCGATTTCTTCCTCCTTTAGGGGTTGATCCTTTTGAATCTCTTCAGTCGCCTTTCACTTGTTAGTCTTCTCTTTAAACTGTCACTCAACCCTATACTCCACTTCCTTTCCATTTCTCAAAGTTGTAACATCTTGGACTGTTTCATGAGTACCTTCAGTGAATGATCCAACCTCCATTACTTGTTTAGTCTTTGGATTTGCCACCGGCTGGTTAGCTAATCTTCCCCCCTCATGCCTATTCATTGCATTCTCTAGTTGCCTACTTGGGTCTCTATCTTCATAATGGATTGAGAATGAGAGTGCAATACAATTTTTAAATATCTCATGGCAATCATCATCTCGTCTTGAAAGCCAGGTGGTCTCGGCGGTGGGATTTAACTTCTTTGGGGCTGAATTTGGTAATTGAGAGGATAAATTGCCTGAGAATTAGGTTGAAAATTCTGAGTATTAAATGATTGTTGGTTCTGAGTGAAATTTGGTTGAGGATTTTTTATATTCTCAGAACGATATGACAGATGTGGACTATTACGCTGACCCGAATTGTATGAATTAAGAAAAAAAGATTATTGTTCGAGTTGGTCCAAACTATATTCGAATCAGCGACAACTATCTGATTGCCCTGATAATCCCAATGGGAAGGCTTAGGTCCTATCGCTAAAACTTCTCTAGGGGCTGATTGACTTAAATTAATGAATTTATCTAACTTTTGTCCCAATGCAGCTATTTGTTCCTTAACATCATCGTTTCTTTCTACTCTGAAAAGACCTTCATATTTTCTACTAACTTCGTCTCTAGCACACATTTCGGACTCATGCTGAAGCGATTAATCGTTCACATTATCAAACAACCTCAAAACTTCTTCTACTGGCTTCAGTGTAAACTGACCTCCCACTGCTTCATCTATCAATTTTTTGTGAACCTCATTAAATCCAAGATAGAAGTTTCGCACCAAATCCTGATCTACAAATTTGTTATGGGGACACTTCCTCAAAATCATATTGAACCTATCCCATTCATCGTGGAATTACTCACCGGGCAACTCTCTAAAGTAGGTAATTGCATGTTGCACCTCATGAATTTTACCTAGTGGATAATATTTAAGCAAAAATTCATATTTTAGGCTCTCCCAATTGATTTTTATTGGGCTATTATCAGGAAACCCCCATGTGGTTTAAAAAAAGATTAATTTTCCCGCTTCCTATACAGAAAACCCCCTTGATGTTAATAAATTTGATCAACTTGCCCCCTTCTCTACAATTTTGGACAAAACTGCCCTTCAAACTAGAGGGGGTTTACTGATAAACAATTGTTTTACTTGTTTATGCGGGAAAAACACATTAATGCGGAAATAATTTTATTTGGGAACTACTAATTAGGGTAAAAAATAAAACAATTAAGTCCGAAACATAAAAAATATTTTCAACTACAAATAAGATTTTTTTTTTTTCGTTTTAAACTCTGTTTTTAATATTTTACTATAAATGAAATTTTTTTTGATTTATGCCCAAGAAAAACATTAATGCCAAAATAATTTTTTTTTGGGTACTACCAATTAGGCAAAAATATAAAATAAATTAAGTCCGAAATATAAAACATATTTCGAACTACAAATGAAAATTTCTTTTCCCTTTTAACTTTGTTTTTTATATTTTACTATGAACGAAAACGAATTTTGATTTATGCCGAAATAAAAAAATTAATGCATCAATATTTTTAACTTTCCAATTACTAAATACTTTTTTGGCATAAATCATTTTTTTTCATTTATTGTAAAATATATATATTTAAAAATTTTAAGATGAAAAAATAAATCTCATTTGTAGTTCAAAATATTTTTTATATTTCGGACCTAATGTTTTTATATTTTACCCTAGTTGGTAGTTTAGTTAAAAATATTGGTGCATTAATTGTTTCTTTCAGCATAAATCAATTTTTTTCATTTTTAGTAAAATATAAAAAACAAATTTAAAAACGAAAAACAAATCTCATTTGTAGTTTGAAATATTTTTTATATTTTACCCTAATTGGTAGTTCCAAGAAAAATATATTTTGGCATTAAAGTTTTTTTCGGCATAAATCTATGTTTTTTTTTCGTTTATAGTAAAAAATAAAAAACAAAGTTAAAAACAAAAAAATAAATCTTATTTGGAGTTCAAAATATTTTTTATATTTCAGATTTAATTGTTTTTATATTTTTGCCTAATTGGTAGGTGCAAAAAAAAAATTATTTCGGCATTAATGTTTCTTTTCGGCATAGGCGGTGGTTTCTTCGAAATATGTTCCATCCTTGATTCGTGATGCAATTATTGCTGCCTCTAATGAGATTATACGCATGATCCAAGATAGTTCTCCTAACAACCCTAATGGTGTGCAAGCTAGGGTTTTATCTCCTAGCATTATTAATGATTCTTCAATCATTAATGACATGCAAGGTGTGAATACGAATGCAAATAGTAGGGTTTCAGGTGCAAAACCAGTGGTCATTAATGATGGAGAATCCTCATGGGCTCAAAAGCTTTATAAATCTGTTGAGGTATCTAAGATGAAGCTGTGTTATTGTCCACCTTGTAAGGAGAATCCTCATGTCGTTGTTCTACCTGCTCAGGTTTCGCAGATGATTGGGAGCAATGTTTAGTGGGTTATTTTATTGATAAGCGTTTGCCATTTTTAAATGTTGAATCCATTGCTAAAATGGAGTAAGAATGGTCTGTGTAAGATTTAGAGTTTGGATGGTCACTTTTTCTTATTTCAATTTGGCTCTACTCAGGAGAGGGATGCAGTCATTGAGGGTAACATTTGGCATTTTGTCAATCACCTAATGATTTTGCTGAAATGGAGACCTGATCTCATTCTTCAAAAGTATGTGATAAAATCAGTTCATGTTTGGGTCAAGCTCTATGGTATAGCTCTTAATTACTGGAATGCAGATGATATAAGTATCATTGCTAGTGTGGTGGGGAAGCCACTTTATATGGATGTTATGACTGAGAATCGATCTCGTTTGCCTTACGTTAGAGTTTATGTTGAAATTGATGTTACATCTGAGTTTCTGAAGGAGGTTATTGCTCAAATGGATGATGGGTGTTACTTCCCAGTTAAGGTGGAATATCAGTGGATGCCTCAAAGGTGTTTACATTGCAAGGTATTTGGGCATAGTTCTTCTAAGTGTCCTAAGACTCCTTCTCAAGTTTCAACGCAGGATAAGGCTAAGCTTCAGCAGGAGTGGAAAGTTGTTGGCAAGAAGGGTGTTGCTTCTGGTTCTGAGCATTGTTCAACTATTATGATGCTCTTCAGAATAAGAAACATGTTCATGAGGTTAGTGCGAAGGATGTTGATGGTGTTACAGAAGGTGTGCAAATTCCAGAATTCCCCACTTCCAACAATTTAGTTGCTCTTCAAGTTGAGGATGATACTCCTTCTCAGTTTGATTCAGTAGGTATTGTGGAGGTGCAGGATGTTGACAACGATACTCATGTTCTAGGTTCTGGTGATGATGTTATTGGTGGTTTAAAGGTTGATGTTTCTTCCAATGACAAAGAGACTAATGACATTGTTGCGGACATTGCAATTGCTGATATTACTAAGGATTCTGAGGTTTCTGTTTATTTTCAGGATTCAATGATCACTCCTTAGGTGCTTAAAAGTAAGGATACTAGAGGTCAGAAGGCTAAAGCAAAGGTTCCTAAGCCTAGTGTTATGGGTGTTAGAACCAGGAAGAGAGGTTCTTCAGGTATTATTTTGATTTTTGTATATAGTTCTCATGATTTTTTGAATTTGGAATATTAGGGGATTAAATTCTCCAAATAAGCAAGCTAAAGTCAAACATGTAGTTAGGAGTAAAGTTATGCCTCTGTTCTGCTTGGTGGAGACCAAGGTTAAGTTTGTTCATGTTTCTAGATTATTGGAGTCCTTGTGTCCTGGCTAGGGTTTATTGCATAACTATGATATTTCTGATGGAGGTAGGATTTGGGTGTGTTAGGATGTTACCAAGCTTTCTGTTAATCTTCTTTTGAACTCCACTCAATTACTTTTATTTTCAATTAAAAGCTTGGATGGGAAGCTAGATTGTGTAGGAGGATTTGTGTATGGCCTTAATGATACAAATGGTATAAGATATTTATGGAGGGATGTCCTTAGTAGTTCTCCTAATTTTTCTCATTTGCCCCTTTTCTTTGTTGGGGATTTCAATGCTATGAGATTTCCTCATGACAATTTTGGTTGTTCTCAAGTGTGGAACGGTAGTATGCAGGAATGTGGGGACTATTTAAATGTCGCTTCTCTTATGGATCTCAAGTTCTCTGGTCTTTAGTTTTTTTGGAATAATCATTCAGTTTTCCGGAAACTTGATAGGGTGGTTGGTAATGAGCTTTGGTCCACTATTTTTCCTCATTTTGAAGCTGTTTTTGAGCCTGGAGGATTTCTGATCATGTAATCATTGTTCTAAAGCTTGAGACTCCTATTCTGAAGTCAAGTATTCCTTTCAGATAAAACAATCATCTTTTGAAGCATCCTCAATTTATGTTTGTGGTTCAGCAACTGTGGAATTGTCATGTGCATGGTTCCTTCATGTTTGAAGTGACTCAGAAGTTGAGGCTCTTAAAGTCTAAGTTGAAGAGGCTTAACAAAGAGTCTTATAGTGATTTGGCCACTCAAACTAAGAATTCTAGGTCTCTTTTACTTAGTGTTCATGCTCAGGTTGATGGTGATCCTGGTAATGCTATTTTGAAGATTCAAGAAAAAAAAGCTTTATCTTCTTTTCTTCACCTCGTTGTTGCTGAGGAGTCCTATTTTAAGCAACTCTCTAGGGTTAAGTGGCTTCATTTGGGTGATAAGAACACTTCTTATTTTCATAAGATGGCAAACTAGAGAAAGAGGTGCAATGGTATCTTCTCCGTCACCTCTACCACTGGTGCAAGATTGGAGGATCATATTCAAGTTAGGGAAGATATTATTGGCTTTTACTCTAGACTTTTTAATGGTGGTTCTCATTCTTTAATTCCCATTTTGGATCAGTTAGTTGTAACTCCTCTTTTAGGGGAACATATTCATCAATTATCTAATCCTATTTCTGATGATGAGATAAGGGCAACCATATTTTCTTTAAAGAGTGACAAGGCTCCAGGTTGTGATGGTTATAATGCATGTTTTTATAAGCATGCTTGGCCTATTATTGGAAAGGACATAACTAAAGCAATTCAAGCTTTTTCCCACTCAGGTCAGCTTTTAAGGGAGGTGAATGCTACTACCATCACTCTTGTGCCAAAAGTGGACAATCTCACTCTTGTGTCTGACTTTAGGTCAATCTCATTGTGCATTACTTTGTATAAGTACATCAATAAGATAATTGCCAATAGAGTTATGGTTTGTCTTGGTAATTGTATCAGTATGAATCAAGGTGCATTTGATCCTAGTAGAACTTGAAATTACCTAGACGATTAATGAAACTAGCCTTGAAGGGTGGTGAATAGGTTTTTAGTTGATTTAACGATCAATTAAAATTATCTAGAGGAAATTCAATTTTAATCAATCACAAATCCTAATTTTCTAATCAAATAAATCAAGCAATTATAAATATAAGTGCAAAAAATAAATCATGAGAAGACACAAAGAGTTTATACATGGAAAACCTAGGAAAAACTCCAAGTAAAAACCACAAATACACTCGGGTATCGATACACTATGAATCAGAGAATTTTTACAGACTCTATGAAAACAGAACTTACAACAACTGTAACTAGTTCTTCTTCACTCGACGTCTGATAGTCCAGATTCACTTGCGCTCCACGAAGCTCTTGTTCCGATCTTCGTACTCAGACAGCTCCGCTTCTCAACGGATCAAATCACCACGCAGCCTTCTGCTTCGATCTTCGTACTCAGATGGCTCCGCTTCTTAAAATGGATCAACCCAACCATGTTATAATTAGCGGTGTGTAGATTTTTCATAATCTAGGTCATTCAATCATGCATAAGATCGTTGATGTAGAAGCATGATAGAATCAACTCCGAAACAAGAGAGAACTAGAAGAATCACTCAATGATAATTTCTCTCACTATCTCTATCTCTGTAGAAGAATATGAATATGTAGAAAACTTGCAGAGATCTCTCAATGGCTCAAAGGTTACCTCCCATCTATAGAAGACCTTGGTATTTATAGACAATGATGAAGCAAATCTAAAGTTCGCCATTTCTCGTAATTTCACACCCCACTAAGATAAACCCTATATTCTTATGTACATAGGTAAAAATTCACAGCCACGAACAAATCAGGGCAACAAAGGAAATTTATGATTTTAAAATCACCCTACCGCATCTACGCCTTATGTTAAAACACTTTTGAGTATTGTTTATTCATGGCATGTTCTAGACAATAACCATGTTGAGTGTTAGATAGGTTATGTTGATTTCAACGACATCTACAAGCTACAACAAAAGGCAATAGTGAAGAATACAAGTGAAATGCAAAACTGAGCGTATCTTGGAAAAACGTCTCCCGGAGGGCGAAAATAGCATTTTTCGAAGCCGTCACTTCAGGAAAAAAGTATCGTGGATTCAAGATGGTCGTTTTGAGAAAATTATTTTTTAAAATTTCCCTTAGCATAATTAACACATGCCGTAAATGCGGGTTTTGGTTTTCTACTCACCCGGGATACAGAAAAGAGGCAACCTACACCTAAGCCTACGCTTTCAGAAGTGAAAAGTAGCTGGAAAGTAGAGTTTTACGCATGAATGTACGCTCCTAGATGCTTGGAGCGTACCTTAAAGCGTAGCTAGGATACGCTTCAAGCGTAGCAGTGGCAGAATTTTTAAGAATTTTCTAATATGTTGCCCGTTATGCCCCAATTTTGATCTAATGATTTATGGACGACTCCTATACCTTGGGATACATGAAATACACTTAATATACATCATAGATTATGCTTTTGATGAGATGGATGTGAAATTACTAGAAACAGCGAACTTAGGATTTGTTTCATCATTTTCTATAAATACCAAGGTCTACAAGAGAGGAGGCTAGAGCTTTGAAGAGATATTTTTATGAAGTATTCTATCATTCATATTCTTCTACAGAGTTATTGATATAGATAAAAAATATCATTGAGTGATTTTTCTAGTTCACTTTTGTTTTGGAGTTGATTCTATCGTGCTTCTACATCGACGATCTTATGCACGATTGAATCTTCTAGATTTTGAAAAAATTTACACACCACTGATTGCAACATTATTCTTTCAATCCGTTGAAGAGAGGAGTCGTCTGAGTGCGGAGATCGAGGTAGGAGGCTTCGTGGTTATTCGATTTGTTGAGAAGAAAAGTTGTCAGAGTACGGATATCCGAGTGAGAGCTTCGTAGAGGGTGAGTGAATCTAGAATTTCAGACGTCGAGTGAAAAACAACAAATTACAGTGGTTGTATGTTTTATTTTCATAAAGTCTGTACATATTCTTTAATTCATAGTGCATCGATACCCTAGCATATCCGTGGTGTTTACTTGGAGTCTTTCCAAGATTTTCCACGTAAAAATATTTGTGTCTTCTCATTATTTTATTTCTGCACTTATATTCATATTTTCTTGATTGATCTAATTTGAGAATTGATTAGAGAATTAGGGTTTGTGACTGCTTAAAACTGAATTTCTGTTAAATAATTTTAATTGATCATAAAATTGACAAAAATTCTATTCATGCCCCCTCTAGGATGTTTTCATTAATCGTCTAGGTAATTTCAATTGGTATCAGAGCTAGGTTAACTAATATCGTAACAGGTTTCCATAACCTAGGTGGGCCTATTCATGAGACTACCATTGTAAATAAAATCCTTAGGTCTCTTCCTGAACATTTTCTATCAAAGATCACTATCATCTCAGAGGTCATGAGTCTTAAATAAGTTAAGGTTGAAGAATTGACTGGAAATTTAAAATCTTATGAGATGGAGATGTTCAAAAATCCCCCTAAGAAGGCTAGTGGCACAAAAGATAAGAGCATAGCTTTGAAAACCACTAGGGAAGATCATGTTGAACCTGATGAAGAAAGTGAGTTAAGTCTAAATGATATTGTCATGTTTTCTACGAAGTCAAACAAATGTTTTAAGGCTAAGCAGAATGGCAAAGGACAAAATTTTGGGGATAAGTTGGGTGAGTCTAGAAGTAGAAATAATACTCAAACTAGGAAGGACAAGTCTGATTCTAAAAACAAGAAACCCCGATGTTTTGAATCTCAAGGGTATGGTCAAATAGCTGTAGAGTGTGCAAACATTTTGAAGAAATCCAAAGGATTAGCTATTAGTTGGTATGATGAATCTTACAATGGATTAGCTAGTGATGCGACTGACTCGAAAGTAGGTGGTAAGTCTAAGCACTTCACCGTGTTTATTGCACAGAGCAAGGAAGTCAGAGAAGTTGCTACAAGTTGGGCGATGTCTAAAAAAGAAGGTTCTGAGAGTGATGAAGGTTGTGATGATACGCTTCAAGAGTCTTATGACAAATTACTTGATAAGACCGCACAACTTCCTAAAAATCACATCAAACTTTTGACTAAGAGTCTTAACATGGACAAAGAATTACATTCTTCAAAAGATTAATTAGTCATTAGTTATCAAACTCAAAATCTCCTACATATTCATAAGGTCAAGTTGGTTGAGGATTTGAAGAAATCTGAACTAGAAGGAACTCAAGTGTTGAAGTTGGTAGATGATCTCAATAAGGAAGTGGTTAAGAAATCTACTAAGATTGAGAATTTGAAAAAAGAACTGAAAGATGCTAAATTAACTCTTTGTAAATTATCTAGAGGAACCCTTAAGCTTGATGAGATGTTGAGTAAGGGAAAATTAGTAGGAAATACAAAGGGGCTGGAATTTGTTGGAGTAACGCCAAATTTGAATGTTGTTGCTAAAACCACATTTGTAAAAGCCTCACATATAGCGTCTAGTTCTTCACAAGGAAATTCAATTTGGAATCTTGATATTCAAGTCTATGTCAAAAGACCTATTGAAAGCAAGCATTTCCTTACCTATAGATATACTAGGAGCTTGACTGATAGAGTTCAGAGGTTTGTTCTTGTATGTCACCACTGTCAGAGGTCACATTTGACCGAGGTAATCAAAGCTGAAAAGGAAGGTGTTGAAGTCAGTGAAGGAACAAAAAACCCAACAAGGAGATAGTGTCTATGATCAAATTCGAATATTGAATGAAGAAGTGAAGAATTTGTCAAGACTGGAAAATGGAACTCCGAAGATGAAGAAGGCCTGGGTCAGAAAAGGTGAGCTATATTGTTTTGTAGTTCATACTACCCTTAGAGCATACAAGTCTACTTCTTGGTATCTGGATAGTGAATGATCGAGGCATATGACTAGAGATAAGTCATTTTTTGGATTTCTCGAGAAGTTTCATGGTGTGATGGAAAGAATTCAATGTTAGAGAAAAAGGTACGGTTGTGATTCCTTGTCTACCTAAACTAGAAGATATGCTTTATGTAGGGGGTCATAAAGAAAATTTGTTGAGCATAAGTCAAATATGTGATAACAATCATAATGTCACTTTTTCTCCTGATAAGTGTTCGATCATTGACTGTTCTGGGAATTACGTTCAACTGATAATTGCTATTGAATTGTTCCTAGTTTGGAATTATAGTGCAATAGAGTTAATCTTGATGAATTTGAAATCTGGCATCAGCCGATGGGACGTGTTAATTTTCAGGAATTAACAAAAATTACTAAGAGTGAAATTGTTAAGGGAGTCCCTAAGCTTGGTTATGCAAAAGGGATTGTGTGCGGATCATGTCAGAAGGGTAAATAAGTCAGATATCAGCATAAAAAGACAAATATCATTGGTAATTCGAGACCTATGGAGCTATTGCATTTTATTTAATAAGTCCCACTAGGACAATGAGCAAAAGAGGAAAGGATAATATGATAAAAAATAAAAATGCAAAAAGCAGTTCGTCAATCCAAAAATGAGAGATAACTGATGAGCATAAATCCCGTGGAAGAAGCTCGGGCCCAGTTGGTCAGGACTAAAACTCCTCACTGGAAAGTTCGTAGCTTAGAAAGACTAAAAGGGATATGGTGAAAAAGTTGAAAAGATGAAAAGGAGGAAATTGTATGTCAAAGAGAAAATTTATTTTTGACTTCTAGTTTGGACCTTAGATTGAATTATCATCACGGTTGGTGCACAGATTATCAAGTTTAGTATGTATTGTTTTCATTTTACCTTAGTGCTTGCACATGAGAATTTTCATATATATATATTTGCAAAACTTGACTTGTGCATTTTTAAGTCTACAAGGTATGTGTGTTGATTTTCTTCTATACCGTGTGTATAATGGCTGAGATAGATCTGAGAATATGATGTGTTAATAATTTACTTTGTGTCTCTACTTCCTTGCTCACAGATTTCTAAAAACAAAAGTATTTTATTTTATTTTTATTCATGATATTTTGCATTCATGCATTAGTATTAGGGTCATGCATAGTAGAGATTTCTGTTAAATAGAGAATTTGGATATAATCTGATAGAGTTCTGTATCTTGGTGTTTTTCTTTTCGTATTTCCTTACATCTCTCTACATTATAGGTATTGTATATATATTTTGTTTTCTTAACATTTCAGTGACAAAAATAGGGATAAGTATTAAGTAAAGGGGAGAGATTGCTGGGTTAAAAGGGAGATGTTTTTTTTTAGCAAGGGGGAGTTTATTATTAGGGGGAGAATGATGATCATTATGTTGGTTTATATCTGTTTTCCACACTCGCGTTTAATGGTTTGTTCAGTGTTGTAATTACAGGATTGGTCGTCATGAAAGTAAGGTGACAGTTTATATCTATGTTTGTCGATGTGTGTTCATAGGTATAGATGTTATGTTTTTATTTGCGAGGCTATATTGTAAAACATGGTTTTGTCTCAGAAATGCCAAGGGGGAAATTGTAAGAACACTTTTGAGTATTGTTTATTTATGGCATGTTCTAGACAATAACCATGTTGACTGTTAGATATGTTGTGTTAATTTCAATGACATCTACAAGTTACAACAAAAGGCAATAGTGAAGAATACAAGTGAAATGCAAAAATGAGCGTATCGTGGAAAAACGTCTCCCAGAGAGCGAAAATAGCATTTTCCGAAGCTGTCACTTCATGCAAAAAGTATCGTGGATTCAAGACAGTTATTTTGGTACAGTTGAGGAGAAAATTAGTTTTTACAAAAATGCCTACGCTTAAGCCTATGCATTCAGAAGTGAAAAGTGGCTGAAAAAATGGAGTTTTACGCTTGAAGGTACGCTCCAAGCTACGCTTGGACCTATGCTTCAAGGTTAGCTGCGGCAAAAATTTTGAGAATTTTCTGATATGTTACCCGTTATGCCCCCATTTTGATCTGATGATATATGGACGACTCCTATACCTTGGGATACGTGTAATACAGATAATATACATCAGAGATTTTGTTTTGCTGAGATGGGTGTGAAATTACTAAAAATGGAGAACTTAGGGTTTGCTTGATCATTCTCTATAAATAACATGGTCTACAAGAGAGGAGGCTAGAGCTTTGAAGAAAGATTTTTCTACAGTATTCTATCGTTCATATTCTTCTACAAAGTTTTTAATATAGAAAGAAACTATCATTTTTTTGTGTCTTCTCATTATTTTATTTCTCCACTTATATTCATATTTGTTTGATTGATCTTATTTGAGAATTGATTAGAGAATTAGGGTTTATGACTGATTAAAATTGAATTTTCGTTAAATAATTTTAATTGATCATAAAATTGAAAAAAGGTCTATTCCCCCCCCCCCCCCCCCCCCTCTAGGCTGTTTCCATTAATTGTTTAGGTAATTTTACCTTGGGCATAGATCAGGCTTAGGGGTCAGACGTAGCCCAGGCGTAGATTTTCACTTTCTAGCCACTTTTTGCTTCTGTAGGCACAGGTCAAGCGTAGGTATTTTCATGGAAACCACTTTTCTCCGCAACAGCACCAAAACGACCCTCTTGACTCCCCGATACTTTTTATTAAATTAACGACTTTGGAAAATGCCATTTTTTCCCTCTTGGAGAAATTTTTACTCAATACGCTCACTTATACACTTCACTTATATTGTTCACTACTTTAATATTTGATTTCACCTTTATCGAATCTTGTAAATGTCGTTGAAACCAAACCGACCTGTCTAACACTCAACATGATTTTTGTCTAAAACATGCCATAAATAAACAAAACTCAAAAGTGTTCTTACAATCTCCCCCATGGCATTTCTGAGACAAAATCATGTTTTACAATATAGCCTCACAAGTAACAACATAACATTTATACCTATGAACACCCACCGACAAACATAGATATAAACTATCACCTTATTTGCATGACGGACTACCAATCTTGTAACCACAACACTGAACAAACCATTAAACACAGGTGTGGAAAACAGATATAAACCAATAGAATTATCATCAAAAAAGCATAACAATAATGCAAATAAAATGAACATCATTCTCAAACTCCCCCTTACTAAAAACTTATCCCTCTTAATCAAACAATCTCGGACTTAATACTTCTCCCCATTTTTGTCACTAAAATGTCAAGCAATATCAACAATGTAGAGAGATGCAAAGAAGTACTCAAATAAAAATCCAAGATACAAAACTCTATCAGATCATATCCAAATTCTTAGATTAACAGTACTATGCATGACCCTAATACTAATGCATGAATGCAGAAAATCATGAATAAAAAATATATATTTTTATTTTTAGAAATTTATGAGCAAGAGAGTAGAGACAACAAGTAAATCATTAACATATCATATTCTCAGATCTAACTCGACCATTATACACACAGTATAGAAAAAAATCAGCATACATACCTTTTACACTCAAGAATGCACAAGTCAAGTTCTGCAAATATATATATGAAAATTCTCATGTGCAAGCACTAAGGTAAGATGAAAACAATACTTACTAAACGTGATAATCATCGCACCAACCGTGATGATAATTCGATCTAAGATCCAAACTAGAAGTCAAAAATAAAAAATACTTTCTCTTTGTCTCATAATTTCCTCATTTTCATCTTTTCAACTTTTTCACCATATCCCTTTTTCTCTTTATAAGCTCCGGACTTTCCAGCGATGATTTTTAGTCCCGATGACGCCGGACAGAATAGAGATTATTCTGCAGGCTAGTGTAGTAGGTAATTTGCAAGGAAAAGAACAGGAGAATTGGACCCAAAATTTCAGAGAACACACTGGAATTCAATAAAATTGTTTAAAATCAAGAATGAATAAAAAACAACCCACAAGCCGGGTTTAAATAGCTGAAAATCGACTCCTAATGGGATTTTTGCCAAAAATAGCAAAACCGTAAGAGTCTTACCAAAACGAAATACTGAAAGAAATCAAAAGATTGCCAAAAATTTGGCCCAAATCGGGTTCAGAATCATCTCCTAATTGACAAATAAAATATTACCATAAATAGCAAAAATAAACTAAAAATAATGATTTGAAAAGGAAAACAACGGATTTGGGGTTCGAAACGGTGGCCACGACATCCGCGTCGAGAATAGCTTTCCGAATTGGGGTCACGGGCGCAAATTGGACACTTGTAGCTTCAGTTATGGCCAAAAAACCGACGCATGCACGGAAACTACCACAATTAGGCTAGATCACGATTTCTTGCCATCCTTGCGCTGATCCTCCCGCTCCAGGTAATCCAACGCCACCAATGAGCAATCTGACAGCTCAGCATCATCTGACTCGAATCCCCCTGCATCACCCGACCAACTGGGCCCAAGCTTCTTCCATGGGATTTATGTTCATCAGTTATCTCTCCTTTTTGAATTGAAGAATTGCTCTTTGCATTTTTATTTTTTATCATCTTATAATTTCCTCTCCTTTCACCATTACCACAACATTCATACACATGCAAAAGATATTTCAAGCATAGACCAATCTAGCATAGCTCATTAACCTTCATACCATTTCGGGTTAAATGAAAAAATTAACAGATTCAGCAAGCATTACAATCATCATCGAAGCAACTAGCACCTAAGATTAAAGTTTTGTAACATGAAATAATCATGCCTAGTGATCATCCAAAAATTTAAGGTCAGGTTGATACTTCTACTTCACATATGCATAATTAGACAAGTAAATGTGAAAATATAGTAAAATATGACAACTTGTGTACTTTAGCCAAGTTCAACATTCCCAAAACTTTTAATTTATAATTTTTTATTAAAATAAATGCATGCTTAAATATACTACAAATGCATGATTACCTATTAATTCTAGGAAAATAATGCAATTTGTTCCTAGAATGATAGATAAGAAGATATCTATTCTAAAGAAAGCATAACAATAAATTTCCTATGATTAACATGCTTTTGAAAATCTAATGGTTTTGTAAAGATATCTGTCAATTGAGAATCTGTGGATATAAAATCGAGAGACACTATACCATCTTCAACAAGATCACGAATAAAATGATGTCGAGTATCTATATGTTTTGTCCTGGAGTGTTGAACAGGATTTTTAGAAATATTTATTACACTCGTGTTATCACAGAACACAGTCATCATGCCTTGTGAAAAACCATAATCCTGCAGCATCTGACGCATCCAAAATACCTGAGTACAACAACTACCAACTGCTATATACTTAGCCTCAGCAGTGGAAGGAGAAACACAATTCTGCTTCTTGTTATGCCAAGCAACTAAGCAATTACTAACATAGAAACACCCTCCACTTGTACTTTTTCTATCATCTACATTACTAGCCCAATCGACATCAGAAAAACATGCAATATCAGTATGAGTACCTGATGGATACCACAATCCATAATTCACTATCCCTTTGACATATTTGATAATCCTTTTCACAACAGTAATATGAGACTCCTTAGGACATGATTGGTAACGTGCACACAAACCAGCACTAAAAGCTATGTCAGGTTGACTAGCAGTCAAGTACAACAAACTCCTAATCATACTCCTATAAAGTGTAGGATCGACATATTTGCCTTTAATATCTATGCTAATCTTGACACTAGTACTCATGGGAGTGCGAGCATCCTTAGCCCTTTCCAAACCAAACTTCTTCACCAATTCCAAAGCATACTGTATTTGGGAAATGAAAATCCCATCACTCAACAGTCTAATCTGAAGCCCAAGAAAGAAGTTCAATTCACCAATCATGCTTATCTCAAATTCATGTATCATTTGATCTCCAAAATAATGAGCAAGTTTATCAGAAGTTAAACCAAACACAATATCATCAACATATATTTAAGCAACAACTGTATCACTCTCAATTTTCTGAATAAAAAGTGTTTTAGCTACTCCCCCTCGAATAAAACATGTTCCCAACAGGTAGTCGGTCAATCATTCATGCCAAGCTTTAGGAGGTTGCTTTAGCCCATACAGAGCCATTTTAAGCTTATACACATTATCAAGACAATGAGGATCTTTAAATCCTTTTGGTTGCTCCACATACACCTCCTCATGAAGAATGCCATTCAAAAACGCACTATTTGCATCCATCTCATACAACTTAAATCCAAGATGACATGCCATAACAAATAAAATTCGAATAGATTTAAGCCTAGCCATAGGAGCAAAAGTCTCATCAAAGTTTATACCCTCCAACTAAGTATAACCTTGAGCAACAAGCCTAGCCTTTTTCCTAACAACTGTACCATTTTCATCCTTTTTCTTCTTGAATATCCATTTGGTACCAATCACATTTATCTCTTTAGGTCTAGGCACAAGATACAACACATCATTCTTAAGAAACTACTGAAGTTCTTCTTGCATAGCATTTATCCACTCATTATCTTGAAGAGCTTCTTTGACATTTTTAGGTTCCAAGAAAGATGTATAGCATGCATACGAGACCTCATTCCTAGCCTTTCTCTGGGTCACCGTCATCTGATTAACAGATCCTATAACATTATCCAAAGGATGGTACAATTTTACCCTAGCAGATGGTTCTTTAAAAGGAGTAGCCTGAACATCACAAGTTCGATCATGCGATTCTATAAAACTAGAACTATCATCATGAACCACGTTGTCGCTTTATTAACATCTAAAGAATCATTTCCTAACTGAAAGAATGGTTCACTATCTTCCTCCTCAACAGACATTAGTGGCTCATCAACACATGAATTATCAACCACTATAGTAGCAGATTCCATCATCGTTTGAGTTCTAAGGTTAAAAACTCTATATGCTGACTAGTTAATGAATACCCTAGAAATATTCCTTCATCACTCTTAGACTCGAATTTCCCAATAGATTCACGATCTCTAAGAATATAGCATTTTGCTCCAAAAATCTTGAAATATTTCACATTAGGTTTCTTGCCATTCAACAATTCATAGGGAGTTTTTAAAGTGTCAAGCCTAAGATAAACTCTATTTAAAGTGTAACACGTGTTCACCGCCTCGGCCCAAAAATACCTAAGAATCTTCCTTCCATACAACATAACATTAGTCATCTCTTGAAGAACTCTATTCTTCCTCTCAACCACTCCATTTTGTTGTGGAGTACATGGTGCTGAAAATTCATGTTTTATTCCTATTTCATCACAAAAAGTATCAATTCTTGAATTTTTAAATTCCTTTCCATGATCACTCCTTACTCTAGTAACAGGATAATTCTTCTCAATACGAATTTTTAAATAATTTTTTCTAAACTTTTCAACAGCTTCAGACATATCACCCAAAAATTCAACTCATGTAAATCTAGTTTAATCATCCACCATAACAAAGATATAGTTCTTACCACCTTTGCGCATGGTCCGAGTGGGACCCATCAAGTCAATATGCACCAATTTTAAAGGTCTGGAAGTACGAATGGTATTTATCTTCTTGTGCTGACATCGAACTTTTTACCCTTCTGACACGGTCCACACACAATCCTTTTTCCAAAACCAAGTTTAGGGACACCTCTAACAATTTCACTCTTAGTAATTTTCGTCAAATCTCAAAAATTAACATGTCCCATTCGCTGATGCAAAATTTCAACTTCATCAAATTTAACTCTATTGTAAGATAACTGAGAATCAGGAACAATGCAATAATAATTATCAGATGAGCGCATACCTTCCATAACGTAATTCCTAGAAGAGTCAATAATTAAACACTTATCAGGAGAGAAATGTATATTATGATTGTTATCACATATCTAGCTTATAATCAGTAAATTTTCTTTTAAGCCCTCAACATACAACACCTCTTCTAGCTTAGGTAGTGATAGGTGCTCAATATTGGTCATCTTTTGCTCATATCTTGCGTTTGTTATGTCTTTACATTTCATTACTTCTTATTTTTATCTCGTTTGTGTGTATAAGCATGTTTCAGGAGCTTAATGAAGAAACAGAGCTAATATCGGTTAATTAACTGAATCCGTGTTCGTTTCTATCCCGAGAAAGGAATCAAGAGATGTGTCAGAGCAAAGAAGAGCTATCGGAGGGCAAAATTGTCATTTTTCGACATCGTTATTGCACCGAAGGGCAAAAATGTAATTTCCAGACATTATTATTTCACCGTAAAGCATCGAGATTCAAAGGCATCCAGTCTAGCTCAAATATGAAAAGATGAGTTTTTATACAAAAGATGCATCATACCCTACGTCGTTAGAGAGAAAAAGAGATAGAATGGACCTGAGCTACGCTCTTAAGCTACGCTTTGGTTTTGGACCCTATGCCCTAGATCTACGCCCAAGCGTAGGTCAGGAGCGTAGGTCTCACCTTGTGGCCACGTGACCCCTTTACGTGCTGAAGTTGTTTAGGAGTTGTTTCAGAATTTTCCAGTTTTATCCCTATTTCGATATTTTAAGTGATCGGTGATTCTAGACCTCTACATACAGGCTTATACACATATTTACATGAGATTTTGTAGAGATTATTTATGTATTATGAAATTACAGAAAAGGGCAACCATTAGGGTTTCCCTCACTTGTCTATAAATATAAGAGGCTTAGGTTTAGGGTTAAGTTTTGTTTGGAGTGCTAGTTTTTGTTTTGTTTTTGGAGATGGATTTTTTAGGCTGGTTCACGTACGTTCATTCATAAAGTTCTTCCATTGAAGAGAACCACCATTAAAGGCCTAGAGATCCGGAGAAGAAGACCATGGAGAGCATTTCTACACTGACAATGCAGATTCTCTCAGCCATGATCAACTAATTCAGTATCTAGGGTTTTCTCGCAAAATCCTAGCCAAGTAATGTAGTTTTAATTTTATATTCAATTGTAGAGAGGGGAAACTGTGACTAAACTGTGATGATTGTGTTAGATGAGAGACCAGTTTTATTCATGATACAAGTTTATATATTTGAATTGATTCTTGTCTTAAACTTTTCGAATATATTTATCTTACACAATCACAATTATTCACTATGGGATGGAACTCGGATACTTAATCTGTGATTTTCTATACAATGGTGGTCATAAAACTCGAAACCCTAGGTTAACACAGGCCATACCCTGACAAACTGATATAGACATGCTTTAGTTTATTTTCATGCTTTAATTTACTGCTTTAATTTACTTTTCTGCATTTACTTTCTGTTAGTAGTTAGCATGCACTAATCAATTTAGTCTTGAGATGGGTTATCGCGATCCGGTTGAGAGTAATCCTTTTTGGGGTCAAACTGCTGGTGCGGTGCGACCTGATTCATAGTCAATGGATTGCCCTTATGCAATTGAAATAGAATTTGTATTATATTATGCGGTTAGTGGTGGAGTGAGGAAACCCTAGTTTTCTCTCTCTCTGAATCACAACCATTATTATCATTGTTTTCTGATTTTTTTATCTTATTATTAGATAATTAACAAAATCAAACTCTTTTCAGAAAACTATAATTCAATATTTTTAAATTATTAAAGTGAACAATCCTCGTCTCTATGGGATCAAATTTCCCCTACTCAAGTAAAACTATATATAACTAATATGTGCGCTTGTAGAAGGGTAAAACCTAAAGTGTCGTTAAGGTGTCATTTTTAACCACATATTTTGTACACACCTGACGCCCACCAGGTAGACCAGAAACCACAATGGTACATTTCCCTATAACCTTAGACTTCTCTCCATCACCATAAGTGACTATCCCACCATGACACTCCTCAAGAAATCCAAATTATGACTTATCTCTAGTCATATGCCTCGAACATCCACTATCCAAATACCATGAACTCGAATTACGTGCTCTAAGTGTAAAATGAACAATAAAATAGTGTAGCTCACTTTTCTGACCCATGCCTTCTTCATCTTTGAAGCTCTATTCGCCAATTTTGACAAATTCTTCATCTCTTCATTCAACACTCGGATTTGATCTTGAACGTAATCTCCTTATCGAGTTCTTTGTTCCTTCGTCGATTGCAAAGTATTCACTCTTAGGTTTAAACACCACGATCGAATGTGACATTTGACACCACAGTAGTGACATATAGGAACAAACCTATGACCTTCATCAGTTGACCTCCTAGGATATCTACAGGTATAAAACTGACTTTATTTGAAGACCTCCTCTCACAAAAGATTTAGCATTAGAATTCCCTTGAAAAGAACTAGATGCTACTTGGGAAACTTTTACAAAGGTAGTTGTTGACAAAACATTTGGATTATGTGATACTCCATCAAACCTCAATCCCTTTGTATTTCCTGGAGAATTTCTCATACTCAACATATCATTAAGCTTAAGAGTTTCATTAAACCATTTATGAATAGTTGTGTTTGCATCCTTCAAAATCCTTTTCCAACTCTCCAATCCTGACAGATTTCTAAACTAACTCCTTCTGACATCATCAATTATCTTCAAAGCCTGAGTCCTTTCTTGTTCAGACATAGACAATTCCTCAACCAATTTGGCCTTTTGAGTCTGTAGGAGATTTAGAGTTTCAGAATTATTGACAAATTCATATTTTAAAGAATTTAATTCTTTGTCCATACTAAGACTTTTAGTCAACAATTTCATGTGAATTTTGTGAAGTTGTGTGGTCTTATCAAGTAATTTGGCATAAGAATCTTGAAGCGTGTCAACAAAATCTTCATCACACTCAAAATCTTCCATTCCAGACATCACCCAACTTGTAGCAACTTCTTTAACCTCCTTGTTTTGAGCAACAAACATGGTGAAATTCTCAGAATCATCACCTACCTCTGATTCTGTTGCATCACTAGTTGATCCATTATCAGATTCATCATCCCAACTGACATTCAAAACATTGAGGTTTTTTCTTTTTAAGATCTGATTTGTCTTTCTAAGGTTGAGTCTTATTTTTATTTCTAGACTCACCCATCCTATCATCAAAATTTTGTCCTTGACCACTCTGCTTAGCCTTAACAAAAAATTTCAACCTCTTACCGAACTTGGCAATATTAGTCAAACTGAACTCACTTTCTCCATCTGATTCAAGACAATCCTCCCTAGTGATTTTGAAAGCTATGCTCTTCTCTTTAGTGCCACTAGCCTTCTTAGGGGGATTTTTAAACATCTCCATTTCATAAGATTTTAAGTTCCCTGCCAATTCTTCAACTTTTATTTCTTTAAGAGTCATAACCTCTGAGATGACAGTAACCTTAGATTGAAAACGTTCAGGGAACTTCCTAAGTATTTTTTTCACTATGGTTGTCTCATAAATGGGTTCACCTAGATTATGACAACCTATGACAATATCAGTTAGTCTCGCCTCAAAGTTAGTGTAGACTTCATCCTCCTCCATCTTCAGCTGTTCAAATTGAGAATTCAAAATTTGAAGTTTTGATTGTTTGACCATTGAAGTTCTTTCATGGGTCACTTGAAGAATATTCCACGCTTTTTTGGAAATCTCACACGTAGCGATTCTCTTAAATTCACTTGGGGTCACCGCGTTGTACAACGCATTCAACATTTTTGAATTCCAATTTGCACTGTTCGTCTCAGCAGCAGTCCACTCGTTCGATGGTTTCGCTTTCACTTTGTTAGTCAAATCATTTTTCACCGTAGAAGGTGAATTTCCTATCTCTACAGCATTCCAAGCTCTCTCATCTAATGATTTTAAAAACGTTGTCATTCTCGTTTTCCAATATGTATAATTCAAGCCATCAATCAATGGGGACCTAGATATGGAACCTCCTTCACGAGGCATATCCATCGTTTAAGTTTAGAATCTAACCTTGGGTAGTTAACCTAACTCGGGGCAACCATGCTCTGATACCAATTGAAATTACCTAGACGATTAATGAAACTAGCCTAGAGGAGGGTGAATAGAGTTTTAGTCAATTTCACGATCAATTAAAATTATCTAGGAGAAATTCAATTTTAACCAATCACAAACCCTAATCTTCTAATCAGATAAATCAAGCAATTATGAATATAATTGCATAAAATAAATCATGAGAAGACACATAGAGTTTTTACATGAAAAAACTTGGAAAGACTCCAAGTAAAAACCACGTATACACTCAGGTATTGATGCACTATGAATCAAAGAATTTGTACAGACTATGAAAACAGAACTTACAACCACTATAATTTATTGTTCTTCACTCGATGTCTGAAAGTACAGATTTACTCGTGTTCCACAAAGTTCTTGCTCTAATCTTAGTACTCAGACGGCTCCGCTTCTCAACGGATCAAATCACCACGAAGCCTTCTGTTTCGATCTCTACACTCAGACGGCTCCGATTCTCAAAAAAGGATCAACGCAACCAAGTTACAATCAGCGGTGTGTAGATTTTTCAGAATCTAGGTCATCCAATCATGCATAAGATCATTGATGTAGAAGCATGATAGATTCAAATCCAAAACAGGAGAGAATAGCATAATCACTCAATGATATTTTCTCTCCCTATCTCTATCTTTGTAGAAGAATATGAATATGTAGAAAACTTATAGAGATCTCTCAATGGCTCAAAGGATTCCTCCCATCTGTCGACCTTGGTATTTATAGATAATGATGAAGCAATGTCACGCCCCAAATTTCCAAAAACTCCCGAACCGGGACATCCGAGGAATCTGGGGTATCATCCATAAAATGAGCGACCAACTGAGATATCAATAACCATTAAAACATATGGAATATTGATAAAAATGGTATATTCCATACCCAATCGAACGATAGAAATACCACAGCGGAATCTAACAAAAATCCGGCAGAGTTCCGTTTGTAAATGGAACATCCCAGAAACACAAACACAACAAAATAACCTTCCAATAACAAGTGCAGTAATAACAATAGCTCACAACCCAACATTCATCAATCCTACTAGGGCCGAGGTAGTGGAAATAAAACAACGTTACCCCTACACAACCCTCTATAATCAACAGAGCCACAATTGCTCAAATAAGAACACAGAACGACACATAGTAGTGCCGAATAGATACAATGACATCCTGAAATAAAAAATACAGGAAAATAAAGATACATCAATAGGGATATGCCAACATACTGGCTCCCAAGAGAAATACATAGTCGTCCCATATAATATGGGTGAAGAAACTAACTGAGAAGGAAAATAGTATATAACTATCGTCCCCAAATCCAATCGCGTTGCAACCATAATCGTATCACCCTGCGTAACTCCAAAACCTATAACGAGGAAAATAAAAGAAAGGTGTCGTTGCACCGTATGTTGTCCGTAGCCGAAACATTTCCTGCAAAATGGCGTGGAATACTAGGGGTATGAAACACCCTGTAAGCAAAGAAGCTCAATAAGAAAAATGAAATCCTAACTACCACATCCTCTGACTATTTAGGTAATGCTAAACCATCCAGCAAGACACGTACCACATAACTAATCCTGGCCCCAAATCACCAAACACGCACCCATATACTAATGTACATAAGTATATAGGGGATATATACATATATATATATATAAGTACACAACATGAGCCCATAAGGTACTACTAAGACTAGTATTCCAAGTACCAACTCCAGTAGTCTACACTACTCTCACAATGTACACCAAGTACACGACACCCAAGGTCAATCTAACAAATCACCAAGCGCTCATAACGCTAACCCGAGGATCCAAACAGAGGAAATCACACTCACCTCTAATATCCAAAGGAATATAAATCCACAAATAGTACCAAGGAATGCTCATAACTCACTCCCCTTAAACACAGGAGGAAAAATACTCACGTCCCTGCGTACTAACACAATCATCATCCATATATATATGTACAATATATATATAAGAACCATCATCCCATTCCTAGAGAAAATCTATACCTCAAGGAATAATCACCTCAATCTCATGACATTATCCTCAATAAGATTAATTAAACCATTAACACTCTCACTATAGGTGAGGAAAACTAACCGATCAAATCACGGAGAGCAAATGAACATTACTCTCATGAACAGCCACAGAAGGGTCAAGAAATAAAGCAAAGTAAAAGAGATCCCAATGCTAACCAACGGATAACCGAGACAACAACGTCATGGTTAAGAACGTCACAAGTGTTTAGGGAAAACTCCCGGACCAAGAAACCAAAATAAGAGAGTAGGCAACACTACGTGTGTACTCAACAACAAGCCACATACCCGAGACTCAAAATCTAAGAATGTATAAAACAATCATACCGAGAGAATGCACTCTCAAACCCACTAGAACAACAACTCCAGGATTCGTAAATTATCCAAGAGGTCAATGAAGGAAGAGCAACGCATTGGATCCACGGAACACCACCATCCGTTTCCAGCCCCATGAAATCAAATGGAAACACAAGGAAAAGTTTCGACACCACGCCGTAACCAACAGCTCAAGGAGTGACATATAAGTCAAAAACATATACTAGTATACAAAGGATAGTGAAAGAAATGCTTAGGAGAATGAGCTAAGCATAAGAAACAAAGTGCAAAGCTACAGTAGCTCGAGTACTTAGCCAAAAACGCTTCGATTCCCTAAGATCATGAAAAGATTAAACTAGTGACCGCTACCTAGGAACTAACTAGTTTCAATCAATACCCCTTTCAATTTATTCAAACCTCAAATTCACATTTGATACCATCTCTCTAGATCACTAACAGAATGAAGAGACCATTGCCACGCAATCATAACCACATCTAACCAACTCATAAACTCAAAAGTATGAGAAATGATACAGTCCTCTTAGTGTGAAAGAAACTTCTATTTGGTCAGTACTACGCAACCAACCAAGACCACAAAACTATTACCCGCCTTCTCAAAGGCCTCAACTCACCGTTGATACTACACAATCAACTAAGTTTACAATCTCATCACCCACCTTCTCTAAGGCCTTAACTCACAGTTGATATTACATAATCAACTAAGTTTACAATCTCATCACCCGCCTTCTTTAAGGCCTCAAATCTCAATTGATACTAAAATCAATCCCTGACCTCAACTCTCTAAAGAGGTCACACAACCAACCACGATCACAAAACCATCAACCGCCTCAACTCAAAATCGACTCTATAGTCAATCACTAACCTCAACTATCCAAAGAGGTCATGACATCAATATACTTAACCCTCCAAGGCATAAAAGTACATAATCACAAGTATAAGAATTTACATTTCATTATACTTTAATAATTACTGAATGTAATCATATTTTCACGTTATCCACATTCAATTGAGCATTTAAATAAAATATTAATTTATTTCGCTATATTCATAATCAACATGCTCCAAAAATCCACAGGAACTAATATCCTAAAATAAACCTGCTCCAACATCACATGCAATAATATCATGATCAACGTGTAAAATAGAATCACATAAATGTTACAAAAATGCAATGTGACTCAACACCACCCGTGGTACACACACGACCACATACCCTACTCTAAGGGTCAACAGGATCATTCTCAAACACTTCACTATTTCTCATGAATGAAGGTAGATTTATCGTCCCGATTCTTCCGAAATGCTTTTGACACTTCACACTTTTAAAAAGGAAGATCGTCAAACACGACGCAGTCGTGAACCTAGAATTGGAACAAGTCATCCCCTAGCGTCTCAATTTCTAGGAAGATTAGTTTCGTGGAGCGAGAAGCACCCTTGGCCAGTTGTTACGACAATCCGACACAAATCAACACAAATATGTATTAAATCATATTCATGAAAAAAATTCGACTATCCGACACTAGTAAAACGCACACATGATTACACGACCCGCATAGACCAACACTCATGTTCTCAACATAACACAATGTACTCAATATGCATACAGGACCTCAATCAAAATCATGCCTCAACATAAATATGTAATACACCATATTTATGAAAATATTCTCTAACATATTTTTAAATCTCAAAGCAATAAACAATGAGAATATCAATTTTATTTCTTTTAACATGCTTTTATTTCAATTAAAGCATTTATTCAGAACTACATCATTTTCATCCCCTTTAACATGTTTTTATTTTCATTAAAGCAACAATCTACAAATCATAAGGGGAACTAGAATAACGTCTAAGTTCACATCCCTCACTGCCACATATCCCTTAACATGTTTTAATTTCGTAAACAGAATTAAAAGGGGAAACTAATATCACGTTCTAAGTTTGGGTCCAACATTTACAATTCCACTGACCAACTATAATTTTCAAGGAATTTCTAGGCTACTTATTCTCATTCAGTTCCAATATGTACTAATTCATCAGAAAATATATTTATTTAATTTTCTTAAAATAATTACTAAATCATGTTTCCCTTCTAAGCCACCGATAGACATATTTTATTTTTGAAAATAAATATATCTAAATTAAAATAATAGCTCGCACATCTAAACTAAAACAAATGATATAGCAGTGAGAATATTTCCCCCCCTCAAAATTTACACTTATAAAATAGCCCCGAAACGCTCCCACCGTGAACAGTGTCGACGCCCTAATATGGGACCCGCCGACCAAAGTCGCCCGAATGTTATTTCGAATATACCGAAATGTTTGCCTAATCCAAACAAAAATTCAAACCTATAAATCGAATTTTCGGACAAACCGCTCAACGAAAAAATACAAATTTTTGCGCGTCGTATCTGACATCTAGATGAAGCTACCCTCTGAAAATCACAGTTATCCGAGCTTGGCAAGTTGACCGAACCATGGCGCAAAGATATGGCCAAAAACACCACTGTCGCCCTCCACAATTTGCGGCTAAGCATCACCACGATGCCCTTACGCCGCTGCACCTGCAAGTCACCATCTCTAGCGAGCTTCCAGTAATTCACGCCGTCGTTGGTTGTTCTATTTCCAATAGAGTGTGATCCCAGCTCCTCTTTCCCTCTCACACTCACTCTCTCTTTCTCGATCAGTTGCGGCCAAGAAGAAGAATATGCCGCAGGGGGGTGACGCGCAATAAAGAAGAGAGGAGAAAGAGTTGGTCGGGATGAGAAGGAGATGAAGTGAAGACTGATTTGGCCACGCATGTGTGTTGGTTGTGGTCTCCTGATACAATTTCGTGTATATACCAACAATTCATATATGCAATAATGTGTGTTTGTATTTGTTGATTCAATTTTGTTACCACACTTAACTTTAACTTATGTGTCATGTAATATATACATGTGGTCTAGTGACATGAGAAATGTGAAGGAAAATGAGTGGTGATGGGTTTTAAATGAATCTTGTGACATCATATATATATCTATATGTATATTTATATATCTAACCAATATATATATACCAATTAAATAAAATCTCACCCCTATATAATTATAAATAATAATTTATATAGGCATAATTAATCCCGAAAAATAACAGATCAATTCCTAAGTGTGGTCACGCGAACTGAAAAATTCACGAGACACCAATTAACTAAAATAGTCCAGAATAAATACACCGGGATATGAACCCGAACATCAGAACCTTTAAATGTCGGGAAATCAAAACGTGTCGCCACCCAGTCGATGTACCAACGTTAAACGTCGAAATGAAATCGCGTAGTCCACAACAAAACCTCGCATAACGTAGTCCCGCCAAGTTTGAAACGTAAACGCAAAAAATTTACACGTACCGAAACACCAATAGTAACCAGAACGTCATGAACAAGTGACGTCATAAACGAAATTAAATCGGAATTAATTTTAAGAAAAAGGGAAAATAACACGGGGTGACCTTAAGTTTGCCCTTTCTCATAATTTCACACCCCACTAAGATAAACCCTATATTCTGATGTACATATAGGTATATTCAATGCATCAAGGTATAAAGTCGCAACCATGAACAAATTAGGGCAACAAGGGAAATTTAAGATTTTAAAATCACCTTACCGCATCTACGCCTTAGGCATAGGTCAGGCGTAGGGGTTAGGCTTAGCTCAGGTGTAGATTTTCACTTTCTAGGCACTTTTTTCTTCTATAGGAGTAGGTCAAGCGTAGGTATTTTCATGGAAACCACTTTTCTTTGCAACAGTGTCAAAACGACCATCTTGAATCCCCGAGACTTTTTGCTTAAATTAACAGCTTTGGGAAATGCCATTTTTTCCCTCCAAGAGACATTTTTACTCAATATGTTCACTTATGCATTTCACTTGTATTCTTCACTACTTCAATGCTTGATTTCGCCTTTGTCGAAGCCTGTAAATGTCATTGAAACCAATCTGACCTATCTAACACTCAACATGATTATTGTCTAGAACATGCCATAAATAAACAATACTCAAAAGTATTCTTACAAAAGTATTTCAGATAATGTCTTTTTGGCTGAAGAGCTTCTCAGGAATTATTATAAGAATGAAGATGGCTCTAGAATTGCTTTGAAAGTTGATTTGACTAAATATTTTGACACCTTGTCTTGGCAGTTCTTGGAGGGTGTTTTAAGAGCTTTTCATTTCTCTGATCATCTCCTTAAACTTATCATGGTATGTATCTCTACTCCAAAATTTTATTTGAACATCAATGGCTCTCTTCAAGGTTATTTCTCTAGCTCAAGAGGCATTAGGCAGGGGGATCCTTTATCCCCTTACCTTTTTGTTCTTGCTATGGAAGTGCTTACTGGTATGTTGCAAATAGAAGTTGTTTCTTATTCCTTTACTTATCATTGGAAGTGTGAGTCTTTGAGAATCACTAGTCTATTGTTTGTTGATGATTTGCTTATCTTCTCTGCTGGGGATCTTCAGTCTGTTAACTGTATCATGCATGCTTTAAAGGATTTTAGTGTTCTTTCAGGTCTTTTACTTATCCATGCAAAGAGTGTGGTTTTTTATTCAGGTGTTCCTATTTCTGATATTTAAATTATCAAAGCTAGGTTGGGATTTCAAGAAGGTGTGCTTCCAGTTAGATATCTAGGGTTACCTCTAATTTCTACTAAGCTCCAAAAAGAAGATTGTGATTGCTAGCTTGCTAGAATCTCTTCCAGAATTAATAGTTGGTCCTCCGAGTTTTTATCTTTTTCTAGAAGACTTCAATTGATTAAGGTTGCTCTCTTCTCTACTCAAGTGTATTGGGCATCTACTTTTGTCCTTCCTAAATCAGTCTTGTCAGATCTTACAGCTTTATTGAGGAAATTCTTATGGACATGGTCCAAAATGTGTAAAAAGGCTTGTAAAGTGGCCTGGAATACAGTTTGTACTCTTAAATCTGAAGGAGGATTGGGTGTTAAGGATTTGGAGTGGAATTTGGCTACCATGTCAAAACACCTTTGGAAAGTTGTTCAACTTCAACATCAGTCTCTGTGGGCTTTGTGGACTCATCACCATCTTATTAAAAACAAGAATTTCTGGGCTTTGAGTATTCCTAGGCAGTGTTCTTGGACTTGGAAGAAAGTTCTCCAGATTAGACCATTGGTTCATCATCTTATCAAGCATATTATTGGTGATGGGAGGAGTACATCCCTTTGGTGTGATCACTGGCACCCTCATGGTTTGCTCTCTGATACCTTTTCTTCTTCTATGATTGCTTCATCTGGTTTAGGTGTTCATGCCACTGTTAGTAGATTAATCAGTGCTTTTGGGTGGCATTTTCCAGTTTTAAACTCCCATGCTTAACTTGTGTTCAAAAATTATTTTCTCTCCTCTTTAGTTCTGAATCAATCTATTCCAGATATAATTATTTAGCAGCCTACTAATGGTACTTTCTCTATTAAATCTGCTTGGAATGAGTTGAGGTATAAGCTTATTGATGCCATTTGGTTCAAGTTTCATGTTCATAAACATGATTTCCTTCTCTGGATGGTTAACTTGGATAGAATTAGAACTATGTCTTTTATTTTATCCATTGGTGTTGTTCAGACAGCTTCTTGTGTTTTCTGTATTCAAAGAATGGAGGATTGTGATCATTTGTATTTTCAATGTGGTTTCACTCGAAGGTTGTGGGGTCAGGGGTGCAAAAAGGATTACTGCCATGGCAAGATGATGATTGGGAGATCATTATTCAGTGGATATGTAATTCTTTAAGGGGTAAAGCTCTTGTGATTATCCTTACTAAGCTAGATTTTGCTGCAACAATTTATGAAATCTGGTTGGAGAAAAATAGAAGAGTCTTCTCCCATGAGTTTCTAGCTCTTGATGATATTGTAAATAAAATTATGCTAAGTGTTAGATATGTTATTTTCCCCTTATCAAAGTCTGCTAATACAGATGCTAACAAGAGAATTTTGCAATCTTGGGAGTTGTTTCATTCAGTGCTCTCTAATGCTTAAGCTTGATTCCTGCTTCAAGTTTTGGGTAACTGTTGTGGCTCATCAAGATTTGCTGGATTGGTTTGGTTAGTTTTATTTCTGGTTTTCTGTAGATTTGGTGTTTCAATCTCTTTGTTCTATACTTTGGAGTATACTATGGGATGTTGGTTATAAAGCTTATTGGCAGTGCAGTTTTGCTTTGGGGTTTAAATTCTCTTATTTGGTATACTATGTTTAGAACTAGTTTTAGTTTTAATGTTGTTGGGGTTGTTTGTTTTTTTATCTTTAAGTTTTGGTGCTAACATTATTATGGTTTCTTAGTTTGGATTCATTGTCGCCATTACTTGGAGTTGTTTTTTATTTGGTGGATTTTTGGTTTCCACATAGGTTATTATACCTAGGGGTATGCCCCTAGTATCTTGTAGGCTTTTGCCTTTTCTTCTGTATAATCTTTACCTTTCAAAAAAAAATCAATTTTTTAGTAAACCCTCCTCTAGTTTCAGGGCAAGTTTTGTCCAAAATTGTATAAAATGGGACAAATTGATCAAATTTGTTAACGTTAGGAGGAGTTTTCTATATAAGAGGAGGGCAAGTTGATCTTTTTTTAAACCATAGGGGGGTTTCCTGATAATAGCCCATTTTTATTTCCCTATCCAAGTATACCATATTTTAGCTTTCTCTCTCAAGGAAAAAGGAAATAATCGCGTATACAACACAAGAGTGTTAAGATTCTCAATTTTGGCTGTCGAGGGCATCTCTACGAATTCATCAACATGTTGATATTGATTCTCATTCCTGAGTCCATAAAATTTAGGCAACATGTTAAGCATACTAGATTTGATCTCATAATGTGTGACTCCATCTTCTTCTGGAAATTGAGTATATGATTCGTGATTCGAATGTGCAAAGTACCCCTTCAAGGATGTAGCTGGGACTGATCGCACATTTGCGTAGCGGTTAGCAATCCTCTCAAAATCCATCTTCCTTCGAAGCTCTTCTAATCTCTTAGCTCTATGATTCTTGCGAGAAGTTCTTTCGATCTATAAGAACATTTATTTACATAATGGCATGATTCTAATAAAAAACCATGTTGAGAGTTTTCTGTTTTAGATTGCGTTGTTAAGTGTTAAATGTGTGTACAAAGTGGTGAAGATGCAAAAGATATCGAGTGGAACATTGGCTGGAAGCAGTAGTTCAAAGAAACAAAGATTTCAGAGATATTGGTATTTTGTTCCACCGAGTACTCGATGGGAGTGTTACCGAGTGATCTCCTTTCTATTAAGGTAATCCTTGATGGAATCCAATATTTTTCTCAGCTCTCAGGGCTAAAGCCTAACTTCTCCAAAAGTTCCATCTTTCTCTCTTCCATGCTTGTTGATCTTTAGTCTAGCATCTTGAATGAAGTAGGGTTTAGCCCTAGCTATTTTCTATTCACTTTTTTTGGTCTTCCTCTTTTGTCTACCAAACTCAAATCTTCAGAGCTTAAGAGTATTGTTGAAAGAATTACTAATAAAATTACTCACTAGAGTGCCAAAACTCTCTTTTATGCAGGAAGACTTCAGTTAATAAAGTCTATTTTTTTTGTCAGCATGCATCTTTATTGGAACTATCACTTGTCCTTTCCCCTTCAAGTGCTCAAAGACATTGGTGTTGTCCTTAGAAATTTCCTTTGGTCATGTAAAGAGATGAGCCCCTATAGTGCTAAGGTCAGTTGGTACAACATTTGTAAGCCAAAGGAAATGGGGGGTCTAGGCTTACCTAACTTCATTAAACTTAGCAGAGTTATTTTCCTTAAGCACATTTGGCACATTGCAAATGATGATGGCAATTCTATGTCGATTAACTGGATCAAGGTAGTGTTCATTAGAGGAAAGAGCTTTTGGTCTTTCAAAACTTCTACTCTCAGTTCTTGGAGCTAGAGGAGAATCATGAAGCTCAGAGGGCTTGTTATGCCCTTGATCAAGCATCTTATTGGCAATGGTGCAAACACCCTTGTCTGGTTTGATTCTTGGCTCCCTTGTGGTGTCCTTCATCCTATCTCTGAAGCTGAGAATGTTGATATGGGGTATCATGAAGAATGTGAGTTGCCTTATAAGGGTTGACGATTGGAGAATCCCTTAGATTCTTAGATCCCAAAGTCCTCCTAGTTACTTCTATATTGTTCCTCCTATCTCTGAGTCTAGAGACAAGGTCTCTTGGACCCTCTTTTCAACAGGTAACTTCAACACTAAGGAAACCTTCTCTGCTCTTCTCCCCCCTTGCACTTCATCTCCTTGGTATCATTCTGTCTAGTTCTGTAATTGTATTCCTAGACAATCTTTCATTACTTGACTTGCTTTACAGAATCAACTCCACACAAAAGACAAGCCAGGTATCCCCCCTTGGCCAATCTTTGATATGTTCCCTTTGTGGGCTTTCCCAAGAATGCCACTCCCACATCTTCTTCACTTGTCCTTTTTCTTCTGTCATTTGGAGCTGGTGCAAAGACAAGTGTGATGTTTATTTTAGTGATTACTCTATAAACTACATCATTGCCTGGGCTTCTAGCATGTGGAATCTTGGATCTACCTCTCTCTCTCTCTGCCTTTGGCTTTAGACTTTGTCTTTCTGGAGCTATTTACTTCATTTGGAAAGAAAGAAACCAAAGAATTTTCAATGGTGCTCACTCTTCTGCAAGAAGCCTTTTCTATAGCTTAGAAGATTGTATGAGGTTCAAGATGGCTTCTCTCATACTCAAGAACTACCAAAAAGCTAGGGACTTTGCTGGTGTTTGGAGGCTTCCTTCTTTGTGTTTTTGAAGGCCCTTGCTAAGGGTTCTATGTTGCTGGTTTTGTTTCTGGTTTTGCATGGCTTCTTTTATTAGTTTAGGCCTTGTTTGTTAGGTTTTTTCTTCTCTCTTTGAGAAGCTTTGGCGTCGGCTGTTGGTCCTTTGTGGCTTTTGTTCTTTGGTTTTCTCTTAATAATATTGAATTACCCAAAAAGAAACAAACAAACAATGAAAAATTAGTGGTGTAGCTTTTAGCCTTAAAAGCCATTTACAAATCATAGAATCAAACCTCTCTAACCATGTGCAAGAAATAATTGATGCATTGATGCAGGTGTGATTTGTAGTAGTTTTTTATATGACTCCAATTCCAATCTCCATGTATACCTTGTGTCCACATCTTAGAAGAGAAATATCATTGTTGATGAAGTGGATTTAACAATTTCATCCTTGACAACAACATCAAACAACAACAAATTCATCCTCAAAACCCTAAAAAAGTAAACAAGTACGCATGCACACATTCACCAAATTAATCATAGCATAAAATTAACAAACCCCAAAAATAGAAGTAATAAAAATTTATTCTCCCAAATAAAAATAAAAAACCCAAAATATGATAAATCGTACCAATAACACACAATAAAAGCAATAATTACCTATAAGTACAAGAAATTGTTTGCAATTGTAAGAAAAGCCCAGTGGATCTTCAAAATACCTGAAGAAAAAGCAAATAAAATATACACAAATATGTTTATATCAAGCTAAATTGGGGTTGTAGAGGATTGAAACCGTTCAATTCCTTAAGAAAAAATAGATATACTGAAATTACCTAGGAGACACTGAAAATAACCTAGAGGGTGGGTGAATAGATTTTTTATGAATTTAATGACAAGTTAAAAATTAATTGCAGAATAACCAATTTTAATCCAATTCTTTAGCAAGATTATACAAGCAATTATAAATATAAGTGTAGAAAATAAAGCAGGGAAGACACAAATATTTTTACGTAAAAAAATCTTAAAATAAACTCCTAGTAAAAAATCACGAATACACTATATTATATTTATACATGAGGGGACGGGCTTTTTGGCCCATTAAAAGGAAATTGGAATCAATTGTAATCCCTAAACATAGGGGATTACAATTATATTAAATTATGCAAATTCCAGTCTCCTTAATTGGGGAAGTGGGCTTGCTGACAACCGAGTTAAGTTGTGGGACAAGAGCATGATGGGCTTCATCCCTCAAATGGGCTTCAGAAATCTCCTTAGTGGGCCTAAGAGATCTGGCCCTTACAACTACACAATTCTATTTAAAATTGACAAGTGAATTGTGAGGATTGTTGTTTGGGCTGCAAACGAAGCAAGCCGAGCCGAGATTTGGGTTGTTCAGGCTCGGCTCATTAGTTTGTTAGCTTTACTCGGGCTCGTGACGAGTGATTAGGCACAGGCTTGTCGTGAACTTGAAAAGCTCGAACTCGTCATGGATTGTCTCGTTTAAGCAAAAACAAAATTAGTATATGATTTCGATTCAAGCTCGTCAAGCTGGTTTACTAACATTACATTTTTATTATAAAATCTTAATCACTTGTAATTAAATGAAACATAAAAGCAATACTTACAATATTATTACGCAAATAACTCAATTTAAATGTGTAATTACAAACTAAAACGAACTTTAAACGATCTTATGTTCACGAACTGAAACGAAGCTATACGAGTTCATGATCATGAACATATACGAGCTGAGCCCACCATTGCTCAAGTTCGGCTCATTTAACAAACGATCGAGCCTGAAAATTGAGATCAAGCTTGGCTCGTTTGCTTAACGAGCTAGTCCGAGCCGAACTCTTAACGAGCCGGACCCTTAACGAGCCGAGCCCGAGCTGTTCATGAATAGCTCGATTCATTTGTAGCCCTTTTGGTTGTAGCTTTTTAGGGATTAAGATCACGGGAAGACTATGAAAATTGCTGAGTAGGTTTTAGTTCTGAGCTTGAGGGCATTTCAGGGAAGACAATTAAACACTCTTAAAACCATTTAAAGAGAGTGGATAATAGAATCAAAAAACATTTAATTTGATGTCATCTATCACATACACCTTCTTGATTAAAAGACAACCCATTTAATTAACACTAACCAATTAAGTCCCAACAAGATAAGCACCTCCCCACCAAATTCACCACTAAATTAAATTGTTTTGTAAATACAGTTCATAATACGTCACTTAATGTCAATTCTCAGTTCAGTACTACTAGATTAAAAATGGTAAGAGAGACATGGATGTGTGATTCTTCCCAATTTGGTAAGGCAGAAGCACTTTTTGCACTGAAAAAAAACTGTAATAATTAAGGAAAAAATAGAGGTCACTGAAGGAGAAAAAATTAAAAATGAAAATCGGGTTATTGATTAAGGATAAAAGGACATACAAAAATAAAAAATCCATTTTTGTTTTTGGTAAGCAATAATATTCGATTTCATATACCCTTTTGAATATAATTCACGTTAAGAATTAATTTGTACTTGGGGCTTTTCTTGCAAATAATTTTCTATAGTTAAGCCATCCTAAAAAAAATTTATTACTATTATTATTATTATTATTATTTTGGTCCTTTTCATTTCTCTATCCATGTATTACAAAAGTTTACTGCTCGATATGAATAAAATGCAGTTTCATTTCTATAATTATCACTGCGTATCATCATTTTTTCAGTTGCTGATTATAATGTTGTGGAAATTTAAGCAACAAAAACATATTTTGGGGCATTAAAATATATATTTTTTGAGAATAAGCGCTCTGATATACTCAAACTATCAAAAAATGAGAAGAGCTACAAAAAGTTATTAGAAATAGTTGGATTGATAATTTTCTTGTTAAGCTATTAAACATTGTTGCAGAATATTTTCCAGAAATGAGGCAGACAGACACATATTTTGTTTTCTCTAAACTTTCCTATATGTCTCTCCATCTGTCACACTACACGAATGCTCCATTGTAACTAGGCCTCCTATATATACTTGATTATATACATATGAATGTATAGCTAGCTTCAAAGTGAAAATGTCCCAAAGAATTTTCACATTTCCCTTGGTTTTCTTTCTTTGTTTTCTTCTCTTCTCATGTTGTGCTTTGGATATATGTGAATTGAATGATCATGGGGCTTACGAAAGAATCGGATGTGAGGGAGAGGGACAAATGATGAAATCATTACGAGCAAAATGCCGTAAGCCCCACTTCGTGTTAGTGCATGGTCATGGTGGCGCAGCTTGGAATTGGTACAAAGTACGTGCAATCTTGGAGACTTATGGATTCAAGGTCACAACTCTGGACCTCAAAAGTGCAGGCATCGATGGATCCGATGCCTGCGATATTCACACTTTTGAAGAGTACAACAAGCCTCTTATGGATTACATGGCCAGTTTGAGTGATCATGAAAAGGTGTAGTTAATTAATTTGCTTAATTTAAATCTATTTGTTATTATGATTATTTTACTTTGCAATAATTGGATTAAACTAAATATTCGAAATGGTTAAAAATATTGTAGGTGGTTTTGGTAGGGCATAGTGCTGGAGGTATTAGCGTGACTGCCGCGAGTCACAAGTTTGCGAAGAAAATATTGGTGGCAGTTTATGTTACTGCTACAATGTTGAAGCATGGGTACTTGACAGAAGAAGACAAGGAGATTGTAAATTTTTCTATCTAATTAATACTACTTTTCTCTACTGTGGTCTCTTTAATGCAAAGTTTATTTAATTCTTTAAAATCTATATAAGAATATATTTTGTTACTTATAGAAGAAAAAGTGAATAGATGTTTATATTTGGAAAACTAAAAATTAAAAGTTATACCGAAAACTGTTTGGTTGAGGTTTTAAAAAAATTCCTTTATAAAATTCTAAGTTTCTACAAAATGATTTATATATTTTTTTCTCTTTCTAAAAAATTTCATATATTTTCAAATTTTTTGTAAACGTTTTAAGTAATCAACCAAGCAAAAACCGGTTTAGTTGAGTATTTTGTTTCTTTCTATTTTTAAACTGAGTTGATAAATTATTATCTTTTTATCTTTTGGTTTCCTAAAAAGTAAGGTTGAATTGAAAATTATATAGAATTAGGGTTTCAGTGTGTTGACATGTCCTGGTCGTGCTTAGGGAGATTTATAATATTTGAGCCCAATGATATTTTAGTTTTCTGTTGTTATCATGAGTTTTAAAATCAACAGCATTTTTATAATTTGGAATGATCGTTCTGTACAATTGTTAGAAGAAACTCATACAAAATTAAAATAACAAAAATATTGGCGTAACAATAAAAAAAACATTAAATAACTTACCCCTTTTTTATTTATAACATACAACTAACTTTAGTAGAGTTTACTAAATCCCTACAAGGAATTTGATAATTTGCAACATAGTGTTTTGTTGCAAAATACATAGAATTTTTTACAAAAAACGTTTACATTTTTTTTACGTCCCTAAAAAATGCAATACCATTTAGCTTTACGTTACAAAAAATTTTGTTGCGAAATGTTTTATCTATCACAACAAAAACTCATTTAGTTGTTAAAAATACGACTGTTAACGACAAATTGTTTTGTTTCTATTCTTTAAAAATTTGTCCGGTAATACAACTCCATCCCAAATAAATTTTTCACTAAAGCTACGATAATCTGCTCCAAATTTGATTTAGTGGAGGCAATATTAACGTTTTCTACAGTGTTGGTGTATAAAGAAATAAATCCATGCATGTATCCCGAATAATTTATATATTTGTTTATTTTATTTTATTTAACTTGAACACTTGCTTTTCACTAAAATAATTATTTAAAAAAATATCCTCACTCTATTTATTTATTTTTTTATTTTATTTTACCTTACAAATTAAACAGGGAGTACCAGAATATGCGATTCTCATGTTGAACCAGACATGTGTTCCGACACCTGATCTACCTACAACTACCTCAGACACTAGCAAACTTGATTCAGCACCTAGAGAGGTAACCCCATACTTCTTTTTAAATCTCAATAAATAATTCAAAACTTCTCAAATTTCAAATACAAAATAATTAAATAAAGGGTTAATTTCAAGAAATACCCCTATACTATCCAGTTTAATCAACTAACCTCCAGCGTGTCCACTTTGCCCCCTATAATATTCAATTTCATTATTATGCCCCCTCACCTCACATTTAGAGTCAAAATACCTAAACTACCCTCAATTATAAGGGGGTTTAGTGAAATTAACTATTTAAAAAAATTATTTTTCGAAAATAAATTATATTTTTCGCAAAAATTATAAATTAAAATATATATATATATTTTTTGCAAAAAAATTATTTTTCAGAAGGAGTATATATTATTTTCCAAAATATGAATTATTTCGGAAAATATAATATATATTTTTTGCAAAAAAATTATTTTTCAGAAAAAAATCATATTTCGCAACATAAATTATTTTTCAGAAAAAATATTCATATTTTGGAACATAATAAATATTTTTTGTAAAAAAATAATATTTTGGAACATAATATATATTTTTTGGAAAAAATTATTTTTCGGAAAAAAATCATATTTTCGAACATAATATATATTTTTCGGAAAAAATCTTATTTTGGAACATAATATATATTTTTCGCAAAAATATTATTTTTCCGAAAAAATTCATATTTTGGAACATAATATATACTTTTTCGCAAAAAAAAAATCATATTTTGGAACATAATATATACTTTTTCGCAAAAAAAAAATCATATTTTGGAACATAATATATATTTTTCGCGAAAAAATTACTTTTCTGAAAAAAATCATATTTTGGAATATAATATATACTTTTTCGCTAAAAAATTATTTTTCGAAAAAAAATAATATTTTGGAACATAATATATATTTTTCACAAAACATTATTTTTCTTAAAAAAATCATATTTTGGAACATAATATATATTTTTTGCAAAAAAATTACTTTTCGGAAAAAATCATATTTTCCGAAATATATATATTTTTAAATTTATAATTTTTACGAAAAATATAATTTATTTTTGAAAAATAATTTTTTTAAGGGTTGATTTCACTAAACCCCCTTATACTATTATTAAAGGAGGATATTTTAGACATTTTGACTCAAAATGTGAGGAGGAGGGGGCATAACAATGAAATTGGATAGTATAGAGGGCAAAGTGGACACAGTGGGGATTAGTTGATTAAATTGAATAACATAAGGGAGTTTATTGAAGTAAACCCTTAAATAAATTATCAATTATCTTCGTGTAACACTGTATAAAAAGATACATTTGTAACGCATTTGAAATACGTTTTTAGAAATGATGGTGGTCAACATACATAACACTATGATTTATTCTACATCAGGTGGAGGTGTTACGTTCGATACTCCACCGACCTAAATTACCACCGAAGGTACTGTTACAAGCTAAATTTGAAGGACATGGTGCAGATAATGTAAGAAATGTATACGTCCTGACGCGGTATGATCGGATTCTCTTACCGAAACAGCAAGCTGCTATGATAGAGAAGTGGCCACCATCAGAGACCTATTTTCTGAATTGTGGTCACTCGGCAACTATCGATGAACCTTTTGTGCTTTCTGGCGTGCTAGTCAAAGCTGCAAATAATATTGAATGTAACTGAACTTAGGTCAATATATGTATGACGACGAGGTTGGTCGAAATAAAAAGGTTATGAATAGGTTGCCTTGGACTTCCTAAGGTAGTTCTATTTGTAATATAAGTGTCAATTAAACATATGGAGGTTTCTTTTATGGAAAGTGAATCAACAACCCAATGTGTTGGCTCAGGTGGGCTCAGGTGGTAAAAGCTTACGGTCTCATGTTATAGGAAGCATTAGGTGTTAGAGTTGGGTACACAACGGATGCAACAAGCAACAAAGAAGAATATAAAGTACTCCAATAAACAAAATACAAGATTTAAATGGTTCACCCTAAACTGAACTACTTACATGAATAAGAATAGATGTCACAATAGTTATATAAAGATATTTCAATAGTAGAGAATTACCAACACTTGTAAATGAACGTCGAACTCTCCCTCTACAGTTTTCTCAGTATACCTTGCGACTTCTTCGTGCGAGACTCTTTCTCATTATTAGTGTTCATTCTACCCAACTCATAAACTCTCTTTACACTTCAAAGCACATCCTCATGAGCTATCATCCCCTGCATTCTCATAAGTCTCGCCTCTTAACCCTAGGTAGAGTAATACATTTAATTCCTTGTTGAACTAAAAGTACGAAAATCGGAGCAGGAGGCTTTCATGGTTCTTCGATCCATTGTGAAGCGGAGCCATCAGAGTACGGAGAACAGAGCGAGAACTTCGTGGCAGCGCGATTGATTCAAGACTTTCAAACATCGAGTGATAAACGACAGATCAGAGTGATTGTAAGTCCTAACTTCATAGAGTCTGTGTATTTCTTGATTCATAGTGCATCGATACCTGAGCGTATCCGTGGTTTTTACTTGGAGTTTTTCCAATATTTTTCTGCGTAAAAATATTGGTGTCGTCTCTACTTTATTTTTTGCACCTATATTTATTATTGTGTGGATTATCTTGCTAAAGAATTGGATTAATATTGACTATTCCGCAATTAATTTTTAATTTGTCAATTTATTCATAAAAAGCCTATTCACCCCCTATAGGTTTAGTTTACAATCTCTTAGGTAATTTCAAATACATTTTAAAAATAAAACTTTAGTTACAATAGGAATTTGACACACATTCCTAACAATCACCAACTTGACTAAAATTTCATCACATCAATCATATATTCACCTGACATTCATTTGGCCAATGTGTTGTAACTTCAATCATGATGATCCTTCTGGAAAACTATCATTTTCCACACTTTAGTTTGTCAAACATTCGTGGCTTTACCTTGACTGCTCAATCTCCAAGCCTTGAACCCATTGATAGGAGCCAAATGTCATACATTTTAGGGCCCTAATTATGCATTGTTAAGTCTATATACATCATTATCTTGGGGCTTTTATCCGGTTTGCGTGTTTTGAGACGTTTCAGGACCATGTTTTGTAAAGTGAGTTAATTTCGGTGAAATAACTGAAATAATGACTCAAGATCGTTCGAGAGCCGAAACCGAAGATAAATGACTCATAATAGACTAAAAATAAGTTAAGCATGCAATACAAGTGAAACTGCAACTTCGTGTACTCGAAGTCTGCTGACTTCAACTTACTAGATATGGGACCCGCTTCGTCCAGAATTGACTTGATATGCACTCTAGGCTATTTTGGGACATATTATTAACCATAATTGACTACATTTGACATTCCTCTTCAAAGAATACACGGATGGAAAGCCTTTACTTGGTGGTGAAGTATTAAACATACCAAATAAAGACGTCTCTTCTTCTATAAAAGAAAGGGTTTCCCCTACAGTTAAGGGGACTTTTGGAGAAGTTTTAAAGAGAGTTTTTGAAGAACTCTTGCAGACTAATCCATTGCAGAATTCTTCATCAGTTTATAGAAGAACCATCAACCGTGGAAGGGGTGTCTACATCAATAATATATACAACCACGACCATGAGCGGTTAAACCAGTATCTAGGATTTTGTTAAAAACCCTAGCCAAGTAATGTAGAGTTGATTTTAATTATAAAAGGGGAAACTGAATGACACATATGTGATGATTGTGTAGATGAGTGAACATGATTCATTCAATATAAGATTATATATTTATTCTATGTTTTGTCTTAGCTTGAATGAAGATTTAATCTTACTCAATCATGATTATTCAATACAGACTAGAACTCGGATGTTTAATTCATGATTTTCTACACAATAGTGATCATTAATATGCAATCTAGATTTAGACAGGTCATGCTAAGAGAAGATGATATAAACATGTTTTTTATTTAATATTTTAGGAGTAGTTGTAGAGTAGATGCATGTACTAATCATAATTTATTCGAAGATGGGTTGTAGCCAAGTCGGATAAATTATTCATTTTTTGGCATTAGAGTTTGTCAATGTTGCAACTTTATATCTAATTCACATATGATGGACCGCCCTTTACTGTTGAATGAATATAAGACTATATTATGCGGCTAGTGATGGCTTTAGAAATATCCTAAAATTTATCTCTACTGTTCTTCTTAAAACCAAAATTTTATCTTTACTTTCTGTTATTTTATTTATCTGTCAAAGTAGTTATAGAAACAATCCAACAAAATATTGGTTTATAATTTAGTTAGAATAATTTTATATAGAGTTTGGATATATTTAGTTCATGTGGATACAATATCCCTACCATAAGCATATTTTATTACAATACGATTCGTGCACTTGCAATAGGTAAAACTAGATCAATTTTAAGAGCTTATTTTCACTACTATTATTAATCATTATTTTACCCTAGAAATTATACCAATCACCCATCATAATTTATAAAGAATTGTGATTAACGTAAGTGACGGACTCCCCTGCAACTGAAACCTGTTACAATATCAGTTGAGACTCTTTGTATTTTATGAATATTCCTTAAGAAATCAAATGTCTCTAATACATATCCCTTCATTAACCAATGTAGAATTTGTCCAGCTGACAACAATCTTCCCTTTGACAAGAAAGCTCTCGAGTTCATACTTCACTTATGTGGATATCACTTCACCTTCTTCTCGTGGGCTAAGAGTTCTTGAGTCCACATGAGATAGTTTGGAGGCCTACTCTGATACCACTTGTTGGAGGCATAATAGAAGTAACATACAATAAGAATATGTTTCGCTACACTACAGTATTTCATTTCAAACTCCCTATACAATTGTCTTTTTAACTTATCAATTTATGCTATATTAAAACCTCTCACTAACATGAAATCAACATAAAATAGCAAAATAATGTACCTGAACTCAAACCTTTTGAAGTATCAGCAATGGTCAGCTTTGCATTAGAAGTAGCCACTGTCTCGGTGCCTGTTCAAACCGTATAAGCTCTTCTTCTATCTGCACGCTAATTTCTCTTTTCATTTCAAAGAGAAGCCTTCTAGTTGATTTATGTTAATCTCCTCCTCTAGATCGTCATAAAAAATATCTTTCATATTTAACTACTCAAGATTCAGATCCTATGTTGCCACAATACTCAAAATTGACGGAATAACAATCAATTTCACAACTGGTGTGAATGTATTTGTATTGCCAACTCCTCTTTATAATGAAAATCCTTAACCACCAAACTTTCCTTTATCTCTTGTAACCATCATGTTCCTCTTGAAGCCTATTCACCCATTTGTTGTGAAGAGCATTCTTCCCTACTATTAGCTCCCATATCTTATTGAAGGTGAGATACTTCATCGCATCATTCATTGCAAACTCCCACTTACTAGCATCCACTTTATGACGTGCCTCATCATAGTATTAAGGTTCACATTATCAGTATGCAATAAATAATTCATACATCTCCTATCTGGTACATGCGGATGGGAGGATTTTCTAGGTTTTGGAGTGGAAGGTAGACCTTTTTATGCACTCCACTATGTAGATTCTTTTGATTGGATTCTCAAATATCTCCTATGTCATACTGTTGTTTGGAGTATCAACCAACTTAACATACTCTGGGTCAATATGTGTAGATGCATAACACTCCGCATTATTCATATCCCTCTACATCACTCTTTTATTGAATCTCACATTGATGCTTTCAATAATGTTTTTGTTTTGATAATTCCAAATTCGACAACTAAAATCGTCTCCACATAACCAATGAAGATTCATTTTAATGATTTAGGGTTATGCTTACTCCTAGTTTGATCACTAATATGCATTTATGACGCCCAAACACTTTTAAATCAAAGAAATTGACTATTTTACCACTCCACTGGTATTCCAAGCTCTAGTGTTATTGATAGTCCCCTGTTTATGTGGTAGGTAATTTTACTAATTGTTTCTGCCAAGAATTGCTTAGGTAAACCTACTTGTATACGCATGTTTTTAGCCTACTTTGTTATTGTTCTATTTATTCATTCTTCTACTACATTTGTTGTGGGGTGCCTGGTGTAGTTCTCTTATACCACTTGTTAGGGAAATTATGGTGGGTTTATGTTCTAAAAATTAGGATTAAATTATGAATATAATGTAACAACCCGCTCCAACACTTGGTATAATATTGTCCGCTTTGGGCCCAGCCCGCACGGTTTTGCTCTTGGGCTCCTCCCAAAAGGCCTCATACCAATTGGAGACAACACTGCACATATAAGCACATCCCCAGACCTCCACCCGGGCGATGTGGGACATCACAATCACCCCCTCTTGGGACCCAGCATCCTCGCTGGTGTTACCCACGGGCTTGTGCATGCACCCACACTTAATTCCGGCCGGGCTCTGGCTCTGATACCAATTGTAACAACCCGCTCCAACACTTGGTATAATATTGTCCGCTTTGGGCCCAGCCCGTACGGTTTTGCTCTTGGGCTCCTCCCAAAAGGCCTCATACCAATTGGAGACAACACTGCACATATAAGCACATCCCCAGACCTCCACCCGGGCGATGTGGGACATCACAATCACCCCCTCTTGGGACCCAGCGTCCTCGCTGGTGTTACCCACGGGCTTGTGCATGCACCCACACTTAATTCCGGCCGGGCTCTGGCTCTGATGCCAATTGTACCAACCCCCTCCAACACTTGGTATAATATTGTCCGCTTTGGGCCCATCCCGCACGGTTTTGCTCTTGGGCTCCTCCCAAAAGGCCTCATACCAATTGGAGACAACACTGCACATATAAGCACATCCCCAGACCTCCACCCGGGCGATGTGGGACATCACATATAACAATCGAGTTTTAACCACTCTAAGCCATATGAATTTTTGTAGAATAATCCACTTGAGAGGGTATCGTCCCCATATCGATTAAGAATTTCACTATGGATCTTAATGATTTCTTATGCTTGAATTGATCAAAACGGTATTTTTGAATCATATTAAACTAAATTGGATAAATCAACGAAAAGTACAATTAAAATAATCTTGTGCTAAAATACGGAGAATTATACTTGGAAAATAACATCACCGCTAGCTTCGTAGTGAAAAACTGTTCATTCAATTGTAAGGGAAGAACATTATCATCTATGAATCAGACTAGTGCGCCTACAAACTTGCTTTTAAGTCCCCAATAAGACACATTCAATTTGGCTAAGTGCAACCTAACTTCGGTTAGTGTTACTTGTATGTAAAACTACAATAACTATTCGAACTAGCAACTAAAATATATCAATTTCACCTTCCCTTGGCATGACCTGCCAAAATCATAGATCTTATGTTTATTAAAAAATATTGTGTAGGAATAACCATATTTATAGTAACAAAAAATACACATAATTGAGTAAGATTAAATTCTCATTCATTCTAAGATAAAAGTAGAATAAATATAGAATCGTATATAACAACAGTTACCATTCATTATATCACTAACTACACTATCATCATACATTTGTTCTTTAACTTTCCTTTACGACTAAATAAAATGAATTCTACATGGTAAGGGCTTTACTAATCCCCAATTACAGATCTAGATGTTTATGGTAGGTGGATTCTGCATCTTCAATGTAGAAACCATCTTCTCCAATTCTGCGGTATTCTTCTCCGTATCTCTATATCACTTTGTATTATTCTCAGGACGAAAATGACATTGTAGTGGGCTATTCATGGAGCTTTTGAGAGATATTGGTGAGAAATATTGAGAAGAAAACAAATATAGGCAGAGAAATGGAAAAGAAAGGAATCCAACAAAAAAAGGGCTAGATTTGAGCTTAGGTAGGCTGAGAACCAAAAATAACAAATATGGTGGTCAAATTTGGATTTCCATGGCTCTAAAACTCTAAAGTGTGTTTAAATGGAGATAAAATGCTATAAAATATGTAAGCCCATCAAAATGATATATAATGTATATATATGGATATAAATGATGGATATGAGGTGTTTGGGGTGAAGAAATTGCCTGGAGAGAAGGTCTTGAGCAAGTGTAGTGGGATATGTATATATAGAATACCAAAATGAGAGCAAACTAAGCATGATGAGCATGGCCACACCAACTCCCCACCCCTGGCCGCATGAACCCTAGGGAAAAGAGGATATTGGCCTCTCACTGTGTTTATCTCTCTCCTCATTTTGGGTTGTCCTCGTTCACTTGCCGTAAACAACAGTTTCTGTGAGATAGAGAAGCTTGTCTTCGTTTACTAAACGAGGAGAACAATTTTTGTATGTAAAAATTGTTGTCCTCATCTAGTAAATGAGGACAACCCATTTTTGGTGTAAAATTGGCAAAACATTGTTTAATGGCTCAATGGACACGGATCTATTTTGACTTTTTGGTCAAAGCTTGATTGTTTAGGTTGCGTTTGGATAGCATGTTTTTGGTCTTATTTTTGTTTTTGGGCCCACAAAAGAGAACAAAATTGTGTTTGGATGATATTTTGTATCCATTTATTCTCCTGAACAGTAAAAGAACATGGGGCAAAACACGGCCCATTTTAAGAACATAAAAAAGGTGTTCTTTTGGTCTTCTGCACTGTACACCAAGGACTATTCTCCATCAAATTAAAGAAAAGAAAAAACATTTCTCTCAATACGTCAAAAACATCTTCCAAACTTGTTTCTAGGGTTTGTGTTGGTGAGAGGCGAGCGGCGCGACCATCCATTTTCATGTTTGGGTAACCTCAAATTGGCGATCGGTGGTTCGATTCCTTTAACGAAACGTGTTTCATTCACTCCTCTGACCACTCCGATGATCTGAATCGAGCAAATTCCAAGAAGCAATACAGGTTCAGTCTCCTCTCTCTTCACGATTTTTATTCGTCTCTCTTTAGACTCTAATGTATATGTGTGTCATGATTTGTATGTGTATATGTGTGTTTGTGTATGTGTATATATGAATTCGATGGATTCATCTCTCTCTCATATCAGATTTGCTTTCAAGATTTGTGGGTTTTGTCTCTCTTGCGAGTTTATGTGTATGTATATGTTTATGTGTATATATATATATATGAATATTATGTGTATGTATCACGATTTGTATTTGAATTTTTTTCTCTGAAGTATAACTCAGTTACATGTAAATTACGGCTTTTGTTTTTTTTTTTTTTTGAAGTAGTTGTAGTTGTTCTTGACTCAAATATATATGAATATTATGTGTATGTGTATATGTGATTTTATTAACCATGTGTATGTATGAATTTTTTTCTCTGAAGTATAACTCAGTTACATGCAAATTACGGTTTTTGTGTTTTTTTTTTTTGAAGTAGTTGTAGTTGTTCTTGACTCAGATATATATGAATATTATGTGTATGTGTATATGTGATTTTGTTAACCATGTGTATGTATGAATTTTTTTCTCTAAAATATAACTTAGTTACATGTAAATTACGGCTTTTGTGTTTTTTTTTTTTTTTTTTTTTTTGAAGTAGTTGTAGTTGTTCTTGACTCAGATATATATGAATATTATGTGTATGTGTATATGTGATTTTGTTAACCATGTGTATGTATGAATTTTTTTCTCTAAAGTATAACTTAGTTACATGTAAATTAAAGCTTTTGTGCATTTTTTTTTTTTTTTTTGAAGTAGTTGTAGTAGTTCTTGACTCAGATATATATGAATATTATGTGTATGTGTATATGTGATTTTGTTAACCATGTGTATGTATGAATTTTTTTCTCTAAAGTATAACTTAGTTACATGTAAATTACGGCTTTTGTGTTTTTTTTTTTTTTTTTTTTTTTTTTTTGAAGTAGTTGTAGTTGTTCTTGACTCAGATATATATGAATATTATGTGTATGTGTATATGTGATTTTGTTAACCATGTGTATGTATGAATTTTTTCTCTAAAGTATAACATAGTTACATGTAAATTAAGGCTTTTGTGCTTTTTTTTTTTTTTTTTTGAAGTAGTTGTAGTTGTTCTTGACTCAGATATATATGAATATTATGTGTATGTGTATATGTGATTTTGTTAATCATGTGTATGTATCACGATTTGTATTTGAAATTTTTTTCTTAGAAGTATAACTCAGTTACATGTAAATTACGGCTTTTGTGTGTGTGTGTGTTTTTTTTTTTTTTTTGAAGTAGTTGTAGTTGTTCTTGACTCAGACCTACTATCATTATTTTACCCAAGGTAATCGATTATTAAATATGACAAAACATTGATAGACTTATAAGATTTGTATGTGTTTGCCAACCATGTACAAAATAAAACAAATAGATAAATAACCCACACCATCTTCAATATTCAGCAATTTATATTGAGAAATGGATGAAACCATCATATCCTTATGCAGGATTGGAGTATTACCCATGCATCAAACCTTGTAAGTTCAATATTATGTGATAGAGTGAATAAAATCATCATTTGGGTATTGAGATGCCTGGAGATATATGTTAAAGATATGTTCAGTAGTATGGAGTTGGTGCCTTAAAATTAGAATTGGAAAAACACATTTCAGTGGAAACAATTGATAAAGATCAGAAAAGAGAGCAAATAGAGGATTTCCATGTTGTTGCAGAGTAATCGAGGTACTTATTTTAATTTTAATTTTTGTATAAAGGGTAATAATATATGAGGATTCCCCAATTTGTGGTTAGTTTTGTATTTCTTTAATATACAATTTTAATGGAGCAATTGGATTTTGTGTATGTGGTCGGTTTAAATTTAATTGGAGTTTTAGGTAATGTACTGAACAATTATTTTTTGTTGATGGTTTGAATGATGTAGGATTAGTGAACAAGAAAAGTGTAACCATTCAGCCAGGTGGTAAATATCAGTCAGTGTTGCTTGCAACATCAAAGACCAAGAAACAAAGCAAACCTGCAGCTTTGCTTCACAAGTCTGTCATGAAGAAAGAGTTCCGCCACATGGTGAATGCTGTTGTGAATCAGGTATTAAATCTCACATTTTTAAACTGAGTGACTGCTTAAGTTTCTGATGATGTTTCTACGGATTATTAGTTTTTGCCCATTTTGAGTGCTAATGGAGTGTTTATTCCAATCCGCAGAGCAATTCCTCTTGATTTAAGAAGACTGTTTGTGTTAGATTTTATTGAAGGGTTTTTATTAGAATGAATTCAAAACAAAAAGGATGTTTGTTGAATAAACTTTTAAAAAGGTGCAATGAAGAGGATCTATAGTTGGATTTTGAAAATTATGAATATAGAAGTTTTTTAGTTTAAAGAAATGTTGGAATAGATTAGAGAAGCAAAACTTATAACTTCATTCTATTCCAAGAGATGCCACTTTTTAATGTGACTGCACTTCGCGAACCATAAGTTAAAGCAGGAAAAATCTAAGTTATAAAACCCACTCTAAAATAAAAGTTGCGAGGGAAACCACATGCTGTACTACGACTTTAATCTTTTCTAATTTCAAGTGACATCACGAGTTCCGCCTTAGAAGTGGAAATCTGTTTAGAATATGCTAAAATATAAGTACAACTCATCCTTCTGAAGAAACTATAATCTGGATGTACCTTGAAACGAAACATAAGTCAGTCTACGTTCACTTATTAATATTGGATTGAAAGAGGCACTTCCTCCGATCGCCATTAGTTGGTGAAGAATTAACTACAGATTTATGTGATTCAAATAAAACTTGTAAATGAACTACCAAAAAAATTTCCATAAGAATATACACTAGATACTCAAGCTTCACTTGATGATCCAGATCCATAGATGTTCGCTTCAATGAACAGAAGACCCTTAAGCAAACTACCATATGTTATTTTCACTAACAAATTGTCTTATTGATTTTGGCAGTTACCGTGGCACGGAAATACACAAGTATAAATCAAGTTATGACAGTTGATTAATTAAAAGGAAGAAAATGAAAATCTTGAGAAGTCCAGTCATGACAGTTGAGATAATAATATATACATATTATATATATTTATCCTGAATCAATCACCTTCTCATCAAGATCAACTTGACTTTTCTCCTCCGCCAAAAGATCTAAACTTTCCTCTGCTTTTTGACATCACGCAATGTATTTGATGTTTTCATCTTCTCTTCCCTTACAGCATACAACCTATTCTGATAATTTGACAGATCCTGCGTCATATACCTTTGTTCTTCTCTTAACTTCTCCACATCATTTTGCAAACTGTCCCTGGTTACCAATAGCCAGATAGAATTAAGAACAACTGGAGAAATATTTGAAACAAAGAAAGATATAAATTTTCCTTGAGACATGTTGAGTAAAAATATAAAATTTAGATCAGGGTTACCAAAACAAACTCACTCACTCATCTTTCAACAAGCAACGCAGGAAAATGACAAGAATAACAAATATACTCTTAAGGATATGTAATCAGCAGATGAGCTATATTATATACTTTGTCCTCTGCAAGGTGTTCATCTCCAACTGAATCTCCTCCAAATATTTGACACCTTGCCCTCAAGAGCCAAGATTGTACTCCAAATCATCAATTTGTTTTTCCATTGTTTGTATTTCTTCAGAAAGCCTATCAGCAGAAACAAGGTTAAAAGAGGTAACATTAATTTTAAATAGGGACAAATGTTTTTAATGTTCAATATTATTGAAAGGAAATCACGGGAATGAGTTGTTGAAAACAACGGTGGCCATTGCTAAACGAGCTTTCAAAGTGATGATTTTTTTGTTAGTTCTTTCTCATAATTTGCTAAACACTTTGGTTTTTCATGGAAATGAACTTAACTTAAAAAGCATGTTTTGAGGCTACAGTAAGCCACCCTAAACAGGCTGTAAGTTATTGATTGTGTAATTGCGCATTATTTGGCTATTTTATGGACAAATTACTTGAATTTCGTTTTAGTGAAAACCGAGTTTGGATATTTTTTAGTCTCTATAATTAACAACTACAGAAAGAGAGAGAAATTACTGTAGTGTGATAAATATAAAAATAGGCCAATGAACAATTTCACATGGATTTTGCTTAAGACAATAACTGATCAAGCTATGAGTTATATTACCTTTTTGTATGTCTGATGTTTAGGAAGTCTCAAGTATTGTGATGGTTTCTACCTTTCTTGATATTGTCTGTAGTAGGAATAAGTCCAACAGCATTTCCTTCAGAGTTATTAAAGCTAGAGATGGTCGTAATTTCAAACTATAGTTTGCTGAGGAGCCTTAAAAATGCATACTTGAGAGTCTCAGTAAATATACATAAGTGCGATTATAATCAATATAGCTTTTGGCATTCAAAACATGTTTTTCAGCCCCCAAGCTGAACTTTATAGCTAACTCTTCTGACTGATTCAGTAGCTCTGTAGTTCAATCAGAATAAAAGACACTCAAATTGTATCCTGAATCTAGTTTCAGTTGGCATAGTGCAAAGTTCTGTACATATATGTTATATACACACATACATATGAATGATGAATAGATTTTATTCCTTTACATATATATGAATTAGATTCTAGAATCTGATACTATTACCATTACGCTTACATTTGTATTTATATAACCCATATAGAGAAAAAATGAGTTGTATTCATATTCATTCTAACATTTGGGTACTTTACTAATGTCTTTTGGTGCAGGTGAAGTGCTGGCAAATCTGAAAACAGTCCAGGCTCCTCAAGGTGTAGGAACTATTCATACTGATTTTGAAAGAGGATTCATTTGTGCTGAGGTTATTTCTTGTTTATTCTTGTTATTAATCTTGCCTTTGTTTGGCCTTCGTTTGACCTATCAACTTATCAAAAAACATACTGCATGTAGTTTTTCCTCTTTTATTTAATTCCTTTAAATAAAAGGTTGAAGCATGTTTATTTATTACATTGTAAGTCTGTTTATTTCCTACTTGTGATATTATTTCCTATTTTGTGTTTGTTAGTCTTGCTTATGTGAAATGAACCACCACTTGTGATAGTAAACTGGTTTTTGTATTCATATGCACTTGTGCTTCATGTTAATGTTTGCAATATTATGAGTATGCACTTGTGTAAATGTAGATGGATACCAATGTGTCGCAAGGTACTCCGAGTGAAAATCTGACTGGGGGATTACATGACAGTAAACTTTGGGGTAAGCCCCAGTATGAGATGATGATGAACGTAATGGAAGAGCAAGTAAATCTTGGTAACGCGAGTGGCAAAGGAACATTTACAAAAACTGGTTGAGATAATATTATCAATACCCTTCAAGCTGCTTTTGGAAAAGAATACACAACCAAAACAATTAGGGGCAAATTGAATAAGGAAAGACCAAATTGGAGGAAGTTCAAAAGGGTTAAGGAAAAAGCAGGAGTTGGTTTTGACCCTACTATTGGATTGGTGACCATGGACCCCGAACAATGGGAGAGTCTGGACAAGGTAATTAGTAATATTAAAATTCATATAATTGAAATAGTTTATAATTGTGATTCATAATGAGTGTATCGCTAAAATTCTTATGTTTTTGTTTAGGAAATCCCTGGTTGCAAAGCCAAATTCATGGGTAAGCCGTTCGTGTACCATAGGCAATGGAGCGTTATAGACTAACATGGGGAAGCTACGGGTGCATATGCCCAACCTTCGACTATGATACCAGAATCCGTCCCAGAGTCCTCCACCCGCCCAGTTCCAATAATTTTAGGGGATGATGATATTGATATTGACGAGCTCATGGAGACTCCCGGCCCAAAACGTAAGAAAAAGAAAGAAGAAACACTAATTAAAGCAATGTATGATTTCATGAGCGTGATTGAGAAGACATCACTTGCAAGAGATGAGAAAATTATGAGCTCAACCCAGAGTGTGGTAAGTGCCTTTAACAAATCAGGATCAAAGTCAACTCCCCAAATGGAAACCCAGCAGAGTCGTAGTGATGAGGCCAACTCCCCCCCTAAGAAGACGTACGATGAATTTATACATTGTACAGATATCTTAGAGACCTTGGAGGGAGTAGACAGTGTGCATTATTCAAAGGCCGTGATGGCGTTGGAGAAGTCTGAGGCACTCCGGACATTCTTTCTTAGAATTTCAGATGAGAGGAAAGTCGTCTGGGCAATGAATCTTTCTTAGAATTTTCTATTTCGTACTTATTTGGATGACTGTATCGTTGATAACTATGATTTTTTTGGATGACTATTTTCAATTTTTATTTTGATGACTATAGTACTTATTTTGTTATTTGGATGATTGTTATGTTTTTATTTGGATGATTGTTATGTAAACCTTTTTAATGTTCAATTTTTATTTGGATGAGTTATCTGGTGTTTGATAAGAGGTTTTTCACTTTTGCTTTCATTTCATTTTTGTTTATAATCGGAAGTGTTATTATAATGCTTGACATGGTATTTTTTGTATATTTGTCATTAGTAGGTAAATCAAGTGCATTATGAGCAGGGAAGAACGCTACCTGTTGAACTCATTTTCTCAAGTTTTACTACCTTGTTATGCTGATAACTCCACTCAAGAACATAGTATTCACGGCATGTACATGATATTGGAAGAGTATGCGCAAGAGATGGAGATAGACCGAAGGCCCTGTAGGAATTCAATTTTGAGGGGTTCTGCATATGTCAAAGAGTTACTTCAAGGGCATCCGGATAGATGTCATGAAAGCCTCCGGATGCAACCCATCGCCTTTCAGAATTTATGTGATAAGTTAAAGGATTTAGGGTTAACGGAATCTAGAGGAGTACCGGTAATCAAACAAGTTGCGATTTTCATAATAACTTTAAGCCATAGTCACACAAATCGGTTAGTAGCTGAAAGATTTCAGCATTCAACTGAAACCATATACCGGCACATACACAGGGTACTTCAGGTGGTTGGACTTCTTGCTAATGAAATCATTGTCCCTCCTGACATGAGCCAAATTTCACAAAATATTTTGAACAGAGGGCCGAGGTACCACCCGTTCAAAAATTGCGTGGGTGCAATAGACGGTACTCATGTACATGCCCATATAGATGCCAACAAGGTACATCCATATAGAGGTAGGAAAGGCTTTCCAACCCAGAATGTTATGGCCGTCTGTTCATTTGATATGTTATTCACTTACATTGTAGCAGGGTGGGAAGGGTCAACTAATGATTCACGAATATTAAATGAATGTCTTGCGAGAGAGGATTGGAGGTTTCCCAGACCGCCACAAGGTAAATATATGGAAAATATTTTAAAATTTGGAAAAGTATATTTTTTAATTCTTTGAAATGGTAATTTAGTTGAAATGTTTGTTGATTTAATTTAATTGTGGATATGTTAGGAAAATATTATTTGGTGGATTCCGGTTATGCCAATCAACCGGGATTTCTAGCCCCCTACCGAGGACAAAGATATCACTTGCCTGAATTTCAAGCAGTTCAGAATAGAATTCGAGGGAAGGAAGAAATGTTCAATTTCATGCATTCCTCACTGCGGAATGTTATTGAGAGGTGTTTTGGCATGCTTAAGCAGCGGTTTCCAATACTTAGGCTAATGCGTCCCTATAAGTTCCCAACCCAAGTCAAAATTGTCATGGCTTGTTGTGCTATGCACAACTACATAAGGTTGCTTGGAGAACCGGATAACATATTTGATGGTAGAGAGGCCCAGAACGCTGGAGAAGGGGATGGGGCTGATGATGGAGATAATGATGATGATCATGTCGAGGTCTTACAAGGTCATCACGACAGCCAATTTATGCAGGGGTTTCGCAATAGTATAGCTGATGAGATTTGGGCTAATAGACGCGCTTAGTATACCACTTTGTATGATTTGAACCATCTTGCTAAGGTTAATGACTCTTTTCGTGAAGTATGTTGTCAGGACTGGCTGAAGAATTTTGAATTCACCTTGATATTAGTAGTGTATGAATAAAGGACATTTTCATGACACATTAGATCGAAAAAAATATTTATGGAAGAAAATGCTGAACGAAGTCCTGCTGCATATCCAACCAGCAATGTACAAGGTCATTGTAGCTTGAAAACTTGGGGCACTGATTTCTGCCTTTCAGATCACCTCCATAATTGGCCGTGGTTCACAAAAAACCTATAATCTGGGTGATTAACTTGCAAAAGACGGAGCCAATTATCCGCTGCTCGCAATAGAGAAGTGACTTTTTGACTATCATAAACCCATTCGGATTCCATACAAAAACTTTGAACTTATACGAAGCAAGTCCAAAGATGGGCAATGAAAGCTTGGTGGGCATGCCAGCACTGTGAAGCTCCCTACCAGTTGAATTATGAACATGTGGCCAATCAATGATTGTACCTGTGATACCTTTGGGTATCCTATATATGGGATACCTTTATCAAGAGTGTGAATGACTTTAGTATGACAAGTACCTCTACACAAATGCCGCAATAGTAAATAATACTTATAAAATGATAATGCAAGTTGATATATGATATATGTATGCTATAATTAAAAAAAATGATTTAAGATAAAAGACAAGCATACCAAGCCACAGATATCCAACTTGCAGGGGTAAGGTCACAGCTTTTTTCTAAAAAAATGACTATTAGTAGATACGTTACTATTAGTCAAAAAACATTATTGCTACTTAATTTTAACTTCATAAACATTTTTTTTCTCTTTCATAAAAATTAGTAGATACGTTACATTTTTAAAAAAAAATTAATTTTAACTTCATAAAAATTATTAGTCAAAATATTAATGTAAAAGGAAATATAGTACATACGTTACTATTAGTCAAAAAAAATTAACTTCATAATTTTATTTTTCTCTTTCATATGTTTATTGCTACTTAATTTTATCAAAAATAAATTACTATTAGTCATTTTTAGGGGAAGGTGTTGTATGAATTTTCTCAATTCCAACAATTACACAAAATTTCAGTAAAATCTTTTAAAAAACAATTCAACTCGCCAAACATGTTTTTCTGTTTCTGTTCTTAAAAATCCAAGGAACACAGACGCTGCCAAACATGTTTTTTTGTTTCTGTTCTCAGATTTTCTGAAAAAACAAGGTCTGCCAAACGTATTTTTTTATTTTTTGTTCTTCAAAATTTTTTAGACAGATTCTCAACCAAACATGTTTTTATTTCCGGATTACCCTTAGGACAAGAACGAGAATATTTTTTGTTCTCAAGAGAACAAAAACAAAAACAAAAACACTGGTTTCCAAACGCAGCCTTAATGTATAAGTAGCACCAAAATTCAGAGAAAAATATTCTTTATAAAAAAAGAAAATTTTATTTTTCAAAAGTGGTCATGAAAGCGAAAGTGAAAGTTCACATGTGGGCCCCGGTCCAGGACCAAACGGGTCGGAACCACTCGACCGTCAAAATTCATTAATTGAATTAAAACAATTGGATGGTTATTGCCGACTAGAAAAAGCATTCTAAACATGATGACCAGGTCCGATTATTAATTGGACGGGCATATTTTCTTGAATTCACAAAAGCATTCTTTTTAGATATAGAATGTTAGGAGAATGGGAACGAACCCGTAATTAGGTCAACACAAAATGTATTCGTCATTTTAGAGTGAATGGGGAAGTTAGAATATAGGTCTAAATTCTCCAAAAGTGACCTTTTAAAATTGATCATTATGACCCTGAGTTTGAAAGGGTCTTGAACACAGAAATGGTCATCCATTACATACTTTTTGAGTTTTTGAAACGCCTGCAATGCATCGGTGAAATTTGATCGTCGCTTCAACAGTCGGATCAAAAAGTGCTTTTGGGGGCTACATCCTCTATGTGGGGAGTAAGGACTCCTGAGAGTGGACAACAAAAAATCAGCTCCAAGGGAGTGTGACATAGTGAAATACTAGACCACATTCAAAAAAAACGATGTGGGGGAATCTGATGTCAGGAGAGAGAATGATCACAGTTTGAAGTTAAACTGTAAAAGGGGCATCCATCAGTTGGACGGTGGAGAAATGTGTGATCGGTCATCGAGGAACGCTCTCTAAGATTAAATATTATAACAAATGCATCAAAAAGGACGGATTACTGATCCGATTATTATATTGAGAGATATCACACAGTCGAACTTAGCGATTCGCAGTCAAAAGGGCATTGGGTAGCTCCCGGAGTGCAATTCCGGTGATTGAAAAGGGGAGGCAAAAATGGAGTGTTTACATATAGTAGCTAAATTATTGTTAGTTGTCAATTATGATGTATTTTAATACCCTAACTCAGCATTGTTAGTCTAATTATTTCATTATTTGGGTGTCGCTATATGGTTTGTTGTGTTTAGTGTGGTTCATGGGTCTTAAGAGGAAAATGAGTTATTTCGGTGAATTAACCGGAATTTGGATTCATGAGATTAAAAGTGCTGAAACTACTAAAGAAAGAAGTCGTTCTAGACCATAAGGTGCAAAGGAAAAGTCCAAAAATTGAGCAAAACTAAAGCTGGGATTGAATATAAGACAACAAAACAAGATCTGAAACCCAGGTCTTGCGATCGATCGCACCTCCACTGGGATCAATCACACCTGGATTGGCATAACCCAAAAATTTAGTCCACTTTCTGACTTTTTGAGCACTCATTGACCTATTTGGAAGTTGTATTTGTGTATGTTTGGGCAGTATTGACCATGTTTGACTTTTTTCATAAGAAACCTACACAGTGAAGGATTCCAAGCCAAAAAGTAAAGAAATCAACCCTAAAGAGAAATATTCTCTCTATGAAAGATAACTCACATTCAAGAATTAAGATTTTTGCTTTAGTCTTCCTTGAGTCTTCTTTTTGGTCCTTCCTAAAGTTCTGAAGCCTTTGGTCTTCCATTCAAGAACAAGAATTCAGAAATCAAAGAGAAAAAATATAGAAGAAAAATTCAAGAAGGACAAGAAAATGATTTCCACATCAACAATGCAGATTCCATCTACCATGAGAGGCTAAATTGGTCTCTAGGATTTTAACAAAATTCTAGCCATGTAATGTAGAATTTATTTTACATAATTGTAAACGTAAAACTAAAGAACACATGTGTGATGATTGTGTAATGAGTGATCAAATGAAGTATTTTCAAATAAAAATAAATGGTATTTTATGCAAGAGTCTACTGGTGCTCTCTTTGTATGTTAGATTGAATATTTTTTCTCACTACGAGCTGGTATTCTGACGTTTAAACAATGGTTTCTACACATTAGTATCTTATGAACATTACATCTAGGTTTTGATAAGCCATGCTAAGGAGAGGTGAAATGGACTTATTTTAGTTGTTAGTTTGAAGTAGTTATAGTATAATAATTACATGCACAAGTCAAGCTAACTATTCTACAATATGATTCGTGCACTTGCGAGAGGTAAAACGAGGTCATGCTAATTTTATTTTTTCAATCATATTTTTCTATTAACCTCAAAACTGATCACTTTCATACAATCACAACATCATAGGGTAAAGTAGGTACATGTACTATGTATACTATGTATAGACGTTTAGGGTTCCGAACACCTTCCCCAAGAGTCATCAAGCTCCTAAATATAGTTGATTTGGTTCATGTTGATCAGTGAGTCATTTTAGGGCTCCACACATTCAAAATGAATATTTTCTCAGTAGAGCTCCCATAGATGACCTAGCGCGCCACAACTTAATATTGTAGCGACTGTGTTTATTTTGGCCCTATCTTTATACTATATTCATGTTAACCACCTACTTTAAAAATTTATTTGAATGACCATTGTCGCGGGCCTAGGTTATTGAAGGCAATAATAGAAGCTCAATTCGAAGGATATAAAGTAGATGACATACGAAGTGTACATTAAGAGAATGTATGATCAAATAATCACTCCAGAGAAGCAAATTGCTATGATAAGGAAGTGGTCACCATGGAAAAGCTTTGCTCTGGAAAGTTGGAATGATCACAACCCACTTTTTAATGACCCTCTTTCTGCGTTGCTTGTCAAAGCTGCAGATTTCATCAAATGGTAACTAACATTGTGTTAGCATATATACAAATATAAATATATTTGGATACATGTATATATATATATATATACTAGCCAAAATGTCATATGCCACTTCAAAAATTGTTAATATTACCGGCACTTTTTTGTGTCAATAAAAGTCCAGAAAACTGCCAGAAAATTTTTTACCAGTGTTAAAAATATTTGCTGAAAAATCCATCGTCAATAAGGTACTTCCAGCATTCTTCGTAAATTACCGATATACAGGCAATATTTTTAAAAACGCCACAAAATCAATGTTTGTTGGCCCTTCAAACTATACAACAAGTGTAAACAATAAGGTCCAGGCTTGGATGTTGAGAACTTTAGCACTCTTGCCTGGATGTTGAGAGAGTCCAGATTGGTTCAGTTCTAGCTATGGCTGCTCAGCTTTTTATATATAGAGAGAGTAGGGTCGGGTCCGTTCTAGGTGGATCATATAGTATACGTTTGGTAAACAAAGGCGTCACCAAAACCCCTTACACAACAGCACGACTTAAATCAAGTTTCCAATTAGCTCATCACCATCTCCCTTAACCTTATTCCTATGTACTGTCCACAACTCTTTCCAACTATTTCGATGTGGGAACGATTATCTAAGATAAAAAGGAGAGAGGGGTTTATCTTGGTTAAACTAGAATGAGCCGGACGTGGACGGTTCTAACACCGTTAATGGCGATTTCTGAGACAAGGAGAGCATGAATTGCATTGGATTCATCGGATAAACCACTTACGTAAAAAGTGGAGCATGTGTGTTTGAAAGTTTCGAGCATGTTGATTTTAGAGAGAGAAATTGAAAATTTTAAAGACATAAAATTAGAGCTTTTACAAATGGGATTCGATATGTGTACTTATTTTGATAATGCCAATGTCGTTTCATTTCCGTACTAGCTATGAATTTCAGAGGTGGAAGTTACGTCATTACCTCATGCTCTTCTTTATATAAATATTTGTTTTTATTAAATATACTAGCATCGAAAAAACTTTTAAATTTTTATTTAAAAATATAACATAACGGCACCACCAAGAGGTTTTTTATTTAATAGCTAAATAGAAGACAAAAAGGTCATTATTTTTTTATGTTTATTTAAAAGTTCTGGCACAAAACATTATGGCATTTTTTAAAAAGTGTCGGTAAAAGTTTCTATTTCCTGCATTTTTTTAAAAGCGTCGGTGAAGGCCGTTTTTTTCCAATGTTTCATCATAAGTGCCGAAAAATGCAACTTTCTCCTGCAGTTTCAATACCGCCGAAAAAAAGTGCCAAAAAATGTAACAAATAAACAATAATTACACATAAAAATTCATAAAAATTAAATTAAGTTATTATAATTAAATGTTTTTACAATTGTAGCAATTAGAATTCTAGACATTCAAAAGTGTTGATGCAAGAGTTACCCATGACCCGGAACGATGTCGTAAGCACCTGGAACTAGACCAGCAAGGCACTAGTGTAGTGCCGACCTAACAGGGTTCGCAATCAAGTTAGTATTTTGATCCGGGAAGGAATAAAGAGAGTTTGGTAGGGTAATTATTTCGTACCTAGTAGGTTGATCGTTGTTCCCTTTTATAAGGCTCTAGGTCATTGTGTTCAACTTGGGCACTGTCTCCCATAACTTCTTCACTACATCACAGATATGGAAAACTAGATGTTTATTTATCTTGGTTTAGCTTATCTTTATCTCTGGCTAAGCTCTATCCTTATTCATTCTCTAGAAAATTGGTACGATTGAATCAAGACTCTTATTAGTTGCCCCTTGTTCCCACACTGGCATGTCTTGTGATGGGAACACGAATTCCTTTATAGTAGAATTTTTCTTCCATCTCTCTTCTTTTTAATATATATATAGATTATTTAACAACCAAACAAATATAATAGTCTATGAGTACCTACCACAAGTGTTGACCAACCTGGCTAGTTGAAATCCATGGAGTTATGCTTGAGGTCTAGGGTTCAATTTTCCCCCCATTCCAAATTTTTTAAAGTGACCCCACCTAGGAGGTTGGGCGCCCGGGTCATGGGCCCAGGTTGAGCGCCGGAGCTGGTCAGTCGGTAAGAAGTTAGTCGGCGTGGGCCATAAGTTGATCGGTCACCGAAAATCGATCGGCGAAGTCGGCGGGAAATTGGCCGGAATTCGATATTCCCAGACTACCCTTGAAAATTTGATGTTCCCATATTGCCCCTGGAAATTTGACATTCCCAGATTACCCTTGGAATGTGACAAAGGCATATCTATATATGGGACTAAAGTTTACAGGAACATGTCAAGAGGCATGTGACCGTTGAAGCATGTTAGGAGTAAGGCATATGCAGGAGTCAGGCAATAATCCAAGCCAAACCTTCCTTTTATAATGCACGTATATCAATTTTTCTCAACCATATCTTCACCATCTCATTCCCTTCTTGTGAATTCCATCTCCTTCCATACGCATTATTCTCCTATACATTCCATCTAATTCCTTTCTCCCCTACGCATCATACCACATCATGGCAAGGTCCAATTCTCCTCCCTTGGAGGCAATACCATATGAGATGAGTGCGAGTGATCTTGCCTGATAGCGGTCTCTTTACACTATCGCCCCTTATATAACTCTTCATATCTTCCCCGGATAAACGAGTGAACACGGTGGTAGGCGAAGAGGTTTGCTTCTATGAGCAAGCTTTTGCAGTAGGCTTGCGTTTTCCACTACCCAATTTGATAAGGGAGTTTCTCTCCTTTACTAGGCTTGCACCTTGTCAACTCAACCCTAATATTTGGCGGGTATTGTTGGGGTGTTTACACCTTTGGCACTTTTGCAGAAATGGGGCAATAAGCCTCCCTGAGTTCATGAAGTTTTACATGCTTAAAAGAGTACTCAGTGGGTCAAGGTTGCTCCCATGACTGAGCCCCCGATCTTGACCGACCTTTCGGACAATGTAAAAGGGTGGAATAAAAAAAAAAAAAATTTGTTGAGTAACGGGTGAGAGTTCAATTCATCAGTTCCAGAGGACCAAAGGATAGTCGTTCTCCGAATATGGGGTTCTCCTGCACTTGAAGTTTATTACCTATTACCAATATTTTTATTTAACGTATTTTCATTGTATTCAACGTTTCTAACTAAACATCAACAGTGTGTCCAGCACTTAGGAATACTCCTCCGTTAAATCCAGATGAAGAAGTGAGGCTTGGAGTAGCTCTCGACTACGAGGATAGGAATACTTTCTATTACCTGATAAACTCGCCTGCTTTTGTCGCCTTTTAAATGGTAGAGATGTTGTGATGTATGTTCCTCTTGCCCCCATAGCATCCCTAATTGTTTCACTAACCCGATGTATTGATGAGACTAGAATATTGCTTATTCTGGGCGTTAAGTAACCCGATGTTAGTCTCTTTGTTATATTATTTTGGTATTTTTACCTAAGTTGAGTGTTTAAGCATGTTACTAGGGGTTTAATGAGAATATGAGGTAATTCCGAAGTTTTAGCAAAATGCCTGATTTGGAATGACATTTAGAAGAATAAAATCACTCAATTCAGAGCAAGGTACAAGTCAGCTATGAGCAGAGTACAAGTTATCAAAGCATAAATTCGCAAAACAATAAATAATCAAAATTCAGAAGCCACCAAACTATTGGGACCTTGGTGATCGATCGGCCGTATCGGTTCATTGAAATTTATGCAAAATCAGAATGTATTATTTGTCTCCTTGTGCAAGTAAAAGCGGAGGACGATTTGGCCAATTCAGTTGTTACTTGGTCCTCACACCAAGTCAATTTGGAGTGCAAGCAAAGACATATCATGATTATACCAACTTTTGTCTATAAATATGTGAAGCTACATAAAGAAAACGGGAATGTCTTTCATTCAGTGAATACACATAATACAAAATTCTCTCTAGAAAGAATATTTTTCTCAAGAACCCAAGAACAAATTGACCCAATCATGGGAATGATTTCTACATCAATGATGCAGTCTCCTCCCTCCATGAGCAGCTAAGTCAATATCTAGGGTTTCCAACGAAACCCTAGCCGAGTAATGTAGAGCTTTAATTATTTTTATTACAAAGAGGGAAAACTAAAGAGCACTCATATGATGATTATGTAATGAGAGAATGAACATATTACCTAAATAGGATTATTTGTTGATTCTCTTCTTGTCTTAAATTGAATTGACAAATAATCTTAAACAACTATGTTTTATCACTAGGAGCTGGTACTCCAAAGATTAAATAATAGTTTCTATATAATGGTTCTTAATTGGCATGATAAAGTCTTAGGTTTACACAGGTCATACTAACAGAAGATGATATAGACATGCTTTTAATTTAATGTTTTAGGAGTACTTGTAGAATAGATGTATGCATTAATCATACTTTAATCAAATATGGGTGGTAGCCAATCGGACCGATTGCATCTCTTTGGGGATTAGGCAACTGCTTGTAGCGTTACTAATCTGATTCATGTGAGTTGTATTTCCCTCTTGCAATTTAATGATTAAAGAACTATATTATTAGGCTAGTGGTGGAGTTGAAAGAAAACCCTAGACTTGTTTATCTTGAATTCACCAAAACAACTATTTAATTATTTCTTTTTATGTTTAGTAGATTATAAATAACAAACCAATCAAACTATTTTTAACATAATTCAAATTACTAAGTTGTGATTATTTGGAATACGATTTTGATTTCGGTGGTTCGATAACCCTCTCTATCTAACTATATTATATACTACTTGCGTACTTGTAATTGAGAGGTAAAACTAGATCATGATAATTATTTATATTTAACAATTTTATTTTCACACAATTTTGACCGATCAGGTATGATAGTATTGCACCGTTTATACTTGTTACTTCCTTAGCAAATATTTATGCATTGTTACCTATACCCTCTAGGTAGAGGTGTAGGTGGCACAATGCGAGATTTGGTAAGGTACCTTTCAAAGCAGAAAAGGCGTCATGATAGTCCCTTTGGGAGCTCTCCTCGTCCCGTCACTCCGGTCCCTCCCTCGACCAACCGTACCTTATTCGCTAGTGGCTCATCATCATTTTCCCCTTGTGGCTTTGGCATTCCCCTCTCCCATTCAAAAGGGTCCCCCCAACCATCACCACCGACCGGATCCGTGATGCAGTAAGAGTCCCCCATACAGCCAGGTGGATTAGGGGTTCTCTTCGAGAACCCTATGCGAACATCATCCTTAGGCGAGTATCCTGGGCTTTCTGGCACAATATTATCAAATGTTGATGTGGTGAACAATCGATCACTGTCAGACATGTATCGTAATTATATGCAGAAGATGGATCTATTAAGGATCCTCCCTTCCTTTCTTTTTCCTTCCTCATATGTCTTACGTTGCTTAACCTTTCTTTCTTCTTTAATCAGGGTGCCACTATATTTACCAACATATCAGATATTGATTTGGTGAACAATGGATCACTATCAAACATGCATATTAGGCCCAACCCACTTGTTCTGATCCAGATAAAGACCTTTGAAATCCTTAAAGAGATCTTCTCATTGATTGAAGGGAATGTTAAGGCCCATTGAGGAAGGTTTAACCTTGATCCCATTAATTATGGAAGATTATTAGAATCTAAATTATTTTGTCAATCAATTTAGCCCAAGAATTCTGTATAAATAAATATAATATGGTTTAGTGCCTCAATAAAAAAATTTCAATTTATTGTTGTCCAAATTTTAGCATTAACACTTTATCCGTTTTATTTATTTATTGTATTACCCCCATAAGTCACATCAATATTCTTTTTTCCCATTTCATGTTCTATTCTGGTTTAAAGTTAGATTGATCCATGCATTCTCATGTCTTCTTACCATTGCATTAATTTAATCCACATTGATGCATTACCATGTCTTTCCACTTGGGCCTTGTAGGTGGGCGTGATCTAGTGTTTACTTAAAATGGGGAAATTATTGAACCTTGGGGTCTGAGATTAGTGTTCAAGTTGGTTAAGAAAGAATAGCTTTTCCTGGATTTGAAGAAATGCTTTATGAAATCTGTACATGTAATATAAGTAGCTTAAGCTTTTATCTAGCATTCCATTCTTATATTTCCTTTAATTATATGTACATTTGTTCCTCCAAAAGTTCCAATTACTTACCAATATATATATATACACATACACATATACATATTATAGTCCTAATTGCCTATCTGATTGACATTTTTCACACTCTAGCATGGACACATTCCTTCCCCCCCCCCCCCCCCCCCGCCCCACATATATATATATATATATATCTTAGTGCTCCAGCAAGGCCAAACCCCACTAAGTCTATGTTGTTGCACCAGAATCCCCACCAAGCATGACTTTGACATTTCTTATGTGGCTTTTTCATCTTTTGATCATAACATTTATGGAAACAGTGTATATAATATAATCCATATCATATAGAAGAAGATATAATTTTTTTCCTTTTAAAGTAGAATAGTTGTATGGTTGTGCATGATAGTACCAAAATGCGTATGATTTTTGTTGCTGGAAATCTGTTATATTACTCTCTAGATCTTACTCAACACCTGAATACATAAAAAAAAACCTAATATATAGTTGATAAATAAGATCCCAAAATAGAGAGAATGCAGTAAAATTATATAAATATATTAATTTGGCATGAACCCTAATTATACATTCTAATTCACTTAATAGTACTTAATGCCCATTACACATTGCAGAATACTTGCACTATAAAATATGATACAATATAAGGTATTTGTTACAGATATTGTTGTTTGGGTATACGAACTAAGAGTTTCTATGATTGTTTGTTATTTTTGTAGTGAGCAGATCTATATTTAAGCACATATAACCACAATGGTTTTAATAGAGGCGGCATATGGAGCTCGTACGATAGAATTTAACCTATCGTCTCCAAGAATGGTGGTGTTGGAAGATATGTTGTTCAAGAAGTTGAATTTATATGGTGGAACCTATGATATCTTATATAATGATGGCAAGGATGAGATATTAATATGTTACAATTGTGACTTGAGGAATTGCGCGAGAGATTCCAATTTAGTGGGCACACACAAATCAAATTTGTCATTAAGGACAAAATATGATTTTAAGGGTTTTCAATATATTTACTGTGACTGCAAATCATGCCTTATATTACTGTGACCATATTATATACAAGTATCTTGTATATATAAATTTAACCCCATCTGTTATTTAACTTTCTCACCATGTTCTCCTTCTAGATAGAAAATATTGTAAATCCTTCAGTGGCCTTGTAATATATCATCACCAAACGCCTTTTTAATTGTGAATTCCTTTTATTTTAATCATTTTGAAGAAATTATTCTTGAAAAAAGACTTAACTATCATGAAATCGGGTACTAAATATCTTGATGAATGTCTTCTTAAAGTCTAGGAGGAACCCTTTTAGTCTAAGCATTCTTCTCTTGAAAAATAATCATTTTGAGGTGAGATTCCAATTAGTTTATGTCACATGTCCCAATTAAGCTTGATTGATCTTTCTTATAATAATCTTTCTAGCCACATTCCTCCTTGCTTGAGTAACATCCCTTTTACCGGCGTACCCAGCAGAACTCAAAGGGGATCTTTTGTTGTTGGTCCACCTTGGGATTACACGTCAATTTTACAAGATATGAGAATTATTTCTATTGAAAGAAATATCCGAGATTCAGGCGATCTTAACCCATAAGTTCAAGTGACCTATATGATGAAAGGAATGCCTCGCTATTATAAGGGAATCAATATTGATCTTTTCTCAGCAATTGACCTCTCTAGTAACAAATTGAGTGGCCACATCCCATAAGAACATGGAAACATAGGCCAACTAAGAGAGTTGAACCTGTCTCACAATGGCTTAAGTGGAACGATCCCGCCAACGCTTTCAAACCTCCACAACATAGAGAGCTTGGACCTTTCCTTCAACAACTTAAGCTAGAAAATTCCTTCACAACTTGTTGAGCTACACTTTCTGGCCGTGTTGAATATGTCCTACAATAACTTATCTGGAAGCATACCTCAAGGTCAAAGCTCTGTCCAGTTTGATACATTTGATAATAGTAGCTACCTTGGAAATCCACTTCTTTGCGAACCACCACTTTCGATAACTTGCACAGCCCACGAGCCTCCCACATGTTTATCCCGGGAAGTAAAATTACATACATATATTTTACTTTTATGAAATGAACTACTAATTTTTGAACTTCGGATGTAGCTTCTTTTATGTATTTTTCTTTTATAAAATGAACTTCTAATGTTTGAACTTCAGATGTAGCTTCTCTTTTACAGAGAAAATTTTATTCCGCTGTAAATTTTTTTCTGTTTATTCACCCTTCTAATACAGGGTTTTATCTAGGCTTCACTCAACCTACCCCTCTTTTATTCTTTTGAGGAGCCTCTTTAAAAAGAGGGAAGATATTCTTTGGGCTTCACTCAGCCATTTTAGGGATGATACCCGCTTGTTGGGGGTGTAATTATTATCTCAGGCTTCACTCAGCCCGTTTTTAATAAGGGCCCTGTATTTCAAGCGTAATGTTGACATTTAACTTAATATTGCTTATTTAGACAATGAGACTAGATATTGTTTTACTCTTCGCAATAAGCAGTTTATTAAAAATTATGACCACATAAAGAAGAACAAATAGCAATAACTTTATTAAAATTTGCAGTATAACTGTTTATTAAGATGCTAAGAAATCTAAACTAAATATCAAGATAAAGCGATAAGAACGAATAAAGATAATCTATCAAATACTAACTAAAGACTAACACCTAGTGAGTTATGTCAACTTTACTGGTAATACTCTCTCAAATGCTCTACATTCCAAGGATGAGGGAGTTGCCTCTCGGTCTCTATCTCTAACCAATAGGTACCTTGCCTCTGTCTTCGACCGACTCTATAGGGGCCTTCCCAGTTGGCAGCCAACTTCCCCATCTTTTTAATTTCTAGATCAGAAGATGGTTGCATAACATTTTTCAATACCAGGTCTCCTGATTGAAATCTTCTTTGCTTCACACAAGCATTATAGTACAGAGTCATGGCTTGCTGGTATGCTATAGTTCTCATTTGAGCATGTTCCCTCATTTCTTTGAGAAAATCCAAATTGATAGCAAGATCCTCGTCATTGTAGCTTGGGTCAAAATGGCTGGTACTGAAACTTTTTTTTTGGTCTCTATCGGGACCACTGCCTCACTTTTGAAGGCTAAACGAAATGGAGTTTTCCCTGTAGGTGTCTTCACTATAGTTCGGTAGGACCGGAGTATGCCAAGTAACTCATCTGGCCATAGTCCATTTGCCTTCTCGAGGTGCTTCTTGATGATACAAAGTAAGGTTTTGTTACCTACATCTACCTGACCAATTTCATGTGGAAGAGCTAGGGACGAGAATTGATTCCTGATTCCCATGTTGGTATATAACTTTTGGAATTATGAGCCCTCAAACTGCTTACCGTTATTTATGATAATGACTCGTGGTACCCCGAACTGGCATACTGTCAAATTGCAGAAGAAGTTCTTGATGATGGATGATGTGATTTTGGTCAGTGGGATTGCTTCCACCCATTTAGTAAAATAATTTATTGTGAGCACTGCAAACTTAATCCTTTACCCTTGTGCAGAGGGCCGATCAAGTCCATCCCCACTTAGCGAAATGTTAGGGACTTGCAATGGGTGTTAAATCTTCAGGAGGTTGTCTAGGAATGTTTACAAACCGCTGACACTTGTCACATATCCTTACGAAGTCCTTTGAATCTTGATGCGAGTAGTATCCTTTCCATATTGCCTTATATGCAAGTGACATACCCCCGGCATGATTTCAGCACACACCTTCATGTATATCCTTCATGATGTGATGTGTTTCTTCTGTTGATATGCATCGCAACTGAGGCAAACAAAATCCTCTTTTATACAATACCCCATTTATGAGAGTTTATTGGCAAGATCGGACCATGATTTTGTGAGCTTCTAATTGGTCGTCGGGCAACTTTCCACCCCTAATATATTTGATGATTGATAGGGCCCACTCAAACCCTTCAGCTTGTTGCATTACAACATGCAACTCTTATGAGATATAAGGGTCCTACAAATGTTCCACCAGGGTAAAGCCTTCCCTTCTCGGCTCTATGGCAGTAACCAGGCGAACAAGGGTATCGACCACTTCATTTTGGCTCATGCGTACCTGGAGGATGGCGAATTTATCAAAAATGGCTACTGCCTCACGAACCTTATATAGAGAGGCCTTCATTTTCTCTTATTTGGCCCCAAACTCTCCTCGCACTTGTTCTGCTACCAGTTGAGAATATGTGTGTGCTCTTACTTGCCTTACTCCAAGGGTATTTGTTATCCTTATTCCTGCCAATAGAGCCTCATACTCTGCTTCATTGTTGGTAGCCCTAAAGTCAAATTGTTGTGCATACTCTAGCTTCTCCCCATCTAGGGTGATTAGTATTAGACCGGCCCCACATGCATGGGCATTAGAGGACCCATCGACATACAGGACCAATGTGTGCTCTGACAACATCTGATTGTTCGAGGTGGGGGAGGGGGGCCTACTTCTATGGCCGAATTAGCCTGGGTTAGTTCATCTCCTGCTCCGGTGGTAAACTCGGCCACAAAGTCTTCCAACACCTGACCTTATACAACTGCTCTTGGTTTGTACCGAATGTCGAACTCCCTGAGCTCTATGGACCACTTCATAAGTCATCCTGATGTCTCCGTCTTATACAACACTTGGCGTAGGGGCTGATCTATTACCACTAATATAGTATGTGCCTGGAAGTATGGTCTGAGCATACTTCTGAGCAGAGATAACCAAGGCGAATGCGAGCTTTTCCATTATCGGGTACCTTTTTTCTACTCCCCGTAGTGCCCGGCTAGTGTAATAGATTGGTCTTTGAACTCCTACATCTTCTCTCATCAAGGCAGAACTTACTGTTGTTAGGGATACGGCAAAGTATAGTAGAAGTAGTTCCCCTCGTACTGCTCAGGACAATAGGGGAGGAGAGGTAAGATAATTATTTAACTCTATGAATGCTTGCTCACACTCAGGGGTCCATTCGAAGGCCTTTTTGAGTACCCTAAAAAAGGGAAGACATCTATTAGTAGCTCAAGAGATTAGCCTATTAAGGGTAACCACCTTCCCTTTAAGCCTTTGCACATCCTTGATTGACTAGGGAGACTTCATATCAAGGATGGCCTGGATTTTCTCTGGGTTGGCCTCAATGCCTCTCCTGCGCTAATCATAAACCCTAAGAACTTTCCTGATGATACACCAAAAGCACACTTAGTTGAGTTCAGGCGCATCTAGTGCTTTCTGAGCACTCCGAAGGATTCTTCATGGTCTATCAAATGGTCATCCTTCTTGACATTTTTCATTAACATATCATCAATGTAGACTTCCCTGTTCATTCCAATCTAGTTTTTAAACATGTTATTAACCAGTCTTTGGTAGGTAGCTCCAACATTCTTTAACTTGAACGACATTACTCTGTAATAGTATATGCCTCGATCGGTGACAAAAGATATATTTTCACAGTCGAGAGGATGCATGGGGATCTGATTGTATCCTCAATATGCAACCTTAAAGTTGAGTAACTCATTTTCCGAAGTAGCTTCTACAAGCATGTCAATTCTTGGTAAAGGAAAACTATCATTTGGACAGGTTTTATTTAAGTCTGTGAAGTCGACGCAGAGCCTCCATTTTCCATTTTCCTTCTTCACCAGGACCCCATTAGATAACCAATCAAGGTAATGGACTTCACGAATGAAGTTGGCCTTCAGATTTTCTACCACAGATATTATGTTTACATTCCTTTCAAGGGCAAATGTCATTTTCTTTTGCGTTACTAGTTTAGAAGTGGAATCCACATTCAGTTAGTGATGCATCACTCGGGGATCAACGCCAAGCATGTCTTCATGTTTCCATGCGATTATGTCTCAGTTCTGCCTTGAAAATTGGATGAGCCAATTTTTAACATTATAGGGGAGCAATGACCCGATGCTTACCTTTTTTTTGTCCCTACCTCTTCCAGACTCACCTCAATAAGGTCCTCTACAAGCTTTGGTCGTGGAATAGACTCATCAGTAATCGTTTCGAGACCCTCGATAGCGAGTGCTTCTAGTAACCTCCTATCTTTCAAAGTTGTTGCATAACATTCTCGTGCCATACCCTAGTCTCCTCTTACCTCTCCCACAACATGATCGGTTAGGAACTTCATTAACAAGTGATAAGTTGAGCTCACTACTTTTAAAGTATTGAGGGTAGTTCTTCCAAGGATGACATTGTAGGCGGAAGGGCAATCCACTATAAAGAAATCTATCATGACTATGAGTTATCTTAGCACAAGCCCGACAGTTAAAGGAAGGGTCACTATTCCCAGTGGAAACACCATATCTCCAGAGAAGCAAACCAGAGGTGATTTGGATGGTTTCGGTTTCTCTTTCCCTATACCATCTTGTCGAAAGCTTCGAAAAATAGCAAATCCACAGAGCTCTCATTGTCGATTAGAATCCGTTGTGTAGTAAAATTGGCCACTGACACAGTAACCACCAGTGGTTCATCATGAGGGTGTTGAACTCCATGTGCATCATCGTCAGAGAAAGTACTAACTTGCCCTTCTAGTCGGGGGGACTTGGGTGATGAGGTAGAGGTATCTACCCCTTGCACCTCTATCATACTTCTGGCTTTCCTCACATGAGCCCTTTGGGATGAACTTGTTTCCCAGCCTCCGGCCAACCCTCTGAAAATTACCCTAATTCCCACATTGGTTGTTTCTCTGGTGTGTGACTTTTGTTGGGAGCATCTTGTCGACCTTTTCCTTTATCACCATTCGTAGTAAACCGGCTCAAATGCCCTCTCCGAATCAATCTTTCGATCTAGTTTTTAAGCTTGATGCACTCATCTATTGTATGCCCATGGTCTTAGTGAAAGAGGCAATATCTTTCACGTAGCCTTTTTGATGAACCTGACTTCAGCCTGGTTGGCCAGACTAAGGGATGGTCATCCTGAATTTGAAAAAGAATCTCGTTTATTGGCTTGTTTAATGGAGTGAAGTTAGTGAACCTATTCTAGCTCCTCAAAGGCCGAGATGACCTGTCAACCTGGGTAGGTTGGGTTTTCTGACCCTTATCTTCTCTCTCCTCTTTATTGGTTATTGTTGGCCTCTTCTTCTCTTATTTCTTATCTTCACCCCCTTTTTATTTTTGAGATTCACAGGATCATCCATATTCTTGTGCTTCTGAGCTTTGATAAGTAGTTCCGCCATCGTCTCTGGTGGTTTCTTTGATACGGAAAACACAAACGGAGAAGACTACAACCCTCCTATGAAGGCGATCGTTACAGCTACGTTGTCATTGACCGCGTTAACCTAGAGCATCTCCATGTTGAATCAGCTTATATAATCTCACAATGATTCAATTTGTCTTGTTTGACATTTAACAGGTAGGTGGCGGACTTTATGTCTCTGTCTGGCGATGAAGTGCCCGATAAACTTTTTGTTTAGCTCGTCAAAATCATGAATGGAATCGGACTTTAACTTATATAACTAGACTTAGGCTGACCCTTTCAGGGTGATGGAAAAATCTAAACACATGATGGCATTGTGGATAGCTTACGGGTGTATGAGTGCCATGAAAGTCTCCAGATGGTCGAGGGGATCTTTGGCTCCATCAAAACTCTCCAACTGAGGCATCTTGAATTTGTTGGGCAAATGAATACTTATTACCAATGCATCGAAATGGGAGTTAGTCTTCTATAATAGTTCATCCACGATGGTTGGGCTTTTTCCTTTCATAGCCTGCACCATATCCTCCATCTTTGCCTTCAGATCTTGGATTTTTTTATCTACACCAACAGCTTCCATAGGATCCTCAGGATTCGAGTGAGTCTTGCGTGTATTCTGAACCACTATCCTCCGTTAATCTTGGACAAGGTTATGCTATGGCCCCTCATCTGGATTGTGTTGCCCAGATCTATCCGGGGGAGAGGAGATAAGAGCAGCCAAATATTACAAGATCGTTGTGTTATGCTGGATCAAATTGTTTATCCCTTGATTCAGATCCTAGACCTGTTGCTCGAATACTGCCACATGTTCCATGGCAACGCCTTATTTGGTTGGGTCTAGATCTTGAGGATTTTCAAAGTTATGGGGTGATAGATCATCACCAACATCATGCTCTTCCTAGGAAGCAAACCCTTCCTCTTGGCCATCATATCGCGGAGGATACATTGAGGGTAGCCCATACTGGGAGGTTGGTAGTCCTCCTTAGGTGGTTGGAAATAGCGGGTCACTGGGTGGAAAAAGATGATCTTTGGGTTCTCTAGAGGCCTCATCAACCTTACTTTTGCTTCGCAAATGAACCAATCTACCTGGAGGTAAGAAATAATCATTTCCCACAAACGGCGCCAACTGTTGATGCAAGAGCTACCCACAACCTAGAACGACATCGTCGGCACCAGGAACTAGACCTGCAAGGCACCAGTTGATACCTGGCTAAGAGGCTCTAATGATCAATTTAGTATTCTAATCAGGGAAGGAATAAAGAGAATTTGGTAGGGTGATTATTTCGTACCTGGTATGTCGACCGTCGCTCCCTTTTATAGGGTTCTAGGTCATGGTGTTCAAGTTGGGTATCGCTTCCTGTAACTTCTCCACTACGTTATAGATACGGATAACTAGATCTTTATCTTTGTCTTGCTTTAGTTTATCTTTATTTCTGGCTCGGCTCTATCCCTATTCCTTCTCTACGAAATCGGGACGGTTGAATCAAGACTCTTGTCAAAAAGTATAAATTTAATTAATGATTTAATTCACTTCTTATACTAAAAAATTCAAATGTTATTTCAAGAATAAAATAATTAAAAGAAGACATGTATAGAAAAATAAAGTACTTTACTCTTAATAGTGGCATAATATATATATATATATATATATATAATATATATACACTTGCCCCTTATACTTTAGAATCAACAATAATTACAATAATTGAGAAGGTGCAGTGTATCACATTTAAAATAGCAAAAACTAAAATTGGGAATGTAGCATCTTCAAAATCTACTTAATTAGGCCATGTTTGGTTTTTGTTTGTGTTTGTTGTTGTGGAATTTTGAAAAACACAAACACATGTTTGTGTTTGTGGAATGCTGGAATCTAAAACATAAGCATGTTTGGCATTGATATTTTTTCTGTAAATATATACATATATATATATATATGTGGTGTTTTGGGGTAAAGGGAAGTGGTGGTGGTGGTGGTGGTCGAAGGCGGCGGTGGTGTTTTAGGGCAAATGGAAGTGGTTGTCGGACGCGGCGACGGTAGTGGTTGAAGGCGGCAACAGTGGTGGTCAGAGGTGGTAGTGGTGTTTGTCGTCGTGTAAATATATACATTTATATTTTGAGTGAATAGTAAAAATAAAATAAAAACACCTTTTTATTGTTTGCAAAAAGGGGTAAAAAAAACACAAATGTTTATTACTATTCAAAACAAAACACGAGTCATACATGCTTTTGTTTGGAAAACAGTTACAGTAGCAAACATAAAACATCAAACAAAAACAAAAACCAAACAAGGCATTAGATACTCTATTTTCAATTTATATTTTCTAGTAAAGGGGAAAAGTTATATATTGAATACTTGATCGGTTCTAGATGTATGAAAATATAAGTGTTTAAAATAGAGAATTAGCACAGTCTAGTTTTACCTCTCAGTCGCAAGTAGTATATAGTATAGTTGGGTTGAAAGGGTATTGAACCACAAAGATCAAAGTCGTATTTCAAATAATTATAAAGAAGCAAATTAAATTATATTTTATAAAAGTTGTTTGATTAAACTACTAAACATAAAAAAAAATTAAAAGATAATTATTTTTTGTTTCACTCCAGATAAACAAGTCTTTGGTTTTGCTCCAACTACATCACTAACCTTGTAATGTATTCTTTTAATCATTCTATTGCAAGAGGGCGATACAGCTTATATGAATCAGATTAATAACGCTATAAGCAGTTGCCTAATCCCAAAAGAGGTGCAATCAAGTTTAGTTTACTACAATTCATCTTCGATTGGCATGACCAGTGTATGCATCTATTCTACAATTACTCCTAAAACATGAAAGTAAAAACACACTAATGATCATCTTCTCTTAGTATGAACTGTATGCACCTAAAACCTTATCATGCCATTAAGTACCATTATGTAGAAACCATTATTTTAACCTTGGATTTCTTGCTCTTAGTAAAAACATGGTTGTTCAAGATAAATCATTAATTCAATCTCAGCTTAAGAAGAGAAATAATAAATAAATCTTATTTAGGTAATTTGTTCGGTCTCTCATTAAATAATCATCATATAAGTGTTCTTTATCTTCCCCTCTTTGCAATAAAAAATCTATATTACTTGGCTAGGGTTTCATTGGAAACCTTAGATACCGACTAACCGCTCATGGAAGAAGAGAGTCCATTGTTGATGTAGCCGCCATCTTCATGATTGGATGGTTGGTTCTTGAGTTCTTGAAGAAGAGAGTCTCTCTCAAAGAGAGAGACATTGAGAGAGACTTTTTTATGAACGATCTATTCTATATTGAAAGATATTTTCTCTTCATGAGATCTTCACATATTTACAGACAAAAATTAGTGTAATTATGGCATGTTTTGCTTGCTCTCCAAGAATATTTGGTCTCCAAGTTGACTTGGTATGAGGACCACTCAATCTTTGGTATGTTGTACTAATTATACCCTTCTCCCATGTTATAGAGTAGAGAAGGAGCCAAAATATATCATATATATCAGCACGTGGAGAGTCTGGGCCGTCATTGAGCAATCGATCGGTTGGAACCCGATCGATCAATAGACATTTTCGCGATTGTTCACAACAACACTGCACGCTTGCACTGTTTCGGTTATAAATTTTGCTACAAGAGTCCATTTTTGACGTACTTTATCTCGTTGAAAAGCTAACTTCGAGCTCTTGAGTTTAGGCTTTTGAATCACTCCATTTGAAGTTATTTTGACCAAGTTATGGTTGCTTGAAGTTGTTCCTCTATTTATGTCTTTTGGATTTTTCAACTATTACTCCCACTTTATTGTAAAATCCCGAATACTTCTCCTTTTCATTTCCGGTTGCTTTTATTCACTTTACGACTAAGATTTGTCTCATTCTTCTTTGGTCTCAGCTTTTGAATGGTCTCGAGTCGGTATTCCAATTAAGTCATCAAAATTAACTCAAATTCGCGTTAAGGCCCTGAAACATGCTTAAATACGCAATTCAGATAAAAATATCTTATTAATAATATAAAGAAACTAACAAATGGTTTACTAATGCCCTATTCCAATTTCATATTTTTTTCACTACTAAAAATAAGTGAAAATGAATGGAAATATCGAAAAATGAGTTACACTTACATTCTTACTTAACAAACTTAATGTCAGTAGCAATAATCATGTTTGGGTTTAGAATTTTTTATTTATATAATAAAAAACATACAAGACTACTAAACAAATAAAACATAAGACATTGATTAAATTAATTTTTTATGTATTTAATAATTAGTGAAAGTGAAAAGGCGTATACATATATATGTAAATTAATATAAATTACACCCGCATCTCTTGTGATTTCACTAATTACACTTCACCCCCTATACATGAACTTTCAAGTAAGGTCCCCGAAGTATGGGAAATGACCTTTTGTACCCATACATATGTGAAATTACCCTTCTACTCATATTTTTTTATTTGTTTTAAATTGTAAAATAACATTTTATATCAATCATCATCTTCCTCTTCACCCTCTCTCTCTTCTAAAACCCCTAAAACCAAACCCTAACAGTAGAAATCCTAGTGAAGACAAAGTATTCGCAATCACCTTCAAGATATTGTTCGAATGCATGCTAGGGTTTGATGGGTTTATTCATTTGGGATAATTTTCCTATTTTCCTTATAAATTAAAGATATAACTCTCTCTCTCTCTCTCAAAAATCCCCATTTCTCTATCTGTCTGTCTCTCTCTCTATATATATATATATACTCTCTCTCTAAAATCCCATTTCTCTATATATATATATATATATGTATATCTATATTTGTTCATATGCATATACGTAAGAGGGGTATTTCGGTCCATGGAGCTTCTTTTTGTGATGGTATATTTGTCTTTTTGCATCATTATGAGTGAGTAAATATGTCTTTAGAAACATTTAGGGGTAATTTAGTCATTTCACGTGACAAAATTGAGTGACATCATCATTGACTACGTTTGACCTCGCCGAATATTGAATGGAGGGGGTAATTGAAACAAATAAGGGAGAAAATTGTAATTAGTGAAACCACAAAAGGTGTGAGCGTAATTTACATTAACAACAGGGGTTGAAAGTGTAATTTACCCTTAATATAACTGGCGGAGGGTGATGACTCCCCATTCACATGTATCTTCAAACTTCACAAAATTCTTTAGAAAATTAAACATGCATGTTTGAGTTATGAGTTCTTAGTGTTGTTTGTGTTCTTTGGCTAGGTTACAAGAGTCTTTTCTACAAAAACATGGTTTTGTTTATATTTATTTTTAAGGAAAAATTATAAAGTTGAAAATAAATTCTTACAATTTGTAGGCATAGGTATTATTTTAGGATGTTCCAGACTCGTAAAGGGGTCTCCTTTAGGGTACGGGGCTACTGAGTAGAACCTTGGACCCGCCCTACTGAAGTTGGTATGCGTAGTTGACCCAATGAGTTCGGTATCGAGACAAATTACTCATGGCCTTATAATGTAGTCCTTTTGTGGCAACGCAGCTTATGGAACTGAGCAACAGACACGAGAGTAGTACCTCCATGGTCTACGGGTCTTGTTGTCGTGGCAGTATCACAGGGGCATTTACCACCATTTTGCACAGCTTTAGCGGTATATGCATGTACTGCGAAAGCTATTGGGAAGTTTTATGTTGTCCGACTGATCCGGTTGTGGTCATAGATACTGCGTAGCTGTGACACATTGACAGTGCGACACCATCTTCACATTTTGAAGGGATTGGAAACAGCATGTGGCATGGAGGTTAAGGGTGTAGTTTAGTTATAATAAGGGCCTATAATGTAAATTCCACCCATTTTCTTAATATGGAAGGAACATTCCTTATTGGCTCATATTATGGCCTTCATTATTAGCTAGAGATATGTGGAGCATTGGTAGGGGTTGGGGACCACTTCATTTTAGGGCAACATTTTGAGAAAGTGACCTATAAATATAAGGCAATAGTGTTTGCCTAGGGATCCCAACATTCTTAATTTCCTTTCCTTTCTTGGATGTCACTCCTTCAAGGTGGCTACCTACCCACCTTCTCCTTCCCTTGAGCTCTTGGCCATGGGAGCTTGATTTCTACCTTCTTCACATCACACCTTTTTTCTATATTTGCTTTTTTTTTCTTATTTTTCTAGGTCTTTAGTTATGGTGTATTTCATTTTTGGGGATTTTAGCTCTACTTATGCTCTCTACCCATTCTAGCTTGAGATAAGGCTACATTATTTTCTCTATCCACCTTCTATTTCTCTTCTTTTCATCCTCTTTGCTTGTGATTTTGACTATGGATTGTGACCCGGTTGTTTCAGCATTCTAGTCGAGCCATTTATCCATTTTCCCCTTATTTACTAATCATCCCTGCATTTTTCACCCATAATTTATTGGCGACCACAGTGGGAGAGAAAGGCAGGCCAGTAGCATGCACAGAAGGTCCGTTCGTATAGCCATGTTGTCTCAAGCACCTTTTTCCACCCTTCCTGCACCTCCTTCTACTATATCAAGACTTGAGCCAACTGTACTTGTTAGAGGCGAGGGCCAGGCGCCAGGAGAATAGAGTCAGCCACCACGAGGGCTTCTAGTGGTAAATTAACCTCCACCAACTCCGGCGGCGACCAATTTGCAACCTCGAGGCATCACCATGACAGAACCCCAGCCTAAGGGACATTGCCAACCAATCATCCCCCTATAGCTCGCGAGCATAAGGTAACAATCGCTCACTCATCAAGTCATACAGTCACTATGATGGGGCAGCATAGGCCAGACCGGAGCAGATCTCAACACACCAACTCTTCAAGGTCTGCTGGAAGGTGCGCCCGGAGTGCGTTTTTGATATAAATGTTACTTTCTATACAGACCGCTCAACAATAGATGTGGGAAGGAAGAAGGCAATGTACGCATGTTCTAGGCCCGAAGCAGGCCCCACTGCAATGCCTGCATCAGCACCAGTGCTAGCCCTTCATCATGACATCTTGGTGACACCACCCCGTGTGACTCCCACGTTACCCCATTGTAACGCCACTACAGCGTCTCTCACCCCATTTGGGTCATCTCAGCAAAGTGTCTCTCCCTATGTTACACTTAATCAGTTACGCACCATGATTGGATCAAGTCGCATCTCGACCGAGGCGGATTCATTTAGTGACCCTTTGCCTCATTTCCCCACTTCTATATTATAGCTAAGGCTATCAATTTATGTTGGTGGGTCGTGTTCGTATCAGGTAGTGATCGTGTAGGGTTGAGATCGTGTCGTGTTGAAAAAGACGTAGTTAATATACTTGTCAGATATGCTCAATCCTAACACAACCCACAGGTTATTCGTGTTGACCCATATAATCCATTTAACCTATTTATTATAATATATTAAATTAAATTTGACACAATCCAACACGAAATGAACTATTTAACCTATTATCAGCAAAATTAAATTGAATTTGACACGATCCAGTAATAATTTATTGACATATTTCAACCCATGACCAATTAAATAAGATAAAAAATAAATATAAATATAAATATAATCATGTCAAATGTGTCGTGTTCAGGTTACTCGTGTCGTGTTTTGGTGGACTTTATTTTCTCGTGTCGTGTTCGGGTCGACTCTTATACGGCTTCAACCATTTTATGGTCAACCCTAACCCTTTTAATTCTTGCCATGTTTGTGTCGTGTTACCGTGTCGTATCTAATTTTGCTATCTCTAATTATAGTAGCCTTACCTAACAAAGTACGCCATGCCCAACTTCAAACAATTTGATGACAGGAAATGCAATGCCAAGGAGCACACTAAGCGATTTATTAGCCATTTGGGGGATCACGCCGCCAACGAGGCGCTGAAGCTGAGAGAGTTTCCAAAGTCTCTTACCAACCGCGCTTACACGTGGTATCAGAATCTGGAGCCAGGTTCCTTGACAAGGTGAGAGGAGATGACCCAAAGGTTCTATAGCAAGTATTACCAAGTCAATGAAAAGGTGACCCTACTATCTCTTACCAAGCTTACTCAGAAGAATGAAGAAGACGTGATGATGTATGTCAAGTGTTTCAGAGAAAGTACCCTGAAGTGTTACGAGGCAGCTAAAGAGGAGGACCTGGTCAAGATCTACATAGATGTAATGGACAAGGAGTATTGTTTATACCTGGTGGCCCTTGACATTTAGACGTTCTCTGACCTTATGGTTAAGACGAGGAGTTTAGTTGATCGAGTTGCGAATCCTAGAGGAAATCATACATGGCGAGCATCACAACCTGTGTCCATCACGACGGCGGTCATTGTAGACGAATATTAGTTCTCTGAGGAACCCGACGAAGATGAGCACGCGTTCATGGCGTCGGCAGATCAGCAGTGGAAAAGGTTTCGACTAACTCCGCCACATTTCCCTTGCAGTCATAAGTAAGTCTTAGCAGTACTGAGTCAGTGGATCCATGACAAAGTCGTCACCCTACCGCCAGCACTCGAGGAGAATCATAAGGATTTGCATAATGACCCCTGCTTCTATCACTACCACCAAGGGATGAGGCATTCCCTGATGGATTGTTGGAGCTTACGCGACTTATTCCAGAAGAAGTTGGAGCTCGTTAAGAATCACCACATGCATGACAACCCATTTCCCAGCCACAATGCAAGTGTACACACGATCTTAGGTTGTGATCATGACGCCTTAGAGGAGCTTTAGAATGTCGAAGCAGCCTGGTTGTCATAGGAAGTTCAGAGCACCATCAAAGAGGGTATGGCACAGATGGGCGACCTTATAAGGGATTTATTTGACTGAATTAAACTTGACTCTGATTCTAGAGTTGAAGTTACTAAAGTTTTTATCAAATTTGTATGCAGGTCAGGTACTGGTGCCAATAAGGACGAACTCGCTGTCCCGATGAAGTTAAATGATGGAGGACAGGTGACCTTTACGGAGGCTAACAAGCTGATTGAGGGACCCCACAACTGACCACTCTATGTGCTGACCACCGTCAATGGAGTTGGATTTAAGAGGGCTTTCCTAGACAATGGCTCATCTGTCAACCTTATGCCAGTGGCTATTATGAGAAGAGCAGGAATCAAAGAGGAATTCGTTACTAGGAGGCCTATTGACATTTTTGGGTTCGACAAAAGACTTTGGGTTATGTGACTGCTGATTTACAAGTGGGGGATATCAGAGGTTCTTTCAGGTTCCACATCATTGAAGGGGAGCCATCGTATTATATTCTCTTAGGAAGGTCCTGGATGCATCTTCACGGTGCGGTCCCTTCATCTTACCACCAAATGATGAAGGCAAACTGGGGCACTGGCACGATGACGGTGAAGGCAACAAGGAATCCTTTTTCTCTTAATAAGGTTCATTTATCTGATGTTATGTACTTTATTGATTTTTTAACTGCAGAGGAGGACCCGGAGGAAGGCGAAGTGCATGCCACTCCTTTACCTAATTGGGTGGACATTAGTGGACCAAAGGATGAGGACGATGTGATGTTGGTCATTCCTCAGGAAGCATAGAAAGGGAAGCATAGGTTTGAGGATGGCAACGAGCTAGCTTTGCAAGAAGGTTCATAAGCTAGATGGAAGCATCATCTACCAGTTATGACAGTGCGAGGGGGCGGACGCTCCAGTAAAGGCGCTCAACCCCTGTAGTGGCCATTGTTTGGCAAAAGCATCTGCCCCTATTGACGATGACCATCTAAAGGAAGATGACTCACGAACAGGTATGTCTGCCGCTTATAAGAAAGATGTTGATGAGATTGACTTTGTCAATGCAGGTGAACCACCTCGCTTGGTATCTCTCAATTGTGAGTTGCCTGCCGCATTTAAAGAGCGACTGGTGGACTTACTCCGAGAGTACTAGGACGTTTTTGCATGGAGTTATGATCATATGCCCGGTGTCAATCCCGACTTAGTTGTTCACTAATTGAATGTTGAGCCAAAGGTTGCACGAAAGAAGCAAGTTGTAAGGATTTTTCTGCCAGAAGTAGAAAATTAGATCAAGAAGGAGGTTCAGTGTTTGTATCAGACAGGATTTATCATACCTATTCAACATCCGACTTGGTTATCCAATGTTGTTCCGGTGAGGAATAAAAATGGCAAGGTTTACGTCTACATCAATTTCAAGGACATCAACAAGGTGCCCGAAGGATGAGTTTCCGTTACCTAAGGACATCAACTGTGGATGTCACCGTTGGTCATGGGATGTTCTCTTTTATGGATGGTTTCAGCAGGTACAACCAGGTCAAGATGTCCGAGGAAGACGCACCCAAGACCATTTTCCGCACACCAATGAGGAATTGAGCAACAAACACGGGAGTAATACCTCCATTGTCTACAGGTCCTGATGTTGTAGCAGTATCACAGGGGCGTTTACCACTATTTTGCATAGCTCTAGTGGTATATCCATGTACTGCGAAAGCTATTGGGTAGTGATCTGTTGCACGACTGATCCGGCTGTGTTCATAGATATTGCATAGCCGTGACACGTGGACAGCGTGACACCATCCTCACATTTTGAAGGGATTGGAAAGAGCATGTGGCATGGAGATTAAGGATGTAGTTTAGTTATAATAAGGGTCTATAATGTAAATTCCACTCATTTTCTTAATGTGGAAGGAACATTCCTTATTGGCTCATATTATGGCCCACATTATTGGTTGGAGACATGTGGAGCATTGGTAGGGTTTGAGGACCACTTCATTTTAGGGCAACATTTTGAGTAAGTGACCTATAAATATAAGGCAATAATGTTTGCCTAGGGATCCCAACATTCTTAATTTTTTTTCCTTTCTTGGAGGTCACTCCTTCAAGGCAGCTATACCCACCTTCTCCTTCCCTTGAGCTCTTGGTCATGTGAGCTTGATTTCTACCTTCTTCACATCACACCCTTTTTCTATATTTGCTTCTTTTTTCTTCTTTCTCTAGATCTTTAGTTATGGTGTATTTCATTTTTGGGGATTTTAGCTCTACTTATGCTCTCTACCCACTCTTTAGCTTGAGATGGGTCTACACTCTTTGCTCTATCCACCTTCTCTTTCTCTTCTCTTCACCTTCTTTGCTTGTGATTTCGACTATGGATCGTGACCCGGTTATTTTGGCATGCTAGTGGAGAAAGGAGCCATTTCTCCAAAAAAAATTCCTTATTTACTACTCTTCCCTGCATTTTTCACCCACACAATTAATACTAAATTATTTTGTGCCGAAATATAATTCTTCAAGGAGTTGTGAGACTACAACTCTCCATAAATTTTGTATTTGAAATAAACACAAAATTTGTGGCGAGTGGAGGCCACGATACCGTGAATAATTATATTTTGGCACAAAAATTTATTTTTCATACTTTTAAATCAATATATACGAAAAGTTAACAAAATGGACAAAATGTTTTAATTGAAAAGATTAATTAACAAAAATATATAAAGCAAAGATAAAATTGAAGGGAGAAAAATAAAGCAAGAAAAAACAAGAGCATATATGTGGTTCCCACTAGGGCTTACATCCACGGCACACAAATTTCATTGGGTTACATCAATTTTCTTTGTGATTTCTCTCTTAAACTTGTTTACAAGAGGTAAATTGAACGACTTGTAGGCAAAGAAAATAATAACTTATATTAAAAATATTGTTGTTCTTCAAGTCAAAGATAAATATTGTAGCAATCGAATCGTCTAATTAGGAAGAATTTGTTGACCAAGTATAGTTTTTTTTTGGGTAATTAACCAAGTATAGTTGTATCCTCCTATATTCCTAATTTTCAAACACAAATAGATTGGTTCAGTTGAAAAAGACTTCGAGTTCGTGTCTTAGATAGCATTAGTTATTAGCTTTTATTCTAACTAGATGCAATCAATTTATTGAAGTTGCAATCGTGTGGATGTAGTCTGAACTTTATCTGCTTTAGGTGAGATGATCATTTTGTACGAGTTTTGTGAATTAGTCACCGTAAAATTTTAAATTTCTCAATAATTGTGTGATTCATCAGTCCCTGGTAATGATCGATGTTGTAAGCAAAGCAATAACAAAACCCAAATGCATAGTATTCACCTATCAATGAATCCTCCAAAGTCAAACAGCTACTGTTTTGCCTTCAAATCCTAAATAATAGCACTAATATTACACTATTTTATGTTACATTTTGTCTGCTGGATCACTGTCATCACATTGTTCTTGTTTTTGTCATTAACACACATCTCTCATATAGATTCATATATTCTTAGCATATGCTAGAAATAAATGATTTTACCTTGTTATTTGTGAATTGTCTGATTATTCTTTCTGATTTTTAAAGCACTCATTACTACCTCTCTCAATGTATATATTGTTTTACTGTCATAAACTTCCTATTATAAGCTTTCATTCAACTTCACATTATTTAGAGAAATCTTCTGAGATAGAAATATGAGAACTTGCAGGACTTTTGGTGACACGGTTGGCTTTCTTTGGTTTCTCTTGGGAGTTTTCCTTCTATTCCATTGTGGAAAAGCAGAAAGTAACTTCATTTCCCTCTCTTTTAAATTACATTTTATAACAGGATCTACATAATCCCAGGATGCGTGTGGCTACTTGGGATTTTCGGGATTTGTAGTAGTCAAATTTTAGTTCTTTAGCATTCGAAACTCTTAAATCCGATTCCTGTCGAATTGTTTAAAGTTGCATGCATTTGGGAGCACCGAATTGACGTTTTGAAATTGTAGAAAATTTGATTCAAATTTCGTACTAAATTTTTAACTACAAATCAAATTTCGTAGTTTCAATTCCAAGGCCCAAGTTTCATTTACTAGGTTCAAGTGCACATTTTTTTTTATGATCTATAATTTTATCATCAATGTATGTTGCATATATATAATCGACAGAAAACACACCTTCTTTGCCTTTTAGTGTTCTAGCAACCAATTTTTTCTTTTAATATGCAATACAAAATTGATACTTACCCTTTGATTGTATTTGTTTCAGACAGGACATATCCCATAGCCAATGTGAATTTAAGCCCATTTCAGGCTATTAGAAGTGTTTATTGGTGCATGCAGAATGTAAAGTATCTCCTATCCTTAGTGTCTTAAAAACAGTTTTGTTGAAAACATCTCCAGACTTGCATGAAGCTTGTTTGATATAATATATATATATATATATATATGCATGATACTGTAGGTGAGTAATACTAGGTGTCCAGCCAAGTACGTTCTGAAAGAAGCAGGGTGGCCAAACGTGACACAAAGTGATGCAGATTCGTATTGTAGTTCAGGTTGCGCGGACCACACCAAGGCAGTGCTGACCTGCATTCATTATGTGAAAAGAGACTATGGGTTTGCAGACAAGGCCACTGTTAAAGACATCAATCAGACCATTAACTTTGTGTGTTCCAACCCTTCAGGTATATATATATATATATATATATATATATATCACCATATAGACATAGATATATTGATACAGAAAAATGGATTTCAGGTAAGATAATCGGATCGATCCAAAATGATTCCTTGTGTCCTGGGCTTTTTCATCCCGACTAATCCATAGAACCAGTGACGATCTAGAAATTAGTCTGAGTGGGGGCATAATGATATTTTTTGTAACTTTAGTGAGGCGTAATGTAATTTTAGTGGGGACTTTTCATAAATATAGAATTTTACAGATAAAATTTGCAAAGAAAAATAAGTTTGCCCCCACTGGTCACTCACTGAATCCGTGCCTGCATGGAACTCATGCAAAGCAACCCCTCATGGATCAAGTAAGACGCGGACTATGACAGCTGTCATGGCCTTAATGAATTATGTGCATCAAGTAAGAATCAAACATGAGACTGCTTTCTAAGACCTCAAGCCCCAAATCTTTCGCAAATGGACCAGCCCGTTTTGGTTGAGTCTAATAGATGGGGGGCACACTTAACTTTCCTCAAATTTAAATATGAAGTAAATTTTTTTCTAGGAGGACATGGCTTGAATATTACTCATGTTAGGATAACAGATAGGCACGGATCTATTATGCGCTCATTGAATTTTTTTTATTTGCATTATTTACCTTTGATTTTATTAAAATTACGAAAGATCCTCCCCTCCTTGTTTTTTCAAATTCAAGAGATAGCATCATATTCATGATACAATTCACAGCATATATTTATCCACCATTGGATTATGCAAATGTAAAAAATAAAGTAAATCATCACTTTATTTATTTTTTCATTCTATATTGTTCCATATTTATAACAATTTAAATAAATAATTACAAGGTTCCCGGCCAGGCCGGGCTGGCCCCTTCGAAAAATTTCGTGGATCGGTCACTCGACACAACTCGGTAGATTTGAAAAAAATAAACACAAACAACAAACATCTAGCTCAAAGCTATTCATAGTGAATGTTTTGTTTTTCTTAATTATTTATCGATAGATAGGATTAATGATTATTACTCTTAAATTTTGAACTAGTTCTGCCATATCTATGTTCTGTTTTTATCTACTTGTAGGTTTTAATGGAACAAGTCCATACCTTCCCATCAATGGGTCTGGAACGAAGAAGGTGTCCGCTGTATTAGCTCTATCAGCCTTGGTTCTTGTAACACTCTTTCATATGTAATAATTTTCTACTCCTTTGAATCTTCTTTATAAGTGGAGTGGGAATTAAGTGAGGAGGATCCCAATAAGACCTGTAATCAGGAAAGTAGATTAATTGTTGGGCATGACAAACTTATGCTCAAGTTAGTATTGCAATTATATATTCCCCAGTTTGATCATAATAAAGGGGATATATGGATGATTTGTGTGACTACCAACTTGTAAAATATCAATTACACAAGTCAACCTACTATTTGTATTTTTGAGTGGTGGATAGTGTTATCAGCTAATTTTCTTTTAAGGTAAGAGACTCACACACACCGTTTTCACAAGAGATAAGCCTTGTGTATTGACTCACACCGAATATGTTTTTTCCTTTCCAATTTTTACCTATAAAATTCTATATTTATGAAAAGTTCTAACTAAAATTCCACAAGACCCCCACTAAAATTCCAGAAAAATACCATTACACCACCACTAAGATTAATTTTTAGGTCCTCTGTCTGGCTTCTACTGAGGCTTGAATCATTGACCTCTTATGTGAGAGTAAGGACAGGTACCACTTAGTCATTAAGCCTTTTAAGTATGCTATTTAATGTTGTTAAAACAATTTTTCCAAAAGTTTTTCACTAATATGCTCTTTAATTTCTTTTTCCTTTTTTTTATTCTTTTCGGAAATTTTATTCTGGTTTTGGGAAGAACATATTTGGATTTCGGTTGAACTCATCCCAATTGTGTGAACCCGATTAATAATAATAATAAATAAATAAAATAAAATAAAGGTGAAGATTGTACTCCAAAGTAGTTTCAACCACTCTAATTCCTCTATTATGATAAAGGAAAGTGTAGTGGTGACTCAGTGACTCTGCTTAGTAAATGGTTTTAGGTGGAAAATGATGGTTGGGATGGAAATTCCCATCAAGATTGGGATGGAATCCCAGGGGCGAGAACGGGAAAGCCGGCTCTGCCCCGTTTCTGGATATAAATAATAATTGTATCCTCATGCTTTACTTAAACTTTTACAAATTTTAGGGTGAGTTTGGAAATGGTGTTTCATATTCTGTTTTTGTTTTTTGGCACTGTTCATGAGAACAGAACATGTTTGGCAATCATTTTTACTGTTTGTTCTGTTCTCAATTTGAAAAATGTTTTCGTGAATAGTAGAAAAAACAAGGGAACAACAATTGGAGAGTGGTAAAGTTCGATTTGGGGGTATTGGAGTTGAATGTGGTGTAGAGAGAGGAAGGGTTTTGGGGTTTAGAGAGAGAAAGTAAGATTGAGAGATCATTTGCAGTAATGGGTTTATAGGCGGTAAAGAGAAGAGTGTATGTGTGAGAGAGAGACGAAAAAAGACTAAAGAATGGAGGTCCAAAAGAAGAAGACTCGTTTTTTTTTGTTTTTTTGTCCCAAACAAAAATTGTGTTTTTTTTGTTTTTAAGGTAGAAAATAAGGACAAGAACAAGAATGTTTTTTGTTCTCGAGAGGACAAAAACAAAAACAAAGTTTCCAAACGGGACCTTAATATATATTAAAGGACTTTTAATTTATTTTATTCCCATTATAAAATACTATTTGTATTATTTTTATTTGAGAATTTATGTATATTACTTTGATGCTTGTACTATAAGGTAAAAGCTCAAAATTTAACTTATTTTACGTAGGTTAGCCCTACCCATTTATATACTCCCACACTTTTTCATCTGGATCCAATGTGAGACAATTGAACACCTCTAACATTCTCTTTCATCCGAATTCGCACACCTCTAACATTCTCTTCCATCCGAATTCACGCAACGCTCTCGTTGCGATTGGACAACCCTCTCTTCCGAGGTGGGCAGACCCAAGTGGGCGCTTGACATGGCACCGGATCAAGGATTCAGTATGGCTTTGCTACCAACTATAATGGATTGGATGCTTCGCGGTTCAACAAAAAAACCTTAAACTTATATGAGCTAACATCCACTGGTTTATATACCTCATCATTTCTCATCCTTATCCGATGTGGGATAAATTAACTCCCCCAACAGATAATCAGTTTAATGTTTAAATAAATAAAGCAAAAATGGTTTCTATGTATAATTAGTTCCGAAGTTTCCCAGAGATTAACATATTCCACTCTTTTATTCGTGTGTTTTCCTTTGTTGGGGGCACCTTTTTTCTCTATTTATACAAGTTTCTGGGTTTGAGTTTGCATACATGTGATTATATATATACACACATATAGTACAAACAATGAATTGATGAGAAGACGAAGTGTAGCTTTGGATATTTCTCTTTGTTACTTCAAAATAATGTTTGAGACCGTTGAATCGCATAAAAGTAATGTTTTAGAAAATGTTGCATCGCATAAAAAGTATCAAAGGGAAAATTTTGACAACAAAAATTAATACAATTCATCATATCACCAAGATATAAACACGAGTCACCAAAAGGGGAGCAAAATGACATTCTCAAAACTAAAAGACTCGTAAACATGAATTATTGGAAGGTTAACGAATCAATTCTAATAACAAAAAACTAAATCACACAGATCAAAGGTTTTTCGAGGCATAGTCGGATAGATCCAAGTTTATAAGGACTGCTATTTACCCACTTTGCAAAATTCAATCTCAGCTCATCATTATTTTATTGCCAAAGCTAACTTAAGCTGTTTACTGGCAAAATAATGAAAAAAATCCGAAGTAATTTCTACATGCTATTTATTCAATCACTGCCAGCAGGAAAAGGATCAAAAACACCAGCCAAGACAAATGTAAGCCAAAGCATAATTTCTTCCCTACGATACAAGTCCCATGTTCATTTTGCCCAAGAATCATAAAATTAGACAAATGTAAAGAATAAAATAATTCCTTTCAAAAAAAATAAAAAAATAATTATGTAAATGTAAACACATACTGCAAATCAACAAGGTGACTAGCATCAGACCAAAGGTTAAAACCACAATTTGTTGAGTTGGTCATTAAAACCCCATATCTTTTATTTCAGATCAATTACAGGTTCATTCTAACTACCTATTAGAATTGCTTCCCTGCAATAGAATAGCATGTTAACCTACCAAATATAGAGACCCTACAATCAAAACCTCAGACTAGTTGGTGGTATGTCCTGTGACTTTCCCAAAGAGAGTAAAAATTCAAACTCAGCGTGAAAAAATATATAGCACTCGAAAAGGAAAAAAAGCTAAAAGAAAAAACAAGGTACATGGCAAAAATAAGTTTTAAGGGTAATGGGTTACAAATTAATTACCACACCATTCGCAGATTCAACAAAGTAACAGAAGGTAAGCTCTTAATCACCAAATTTACCCATGGTTACCAATCTACGGTAACCCGCATCACTATGTATCATAGGGGAGTCAAACATGTGTAAGCCACATCACTATTTAACATAGCAGTCAGAAACATGCATAACCCACATCGCAAAAACATCTACTCAGAAATGACCTTCAGTGATATTAAGGGATTTCTAAACCATGCCTTGAAACGACCTTCATTGATATTTAGGGATTTCTCAACTGTGCGACATAAATTCCCGACTCAACTGCCGGATCATGTTCCAGCCTTCCGACGGCCAACACGAGCTACGAAACCAGCCTTAATTGGAGCAACTGATCGCCCAGAACCACACTACAGTAAGACAAGACCGGAAGATTATCAATAACAGGAATAATCAATTACACAACACAATCATAACAACAAATTGGGTCGACAAGTCATCCAAATTATAGAATACCCGATCCACTCGATATTAATGAACAAAGTCCTCCAAATTACATACAAGTTATTTTAATTCTGCCAATTCCATTATAGAAACCAAGTGAGAAAGATAATCGAACAATGCAGGTAACACACTAGCTATCTGTTAAATATAAAAGAAGACACAGATCCGAGAATGGCAGTAATAGATAGTAAAGGATATTATACAGTATAAGAGCAATACTAAATCTTATAAACTGATGATGCAATAATCCACAATTCATAATAATTACATACAAAGGAAGAACAAATCAGTGGACTGCCAAAGAAGATACATTATCATTGAAACCGAACGAGTGAGTCAAGGAATCTTACCTTCTCACATCTGAGAAAGAAGAGACGATTCTCCTTTGAAAGAAGTGTGTCTGGACTTTTGCACCCATTGCAAATGACATATTCATCTGGAAACATAGACAACTATCAATATTAATTCTAAAATTCCAAAGAACATGATAGCACGGTGCTTCCCAAATGGTGGGGGAAGACACCAACCAGAAAATTGTTTGCCCAAAAAATGATTAACAAAAAGGATATCAGAACTCTTGTGCAGAGTATGTATTCAACTCCTTGCAGATATACCGATTCTGATCAACCTTAAGCCAGGCATAGATGGTCCCATTCTCAGGTTTCAATACTATGTTTTAAAAACTGTCCTACTTGTTCTAATAAATCAAGAAGGCTATAGAAAGGAACTTACTGACGTATCGGCGCAGGATTCCTTCAAAATTTTTGGGTGCAAATCTTCCCTTCACAACTAACCTTTGCTGTCCATCAAGTGATCCACTTGTCCCCATTTCAGCCAGCAAGAAAGTCATAACATGCTCGGGCTGCCTATGCATGCTGAAATACGGGAAGGAGGAATAAAAAAAGTCATACACAATGGAAAGGATGTTTAAAGAGTTAGCATCAAACAATAAGAGTGAATGTTCATATAACCCGTACAAGAAACAGCCATAAAAAAATCATGATTTATCAACATGCAACTGACACTACAAATCTTGATTGTGACAAGTCAAAACACGATTTTTAGGATCATACAGCAATCAGATCATGGTCTGGAAATTTCTCTAAAGTTGACTTGGTAGGTAGACTCTGCATGTGAACTGTATGTCGAAACCTATGGGGACAACACTTGAAGATGGAGTAACTGGTTACGCAAGTAATCAAGTGTGACACACCCCCACAAATGGCCAGAAGGTGGTCAGACCCCTCGGCTCCTCTTTGTTGAGAGAGGTTATACCACCTGTAGTTATATTACTACACTGTATAATTAAATTGTGATGGAAACTTTCTCTACTAGTCAAATAAAATGTTTAATTAATCATCTTTTATTTCAATCTGTGTTCATATACTTTTTATGAGAAAGGCTTCTCATTTTCCTTTTTGGCTCTCTATGTTTTTTTGTGAAAATCGGCAATTAACCAAAATCCAAGTTGAATTTCAAACAGGTTCGCCCCCAACCAGAATTCAACATTTGAGTGGTTTGGGTTAGGGTTGAAGGTAGCATTAGAATGCGTTTGGGTTGGATGTTTGATACCTTGCATTGAACCGGACTAACACATCAAAGGTCAACCCACATAACTAGGGATGGCAATAATACACGCCCCGATGGGGAACCGCCCCGCACCGCCCCGTTTAGCCCGGGTATGGGGACCCGATTACATAAATGGGGGCGGGAATAGGGCAAAAAAAAAATCCCCGTGCCCCAGTTATATATATTATATATATTATAATATATATAAGTAAAATATATATATATGTTTAAGATATAAGTTTTTATATAAAAAGGTAAAAAAAAAATATATATATATATATATGTTTAAGACATAATTTTTTTATATAAAAATGTAAAATATATATCGGGGCGCGGGCCGGGGCGGGTTTCGGGAGGACAAAATGGGGGCGGGGATCCCCGCCCCAACCCACCTCATTGCCATTCCTACACGTAACCCGCCAAATTGCAAGCCCAAAGAACATGTCTTATGTTCTCAAAAACCCCATATCCACATTAGGTGTTGAAGTCTCACGACGATTTATCTGAGTGTGCATCTCAAACAGACCTTGAATCGTCTTTTAGAGACATAAGATCTAGGTGTCTCACGAGTGTGGCTACTGGGTGTCAAAACTCTAATGTTGTGTTTGGTACGCATGAATGAAATGGAATGAATGTGGGAAAAGAATGAGAATGAAATATAATGGTCATTCTTTTTCTTTTGTTTGGTTAGAGCATTACTAAATAGATAATGATATGTTTTTTGGAATGAATGTGGGAAAAGAATGAGAATGAAATATAATGGTCATTCTTTTTCTTTTGTTTGGTTAGAGCATTACTAAATAGATAATGATATGTTTTTTTTATAGTAGTTGGGGAATGGAATGCCCATAACATAGGTTTACTAATGGAATGAATGAGAATTCATTCCCACTTTAAAATACATACCAAACAAATGAATGGCTGGAATGGCCATTCCATTGGCCATTCCATTCCATTCCTGCGTCCCAAACGCAGCATAAGCCCTTGACAATTTGGCTACGGCTAAGGTTCCAGTATGGGGGAAGTAGGAAGCTAAGTGGACTTACTAACAAGATATGGTAAGGAGTGCGTTGATTTAAGACACGAGAGGTGTCTTAGAGGTGCTGCCATCTGTTATTCGAGTATATGAAGGACTGACAGTAAAAAAGGACCCACAAACAAGGAAGCTAGATCTGAGGGAACTTGAGGATGTCATTGGTTGCCAAGAGGCACGTGACAAGGTTGCCATGCTCTATGGAGAAGACAAGTAAAAGCAACTAAATGGAGGATGTTAAGCACAGTTCTGTTAACTGCATCTAGTCCGAGGGCAATTATAGTAGAAGAAATGCTTGAAAATGATGAGATATTTGAAGCAATGCCTGGAACTCAAGCGAAGGCCGATCGAGTCATGAGCGACAGCAGAGCAAGGGACTTGCTGGGAACAAATGCTTACTTGAGGATGACTAGAAAGGAGATGCTGACAATTAAATTTTGCCAAGCAGTGTGAAAAATATGGGACAATTAAAAAACATGAAAAACAAACATTAATCATGAACAAGAACTCTTATCGCACTTGATAAATCAAGGTATTACTTCCGAAACAGCTACTTAACATAACTTAAGATTTGTATTCTAGCAAAATACATAAAAAAAGCAGGATCAAATGGTAATAAAAAATCAAGGTGCAGCGCACACACACACTCCCACTGAAGTTTTCTATTTAGAATGTGCTAGGGATGCAACTTGGGTGGCTTGACAGTTAGTTCAGCCTCAACTCAAGGTATAAAACCTTCAATCCAATCCCAACACAATTATGTTTCCAACCAAGCCCTGCACTCGGCCTTCCCATCAATACATGGATTGCATTGCTAGTCTAGTTTGGGTTACAATGCTTTAGACTCTAGGTTTCTTTGGTAAAATAAAGAATCACTTTCATCAAGAGTATTTTAGATTGAACAAAAATAGTTATTTACCATTCAATTTCCTAGCGCGGGGAGAGATGTGTAATATTCTGCCCAAGCGCAACCTTACTTCCAAAAATTTCCCCCACACCAATGAAAATTAGTTTAGATTTTGTATTGGCTCGACCAAGTTGCACAAAGGAACACACTAATGACCCCTTCCCGAACACTACTTCATTTTATCCGATAACTGAACTATTAGCTAAATCGTATCAAATGTCCTCAACATAAGAGCAGAAACTCAGTAAAATCTCTACTGTTGAATGCACACATGGCACGTTGAATGCATAAGGTGGGATGCAGTCATAAAAAGATATAACAGCACGCAATCCCAGTTACACTTCACCACACATGGATTACGATCTCAATAAAAGTCAATGTAAGGTGCTGAATGTTTAATTTTACACATGAGCACAACACTAATCACAGGGGATAATAAGATACACGTGACACGCACATCCTAATACAATGGATACAACAAGAACATCTCAACATGTGCATTTATGCATATATAAAATGAAAATAATTTTATGACATGATACACAACCACACAGTATGATGGTCTACTGTGTCCGTTTTATATAGTTATTTAACTTTGGGGAATCTAGCAGATATCAAAGATCTTTATCAAGAAGCTCCACATGATAAAGAATTTGGGGGTTATATTCAATTAGCATGAATACTGGACATAAATTGACACAAATATTCTCATCATGTCACGACTCATTATCTCTAATAATGAGTCCAGATGTTAAAAACCTTTATTGTTTATTCTAACAGCCATACAATTTATATAATATAAGGTGATACGATAAAGATCATATCTCAATGTTCAAAGCATGCCACAAACAAGAAGTATTTCACAAGTATCATATGTGTTGGACAATAGAATTTTAATGTGAAAATATGGATATAGGAAGTCTGGCAATATGACTCAAATAAGTATCACACATGCTTTTGTGAGTCTCAAAGGAGAAAATATTTGATACAACTAAAACTCTTATTCAAAAGAGTACATGCTTCATATCAAATGATAAAAAAATAAAAATAAAAAGTGACTTTTAAATAGAGCAGATGGAAACTATATTCTATGACAAAAACTAGGCAAATAAGGCGACAAGAAATTTTAAAAGAATGTGTAGGAAACAAAATTTTCCAAGAACTTTGTAAGCAGAAATACCAAAGCCCACAATTATTGAGAGAGAGAGAAAGGAAATCAAACATGCGATTTTCAAGAACTTCACAAGCAGAAATACCAAATCCCGGATTATCGAGAGAGAAAATAGGAAATCAACATACGTCCTGCACAGATCCATAAAGTTCACAAAGACAGTTTTCTTTGTGCCTTCACGAAGAACTTGTGGAGGCCTCATGACTGTCCTTCGTCTATCACCAGCAAGCTCTGGATTATTCTCGCGAAGAATATTAAACACCCGCCCAAGAAGCTGCACATATTTTAACCAAAGATCATTAGAAATCCAAAAGAATAATAGTGCAATAACAATCCTTATATAACACAAACTTGGGGGAAATAATGAAAAGAACGAAACCCGAAGTCATAGGACAGCTTAACGAATAAATTGAGGAAATAGACAATAAAACATAAATGAGGGCAATATTTGTGGCAATGACCACCCATTCATTACATTTTGACACGAAATGAGAGAAAAACATAGAGAATAGAGAACGAAACACTAAGACCAGCCATATAAATGTATTATTTTGGTTATAGGCCTTTCTATCTATAAACTAAACTCCCTCCCTCCCTCCCTCCCTCCCTCCCTCTCTGTCTGATTGCGTTTAAATTTCAGTTTCTTGTGTGCATGGGTTTCAAAATACTCTGGTTGAGTTTAAATTTGAGTTTCTTGTGTGCATGAGTTTCAAAATACTTTGGATGAGTTTTTATGATGCACATGAATTGAAGAAATAAATTTTAGGGACATCCTAATTTGGGCAAGTCTGGTGAAGATCGTGAGGCAACGGGTATTTGTGGATGGAGGAGACAACGATCAATTTCTTGATCGGAAACTTTTCCGGGCGGTGGGTTCGGAGTCGGCAATCTCTTACAATTCTTGTTGCGGTTCTTTTTATTGTCTTGGACACCATGGTTGCTTATTTTGTGTGTGCGTGTGTTTGAAAGGGGAGGGGGGGGGGGGGATTGGGGATGGAAAATTTTAAAGAGAAATGATTCTGTACAGAGGAAGGTATACATATATAAGCAAATGATTGAAGAAGACAAGTAAAAGGCATTGTTGTAGTTTACAATTCAAATAGTTAAAGGTACATTGATAATTGGGATATTGCCAAAATTGAGAGAGGGTAAATGAGGGCAATATTTGTGGCAAAGACCACCCATTCATTACATTTTGACACGAAATGAGAGAAAAACATAGAGAATAGAGAACGAAACACTAAGACCAACCATATAAATGTATTATTTTGGTTATAGGCCTTTCTATCTATAGACTAAACTCCCTCCCTCCCTCTCTCTCTCTGATTGCATTTAAATTTCAGTTTCTTGTATGCATGGGTTTCAAAATACTCTGGTTGAGTTTAAATTTGAGTTTCTTGTGTGCATGAGTTTCAAAATACTTTGGATGAGTTTTTATGATGCACGTGAGTTGAAGAAATAAATTTTAGGGACATCCTGATTTGGGCAAGTCTGGTGAAGATCGTGAGGCAACGGGTATTTGTGGATGGAGGAGACAACGATCAATTTCTTGATCGGAAGCTTTTCCGGGAGGTGGGTTTGGAGTCAGCAATCTCTTACGATTCTTGTTGCGATATGATTGAAGAAGACAAGTAAAAGGCATTGTTGTAGTTTACAATTCAAATGGTTAAAGGTACTTTGATAATTGGGATATTGCCAAAATTGAGAGGGGGTAAGTGGAATTAACCCTTTAATTTTAAAATCACTAGATAAAAAAGACAGTGATGGGAGTAAATGATTAAAAAATAATAAGGCATGCCTTTTTCGAGCCTGGAGCCTACAAAAAAGTGAGCCTTGCGGTTTTATGTGAGCCTGATTAGATGGGCCTGGCCTTTAATTGAGCCTTGACGAGCCTGGAGCTTTTATAAAGCCTGAGCGCACCTTTACTAACTATGCTTGGACGATGCAGCCTCTGGAACAGGTGATGGTGGCGCCACTGCCTTCCTCTTGTGGCAGCAACGGGAAGTGGAATAAGAACCTCTCGATCTGATCTTGAAAAGGGTTGGGGAGAAGATTGATTCAGTTTGTCAAATTTCTCTCTGACCATCGGTTGTCCAAAGGGTCATCTGGGTCAAGAACGGGCCAAGTAACTGTCCGCAATCAAGGTAATAGGATTTATCATATTACTTCGCATCTATGGTAATATGGCAAGGCACCATCCACTCTATAGAGCTGATTCTCTATAGAAACAAAACATGTTCAATGGGTCTTATTTATACTGGTCAATGGACTATTTATCAATAATTTAAGAAATAGTGACATCCAGCTTTTGCAGTATATAGTTATTCAAGATTAAGAGATATTAATTCCCTATATCTGCTTCTTTTGTTTTAACCCCTTGATTAGAAATGGATGGCACTGTTATATCTGCTTCTTTTGTTACCAATAATAACGAAAAAAGAGTTCAAGATTGCAAATAATTCATTTTTCCCTAGGCCCTCTAGTCAAGTGCTATTAATCAAGTAAAATACAGTAGCCAATTTGAATGAAATACAGGTTAGCCTTATTGAAATGCTGACCAAATCGTAACCGAATTTGTCACACTAGGAAGTGATGACCATATGAATATATGAACTTACGAAGATTTGCAAGATATTACCCAACATCGAATTGAAAATTCATATGTTCCAATGAATTTGACTACTCCGTCAACTAACGCGAACATCACACATGAACATTGAATAGAGAACTAGAACCACAACCTAAGTATATGCAAGGAGCCTTATTATACTGGCTGCAAATTATAACCTATCCTATAACACAAAATGGAGCATATACCTCCTCATATTCATAATCCCTGTCAGTCCCTTCCCATGGAAGCAGTGACTGCAAAACAATTCCTTCTCCTTCTTCATCCTCTCCAATGTGATCTAGAAAATAGAAAGCGATGAAGCAATAGGTTAAAATGCCACAATCATTTCGATTTAACCTTGAGAGAGCAATCTCATGTTGCATATATTAATGCCACTATGAAAATAAGGATTCAAATCCATTCAATTCAACCTTGAGTAAATGCATGTGTTAACTACAGAGCTTCTTACCATCCATATCCTCCCCAGCATTTTCTTTCTCATCTTCAATGGCGTCAGTCTGCACCTGTAAAAGTTTGCATGGACCAAATGCTATGTCAATAAAAAGTTTAGTAAAACACAATTTGCTCATGGTGAATTCCACTTTATTGATAATTTACCGCTTTCTTCTTCTTCTTTTTCAAACCCGAGAAGGTATTGTCAAGGCCATCAGAAACTGCAATGGTGGAGTAACACGGGCATCAGCATAACGGTAGGTCCTCAGAAAGAAAAACATGAAAAACAAAGGAAAGGACTTTTCCAGGAATTTTTTCTCGTTACATTCTCATACCTGATAAGCTTTCAGTTTTCTCAGCTAACTTATCCACAGAATCATCATCTGCAGGATCTTGAATTACCACCTTCTTCTTTTTCTTCTTTTTAGTAGGATCAAATGGGGCAATCTGCAACAAAATAAAAACTTAAGAATTAAGAACAATGATGGTAAAACATTCGTGCAGCTACATGGGCCTGCAAGCAGCCCAATAGGTACAACAAGAGGTATTTGGAGTAGTATCGCGGAACAAATATATAGCCTGTTGGTTCGAACCGAAAAACCATGCTAACAATAACAAAGATGTATATAGTGTATAATTCAATTCTTTTAGTTAGTATTATGGGCAGCCTAACCTTAGAACTACAAAATATTAATATTGTGCAACTAGAACAATACTTACATGATCTATAAGAAAATATTAAACTGACAGTCTTTCAACATCAAGTGTAATAACATTGCAACTTACAAGCCTGACCGAGCCACATCTAATTCATCAAATCACGTTTTAGCAATAAAAAAGCATAACAAGGTAACAAGATTCATATATGACCACAATGACAATGTCAACACTATCAAGTAACTAATGATATACCAGTACACATAAGAGGCTAGAGAGCAAAGAACTTACATCTGCAGCATCTTCTTTCACCTCCACCTTCATTTCATTTGAATTTTCTTCTTCAGCCATGATTGGATCAAATTCTACCAACAAATAACAAAAAAAATATATATATATATAAATCAGAGAAAAAAAACCCACTACCATCATCTCAAAATAACACCTTAAATCCAACTCTAAGAACACAATCATCACCAAATCGAAAAAAGCGCCAAAACCCCCCTCACATCACACACACAAGACACACAAAAATGAAAAATAGAAAACCACATGAAGTGTTCATCCTTTCCATTCCAAGTCGAATTTATATCAAAACCTGAAGTCATTTCTTGATTAAAACAAATCAAATCACAAAGGTGTAAATATTATATATTAACCCATTAAAACAGCTAATTTTACCTTTGAATCAAAATGAAGAAACAAATACAAATACAAATACAACAAAATGAAGAGTGATAGTGAAGGGGAAGGAACATAAACCCTAAAAATTGTAATCAGGGACACACCAATCTATCATTGCATCTTGAAGACAAGCTCACACACACATACAAACACATATATATTCACATACATGGTCTTTTCCGATAAACTCACACATACACACACAGTGACAGTAGACTAAATCATAAAACCACAAAACCATAGATCGATTTGGAGAAAAGTTACCTCCGGTTAGGGTTTGAAAGTCGGTTCTGTGATTGCTGTTTCTCGTAGCCGATATGGTCAGTCGCAACTTTTTCTTAGGTTTATGTGTATATGCGTGTATGAATATCAGATTAGGGCACAGCTGTTTGTGTAAGGCCACGTTTGGTAGGTGTTCTGGTTTAATCTTGCGATTTATGGGACCAGATCGTGTTTGGGAGCATTGGTCCCAAATTTTTTGTTAGACCAAGTAAGATCAAATCAGACCAAAAAAAAAGGTGGTTCCTGGTGGTCCGGTCTGGTCTTATTAATAAAATATATTTATAAATAATTAAAAATGAATAATTAATAATAAATTATTAATAATAATAATAATAATTAAATAAAACATATTTTAAAAATAAAATATAAATAATAAATAATAAACAAAATGAAATAAATAATACCTAATAATAATAATAAATGAATATAATAATAAATAAATGAATAAATAATAAAATATATTTATAAATAATTAAAAATGAATAATTAATAATATAAATAATAAATTAAATAAAACATAATAATAATAATAAATGAATACAATAATAATAAATAAATATAATAATAATAAATAATAATAATAATAAATTAATAAAATAACTAATAAATTACATAAAACATATTTAAAAATATAATAAAAATAATAAATAATAAACAAAATAAAATAAATAATAATAATAAATAAATATAATAAATAGATATAATAATAAATAATAAGTAAATATAATAATGAATAAATACTTCATAATAATAATAAGAAATGAGTATAATAATAATAAATTAATATTAAATTAATAAAATATATTTTTAAATAATTAAAAATGAATAAATAATTTATAAATTAAATGAATTAAATAATGAAATAATAATAAATAAATAGAATATATTTCTAAATTAATATATAAATTAATAAATAATAATTTAATAATATAAATAATAAAATAATAAAATATATTATAAAGTGAAGAAATAATAAATAAAGAAATAAATAATACATAAATAAATATTATAATAAATAATAAATAAATAGTAAGACCAGACCGCTTACCAAACAGACTTTTCCAGATTAGATTAGACTAGACCAGACGGAACCGGACCAGACCAGACCAGAAAGACCGTCCACCAAACATGGCCTAAATATATATTTGTACTTCTTTTCTGTAAAAAAAATATTTTACAAAATATTTTGAAATTTATAAGAGACTTGAATAGGTTTTTCTTTTGGCCGCAATATAACAAATAAAAAATAGCTAAACCCTAAATTTATTTAGGAATTTATACTTTTGGTATGATTATTTAGAAATGTGACAAATAAAAACTTCAATAATAAGAATACTTCTCAATTTATTTAATATGTTATATTAAATTGCCCTTCAAATTTTTTTTACCTTTTACCAAAATTATCCTTTATTATGGTTTGTTGTTCAATTGCATCTTTTTGACTAAATTTAAAAATCATATATATTTGTTATTATTTACAGTACATTTTATATATATATATATCTACTATTATATCAAATTCACACATCGGTATTTGATGTCCGTCGGGGTGTGCTAAAAATGTGTTAAAAATGGCCTCTTATGACGGCTTAGGTCTTACTTATCGCAAGTGCACAAATCGTATTGTAATATAGTTCAGTTTGTGAAAGGTTATCGATCCCACAGAAACTAAGTCGTATTTTGAATTCTCGTAAAATAATACTCTTAAATTGCTATAAAAATATGATTTGTTGGTTCGGATTTCTGAAGTAATTAACTAATAAAACAATAAAGATAGATTAAGACAAGAATAATATAAATAAAATCTAGAGTTTCCATACTCCACCACTAACCACAAAATATAATTATCAATTCGGTCAATTACAAGAGGGCGATCCATAACTGTGAATTAGGTCGTACCGCAAATAGTTAAATACAACCCCAAAAAGGATTATCATTAACCGGATTGCGACAACCAATCTCATGACTGACCTAACTAGTACATGTCAATTACATTACTCTAATTTACTCCTAATGTATGAAAATAAACTAAAGCATGCCTACATTAAATCGCCAAGGCATGACCTGTGTCAACCTAGGGTTTCAAGTTTTATTACCACCATTGTGTAAAAAATCATAAGTTAAGCATCCGAGTTCCAACCCATAGTGAATAACCATGATTGTGTAAGATAAATATATTCATTCAGTCTATGACAAGAATCAGAACAAATATATAAACTTGTATCAAGAATAAAAACGGTCTCTCATCTACTACAATCATCACAGTATGGTCACAGTTCCCCCTCGTTACAATTGAAAACAAATAAGAACTACATTACTTGACTAGGGTTTTGCTAGAAAACCCTAGATACCAAATTAGTTAGCCATGGTGGAAGGTGACTGCATCACTGATGTAGAAACGCTCTTCATGGTCTCCTTTTCCGACTCTCTAAGTCTGAATATGGCTTCTCTTATGTGAAGATATATGCCTTCAGAGGCTGCTCTGAAGTTGAACGTGTGTATAGCTCTCTGAACCAACCCCCTAACACTGATATAGGATCGTGTATATATAGATAAATGTGAAGAGTTGTCCTTATTGGTAATTTCACCAGCAATCACTCAAATCATATTCTCTGATGTACATGATGTGCGGTGCACGCACTTTGAGATGAAAGAGTAATCGACGCATCTTGAAATAAAAAATGGGCCAAACCAGACATTTTAGCTAGAAATTGCCACACCTACGTCTTAGGCGTAGGTGTCAGGCGTAGCTCAAGCGTAGTTTTTCACTTTCTAAGCACTTTTTGCTTCAGTAGGCGTAGGTATTTTCATGGAAACCACTTTTTTCCGCAATCGCGCCAAAATGACCATCTTGACTTCTCGAGAGTTTTTGTTGTAGATGACGGCTTTTGAAAATACCGTTTTTGCCCTCCGGGAGCCATTTTTGTCTCGAAATACCTCTTTGACTCTCTTCTTGGGTAGAAAGAACATGTACTTGGTTAATTCACCGAAGTTAGCTCCATTTCTTTGTTAAGCTCCTGAAATATGCTTTAACACACAAACAACATAAAAATACCAAATAATGGAATGAAATGACGTAACTGCAGTGAGTTAAGAGGTCAAAATGACTAATATTTGACACATATCACACCCCCAAACTTACATATTGCTAGTCCCTTAGCAATGAACTCAGATAAACTTTCCTGTGATAATTTTTAATTTAACTAATCTAACCTAATTCATTTGTTTTCGTGAGGGTTGACAATTACACTTAGCACGTGTAACAAGTCTTTTAAACCCTTAAGTTACCCCTAGTGGACGAGTAAAGTCTAGTGAGGGTTAGATATATTACCCACAACTTCTCCATTCTTTTTAATCACGCACTCATGCATTCACACACATATCAACTAAATCATAATACAATGCATAAGACAATATAGATGTAAATATTCTCACTCACTACCGAACAATAACTATCTCCATCTTTGTGTCATGAATGGTTCTCACTTAAATGAATGACTTCGTTACTCTCTACTCCCAATCCAGACAACCCCTTCCCGTGTTTACGTGAACATTCTACCATAGTACTTTAATTCCTCTTCTCCTACTTTATTGATCAAAATTTTCCATTTTTCATAATAATTCATCTTTCTATCTTTCCACTTACCATCTCTTTTTGTCTTTCTAAGTTACGGACTTTTTAGCGAAGATTTTTAGTCCCGACCAACTGGGCCCGAGCTTCTTCCATGGGATTTATGCTCATTAGCCTTCTCCCCATTAAACGCGAATAGTGATATTGGTGATACCAAAGTCCGGTTACTCAGATCGAATAACTACATTTTGCATTTTATTTTCTCAAAATAAAATTTTCAATTTTCTTCATTTCAACCATAATATCTCCCATTCTCCCCTTTTATTATGGCAAAATTATTTTTCAACTACATAGTCAAAAATCAATCTATTTCCCATAGTGAATGTGTGTTTTTGTGCTTATAGGTCAGGGTCATTCTTCTCAGTTTCAATTTCACTAATTCACTCACCCATGTAAAACCACATCACTTTCACTCAGCTCGATCTAATCATTACTCTCATGAACGGGAATATCACAACATATACTACTCATGCATCATAAATACAAACTCAGTCAACTTGTAAATCAAAGCAATCATATGTGAAAACAAATAATTTCATTCCAAATTTTTTTAATTTTTTTCAAAATTTTCATTCCTAACCTATATCATCACCCCTAAACTTAAAACAAACCATGTCCCCATGGCTCATAAAACAAAGGAAATAGTACAATTACCCTTGAAGCGTGATTCCGGAATCACACTATAGCACTTGATCTCCTCCCCCAAACTTGATTTGGATCACCTGTAAATATGCTCAACAAAACATAAATACCCAATATCATAGCAAGGGAAAAGAAATTACTTAAAAAATATCCGGGAATCATCCATATATTGCTCAAGGAATGAAGAATTTTATTAACTTCCCCTAATCATAGGACAAAATATATGAGGCGACTCTTTCAGTGTTCTCACCTGTAGACAATTAGTATTATCCATGACATCAAATATAGAACAATAATCACCATATAAAGTATTTCCTCTGTCACGTTCTAACTGTTCCCCATGTACAGGCAATGTGTCCAACAGATCCTCCTTCAACACCTTATGTAATGTTCCCTCCACCAATTTATCACTTTCCATTAAACTGACAGATGCCATAAATTTCGGTCCCGGATCAATCTCTTCATAAATATTTAACCACTGACCATGCCTCTTTAACCTCTCATTTCCAAAACCTAACTCTCTGTGGGGGTAAACCAATTTAACTCTAAATGGTCCGTCCCTTCTTAATCAAATCTTACTTGGAAACAATTTCAGTTTTGAATTACACTGCCATCCCTTCAGGCCGAGCTCAAGGAACTTAACACGAACATGCTTAGCATAATGTACTCTTGTTCGAGCTATGTAAATTTGAACATCCTCATACGCATAATTCCGTATCCCCTAACACTCATTTCTTAATCGCGGATCTTCCCAGGCATACAGCTTGTCTACCATGTTTATACTAAACACTCGCTCATTTGGAAAGGGATCCTTAAGAGGGGTATCATTCTTGGTAGGCTCTATGACATTTCGTGGTAAATGATCAACTCTCATTATCTTCACACCCTTTTTATCTTTCAATACGCCATCTTCTTGATCCTTAATTAACCTACACAACACCATTTCTTGAAGTGTACTCTCAGGCATCAACTCTTATGGAAGAATAAGTTGAGGTCCAGTCGACTCTTTTGGTGCTCTCTCTAGCTGCGAGTACAAAACAACTTCCAATGTTGCGATAACTTCCAAATTTGATCGTTGTTGATCCTCCCAGTTTTCAAACTTTGCCTCCACATCTTGTTTATTCATCACTAAGCTCTTTTCTCGACCTTCAGTGTCATCATACAACCGAATCTTATAAAGTGAGTTGTCGGGCACCAATGCCGTTGGTGACACAAATGGAGGTTCAGGCGAATCTCTTGGCTCCTCCCCTGGTTGCAAACTTAGAGCTATTTCAGATGCAATGATCACTTCTAAATTAGAGCGGTGTTGATCCTCCCACGTGTCAAACTTTGTATTTGACCTTTCAATCACGACATCCAGGTCATTTTTTGCTCGACTCTGAGGTACCGGTTCTTTACAAGTCTTATTGACTTCTTCTACATTAAAGCACTAAACTGGTGTAGTGATTTGATGACCTGTATAAAAAACATTCATCATCACCTTCATATTCCCGAAAGATAGATCCCTTGCCCCTATCCTGCAATCGATATGCGCATTGGATGTGGCCAAGAACGGTCTTCCTAATATCATTGGGACATGTATGTTCAAGTCTTAAACAGGTTCCATGTGTAACACCACAAAATCTACAGGATAGTAAAACTTACCCACTTGAACAATTACATCCTCCAGAATTCCTCTCGGTTGTCTAGTTGATCTATCTGCCAATTGAAGCACCACTGAGGTAGGATTGAGCTCTCCTAACCTTAGCTATTAGTAGATTGAATAAGGAAACAAGTTAATACTTGCACCTAGATCAAGAAGAGCTCTACCAATTTCCTGGTCATCGATGACACATGGAATAGTGGGAGCACGAAGATCTTTTCTCTTAGGTGGTGTATTGCTAAAAAATAATGAACTTACTTGCTTAATCTATAGTATTTTCTTAGGACCCTTTGCCCTACTATTTCGCTTTTGTGTGCAGAGATCCTTGAAAAACTTAGCATAGGGTGGTATTTGGTCTATAATGTCTAAGAGAGGCAGATTAATCTTGACTTATTAGAATGTCTCCAACATGTCTGACTCTTTATTCTTACCAGTTTTGGTTGGCTCTCTAAGATGCTGAGGGAATGATGTTTCCCCCTCATATGGTGCCCTTTATGGCTCGTCATCTTTCTCCACTTGAGGTTGATCTTTCTGAACTTTCTTAGCCTCTTTCTTCTGAGCTTATTCTTCTGCCTTTCTTGGGCCTTTTGCTTATTCAGCCTCTCCTCATGCTGCTCCTCAACCTTACTCTCCACTTCTCTCCCACTTCTCAAAATTGTGACAGCTTGGACTGTCTCATGACGAGTCTCATTAGTGATGGATCCAAGCTCCAGTGCTTATTGTGGCTTTGGGTTAGCTATCGGCTGACTAGGCAATATTCTTTCTATCATATCCACAACATTCGCTAGTGTGCCATTTGGGCTCCCATTTGAGCAATGAATTGGGAATGAGAGTTCAGTGTTTGCATGGTCGCCTAAGAATCATTAAATTGATTTTTAAACTCCCTTAGGTCACTCATCACCTCTTTTTCAAAGCCAGTTAGTCTTGGTGATAGATTTTGAGTTAGATTTTGATGTTGGAGATGGTTTTGAGGATATGGAAGGTAAACTTGATTTGGATTGAATCCTTGGGTTTGGTTTCTTTAAGGTTGGGTCTGGTGGTTATATGATTGGACAATCTGATTATTATTGAATGACAGGTGAGCTTGAGAATTATTGAATGATAGGAGAGCCTGAGAATTATTGGATGGATGTCTGGGTTGGTAATTTGACTAAGGATTTCGAGCTATGATTATTGGTTGGGAGTCGAATGATTGTTGACTCTGTTGAAACCTTGGTTGTGGATTATATGACTGTTATCTCTCAATGAACCTTGGTTGTGGATCATCCTTGTTGGACCCTTAGTGGTGGATTATCCACATTTGTAGATCTATAGGACAGAAGTGGGTGATTTCTGGCATTTGAGGTATATGAATTAGTGAAAGGAACATTATTTGAATAGTTCCACAATACATTGGCATCGGCAACCATTATTCCATGACACTCATTTTGAGAATACTCAACTTCTACATCTAACATTTCCTTCGGAGGGGAATGAATTCATTGAAGAAACTTGTCAATTATTTTTAGTTTCTCTCCTATCAATGCCATTGAATCTTTCACATCATCATGATTCACGACATAAGCTTTCTCTGATCTTCTATCTTGTCCACCTCTAGATCTCAACTCAGATTCATATTGAATCATATTCTCACTAATATTGTCAAATAACTCTAAAAGTTCTTTTACCGATTTCAGGATAAATTGACCTTGTGTTGACGCATTTATCAAAGTTTTATGTGCATCTCCAAGTCCCATGTAAAAATTCTTAGTTATATCCTGTTCAGAGAACCTACGGTGGGGACACTTTTACAAGATTTCATTATATCTCTCCCACGCATCATTAAATTGCTCACCAGATAACTCTCTAAAACTTTTGATTGTATCTTGTGCTTCTGAGGTCTTTCCTATGAGATAATGTTTTTTTATGAATTCTTTTTTAAGGGCTTCCCAATTAATTTTAGTTGTTTTAGCCAATTTGATATACCATCTTTTGGCTCTTTCTCTCAACGACCAAGGAAATAATCGCACTCGCAAGTCATTCTTGGATAAATTATCATACCTAACAGTAGAGGCTACCTGTAAGAAGTCATTTATGTGTTGGTATGAGTCCTCAATCCTAAGTCCAAAGTACGTTAGAAACATATTAATGACACTAGATTTGATCTCATAATGTTTGACTCCATCTTCTTCTAGAAATTCAGCATATGATTCTTATGCAGATGACGTATAATATCCCTTCAAAGATATGGCTGGTGCTTTCTTTGAATTAGGATTACGGTAGGCCATCTTCTCGAAATCCAATATATATATATTTTTCTTTCTGATAATCACAAAATCGTAGTTTTGAGGTCCTAAATAATGTATTTTGGCCTAAAATCAACGGGGCTCACTAAGTGAGTTTTGTTCAATGACCCTTTTCCACTCAAAAATCTCACCTCATTTGCAAAAGTTAAAGTTTCTGACAGTTTACACAAAAACTATAGAATTTTTTTTTCTAGAAAATAAAATTATTTACTTCTAAACTCTTATAACTATTAACAGAAATAAAACTAAAATTATGTGCAAAATTAAGATAAACTATAACTCACAAGAGGTCCAACGAAGTAACTTTCACTGCTTCGCCAAATCCCGTTGTGCTTCTTAGAGTACCTTGCAAAAACACAAAAAATCCAACTTTAAATACAATACAATAATGCAATGTTTGATATCTACTATTATATCAAATTCACACCTCAGTATTTGATGTCCGTCGGGGTGTGCTAAAAATATGTGTTAAAAATGGCCTCTTATGACGGCTTAGGTCTTACCTATCGCAAGTGCACGAATCTTATTATAGTAAAGTTCAGCTTGTGAAAGGTTATCAATCCCACAAAGACTAAGTCATATTCTGAATTCTCGAAAAATAATACTCTTAAATTGCTATAAAAATACGATTTATTGGTTTTGATTTCTGAACTAATTAACTAATAAAACAGTAAAGATAGATTAAGACAAGAACAATAGAAATAAAATCTAGGGTTTCCATACTCCACCACTAACCACATAATATAATTCCCAATTCGCTCAATTACAAGAGGGCGATCCATAATTGTAAATCAAGTCGTACCGCAAATAGCTAAATACAACCCCAAAAAGGATTATCATTAACTGGATTGCGACAACCTATCTCATGACTGACCTAATTAGTACATGCCAATTACATTACTCTAATATATTTCTAATGCATGAAAATAAACTAAAGCATGTCTGAGAGACTTGTTAGATTACGTAATTGTAGGGAAGTATTGCTATGATGTTTTTTTATATTAAATTTGTGAACTGTTGATGTCTGTGTGTTACTTGCTGATTCATGAACAATTATTGTATATGTGAATTTGTGTAGATTAGCTATGTGTATAAATTGCTGGGAATGGAATATTATTTATTGCAATCTGCTATTAAGGTGATTTTGTAAACTGATTGGCTAATTCCTAGAATTGCTTGTTCTTTCACATTCATACTTATGGAATTAGTATCCCGATTCATTTTATTGAACTACAAGCTTCATCTTGGTTTTCCTGGATTAAAGTAGGGATGGTACTATTGAGTTGTGGTGATGAAATTATATGTGGTTCATGATACAAACGCGGGTAATTGGGTAGTACGTTGGGGGCTATGTGTCATAGGGATCAAGGGATCTCTATGGGTACTGTCCTAGGGATAAACACTCCCTAAAAGGACCGAAGACTTACACGAGGGGCACTGTCCCAAGGTGAAACAGTCTCTAAAAGGACCGAAGACTTACGCGTGGGGCACGGTTCTAGGGTGAAATAGTTTCTAAAAGGGTTCAAGATATGAACTTTAGGGCGTAGGGAAAATTTAAATAACATTTTGGGTTCTGATATGTTTGATTTTATTGTTACTTTAGCTTTACTTGTAATCTAATGTGTTATATAATTGTTTTCTATATTATTTGCAACATGTTAGTTATTATCCCCCCTCCTACTAGGCTTAGAGCTCACCCCTTTGCATGTCCCCCTAGATGCAGGTCCTAGTGGACACTAGCTGTAACTGTGGCGTGACGCTTTCTACTCATCTAACAATTGAACGTACTTGTTTAGGAGTAAAAGGATTTTGTTGTATATTTTGTTGTATTTATTCAATTTTGGCTTGTAAAACTTTGGCTATGTAAAATACTATGTATGTAAAAGTTTTATATAATATAATGTGGTTTGATATGAAAAGTGTCTGGAATAGTGTCTAGATAGCATGTGATGGGATTGAGATTTGAAATAGAAATTGGAAATAGATCAATCGAATTAATACCGATCAATCGTAAATCTTACCGCTCGATCGACAATTTCACCTATCGATTGAGATCCTACCACTCGATCGGTGGCTTACATTCGTGAATTTTCTATAAAATGCAGGTTCGAATAGTGTGCTGGAAACCTGCAATAAAAATAAAAAATAAAAATTGAAATTAACACAATAATTCAAAGAACTGCAATATAATAATTTGAAATATTCGTTTGATCCCCGACAACGGTGACAAAAACTTGTGATCGGTTCAAGTCGTGTGAAAATAAAAGTGTTTCAAATAAAGAATTAATACGATATAGTTTTACCTCTCAGTCGCAAGTACGTGAGTAGTATATGGTATAGTTGGGTAGATAGGGTTATCGAACCACATAGATCAAAGTCCTATTTCAAATAATTATAAATTAGTAAATTGAATTATATTTAAAAGTTGTTTTATTGGTTTGTTGTTTATAATCTACTAAACATAAAATAAATAAATAGTTGTTTTGTTTGAATTCAAGATAAACAAGTCTAGACTTTTGTTCCAACTCCACCACTAGCCTAATAATATAGTCCTTTAATCATATTATTGCAAGAGGGTGATACATCTTATATGAATCAGATTAGTAATGCTACAAGCAGTTGCCTAATCCCCAAAGAGATGCAATCGGTCCTATTCGCTACAACTCATCTTCAAATAAAGTATGATTAGTGAATACATCTATTCTACAACTACTCCTAAAACATTAAATTAAAAGCATGTCTATATCATCTTCTTTTAGCATAACCTATGTAAACCTAAGACTTAATCATGTCAATTAAAAACCATTATATAGAAATCATTATTAAACCTTCGGGGTTCCAGCCCCTAGTGATAAAACATAGTTGTTCAAGATTAATTATTAATTCAACCTAAGACAAGAAGAGAATTAACAAATAATCTTATTTAGGTAATATGTTCGTTCTCTCACTACATAATCACTATATAAGTGTTTTATAGCTTCCTCTCTTTGCAATAAAAAATAATTAAAGTTCTACATTACTCGATTAGGGTTTCGTTGAAAACCCTAGATACTGACTTAGCCGTTCATGGATGGAGAAGACTGCATCAACAATGTAGAAATCATCTCCATAATTGGTTGGTTGGTTCTTGAATTTTTTAGAAGAATATTCTCTCTTTTAGAGAGAGAATTTGTATAAGACTTGAATATTCTGAATGATCAGACTCTCTTTCTTCATGAAGTCTTCACATATTTATAGACAAAAGTTGATGTAGTTATCGTATGTCTTTGCTTACACTCCAAGATGACTTGGTGTAGGTACCAAGTAATAGTTGTGAATGGATCAATCTATCCTTCAATATATTTGCACAAGGAGTCAGGATACTGCAGAATGTATTCACATGAAATCCAATGTCGGCGCGGCCGATCGATCGGGAATCTCACCGATCGATCGGTGAATCCCAAATTTTAATATTTTAATATTTTGTGATTTTATGTTTTGGTTGTTTGTACTCTGTTTGGCTGACTTGTACTTGCTCTAAATTGAGTGTTTTATCTTCTAAGTGTCATTCCGGATCATTCATTTTTGCTAAAATCCCGGAATTAACTTATATTTGTATTAAAGCCACTGTAACATGCTTAAAGACACAACTTGGATAAAAATTATCAAATTAATAAAATAAAAAGGCTAATAATGGGTTAATTAACGCCCAAAATAACGAATATTCAGGTCTCATCACCTTGGATTTGAGGAGAGTTAGTGGAAAATCTCTACACTTGTGTCTTCCTCTCATTTGCAAGACTTCATCTTCTCAACACCATCTCATCTCCCTTCTCTTCTCCATTTTTGTTTCTTCAAGCTTTCTTCCATGTATGTCAATCTTCACCTCTTTTGCTTGAATTGTGATATAGGGATGGATTGTTCCAACCTTCTTTATTCATGGGTCATCCCGTACATTCGATCTTCCTTGTTGAGTGTGTATATCCTTTCAAGTGAACGATTTAGGCAACATTTATATCCATTAACCATAGTGGATAGTGTGTGTACCATGGGTGGTGTTGAGTTACATTGCATTTAAATTGCTATTATGTGATTGAATTGTTTATGTTGAAGCATATTATATCATTGAATGATATTGATATGAGCATGTCGGGGAAATTGTTTGTTGGATTTGATGAGGTCCCGGATTGGCATGAGAACCATATAAGACAAGAGACTGACCTAGGATTAGTAACATGTGCCTTAGGTGGGTTGTACCACTCAGACTACCGGGATTGAGGCAGTGACGCTTCGTCTATTGGGTTAGTGAGCTCACCCCATTCCTTAAAACATTTTTCAGGTGATGATCCCACTATGGGAGGCTCGTAGTCTCTTGACAGATTTATGGTGCTTGTTCCATCCTTTTGTGCATGTGGTGGTGGGCCATATTATTTTGTAGAGCATAGGAGTGGCATGTATACATGTGCTTTCCTTTTTGTGAACTTGTAATCCAAATGATAAAATCCTATTCTTTTGTCGGCTAGCATGTTAGCCGGGTAGTTTTATTTTATTTACGCCCCTTGGAGCGCTATGCATGGGGACTTTATTCTTTTGGTGCACTTCGGTGCCGAGATTGTAAAACTACTTCCTTTTTGTAAAATTATGACATGTACCGCCCTAGGGCGTTTTAATGATGAATCCTATGAATTGCTTCATTTAGTATTTATAGACTTGTCTATCATTATAATTGTCGTTATTAGGTGTTTTCCCAGAAATGTTGTTTCTCTCGATTTATAAACAAACACTTTCCATTTTAAAAGAAAAACTCATTTTCGCTTACCTCCGTGACCCCGACTAAAACTTTGAGTTTTGAAATGATTTTAAATTCATTTTATAAAAGACTTGAACCTTTAAAAGTCGGTGGTATACAAAACGGAGACCGGGGGCAAGACGGTCATTTTTATGAATTTTTAACAAAACTTATACTTCCTAAGTGTGTATATATGATATTGGATCAATCTTAATGAGCATGACTTATGTGAGGAAGTTCAAACAAAATTCAGAATGTGGAAATCTCACCCCTGCAGTGGGCGTTGGGCATTGCGCTTAAACGCAGTGCCAAGCGCACAGATGCGCTGCTTAGGACGCTTAAGCGCCAAAATCAGTTTTCTAGACCCTTTTTGGTTGCTCTAAGTGTAACACTGTTCATCCGAAATACAAAAACGTTATTTTTGAGTTTTGACTCCGAATTCGATTCCGCTTGTTGCTATGACATTCCTAATTAGACGACTTTTAATTTGAAATTACCATTTTGCCCTTGTACGGGCGTTTGACAACCAAATGTTACGTTTTCGTTTTGTTTCACTTCCGCATCACCCCCTGACTCTTAGGCTCGTATTTTGGAGTTCTAGGAATTTCGGGGCGTGACATACGGATCCTGACTCCTGGAGCCTTTACACTATGTTTGGAAGCGATGAATTTGACGAGATTTGGATTAGGAATTGGATTTGAGTTGTTTGGATAGATTGGGATTTAAAAAAATATAGGATTTTAAGGAATTTGATAGGAAATATGACTGTTTTATGAAATCCGGAAAAATATACTCGGATTTTATAGAATTTCAATTTCTTAATTCATCGTTTAATAAAATAATAATTTGTTTTCCCTAATTGACCTTGTATTTTTTTGGTTTTCTTCTTATACAAAAAGTGTGCAAGTGTGTTTTACTTAGGGTGCGTTTGGAAAGCCTGTTTTTTGTATTTGTTTTCTTTCTTCAAATATAAAAACTGTTTTTGTATTTGTCTTTGTTTTTTTCAGGAAAAAACTGAAAACAAAAAAACGTTTGGATGAAGGTGTTTTCACCACTTTTATTTGGTGAAAATTGTATTTTATAGATTTGGTGTTTTCATTGTTTTTACCACCTAAATAGTAAAAAAACTCAAAAAACAACTAAAAGTTGTATTTGGTGTTTTCACCACTTTTACACACTATTCACAGAAAACAGTTTTCTTGGGGAAAAAACAGTGAACAGTAAACGCGTTTGCCAAACGTGTTTTTTTTTTTAGTCTTGTAAACAGTAAAAACACAAAAACAAAAAACAGGGTATCCAAACGGACCCTTATGTTGTTGTAAGTATTATCTGGATATTAGTTTTACGGTTAGTGGTGTTACTGGCGTAAGTATTATATGCATATAATAAATATATTCGTGTTACCACGTGATTAGTGAAAAATTTTCAATTTCTATATGTGGCATTACCTAGACACTTGTATTGTTCGTGAAGTTTTAGAGAAAAATTCATTGATTATGAATCAAATCTAATTGTATCTGAAGTTTTTAGGACAAATTATAATAATTAAACTAACTTATTACAAATTATTGAAAACTTAGTTTTCTATCTAGGTTATAGTGGAATATTTTTATTTTAATATAATGATTTTTATCTAGTTGTCATTGGTGGCCGATTTTCTTAAATTTATAATGAGTTATTTAATTATTTGGTTCACGTAACACTTCTAGTTTTTTGTTTTAAAAAATAGCTAAAAATATGAAGTATAGAATGTTATTTTATGCTACATAGAAAAAGTGTATATCACTCATTATATAATTTTTTTATTATCATGTTAATTAAATTTGATTAAAATATATAGATGTCTGATATAAAAATATTATTCATACAGTGGATATAATTTATTTTATAATTATTTTATTGTCATGTTAATTAATTTTTACTGAAATATGTAGATAAATAATACGAATTTTTTTTAATATAAATTAATACTTGTGCTACATGCATTGTTTATCGTTTTGTATTTATTTTTTTTATGGTAGATATAAATTTGTATTGGACGTATGTTTATACAATCATGTATATAGGGGTAAAATAGTAAAAAAGTAGAATTCTTTCTAATTCCTATTAACTTCCAAATATAAAATGAGAAATTCATGTCATTTAAATTACTGTTTATTCCAAACACACAAATCGAATTCTATTTCATTAACATTTCCATTCCAATTCCAAATCCCAAATATTTGGATTCCAAACATAATGTTAGGAATTATGTCATATTGTGGTTCAAGATATATTCGGAGAGCTGTCTCTCTTTGGATCTCCCTAAGAAAGATAGGTTCTTCTATGGGTGAATCTGATCTCTCTGGTGTAGCTCGTCTTCTTTAAAAAAAAAATACTTTGTTCCTTTATTTGTTTTGGTATATATATAAGATTTGTCTTTTGGGCCGGACGAACCTTCTCCATAACAACCGTTGGGCTTATGTAAATTAGCATGTTTTTTTGAGCTAACTTGTGAGCCCGCGAATCTTTAATCGGTAGGTACGCATGTTTTATGATGACTAGTGGGGTAATTTTTCCCCCACAAAACCACTACTCCATCTTTAAGTTGATTGATCTGTGTAATTAAAGTTCAAAGATGTCATCAACAACCGTGGGCCTAATTCACCACCATTGCCGCCCAAAATAACCGTCATGATGGTGTAGCTGTTAAGGATGATGTGTATTCATTGGTTACTTTGAGCAATCACTCATGGTCTGATCTCTTATTTTTTATTTGAATCTCCTATTTTTCTTCCATATGTATGGTGTTGGTAAATGGTAATTACTTGAGAATGTAGATGAACTAGTTTGTGTTGAATAGTACAAAGGAGACACGACACTGTTCTCATAAAAAAAGACATAACTCATAATTTTTTTTTTTTTTTTTTGAAAGCTACTTGGATGGTTGCCATGTACACCCCGCACGGTGCATGGCCCTTCCAAACTTTTTAATTTTTTTTAGTGGCCCATATTAATATATATTTTATCAATAAAATCCTAAAAAATTGCATATGGCCCCTCATATAGTTTTCAAAATTTTCTTCAAGAATCCATAAACATATTCTATTTCCGTCTCAAAACAAGTATTCACTTTTGAAAAGTCAAAACACTTTATTTGGTCAATTTACCAATTTAATAAGTGTCCACTTTTGCAAAATTCAGGGGTCCTGAACAATTGCAACACATCACATCACTATTGTGGGATCATGAATAAAGTTGGTATTTCATTAACTAATAGTACAATAAAAGTCATCTTCTTAAAAAGTTGGATTCCCCCAGAGAGACTTATAACTAAATTCATATAAAATTGCATATGGTCCTCCTAAAATTATCAAAAAATCCTTCAAAATTCTATAAAAATATATATATTTTAAGTAAGTTTATACAAAATTGCATATCCTCCATTGCCTAGTTGGATCTTGCTTCATAAGGATGAAGTTTGTTCTCCCCATTGATATGGTCCAATATAATTTGAACACATGATTAATTTTTTTTATAAAAAAAGGTGCATATAAAATTTTAAAAAGATTCTGATCGCATATTCAAATTATATTGAACTTCATCAGCGGAGTAAGATGAATTTCGTTGTTGTGGAACATGATCCAAGTATATATATATATTTAATAATTTGTCATTTCTGTAACTAGATTTTGTTTAACCTTTTAAAACAAGTGGTTCTCCAATAATGGTGAAGATTAGATTGTTAAGTTGTGGACTTGCTCATGATCTCTGTCCACTTTCTTTGACAAATTCAAATTCTATGCATCTTTGCGTATATCTACGGCAAGTTCCAAAATGAATCCTGGCTCCAAATCATGGTTTGTATGTGATATGTGATAGAAGGGCACTGATATATATATATATATATATATGCATTTGATAATGTGAATGTCCCCACAAACAGTAGTATAGTATTTAATTTGGATGATGGTGGAAGGCGGCTAATGGTATTGCGTATGGCCCGGTGATGACCAACAAAATTGGGCTCTTGTTACTTTCGTATCTGTTAGGTCGCCAACCGTAGGACCCACCAAATCCCTTCCTTTCTAACCATTCCATTTTACATTGACTTGATAGAGCTAATATACATAATACATGGCGAAACATAGTCTATATGGGCGAATTTTTAAAATTTTGGATCAACCGAGGTCTCAGTATTTTTAGTGTAAAAGTTTTTATTATTTTTGAAAGGTAAGAATTTTTTTTTTTTTACACACCCATTCTGTCTTTTATGATACTTGAACCCCCACATTTCTTATTTAAAAAAAAAATTATACCGTTGGACCAAATAATCCTTTAGTAGTATTACCTATTTCTAGTGATAAGGCAGAGACTCTAAAGGGATTGTTCATTGTTGGGAGATGCACAAGCACATTCATTAATTGAATAAGTAGAAACTAGAAATCAAGTTTAATTTTTGTAATTGTTAATGAAGAAGCTTAATATGAGTATGGTGACTTTGAACATTAAACTACCCTAATCTCACCTCGAAGAACAAGGGAAAGCAATTTAACAACACTCGCATTAAGATGCACACAATCATTTCTAAACTTATTTAATCTAAATTCAAGTTTGTCTTGATTCTAACCTTGAGCGGAGCAACAAATAAACAATTCAAGCTCTAATAATAAAAATTTAACTTCACTTAATTATTTGCTGCCTTGCTATCGAGATTGATGTCTTTTAATAGCACTAAAATTGTCGAAAGTGAAACAGATTTGCGTGTATACATATAAATTATGTATGAATTTCTTGCTTAACTTGGAACAAAAAGACCATTACTCTCTATTTTTATATATTCTATATGCATAATTTGAGTCGTATTGACTTATTAATATTGGATTAATTATAATCAATACTCACCTTATTAATATTGGATTAATTATAATCAATACTCACCTATTAATTTTGGTTTTACACTTTTCCCCCAGAGAGTGGCTTGTGTTGTGTTGTTCCAATTGTTTATTAGGCCTTGTCTACTCCCACTACTCATTCTATGGTCACAAGCGTGACCCGTCAAGGTGGGCTCTTTCGTTTTCAATTGACCACTTCCATGTTGCGAAATTTCCTAGTCTGCCTCCTTTAATTTGCTATGAATGTTCGTCTGTCTAAATCAAATCAAATTGTATTGATATAAATATACATTTGAATTTGAATTTAGATTAGACCTATGTTAGATTTTGATAGTTAAATAATAATATTTTGAATTTGAATTTAGATTAGGTAAGTGAAGGTGCTTAATGTGTAGCAGATGAGTAGAAGAAAAATGGTTTAAAAGAAAAAGACAAATACCTAATGAGAGGACCTTGGAAATAGAAAATTAATATTCTCTTCGTCCCAAAGTGTCCATTTTTATTCTTTTTTCCTTTTCAAAATAAGTGTTTCATTTAAAAAGTTAAAACACTTTATCATACTATTTTATTAATATCATTCATTGCATTAAAATTATAAATTATTTACATAATAAATCATCACATCATTATGATAGGACCAAGGATACCGTTGGTATTTCATTCATTACTAATACAATATTTTAAAAAATTGAATTCTCCAAAAGGAACTTATAAATTGAGATAAAGGGAGTATGTTCTGTTAATGTCATGACGTTGAGAATATTGAGTTGCCATTTTCTTGACAGATTCAAGAATGTTTCTTTTTCCAAATACATGGCCTTAACTATTCAAAAATTTATTGAAGTTGAATTTCTTTTGAAGAAAGGTTTCTTCTTGGTTATATATTGGGATCCAATGTGAACTTGGTTCCCTTGGCTCTAACAAAAAGTTTGGTAGTGTCAATTAACTTGGGCATTGACTATTACATTTCCTTTCAGTCTAGATGTCTTGAAATAGACAAATATTGCATTGTTAGCATTATGCTAATTTAGAAGAGAGAATTGTGGAGGTTGAAATTTCTACATGTGTATGTCTAGTTCGGTTGTCCACCATGGCTGATCCTATAACAACAAAAGCATTGCGAGTTTGAGTGAAATAAATTGTTTGAGTTTTGTCTAAGATCTAGTTAGGATGAAGACTGAAATAGGTATAAATGAATTAGTTATTTACATCATCTAACAATTTAAATTGTCGAATTGAATCGAAACAACGTATCTGTCACACTTATTTAGTGTCTTCAGTATCTTTGTCGGTGATTGATTGAATATGAGTTGAAAATTTTACTTTGATAATCTTTTCACCATTCAAATATGATAAATTGTTAATTAAGCAAATTAAAACTTCATAATATATAGTACTTCATTGAGCTATTAAAAAGTTACAAAAATATTCCCTATGCTATTTTTGTTTCAAGTTAGTCTTAGCTAGATTTTTGAAAAACTTAAAATATCTGTATAACTTCGAACCACCTCGAAGTTAGCTAGAAGCATAACTTCGAACCCATAACTCTAAACACATAAACAACTTCTTGTTAGGTTCTAAGATCATAAGCTCACACCCTGTGGAATCAGACCACCATCATACATCAAATACGACTCGCTGTCCCAAGAGTAACCACATCGAACCGCGAGTCCACAAACTAGTCGTGGTAACTAAAACACTACAATACACTTAACTCTTAAAGGAGACCATCACACCTCGGTCTACTGTCTCTCCGACACAAAAATGAATTCAACAATGACTAGAGTCCATAAACCATACCTAGGAGGAAAGTACTGTCTTTACCTAAAAGTCTCAAGCCTCACAGCTGAAAGAGTTCTCATTGTTCCATCTTGAGCCCACAATTTCATACCTCGGCCCATAGCGAAAGCTGGGCCTTCGGCTCACATTCCCTAGTCAGGGAACCATTCCTAACCTAAAAGACACACTTCACTGGACATTATGCCCTCCATCCACATGATGACCTAACACCTCAATGGATCACTAATCACTCAACCCAAAACTAACAAATATACTATGGTGACTAGGTTACTTGCTCTACGACTCCATAGTCCATCCTTAAATGAACTAGTGTACCCTCACCTCTACGATCTTACACTCTAACTCCTCATTCTCGGGATCCATGTCACAGTGGATAAGGCACACAACTTGCCAGCTTACTCTACAACTCCTAACAACTAGGGCTGCAAATGAACCAAACACTCGACAAGTAGCTCGAGTTCGGCTTGATAAAAACTTGGCTCACGTTTATTTATTTAATAAGTAAACCAAGCTCAAGCTTTTTTTCAAGCTCGTTTCATAAATGAACCAAGCTCAAACAACTACGAGCTCGGCTCGAAAATATTCGCGAACAAAACTTGAAATTACCTAGACGATGGTGAAAATAACTTAAAGGGGGGGGGGGGGGGTGAATAGGCTTTCTGTGGATTTATTGACCAATTAATATTTAATAACAAAAAAGTCAATTTTAATCCAATCAAAAAACCCTAATTCTCAACTCACATCATTTAAGCAATATCAAACAAACATTAATAAAATGCAAAAAATAAAGCAAGAAATGACATATGACATAGAGAATTATACATGGAAAAACCAAGGAAACGTTCCAAGGAAAAAAAACCACGGGTACACTCAGGTACCGATGCAATATGAATCAACATGTACAAACTCTATGAGAGTTTTAGACTTACAATCATTCCTGATATGCATTCCTCTACTCGTGGTCTAAAACCCTTGAATCACTCGTACTTCACGAAGCACGCTTGCTCCGCCAGACACTATAAGAGACTCATAAATCACGCCTGATTTGCCTTTCTCTACTCGCGGTCTAAAATCCTTGAATCGATCCATATTCGGACGGATCAAAACAACCTCATTGTAATGGACGGTGTGATGATTTTTCTGCAATCACTTATCCAATCGTGCGTAGAGAACTTCGGTGTAGAAGCACGATTGGAGAAATCCAACACAAAAGAAAACACCAATATGTATGATCACTCAATAATCACCTCTCTATGTGTATCACTCTGTTGAAGAATAAGAACGATAGAATATTTCGGAGCTCTCACCAAAAACCCTCTTAAAAAATTGTCGTAAAAAACCGTAGCCTCTTCTCTTGTAGAACATTGGTATTTATAGACCAAGTAATAGAAAACCCTAACCTTGTCCTCTTACGTAATTTCACAATACCTTGATAAATCCTCTAAAATATGTGTATATGCCAATATATAGAGGTCTGAAGTTGTCGATCACTTAAAAACTCAAAGTAGGGACCAAACTGGAAAATTCTGAAAACACCCCGAAACAAATCTTGCATAACAAGTGATCACGTGACCAAGCATTGGGACCTACGCTTGGGCGTAGGGTCCCCTCCCAACTCCAAAACCACAACATAGGTCAGATCCAATTTGTCCTGTTTCAGCTTCTGCCAACGTAGGTATGTTACATCTTTTGCAGTTTTTTCATATTTGAGCTAAACTGGTAATCTCAAACTCCCGATGCTTTTGGTTGATGTCATACTGTCTGAAAATGACATTTTTGCCCTCCGGTGAAGTGATGATGTCTGGAAATGATGATTTTACCCTCCGGTAGCTTTTTTTGCTTTGACACACTCCTTGGCTTCTTTCTCGAGATAGAAACGAACATACTAACAACTCGATTGCAAATACATAAAACTCTCAACATGACAATTCACTCATCATGGTTATTGTCTAGAATATGTCAAACACAAATAATACTATAAATGTTCTTACAAAACTCCCCCTTGGCATTTCTGAGATAAAATCATGTTGTACAATATAGCCTCACAAATAACACCATAACATCTATACCTATGAACACACACCGACTAACATAGATATAAACTGTCACCTTGCTTTCATGATGGTCTACCAATCATGTAACCACAACACTAAACAACCCATTAAACGCAAGTGTGAAAAACAGACATAAAATGATCATAAGAAAATCATAACAACAATGCACACATAATGATCATCATTCTCCCTCTAAATCAATCAAACAATCTTAACCAAACAATCTCTACAATCTCTCCCCCTCACTTAATACTTCTCCCCCTTTTTGTCACTGAAATGTAAAGCAAATAGAGTATATGCTATAACAACAATGTAGAGAGATGCAATGAAGTACTCAATGAAAAAACACCAAGATATAAAACTCTTATTAGATCATATTCAAATTCTTAGGGTAACAGAAATCTCTACTATGCATGACTCTACTACTAATGCATGAATGCAAAATGTCATGAATAAAAATAAAATAAAATATTTTTATTTTTAGAAATCTGTGAGCAAGGCAGTAGAGACACAAATCCAATCATTAACACATAATATTCTCAGATTTAACTCAACCATTATACACATGGTATAGAATAAAATTAGTACACATACCTTGTAAACTCAAGAATGCACAAGTCAAGTTTTACAAATATATATATATATATATATATATATATATATATATATATATATGAAAATTCTCATATGCAAACACTAAGGTAAGATGAAAACAATACATACTAAAGCTGATAATCTCCCCACCAACCGTGATGATAATTCACTCCAAGATCCAAACTAGAAGGCAAAAAATAAAAGATATTTTCTCTTTGTCACACAATTTCCTCCTTCTCATCTTTTCAACTTTTTCACCATATCCTTTTTTGTCTTTCTAAGCTCTGAACTTTCCAGCGAAGATTTTTAGTCCCGACCAACTAGGACCGAGCTTCTTCCATGGGATTTATGCTCATTAGTCTTCTCCCCTTTTTAAGCGAACACTCAATGTTTACTGAGACAAGAGGCCCGATTACTCAGATTGAAGACAACTTTTTTCATTTTTAATATTTTAAACATCTCATTTTTTTCAACATCACAACATTCATACACATGCAAAAAATATTTCATGCATAGACCAATCTAGCATAGCTCATAAACCTTTATACCACTTCTAGTTAAATAAAAAAAAATTAACAGATCCAGTAGACATTATAATCATCACCGAACCAACTAGCACTTAGGATTGAAGTTTTCTAACATAAAATAATCATGCCAAGTGATCATCCAAAAATTGTAGGTCAGGTTGATACCTCTACTTCACATATTCATAATGAGATAAATAAATGTAAAAATGGAGTAAAATATGACAATTTTTGAACTCTAACCAAACTCAACAGTCTCAAAAAATTTATTGTCATTTATTTCAAAATAAAATGCATGCATGAATAAACATAATACAAATGCATGATTACTTATCAATTCTAGAAAAATAATGCAATGTACTTGACGCCGGACAGAATAGAGATTATTCTGCAGGCTAGCGCAACGGGTAATTTGCAAGAAAGAAAAGGGAGAAATTATTCGACCCAAAATTCAGAGAACACTCTGAAATTTAATAAAATTCTTAATATTCAAAACTAATTTAAAACAACCCACAAGCCGGGTTTAAATAGCTGAAAATCAAGGATTTTACCAAAAATAGCAAAACCCTAAAAGTCTTACCAAAACTAAATACGGAAAGAAATCAAAAGATTGCCAAAAATCTGGCCCAAATCGGGTTCAGAATCAATTCCTAATTGACAAATAGAAAATTACCATAAGTAGTAAAAATTAACTAAAAATAGAGATTTGAAAAGGAAAACAGCAGATTACGATTTCCTGCCATCCTTGTGTTGATCCTCCTGCATCAGTCACCCCGGGTTGGAAAGAACTCGTCCACGAGTTCACAGCAGCATCAGCAGAATCCGCAAAACAAGGACTCGGGTGTTTCACATTAAAGACATCAGATGTTTTCAAGTGACTAGGGAGACACAACCTGTATGCGTTGTCATTAATCTTCTGCAATATCTCACAGGGTCCAATCTTCTGCTCCTTAAGCTTATTATACTCGCCAACAGGGAAACGATCACGAGTTAATACAACCTAAACAAAATCACCAACATCAAAAAGTACCTGACGATGATGACTGTCCGCTCGAGTTTTGTACTTGGCATTGCTCTCATGAATAGCTAGTTTCACTTGCTCATGGATGCCTCGAAGATGTTGGCCATTAGACGACGGAGACATCGACTGATTAAATGCAGAAGGAGACATCATAAAGACTGACGAGGGAGAACCCTTCTTTCGGACAACGTCTTCAGAGACTATGTTCTCGCAATTGCCACTATCAATAATCATCTTGCAGACTTTGTTGGCCACGGTGCAGGTTGTATGGAAAATATTGGTTCTCAACCAATCATCTTTGGAATCGCTTTTGGGAGTCAGGAGACTCTTAGGAATGACCAGAGTTTCATGGCCGTCCCCATACAACACATCCTCATCTCCTTCTGTGTCATAAACTGGCTCTCCAACGAAAGTATCGGTTTTCAACCAATCATTTTCGGAATCACAATCTTCCGAAAATATTGGCTATAACGGTGGATACGGATTTTCGAAGGTGGAATTGTCGGTATCAGAATCTTCCACATCATGATTACCGATTTCCTGCGCCGCCAGGCGCTGGGTTAACTTTGCCACTTGCCTCTGCAAATCCTCAATCATAACATCTTGAACGTTACGATCACGGTGCGGGACTTCCTCAATCGGAACCTGCCCACGATGACCACCATGACCACGACCACCAGCCATTGAAAACTGATGAAAATACTGCCTCAGGAAGATGCTGAGCTCTGATACCAATTGACGCCGGACAGAATAGAGATTATTCTGCAGGCTAGCACAACGGGTAATTTGCAAGAAAGAAAAGGGAGAAATTATTCGACCCAAAATTCAGAGAACACTCTGAAATTTAATAAAATTCTTAATATTCAAAACTAATTTAAAACAACCCACAAGCCGGGTTTAAATAGTTGAAAATCAAGGATTTTACCAAAAATAGCAAAACCCTAAAAGTCTTACCAAAACTAAATACGGAAAGAAATCAAAAGATTGCCAAAAATCTGGCCCAAATCGGGTTCAGAATCAATTCCTAATTGACAAATAGAAAATTACCATAAGTAGTAAAAATTAACTAAAAATAGAGATTTGAAAAGGAAAACAGCAGATTACGATTTCCTGTCATCCTTGTGTTGATCCTCCTGCATCAGTACTCCTAGAATGATAGATAAGAAGATATCTATTCTAAAGAAAGCATACCAATAGATTTTCTAAGACTAACATGCTTTTAAAAAGCTAATGGTTTTGTAAAGATATCTACTAACTGAGAATCTGTGGATATGAACTCTAGAGACACTATACCATATTCAACAAGATCACGAATGAAATGATGTCGAATATCTATATGCTTTATCGTAGGGTGTTGAACATGATTTTTAGAAATTTTATTGCACTCGTGTTATCATAGAACACAATCATTGTACATTGAGAAAAACCATAATCCTGCAACATTTGACGCATCCACAAAACTTGAGTACAACAACTACCAGCTACAATATACTCAGCCTCAGCAGTGGAAGGAGAAACACAATTTTGCTTCTTGCTATGCCAAGCAACTAAGCAATTTCCAACATAAAAACACCTTCCACTGGTATTTTTTCTATCATCAACATTACCGGCCCAATCAACATTAGAGAAAGATGTGATATCAGTATTAGTACCTAATAGATACCACAGTCCATAATTCACTATCCCTATAACATACTTCATAATCCTTTTCACAGCAGTAATATGAGACTCCTTAGGACTTGCCTGGTAACGTGCAAACAAACCAACACTAAACGCTATGTCAGGTCGACTGGCAGTCAAGTACAATAAACTCCCAATCATACTCCTATAAAGTGTAGGATCGACATATTTGCCTTTAGTATCCAAGCTAAGCTTAACACTTGTACTCATAGGAGTGCGAGCATCCTTAGCCTTTTCCAAACCAAACTTCTTCTCCAATTCCAAGGCATAACGATTTTGAGAAACAAAAATCCCATCATTTAATAGCCTAACTTGAAGAGTTAGAAAGAAGTTCAATTCACCAATCATGCTCATCTCAAATTCATGTTTCCTTTGATCTCCAAAATAATGAGCAAACTCATCAGAAGTGGATCCAAACACAATGTCATCAACATAAATTTGAGCAACAACTGTATCACTCTCAATTTTCTGAATAAACAGTGTTTTCTCCACTCCCCCTCGAGTAAAACCTATCCCCAATAGGTAATCAGTCAACCTTTCATGCCAAGCTCTAGGAACTTGCTTTAGCCCGTAGAAATCCTTTTTCAACCTATAAACATGATCTAGACAATAAAGGTCTTCAAATCCTTTGGGCTGCTCCACATATACTTCCTCATGAAGAACACCATTCAAAATGCACTCTTCACATCCATTTGATACAACTTGAATCCAAGATGACACGTAATAGCAAACAAAATTCGAATAGATTCAAGTCTTACTACTGGAGCAAACGTCTCATCAAAGTCTATACCCTTAAACTGAGTATAACCTTGAGCAACAAACCTAGCCTTATTCCTAACTATTATACCATGTTCATCCTTTTTATTCTTTAATATCCATTTGGTACCAATCACATTTATCTCCTTCGGTCTAGGCACAAGATACCATACATCATTCTTAACAAACTGCTGAAGTTCTTCTTGCATAGCATTTATCCACTCACTATCTTGAAGAGCTTCTTTGACAGTTTTAGGTTCCAAAGAAGATGTATAGCATGCATACGAAACCTCATTCCTAGCCTTTCTTCGTGTCACCATCATCTGATCAATAGATCCTATAACATTATCCAAAGGATGGTACAACTTTACCCTTGGAGATGGTTATCATCAATTGAATCATGTGATTCTGCAGGACTTGAAGTATCATCACTAACCACATTGTCCTCTTTTTCAACCTCAGAAAAATCATTATCCAATATAAAGAATGGCTCACCATCTTTCTCCTCAACAGACATTGGGGACTCATCAACACATGAGTCATCAACAACTACATTGGCAGATTCCATTATCGTTTGAGTTCTAACGTTAAAAACTCTATATGCTCAACTAGTCAATGAATAACCCAAAAATATTCATTCATCACTCTTAGACTCGAACTTCCTAATAGATTTATGATCTCTAAGAATATAAAATTTTGCTCCAAAAACTTTGAAATACTTTATATTGGATTTCTTGCCATTCGACAGTTTATAAGGAGTTTTTAAGGTGTCAGGTCTAAGATAAACTCTGTTCGAGGTGTAACACGTTGTGTTCACTGTCACGGCCCAAAAATACCTAGGAACATTCCTACCCTGTAGCATAACATTGGCCATTTCCTGAATAACCCTATTATTCCTCTCAACTACTCCATTTTGTTGAGGAGTTTTAGGTGCTGAAAATTCATGTTTTATTCCTCTCTCATCACAAAACACTTCAATTTCTGAATTTTCAAACTCCCTTCCATGATCACTCCTTACTCTAGAAATGGAACAATTCTTTTCACTCTAAAGTTTTAAACAAATTCTCTTAAAACTTTCAGGAGCTTCAGACACTTAGCAATCCAACCCATACAAATCGCGAATAATCATCCACCATGACAAAAATATACTTCTTTCCTCCTTTGCTCATGGTCCTAGTGGGATCTATTAAATCAATATGCAACAACTCTAAAGGTCTAGAAGTACCAATGACATTTGTCTTTTTGTGCTGACATCTAACTTGTTTACCCTTCTGACATGATCCATACACAACTCCTTTTGCATAAGCATACTTAGAGACTCCCTTAACAATTTCACTCTTAGTAATTTTTGTTAGTTCATGAAAATTAACATGTCACATCCGCTGATGCCAGATTTCAACTTTATCAAGTTTAACTCTATTGCATAACAATTCAGAATTAGGAACAATATAATAACAATTATCAGTTGAACGCATACCTTCCATTACGCAATTCCTAGAAGAGTCAATGATCGAACACTTATAAGGAGAAACAGTGTCATTATGATTGTTATCATATATCTGACTTATGTTCAACAAATTTGTTTTAAGACCCTCTACATAAAACACATATTCTTGTTTAGGTAGACCAGAAACCATAATAGTACATTTGCCTAGAACCTCTAACTTTTCTCCATCACCAAAAGTGACTATCCCACCATGACATTCCTCGAGAAATCCAAACAATAACTTATCTCCAGTCATATGCCTCGAACATCCACTATCCAAATACCAAGATGTAGACTTGCGTACTCTAAATGCAGTATGAACTACAAGACAGTGTAGCTCACCTTTTCTCACCCAAGTCTTTTTCATCTTCGAAGCTCCTTTTGCCAATATTAGAAAATTCTTCATTTCTTCATTCAGCATTCGAGTTTGATCTTGAACATGATCTCCATGTTGAACTTTTTGTTCCTTCACCGATTGCTGAGTCTTCCCTCTCAACTTTGAACACCTTGTCGAATGTGACCACTAACACCACAGTGATGACAAATATGAACAAACCTCCGGACTCTATCAGTTGACTTCCTAGGATATCTAGGGGTAAGGAAAAGCTTGTTTTCAACAGGTCTTTTGATATAGGATTGAACCCTAGGATTCCAATTTGAATTTCCTTTTAAAGAAATCGGTGCTACTTGGGAAGCTTTTACAAAGGTAGTTTTTGCAGCAACATTCCAATTTTGCAATACTCCAATAAAACCTAGTCCCTTTGTATTTCCTGCTGACTTTCCTACACTCAACATATGATTCAGCTTAAGAGTTCCACTAGACCGCTTCTGAATAGTTGAGTTAGCATCTTTCAGCTTGTTTTCCAAATTTTCAATCTTAGTAGATTTCTCAACCAATTCCTTATTGAGACCATCTATTAACTTCAAAACCTCAGTTTTTTCAAGTTTAGACTTATTCAAATCCTCAATTAACTTTGGCCTTTTGGGTCTATAGATGATTTAGAGTTTGAGAACTATTGGCTAATTCATCTTTTAAAGAATGCAGTTATTTCTCCATGTTAAGACTTTTAGTCAACAGTTTCATGTGATTCTTGTGAAGTTGTGTGGTCTTATCAAGTAATTTATTATAAGACTTTTGAAGCGTTTCATCACAATCTTCATCACTCTCAGAACCTTCATCTTCAGACATCGTTAAACTTGAAGCAACTTTGTTAACCTCCTTGCTTTGTATAGCAAACACAGTGAAATTCTCAGAATCATCACCTACTTCTGATTCTGTCATATCACTAGCTGATCCATTGTCAGAGTCATCATCCCAACTGACAACTAATCCTTTGGATTTCTTCAGAGTGTTTGCACACTCTGCAGCTATATGACCATATCATTGACATTCAAAACATTTGGGTTTCTTCTTTTTAAGATCAGACTTGTCCTTCCTAATTTGAGTCTTCTACTTCTAGACTCACCCAACTTATCCCTAAATTTTTGTCCCTGTCCATTCTGTTTATCCCTAACAAATTTGTTCAACCTCTTAGCAAATATGACAATATCATTCAGACTCAACTCACTTTTTTCATCAAGTTCAACCCGATCCTCCCTAATGGTTTTGAAAGCTATGTTCTTCTCTTTTGTGCCATTCGCCTTTTTATGAGGATTTTTGAACATCTCCATCTCATAAGATTTTAAATTTCCAATCAATTATTCAACCTTAATTTCTTTAAGACTCATGACCTCAGAGATGACAGTGACCTTAGATAAAAAACGTTCATGAAGAGACCTAAGGATTTTCTTTACTATGGTAGTCTAATGAATAGGCTCACCTAGGTTATGACAACCTGTTACAATATCAGTTAACATATCCTCAAAGTCTGCGAATACCTCATCCTCCTTCATCTTCAGTTGTTCAAATTGAGAATTCAAAATTTGAAGCTTTGATTGTTTCACCTTAGACGTTCCTTCATGAGTGACTTGGAGAATGTCCTAAGCTTCCTTGGCAAATACGCACGTAGCAATCCTCTTGAACTCACTCAGAGTTACAACATTGTATAACGCATTCAACGCCTTCGAGTTCTAATTCGCGCTATTCATCTCGACAGTAGTCCACTCGCTTGACGGTTTTGGTGTTGATTCATTGGTCGCGTCGTCTTTCACAGTAGGAGGTGAATATGCTACTTCAACAGCATTCCACGCTCTTTCATCTAAAGATTTTAAAAATGCTCTCATTCTCGATTGCCAATATGTGTAATTCGACCCATCAAAGAAAGGGGATCTAGATATAAAACTGTTGGCTTTGAAATTTACGGTCAGATGATAATACCTATTTTGATGATCACAAACCATTTATGCGTGTTTGGTACTAATGAAAATTGAGTTATATGTTTCAGCAAAAGACAGGAAAAGAACACTCGGAAAAAATGCTCGAAAATGAATGCTTAAAACAAAAGCAAAAAATGGAATTCAAAAGAGCAAAAACAACAAAGGACAAAATGGTCAATGAAAAGCAGAAATTGAAGACTCAAGACCGGGGTAGATAGGTCAGGGTGCGAATACTGTAACAAAGTATTTTATGGGTTGATTAGTCTTATAAACTCAAATGAGTAAAGAACCGAACTCTAAATGGAACAAAAATGAACATTTAAAGTCGCTGGGTTTCATCCAGTCGACTGGCCAAACCATGGAAGTGACCTAGTCGACTGTCAGTACAAAACTGAGCAATCGACTGGAATAGTCAAAGAGTTTGAGAACATCTAATCCATTCAAGGCAGTCGATTGGGTTTATTGAGGTAGTCAACTGGTAGTGACCGTTGGGAAAAATATTTTAAAATTTAGATTGGAGGCAGTCGACTGGGGTTGTAAAGGTAGTCAACTGGCTGACCCAACTTTTGATAAAAAGTTATTTTTAAAATTATTTTTGCCCATCACTTGGTGTATTATTCTCCCAACTTTCCCAATCTGATTCTCCTACTCTTCAAGTATGAGATTCACTCTATCAAACCCTAATGTACACAATATATAGAATGAGATGAGAATTTGGAAGGTAGAGATTTCTAGTGTGAGAAAATTTACAAGTCTTCATCTTCATTTTTCTCTCTAGCACACTTTTGAAAAGCCATTGAAAGCAAGAAGCAAGAAGCTTAATTTTAAACTCAAATATTTTGAAAGCTTTAAACTCTAGTGTCGTTTCTACTCTCTTATGCACACTTGTTGAAATTATTCTTTTGAGAATATTCATCTAGAGTTCTTGAAATATCACTTAAAAACACTTGAGCTTATATTGATCAATCTTCCATAAAAACCTTAAGGTTTTGAGTGTTTTTATTTCTTGAGTGATATATTGATTGCATACACAAATTTGTGATCTTGGGTTAGTAAGGGCCATTGGTTCAAGAGAGGATTGTTCTCTTGAATGTGAGACGAGCTCATTAGCTCATGTGTAAAGGTTTTCTATTCCACCTGTGAAAGAAGAGCCATAGTGAAAGGATCGGGAAAAGTCTCAAGAAAGGGTTCTTGAGCCGAGGAGTAGGAGTTACCAAACCTCAAAAAAATCGCGGTGTCAATCTCTCAATCTCTATCTCTATTTCCTTACTTCAATATCTTGCATGCTATATTTATTTCATTATTTTGCATGATATATTAATCTTGTAATAAATTCGTTAGATCAATTAACTTGAACCTTCAAATTGGAACTATTGCTTGTTTATTGAACTAAGTGATTATTAAGTATAGATTGTTTTATTTTTCGAAAAGAATAAAGAATTTATTAAAACACCATATTCAACCCCCCCCCCCCCCCTAGGGTCAATTAGTGACTAACAAGAACCTCCTCCACGAGGTATCTCCAACGTCTAAGTTCACGATCTAACCCTACGTAACTAACCTAAATCGGGGCAACCACGCTCTGATACCAATTAAAATTACCTAGACAATGGTGAAAATAGCCTAGAGGGGGGGGGGGGGGGGTGAATAGGCTTTTTGTGGATTTATTGACAAATAAATATTTAATTGCAGAAAAGTTAATTTTAATCCAATCACAAAACCCTAATTCTCAAATCACATCATTCAAGCAATATCAAGCAAATATTAATATAGTGCAGAAAATAAAGCAAGAGATGACACAGAATTATACGTGGAAAAACCAAGGAAACATTCCAAGGAAAAAAACCACGGGTACACTCAGGTACTGATGCACTATGAATCAACAAGTACAAACTCTATGAGAGTTTTAGACTTACAATAACTCCTTATTTGCCTTCCTCTACTCGCTGTCTGAAACCCTTGAATCACTCGTACTTCACGAAGCACGTTTGTTCCGCCAGACACTATGAAAGACTCACAAATCACGCCCGATTTATCTTTTTCTACTCACGATCTGAAATCCTTGAATTGCTCCATACTCGGACGGATAAAAACAACCTTGTTGTAATGGATGGTGTGATGATGTTTCAGTAATCACTAATCCAATCGTGCGTAGAGAACTTCGGTGTAGAAGCACGATTGGAGAAATCCAACACAAGAGAGAATATCAATATGTATGATCACTCAATAATCACCTCTCTATGTGTATCACTCTGTTGAAGAATAAGAACGATAGAATATTTCGGAGCTCTCACCAAAAACCCTCTTAAAAAATTGTCGTAAAAAACCGTAGCCTCTTCTCTTGTAGAACATTTGTATTTATAGACCAAGTAATAGAAAACCTTAACCTTGCCCTCTTACGTAATTTCACAATACCTTGATAAATCCTCTAAAATATGATGTAAATATGTGTATATGCCAATATATAGAGGTCTGAAGTCGTCGATCACTTAAAAACTCAAAGTAGGGACTAAATTGGAAAAATTTGAAAGCACCCCGAAACAAATCTTGCATAACAAGTGATCACGTGACCAAACATTGGGACCTATGCTTGGGCGTAGGTCTAAGGCGTAAGGTCCCCTCCTAGCTCCAAAACCACAACATAGGTTAGATCCAATTTGTCTTGTTTCAGCCTCTGTCAACATAGGTATGTTGCATCTTTTGCAGTTTTTTCATATTTGAGCTAGACTAGTCATCTCTAACTCCGATGCTTTTGGTTGAATTCATACTGTCTGGAAATGACATTTTTGCCCTCCAGTGAAGTGATGATGTCTGGAAATGATAATTTTGCCCTCCGGTAGCTTTCTTTGCTTCGACACACTCCTTGACTTCTTTCTCGAGATAGAAACGAACATACTAACAACTCGATTGCAAATACACAAAAATCTCAACATGACAATTCACTCATCATGGTTATTGTCTAGAACATGCCAAACACAAATAATACTATAAATGTTCTTACAAAACTAGTGAACATTTTCATGAACATGTTCGTGAACAAGGCTCATTAAGAACTTCCCAACTTATATATATATATGTATGTATAAGCATTATAAATTATTATATTATGTATTATATAATACATAATTCTTACCTATCTAAAGACAAATTATTTTATAAGTGAGTCCCATATTGGATTAAGCCCAATTGTGATTAAGTATTAGTAAACCCTATTTCATTTATTCTCCTTTAGAATCCATGGTGTGTATATATATATGAACAATGAATTTACATTATAACTAAATCTAAACTATATTATATAAACAAATTAAAACACTTTTGTTAGAAAGCTCTCAAGCATGAAAATGGGTAAAGAATGTTAAAACTAAGAGATGAAAACTTTTTTTTAGCATTCTCGTGTTGTATTTTAAGGCTTTAAATTACACTTCAATTCATAACTAGAGATGAGAACATGAAATTTGTCCCACATTGATAGTTTAGGAATAAGAGTTGTATTGGTAAGCTTATAAATAGAGCTTTCTTTTGGCATTTGAAAAGTGTGAGTTGTATTATTCTCCTTAAACAACTTGTGTGGTTACTGTTGGCTTTGAAATTTACTTTCGACAAACAATTCCAAAATTGATGATAACAAACCATTGAAGAGTGTTTGATACTAATGAATTATCGAGTTTATGTTTTCAGCAAAAGACAGGTGAATGACTCAGAAATCAAACTCGAAAAGGAAACTACTCGAAAAACAAGCTCGGAAAGAAAGCTTGATTTAAAGCAAAAAGCTGTGAAAGAAATTGAAGCGCAAATGGAAAATCAATTTATTCAACGGCATAAGCGAAAGTCGAAGACTCAAGACTTGGGGTAGATAGGTCGGGGAGCGATCACTGTAACAAGGTAATTTTATGTGTCGATTTTATCGTATAAGCTCAAGTATAAAATGAACCGAACTCAAATGGAATGGAAAACGCTTTACCAAACTTAAATGGAAAGAAAAATATTTTTATTAAATATTTTTCATGTTGTAGTCGACTAGAATAGACCTGTGTATTTTCTAGTAGTCGACTAGAACAATCAGTAGCTATTGGTTTTTCATCCACATCAAAAGAGTCGACTGAATGACCATTGAGTCGACTAGACTACAAGAAGTAGTCGACTAGAACTCATTCTAGTCGACTAGATTAACCATTGTAGTCGACTAGAACTCAATCTAGTCGACTAGATGAAGCAATGTAGTCGACTCAAATGCAAAGGAGTCGACTAGTTCATCCTTAAAATCTGCAGATTTTTCAGAAAACATTTCCCCTGTTTTGTGGATTGTTTGTAATGGTGTTCAAACGGCTCTTGTCTTTCAATTACAATATTCACTCTTCAAAACCCCAATACAATGCTATATATAGAATGAGATGTGTATTGTGAAGACTAAGAGATTGAAATACAAAGAGAAAGAAAGCTAGCAAAAATTCTGCAGAAATTTTCTCTACAAAAGCCATTGAAACCAAGCTTTGAAAATCTGATTTTCTTCAAGTTTCTTTGAAAATCAAAACCTTTAGTATCTCTTCTTATTCTCCAAATATTATTCATTGATTATATCCTTTGAGAATACATTTCTAGAGCTATTGTAAAATCACCAAAAACACTTGAGCTTATATTGATTTATCTTCCATAAAAACCTTTGGGTTTTGAGTGTTTTTGTTCTTGAGTGATTTTATTGATTACATACGAATTTGTAATCTCGGACAAGTGAAGTCCACCGATTGTTCAAGAGAGGGTTGTTCTCTTGATTGAGAGACAAGCTCGAGAGGCTTGTATTGTAAAGGTTTGCCATTCCACCTGTGAAGGAAGGGCCATAGTGAAAGGATCGGGAAAAGTCTCAAGAAGGGGTTCTTGAGCCGAGGAGTAGGAGTTACCGAACCTCGAAAAAATCACGGTGTCAATCTCTCTATCTCTTTCTCTTTACTTGATTTATTTGCATGCTATAATTGCTTAAATATCTTGTATGCTATCTTGTCTTGAAATTAATAGTTAGAAAAGTTTAAATTGAATCATCCACTTGATTTTTGAGAAATTGATTTTTGTTTAAAGTGTATTCAAATTTCGAAAAGAATTAGAATTATTTTTGAACACCCTATTCACCCCCCCCTCTAGGGTTAATTAGTGACTAACAATTGGTATCAGAGCCTAATCTCTATTTATTTTAGACTTAACCGTCTTAGAGAACGATCATGTCATCAAATTTAGTCACTCATGTTGAAGGACAATCGAATAATAGGCCCCCATGGTTTGATGGATCAAATTATAGCTATTGGAAAACTAGAATGATAGATTTTCTTCAAGCTATCGATTACCAAATTTGGCAAGTAGTTCTTGAAGGACCATTTGTATTGACCAAAATTGTTGATGGAAAAACCGTCCCCAAATTACCCAATGAATGGGATAATGATGACCGTAAACTCATGTCGTACAATGCTAAAGCCAAAGTAAATTTAAATTGCGCTTTAAGTCCAAATGAATTTAATCGTGTATCTACTTGTTCAACGGCAAAAGAAATGTGGGATAAACTTGAGGTAACCTATGAAGGTACATCTCAAGTACGAGAATCTAAAATTGACATACTCATGCATGAATATGAATTATTTGCTATGAAAGATGATGAAAATGTGAATTCCATGATGTCTCGCTTTACAAATATTTTGAATGGACTAAAGCATCTTGGTAGAATTGTTCCTAGATCCGATGCGTCACGAAAAGTGCTTAGAAGTCTCCCGGCAAAGTGGGATGCAAAAGTAACGGCTATCAAAGAAGCTCATGACCTCAACACCATGAGTCTCGATGAAATCTTCGGCTCTCTACTCACTTGGGAAATAACATTAAAAGCTCGTGAAGACGACATCAAGCCAAGAAAGGGGATAGCTTTGCAAGCCTTCACAAAAATGAAAATAATGAGCCGAGTGAAGAAGAAGAGGATGAGGACATTGCCTTGTTCACCCAAAAATTCAAGAGACATCTTCAAAGAAAGAAAGCAAATGGTGGAAGATTCGTGAAGAGAATCGAACCAAGAGGCGAGCCTAGCAAAAGAGAACCCCCAACGTGTTTTAATTGCGGAAAGCCGGGACACTACAAAAGTGATTGCTTCAAGCTCAAAAAGGAAAACGAGAAAAGACCTAGCAAGATGGCAATGAATGTCACATGGGAGGACTATGACTCATGCGACTCGGATGAGGAGAAAAGTAGTGAGGAAACGGCCAACATTTGTCTCATGGCAAATGAAGAAGAGGTACATTTAAATTTAAATGATTTAGATAAACTATCATATGATGAACTTCTTCTTGATTACAATGAATTGCAAGATGTGTTTGAAGAATTACATGATGAATTCGAAAAATTAGCTAGAAAATATATCCTTCTTAAGAAAGCTAAACCTTCATGTAGTCTCACTAGTGCAAGCTTAGAAGTTTCTTGCAATGACAAAAGCATTGAGCTAGAAAAGGAAAATATTCGTTTGAAAAATACTATTGATGATCAAATAAATGTTTTAGCAAAATTTACAAAAGGAAAAGAGAACCTTAGTATCATGTTAGGAAGACAAAAAGGATCATTTGATAAATGCGGTCTAGGGTATGATGTTTTTGACAAAAATGCTCTCATTTTAAAAAAGAGAAAATCACTTAGCTCTACATTTACTAGAAAATCATCTCATGCTTCTTCAAATGATTATAAACATGTTACTTGCTACTATTGCAATAGAAAAGGACACAAAGCAAATGTATGCTTTCATAGAAAGAAGAAAATTATGTCAAAAATGGTTTGGGTTCCGAAAGGATCTATTGCATGCTCTCATAGAAAAGAAAATGTTGTAACAAAACAAATTTGGGTTCCAAAAGGAACTATTGCATATCTATCTAACCAAAATGGACCCAAAACAGATTGGGTACCAATAAAAGTTACTTGAACTTGTTTTGTAGGTATGCTTGAAGTCCGCATCAAAAGAAAAATGGTTTCTCGATAGCGGATGCTCAAGGCATATGACGGGAGATAAATCAAAGTTTATTTCACTAAAAACATATGAAGGAGGAAACGTAACTTTTGGAGACAACTCTAAAGGCAAAATTATAGGAATTGGCTCAATCGGTATTTCCTCTTCTCTCTCTATAGATGATGTGCTTTTAGTTGATGGGTTGAAGCATAATTTGTTTAGTATTAGTCAATTATGTGACAAAGGCTATGATGTTATATTTAGGACAAATGCATGCATAATCAAGAAAGATGGGAAGCAAATGTTCAATGCCAAAAGAAATGGAAACTTGTATACTTTGTTGCTATGTGAATTGCATGATCAAGATGTTAAATGTTTTGTCACATCTAGCGAAAATAGTTGGTTATGGCATAGACGTCTAGGACATGCTAGTATGGACCTCATTCATCGTTTATCCAAAAATGATTTAGTCAAAGGCCTCCCAAAGACTAAATTTTCGAAAGATAAAATATGTAGCGCATGTCAAGTAGGCAAGCAAGTTAAATCCTCTTTCAAGAGAAAGAAAGATATTACCACTTCTAGACCTCTAGAGTTACTTCACATGGATCTCTTTGGTCCGGAGAGAACGGCTAGCTTAGCCGGGAAACTCTATGTACTTGTTATAGTTGATGACTACTCTAGATATACTTGGGTTCACTTTCTTGCTCATAAAAATGAAACTCACTCCATTCTTGAAAGATTTTATAGAGTCATTCAAAATGAAAAAGATTTGAAGATCAAGAAAATAAGAAGTGATAGAGGTAGGGAGTTTGAAAATCAAGACTTAGAGAAATTATGTGATGACCTCGGTGTTTCTCATGATCTCTCGGCCCCTAGAACTCCTCAACAAAACGGTGTAGTTAAAAGAAAGAATCGATCTCTACAAGAGATGGCTCGAACCATGTTAAATGAGCACAACCTTCCCCGAAGCCTTTGGGCGGAAGCGGTAAACACCGCTTGCCATATAATTAATCGTGTTATTATTCGGATGAAGTTGGGGAAAACACCCTATGAGTTGTGGAATGGTCGAAAGCCCAATATTGGGTATTTCAAAGTTTTCGGGTGTAAATGTTTTGTGTTAAATGATAAAGATAACCTTGGAAAATTCGACTCCAAATCGGATGAAGCAATTTTCCTAGGATATTCTACAAGAAGTAAAGCATTTCGGGTTTATAACAAAAGGACTCTAACCATGGTTGAGTCTATTCATGTTGTCTTTGATGAATCACCCTCACCACCATCACCTAGAATTGACCTAGAAGAAGATGAGGTTGTTGGGATTGAGGATAATCTAAATACTCTCAATATCTCCAACTCATCATGTAGCCAAAAGGAAATGAGGGAAGTTGAGCATCAATCCAATGATGACTTGACCAACTCAATGCCTAAAGCATGGAGGATTGTTCACAATCATCCTCTTGATCAAGTCATAGGTAATCCTTCAAAAGGGGTTAGTACTAGATCTCAACTTAAAGATTTTTGCAACCACATGGCCTTTGTATCGCAAATCGAACCCAAGAACTTCCACGAAGCTCAATGTGATGATTCTTGGATCGTAGCAATGCAAGAGGAACTAAATCAATTTGAACGCAATCAAGTTTGGCGTTTAGTTCCTAGACCTGAAAATCAAACTATAATTGGCACAAAATGGATTTTTCGAAACAAAAAGGATGAGAATGGAGTAATTATTCGAAATAAAGCAAGATTGGTAGCTCAAGGATATAATCAAGAGGAAGGCATTGACTACGATGAAACCTTTGCACCGGTAGCTAGATTAGAAGCAATTAGAATGCTTCTTGCATTTGCATCATATAGAAATTTCACTCTTTATCAAATGGATGTCAAAAGTGCTTTCTTAAATGGTGTCATAGAAGAAGAAGTTTTTGTGAAGCAACCACCCGGTTTTGAAAATAATCTTTTTCCAAATCATGTTTTCAAATTGGCTAAAGCTCTATATGGTTTAAAGCAAGCTCCTCGAGCTTGATATGAGAGACTTAGCGGGTTTTTAACTCAAAATGGTTTTACAAGAGGGAAAATTGATAACACACTTTTTACAAAAACCATTAAGAATAATTTGTTGATTGTCCAAATTTATGTTGACGACATTATTTTCGGCTCAACAAATAATTCTTTATGTAGGGAATTTGCCACAAGTATGCAAAACGAATTCGAAATGAGCATGATGGGTGAATTGAATTTCTTCTTAGGGTTGCAAATCAAGCAAAGCTCGGATGGCTTATTCATTAGCCAATCCAAGTACATTAAAGATTTGCTAAAGCGATTTGGTATGGAGGCTACCAAACATGCCATAACTCCTATGAGTTCCTCTATTAAGATTGATAAAGATGAAAATGGTAAATGTGTTGATATTACTAATTATAGAGGCATGATCGGTAGTTTGCTTTATTTAACCGCTAGTAGACCGGATATAATGTTTAGTGTATGCTTATGTGCCCGGTTTCAATCATGTCCTAAGGAATCTCATTTGCTTGCGGTCAAACGCATTTTTCGCTACCTAAGTGGTACAATAAACTTAGGGCTTTGGTATCCACGTGGAACTTCAATTGATCTTATTAGTTATTCGGATGCCGATTTTGCGGGATGTAGAATTGATCGTAAAAGCACAAGCGGTACTTGTCATTTTCTAGGACACTCACTAGTATCTTGGTCAAGTAAAAAGCAAAATTCCGTTGCATTATCTACGGCCGAAGCCGAATATGTGGCAGCCGGTAGCAGTTGCGCTCAAACTCTTTATATCAAGCAACAACTACTTGATTTCGGTCTTACCTTCTCTCACGTGCCTATTAAATGCGATAATACGAGTGCGATTTGTATTTCAAAGAATCCTATTCATCACTCACGCACCAAGCATATAGAGATTAGGCATCATTTCTTACGTGATCATGTTGCTAAGGGTGACGTTGAATTGGTTTTTATCGACACTAAAAATCAATTGGCGGATATTTTTACAAAACCACTTGCGGACGAATCATTTTCTAAAATACGTCGAGAAATCGGAATGGCCATGGATTTTGATGTTTTATCTTAATTTCTGTCATAATATTTATTTTTCATATTTTTGCTATTTTTGTGTATTTATTTCCTAATTTTTATCATTTTTATTCTCCCTTTTCTCTTCTAGTCGACTCATCCTGTGTAGTATAAACCATTCTAGTCGACTACAATGATCAGTAGCTACACCATTTCATGGTCTTCACCTTCAAGTCAACTCAATCACCTTCTAGTCGACTCATTGCCCATTCTAGTCGACTCAAACACTATTGTAGTCGACTACTTTGCCTTCCTAACCGACTCAACCCTTGCCTAGTCGACTCAAACCCTCTACCTAACCGACTCAACCTAGCCCTAGTCGACTCAAGCCCTATAAAACCTAACCCCCTTTCATCTTCTCCATCCGCCTCCTTCAAACCCTCACCCACATTCAAACCCTCTCCTCTCAATCCCTCTCCTATTACCACTTATATCCTCAAATCTTCACCTATCTCTCATTAATTTCACATTTCCATCATCCTCCACCCATTTCCTTCTCCAAATTTCATCATTCTCACTCTCTCACACATCTATATATATACACCATCATATATCTATATATCTCTATATATTTGTGCATCATCTTCTACAATGCCACCGAAGACTCGAGGTCTATTTCGGAAACGTTCACGCATTGATGGAGGCCAAAGCTCCACCAATCCACACATTCCTACGGCTATTGATGAAGAGGAGTCGAATGAACCTCTTTTTCTTGAGGTACTTCTTCTTGATGATGATAATAGAAATAATTTCATCACTGTTTTTGATCACCGTGCTCCTACACCTTGCCGTATTGTCACACAAGATTTATGCACTGAAATTCGGGCTCGAACTTTCGAGTTGTTCCAAGCAATGGGTTGGGATTTTTTCGTTTCTTTTGACATTCCGGTATTTCCGCGAATCGTCAAAGCCTTCTACGCTTCTCTTGCAAATCACAAGGAGAAATTACTCCCTCATCTTCATTTTAATCTATGTGGTGAAGACGAGACCGTTGATGACAGCGAAATCAAGCGCATTTTCTTGCTTCCAAATGACGGCATCCGCCACTTCTCCAAGGATTGGTATAAGGCTGATGGTTTCGATTGTATTGAGGCTGTTCGGGCAATATGCATCGACAAGGAAATTTCGCAAAACGCCGGTATTACCTCTTCTATGCTACTACCCGAGGCTAGATTAATTCATAATGTTATTACTTACTCTATTCTGCCTAAAACTGGTAGTCGTAGCAGTGTTTCTCGTATGGAGGCTTTTTTGGTTTATTGCGTTTTGACAGGAACCCGTGTTGATTTAGCTCATATTTTTCGTTCCGTCATCCTCACATGTCAGCGCAAGCCATCTGGCCCGCTTTTCTTTCCTGCACATATTACATATCTACTGCAGCGGAAAGGTTTTAATTTTCCGAATGAAGTGTCCGAGCATCACCCTATTTTTCTTGACGCCACTCATGTCAAGCATATGCATATTTCTTCTGATGCGGAAGGAAATTTCATTTCTGAAATTGCACCTGCTCCTCGTTCGCGTACCGCTCCTAGCGGTTCTGCATCGCGCCAGGAAGCCTCTTCCTCGGTCCCTTCGTTGGACGGTGCTTCGGCTTCTCAGGCTGCTCTTCTCAACCAACTTCTTGGGGTTGTTCAAAGCAATACGGAGCTACTTAGGCAGCAGGAACAAATGCTTCAGCGCCTTGATACGACCGTGAACCAGAATACGGAAGCCATTCGTTTGATCAATGAGCACCTTGTCCTTCATGATGAGGAAATGTCTACCCGTATTACAAATTTGGCCGGGTCACTTGATGACCTCACTCTTGCACACAGGAACCCTCACTCACGCACCCCTCGACGCTGACAAAAAGGGGGAGAAATTATGCTATTGTACTGTCATGCATTTAATTATCCGACATTAGCAATTTCTGTTTTTGTGTGGTTTGTTATGGTTATTTGCGAACTTGTTATGGTTATTTGCGAACTTGTTTGTTTTCCTTTCCATGTTTTTCATTAGTATAAGCAGCTTGTATTAAACTGAAACATCTATGATAAGCTGTTTATTCTTGCTATCTCAAATGTGCGCCTATTGTTATATATTGTATCAAAATGCCTATTAAACTGCAAATTTCATTTACTAAGGGGGAGCATTTGATCAAAATATTATGCACATGTTGAGGGGGAGCATCACTTGATGTTTCGCCAAATGCCAAGCAAACACAAAATGTTTTGTCATCATCAAGGGGGAGATTGTTGGCTTTGAAATTTACTTTTGGCAAACAATTCCAAAATTGATGATAACAAACCATTGAAGAGTGTTTGATACTAATGAATTATCGAGTTTATATTTTCAGCAAAAGACAGGTGAACGACTCAGAAATCAAACTCGAAAAGGAAACTACTCGAAAAACAAGCTCGGAAAGAAAGCTTGATTTAAAGCAAAAAGCTGTGAAAGAAATTGAAGCGCAAATGGAAAATCAATTTATTCAACGGTATAAGCGAAAGTCGAAGACTCAAGACTCGGGGTAGATAGGTCGGGGAGCGATCACTGTAACAAGGTAATTTTATGTGTCGATTTTATCGTATAAGCTCAAGTATAAAATGAACCGAACTCAAATGGAATGGAAAACGCTTTACCAAACTTAAATGGAAAGAAAAATATTTTTATTAAATATTTTTCATGTTGTAGTCGACTAGAATAGACCTGTGTATTTTCTAGTAGTCGACTAGAACAATCAGTAGCTATTGGTTTTTCATCCACATCAAAAGAGTCGACTGAATGACCATTGAGTCGACTAGACTACAAGAAGTAGTCGACTAGAACTCATTCTAGTCGACTAGATTAACCATTGTAGTCGACTAGAACTCAATCTAGTCGACTAGATGAAGCAATGTAGTCGACTCAAATGCAAAGGAGTCGACTAGTTCATCCTTAAAATCTGCAGATTTTTCAGAAAACATTTCCCCTGTTTTGTGGATTGTTTGTAATGGTGTTCAAACGGCTCTTGTCTTTCAATTACAATATTCACTCTTCAAAACCCCAATACAATGCTATATATAGAATGAGATATGTATTGTGAAGACTAAGAGATTGAAATACAAAGAGAAAGAAAGCTAGCAAAAATTCTGCAGAAATTTTCTCTACAAAAGCCATTGAAACCAAGCTTTGAAAATCTGATTTTCTTCAAGTTTCTTTGAAAATCAAAACCTCTAGTATCTCTTCTTATTCTCCAAATATCATTCATTGATTATATCCTTTGAGAATACATTTCTAGAGCTATTGTAAAATCACCAAAAACACTTGAGCTTATATTGATTTATCTTCCATAAAAACCTTTGGGTTTTGAGTGTTTTTGTTCTTGAGTGATTTTATTGATTACATACGAATTTGTAATCTCGGACAAGTGAAGTCCACCGATTGTTCAAGAGAGGGTTGTTCTCTTGATTGAGAGACAAGCTCGAGAGGCTTGTATTGTAAAGGTTTGCCATTCCACCTGTGAAGGAAGGGCCATAGTGAAAGGATCGGGAAAAGTCTCAAGAAGGGGTTCTTGAGCCGAGGAGTAGGAGTTACCGAACCTCGAAAAAATCACGGTGTCAATCTCTCTATCTCTTTCTCTTTACTTGATTTATTTGCATGCTATAATTGCTTAGATATCTTGTATGCTATCTTGTCTTGAAATTAATAGTTAGAAAAGTTTAAATTGAATCATCCACTTGATTTTTGAGAAATTGATTTTTGTTTAAAGTGTATTCAAATTTCGAAAAGAATTAGAATTATTTTTGAACACCCTATTCACCCCCCCCCCCCCCTCTAGGGTTAATTAGTGACTAACAGTTACTTTAATAATTTGTCCCACATTGCTTGTTTAGTAAAAGTTAGAGATGTGTTATGCCTATAAATATATTCTTTCCTTTAGAAGGAGTGGAAGTGTTTGGGTACTTTCTATAAATTAGTGGCAAGTATTAATGGCATGAATTATAATTAAATTAGTCAAAAAAAAAATTAATAAGTCACTTTTATAGTGGCTTGTCGAGCCAAGAGTTATACGGCTTGCCGAGTGGCTTGTTGAGCCACTCGAGCTTGATCAAGCTTTGGTCGAGCTGAGCTCAAACTCCGTTTTTCATATTTTTATCGAACTCAAGCTCTCTTCAGAATGAGCCGAGCCGAGCCCGAACACATCAAAGTTCGGCTCGGCTCGGTTCATTTGCAGCCCTATTAACAACATGATACTCAAGGCCAAATCTCACGATCTTAGCTCACACATCGTGAGAACATACCACTACGACTAGAAGTTTCAAGGCACTCCACAACGAGTCACTATAACTAACCCTATCACCAGAAAACCTCGGTGTAACCGCTAAGCCATATGCTCCCGTACTGGTAAAAAGTTTAGTACTTAAGAGGCTAGGCTACACGCGACTTTATGAGTCACGCGGGAAGAGAAAGGCAGGCATCGTTCTAACTATCCACAACTAATATTATCGCTCTCTAGTGTACCATTTATCGCACCGTCACAATCCGTGAAGACAATAGCAAGACAGTTAGAAAAACTAACACGTGCCTCTAAAAGAAAAAAGGGGAGAACGTAAACAACCCGTTATTCCCTGAACCGTAACCAATGTGAATCAGTCTCACGCATGAACACTAACCCCTTTAGCATTTCACAATCTCCCATAAGAAAAGAATCAGTCCACACCCCATATGACACTAGGATAATCCAGTAAGTAACAACCCACCGAACCACAGCTACTGTAACGCACTTAGCGTTACCCTAGGGTAAACCACCCCTCAACAGCGAAAAAAATAATAACACGTAAGTAATTTAAGTAGATACATCAACGTTAAACTAACGTATATTAAAACCAAAGGTAAAGAACACTAACTCACATCACGGAAGTACACTGAATCCTCATCTAGAGTGGCCAAAGTCGTACGACCTAAAAACATCCAGACTCTACTGTTTAGATTGCTGAAAGAAAGGTTATCGAGTGGGATCCACGGGAAAATCCACAGGAAGGCCTCGAACAGACTAACAAGGTACAGGTGGCAGAGAATCCTCATGACTAGACTGAGCTGTAGAAAATTGTGCAGCTCCCCATGAAGAACTAGACCCACCCGACGCAAGAACACCAACCCTTGGAGCACACCCTCTCCGAATGCGAGCTAACTGGCTACGACGATAACACCAACTAGAACACCTTGTCCACCTGACCCAGGAAGGTTGTGACCATGGACACCAAGTCCTGACAAGCCCTAAATGATGGCACCGGGTATACACACGCACATCATGGATAAACCCCTCGGATAAGGGACAATCCTTGGAGATATGACTCTGGAAACCACAACAAATGCAGACCATCGGCCTCCTACCTCAGTCGCTCAAACATCGATGACACCTATTTACGTCACACACAGGCTCATCCCGCCAAAGCTCCCACAAAAAAGGACACCAAGACCTTCCCCAAGGAGGAATCTAAAAGTCCTACACAATAGGTGGACCCAACACATCCACCATCGCCTCGAGGGTCCCGGCCATCTGCCTGTTGTCGACTCTCAAGCTACAAGCATCCTGTCCAACCTCAATCAGGGAAACCAGCGTAGATGCCACACTCTCCAAAGGAAAATGTTAGACATAACAACGACATAAGACGTAGAACACGTAGCTAGACAATAATGTCCCATCGGTCTATGCTACAATGTCTAACATACAAAATGCTAAACAATGGAAGCCAAACACGAAACCCCAACCAAAGAAATGGTCATAACTTGTTACTAGCCCAAAAGGAACCAAGACATCTATAGAGCGCGTCAAGTAACAACATCCCTAACAGGGGAAAAACAAAAGACCAACAAAAGTCTAAAAGGCTTAAACAGAGAACCAACATTATCGTCAAAACATTTAACCTCCAGTTACCCTGCTCACCATCAATTGGAGCCATTAGTACAGACCTTACACCCTCTGGGAAAAACCCACCATGATGGTGTACCCAAATCTAACTATAACAAGAGGAAAAGTTAGACAACGACCATGACTTAAAACACCTAACACATAGGACAACACTCTGATCCAATAAGGGAAACGAAAATCCAAATCAACTCACATTAGAGTCCCAACACATAATGTATGAAACAACGGAAGTCCAATTATCAAACACGGAATTCACCCTAACCCGTCGTCCCAAGGTTAAAGAATATTGCTCTGATACCATGTTGTAACGTCCTAAAATCCACAAGACCACCCGTATTGAAGTCTAGGATCACTGTAGCGCCACCTGGAATCTAACAAAAATTGGGCAGCATTTCGTCTGTACGGGAACGTTCCAGTGGATAAGGTCCACTCCAAAATCACCGTCTATATACATACAAGACACTATCTCAATAAACATCCTGTCCACAATGATAACAAGAGACCGGGATTGACGTCACAGTAACGCCGCCACCCTTCAAAGCCCCACACCCAACCCACAGTCTCAATATACATGATAATACCTAACCCAAATGAAGCACGTGCCAACCCGACAATAGATATAGACCACTATACCCATAGGTACCAAAAGAATAATACATTAATCCAAAAAGGTAAGGTGAATACAATTTTGCCCTAAACATGACCTAAACAATAAAATGTATCAGTAGGTCCCAACATGCCAACAACATCACAACAACTACATCTGACCCTGTTCGGTCACATAACCTGAAAATAATAAACATAAGGAGAATGAGCTCACAATGTTCAACAAGGAAACGCCCTTTGTCTCTACCCTACTGGCGAGACTAACTGCTCTTCCCAAAACCAACATTGGATCACATACTGGAACAAAGATAAAATATATATCTCATCTTGGTTTACGTACCCGTGAGATCCATAACTTGACACACAGAATACTCATCAGTCCAGCTACAACAAAAATCAGAGAATCACATTTACATACACGAGTCTCAAGCGTAGCTCTCTCTGTTACCCTGTAGTCATCCTTTATGACCAACTACCTACGTGACTCATCTAGAATGTCCATAACCCAGAGTCCTAGGAACAAGTGGGCATTTCCCTACCCCGGAATCCCTAACACAACGCAAAAACCAAATCCCATGCGTAGCTCTCTTTGCTACCCTTCAGTCATATCTTATACGACCAACTACGTACGTGACTCATCTAAGATTTCCATAACCCGAAATCCTAGGAACATGCAGAATCTCCGTACCTCAAAATCCCTATACTAGGATGGTCGTACCCCGATGTCCGGTGCTCAATGCAATCATGCTCTCTAGTCTCCCACCGACTACATGCTCGTGAGATGAATATGACTTATAATAATAATATCATGCTATCGCTAACACCCTAGGCATACAGACATGATCTTCATAATCAATTTAATTTAATACACACATGGCATGCTCGGGTAAAAATCACATAGGAACGTAACACGTCATCTTGTCATTAGTTTCCAATAATACCAACATATTATTTATTCACCTTTCAAATAATATAATCAATTTCTTAAGTATGCAACATGCTTTAATAAATCACACAAGCACGAAACACGTCAAACTATCAATAATTCTTATTTAATTTATTTCTTTATTTTGTCAATTAATATAATTTATTTATTCATTTTTTAATTAATCATTTAATCATAGTGTTTTCATCCCCTTTCAATTTAAATATATTAAAATAAATTTTCAAGCCACCGAAATTTCCAATTAACGCAACTATAATTTCACATGCCCCACAATGCGTGAACTCAAGAAATAAACAAAGGTTTCCCTACCTCTACTAGCGTGCACAAAAACGTCAACAAGCCAACATCGCTTTCGGACCGCAACCCTGCAAAATAGCTTTTTCGCACCGTTGTCCGATCCGACTCCGCGACACGTTTAAATGACCAACACAATGCCTAGAATAACATACTAAAAGATGGTTAAAATGTACAAACGTTTTGATGACCAAATTGACAAAAAGACGAAAAGTCAACTCACCTTTCAAAACGCAATCTATGTCAAACTGTTTAACAAAATTGTCCCAATTTTGGATATGTCGCATATGCCACCAAGACCCAACCACCGTCTAAAAATTACACCAAATGGAGCACCAGTGGTGGTTGAACAGGCATCGCAAAATTCTTACCGAACTACCCTTCTCCCCGATCTGCCACACTAGCCCCCAGTTGTGCCTCCCTTCGATGTTAGATCTCAAACTTGTGCCATGCCGGCGGCCTGAGACTCTCGGCGACTAGCGTCACCCTACTGAGCAACCCCCCCTCTTGGTCGCGTCACCCACCAACGACCTCTCTCTCTCTCTCGGTATCCATTTGTCTCTCTCTCTCTTTCTGCAATTTTCTAAGAAGGAGAAGAAGATGGCTGACGAACTAGAGAAGAAGAAGAATGGTTGAAGTTGTGGTTTTTGGGCGCGTGAGTTTGAGACTCTGTGTGTGTGCGTGTGTTCTATATAAATATATACTATATAATAGAATTATATATATTACCCATATATATTACTTAATAATAATATAATTATAAATAAATATATAAATAAATAATGAAAAAAAATTCAAGACTTTACATAAACTATCATTTTCTACTTCTTCCTTTGTCTCTTCTCAATTAGTTGAAATTATATTTTCTAATGTATGAACTTCTCCCGTTATTTCACATGATAATTTTAAATATTATGTCATTTTTGTTGATCTTTTTACCAAGTACATATGATTTTATCCACTCAAGCGCAAATCTGATGTTCATGACGTATTCATAAGATTCAAAGCTCTAGTGGAAAATTATTTCAAAAGAAAAATCATTACACTTTACTCTGACAATGGTGGCGAATATCAGGGACTCGCCAACTACCTCCCCATTCATGGCATATCCCACTTAACCGCTCCGCCCCATACACCAAAACACAATGGATATTTTGAAAGACGACATCGCCATATTCTAGAAATTGATCTCACTTTACTCTCTCATTCCTATTTTCCCTTAACCTTATGGTCTCATGCCTTTGCCACTACTGTCTACCTCATCAACCGCATGCCCACTTCTACTTTCAACCTATTATCTCAATTTGAAAATATTTTTGGAACTTCACCCAATTATTCAAAACTTAGGGTCTTTAGTTGTCTGTGTTACTCGTGGCTTATGCCATATTCCACTCATAAACTTCAATCACGCTCCAAACCATGTGTTTTTCTTGGGTATTCCCTCACTCAAAGTTCCTACATGTGTTTTGATTCCTCCACCTCCAAACTCTTTGTCTCACATCATGTAAAGTTTCTTGAGTCTGTGTTTCCCTTTGCATCTCTCCATAGTCACTCACCTCATCCTCAACCCAACACAGCTTCCACATGGCTTCCTCTAGTTATCACTATTTCCTCTACCACTACTACGGATCCGTCACTCTCCATGCTATTTACCAGGCACCCTCATCATACATCCTAATGCGATGCCCTATCCTCCTTCCCCCAACCCGAGATCTAGGCTCTAGCCCTACTGGTGCAATCACCCAAACCCATCACACACTAGCCAATTCCTGCACATCCTACCCAACCTGCAACCAACTCCTCCACCCCACCAACGTTCAGGCCAAACAATATCCAAAACATGATCACCCGACCCAAACATGACATTCGCAAGCCCATTTAGAAACTTAACCTCTAAACATAACTTTCCAACCATGACACCCTTGAACCCACTACAGCGACCCAAGCCCTCAAAGATCCAAAATGGCATCAGGCCATGTTTGAAGATATGATGCTCTTGTTCAGAATGGGACATGAGAGTTAGTCCCATATGCCTTCACTCAAAATGTTGTGGACTGTAAATGGATTTTTTGGACTAAATGACACTCTGACGGTTCTATTGATAGGCTCAAGGCTCGTTTAGTAGCAAAAGGTTTTCACCAATAACCGGGAGTCAACTGTCATGATATATTCAGTCTGGTGGTTAAGCCAACCACTATACAGCTTGTTCTTAGTCTTGCTGTCAATCGTGGGTGGTATTTTCATCAACTTGATGTAAACAATGCTTTCCTGTAAGGACATCTATCTAAAGATGTATATATGGCACAACCCCTAGGCTTTGTTGATCCTGACCAACCATTTTATGTTTGCAAGCTTCACAAAGCTATCTATGGGCTTAAGCAAGCTCCACATGCTTGGTACCATGAGCTTCGTCAATTCCTTGTTGCCTTAAGATTTCAGAATTCTCATGATGATACTTCATTGTTTGTCCTCAACACTAGTAGTCACGTTATCTATCTTCTTATTTATGTTGATGACATCATTATTACAAGTAACAACAATGATATGGTCTGATAATTTGTGGCTTTACTTGCCCAACGGTTCTCTCTTAAGGACCTGGGACCTCTCACTTACTTTCTTGGTGTGGAAGTTGTTCCACACAAACATGGGCTACTACTCTCTCAATGACGTTATATTATGGATCTCCTTACTCGCACCAAAATGAAAGATGTTAAACCGGTAGTCACACCTCTACCCACCAGCCCGCCCCTTACTCTTCATTCCAACACTGCTCTCACTGATCCAACAGAATACCAAGCCCTTGTTAGAAGCTTACATAACTTGTCACTTACACGACCTGATATAGCCTTCGCGGTAAAGAAGTTGTCTCAGTTTATGAATCAACCAACCACTGATCATTGGGCTATTATGAAACGATTTTTGCGTTATCTATGTGCTACATCCGATCAGGGTATTCTTCTATACCGTGAGTCCCCTTTATCACTGCATGCATTTTTAGATGTTGATTGGGCCAGCAACAAGGATGACTTCTCGTTCACCAGCTCTTACATTGTCTACCTTGGCCGCAATCCCATCTCCTAGAGTTCTAAGAAACTACGTATCATCGCATGTTCCTCTACAGAGGCTGAATACAGATCGGTTGCTGCTATAACTGCAGAACTCAATTGGGTGTGTTCTTTCCTGACCGACCTTGGTGTTTGGCTTCCGCAATCACCAGTGATCTAATGTGAAAATGTTGGAGCTACTCAATTATGTTCCAACCTTGTGTTTCATTCACACATGATGCATGTGGCCATTGACTTCCACTTCATCCATGACCAAGTTCAAAACGATGTTCTCCGTGTTGCTCATGTGTCGTCGGATGATCAACTAGTAGATGCTCTCACCAAACCACTTCCGTGCACTCGGTTTGTTTCTCTCACAACCAAGATTGGACTCTCCAGTCGGAGCTCCATCTTGAGTTGGCATAATAGAGGAAGTCAATAATGTAAATTGACTATATCTTCGTAATTGATTGTATATAGATTGATTATATCTTGGTAATTGATTGTATTTTGATAATTGATTGTAATTCCTCAATCCAAGGAATTGATTGTAGGAGATTTGAAAACTTACTAAATGTTGAGTCCTTTGTAATGTATATAAATACCTTTGACTATCAATATAAAGAGTACACTCTGATTTCATCTTAAACTCTATATTCTATATATAATTTTATCTTATTTACTTATTGTTATTGAGTTGTTTAAAAATTTTGTTGGACATAAAAGTTGATTAAAATTAAATAAATTCTTCTTTCATCCTAACTTTGCTCCTTTCTGAAAGCGCACTTTTTCAAATTTTCAATTTCATTTTCGTGTGTGTCGTATTTGTTGTAGTAAAATTATTATTTTTCACATAACAAACTTCATTTGTGACAAGTCATTAAAATGTAGCCACCACAATTATATCAATAATCCACTACTAGGTCTACTTAAGTGTAACACTAGTCATGGTCCTTTCATGCAAATCATTTTGCTTCCATACCCAGATATTTGAAACTTTGAGTAACTGCTCAGTTTAACAACCACACGGCACACTACCTAGACGAAGAGGAGTATATAATTTGAAAGATCCAAGCATATTAATTCACAACTTGTGTGTGTTAACAATTCCGTAGAACTCTAATGGACTTAATTTTTCGAAAACTTTCAATTATTTATTTATTTATTATTTGTAGATGATGACCTTCATCTAGAGTAGCATGGTAAGTGAATGTCCTTCTACATCAAATTCACAGACAACAAATGCTACTGCTTGGAGTCTTAATTCTTAGTTGAAGATAGTGAGAGATAGTGAGTGACTTACTGGAAGGATAAATTAATAGGGTAAAGTGCACAACACCCCCCTCAACTATCAATTGGGTGCAATGTACCCCTCAATTAGTAAATGACATATTTACCCCTGAATTACATTTTGAAAAAGTATATAAAATTCAAAAAAAAAATTTAATTCCGAAAATATACATAAAATTCGAAAAAAATATATAAAATTCGAAAAAATATATATAAATTTTGAAAAACATATATAAAATTCAAAAAATATATATAAAATTCGAAAAAATATATATACATTTTGAAAAACATATATAAAATTCGAAAAAAATATATAAATTTCAAAATATATATATATATTTCGAAAAATAAAATTTGAAAAAACATATATATTGGTAGAATGTCATATCTTTTCTAATGAAGTGAATCAAACTACTTACCACCAACATCAATTAGTGGTCTTCTTTTATATATATTTTGGAAAATATATATTCGTTTCAAAATTTATATTTTTTTGAATTTGATATATTGTTTTCATATTTTATATATTTTTTTCAAATTTTATATATTGTTTTCGAAATTTATATATATTTTTGAATTTTATATTTTTCATTCGAAATTTAATATATTGTTTTCGAATTTTCTATATTTTTTTTGAATTTTATATATTTGTTTCAAATTTTAAAATTTTATCAAAATTTAATATATTGTTTTTGAATTTTATATATATATATTTTTCGAATTTTATATATTTGTTTTGAATTTTAATTTTTTTTTCGAAATTTAATATATTGTTTTTTGAATTTTATATATTTATTAAAATTTTATATATATTAATTAACCCTTAGAATAATTTATTTTATTTTTTTAAGGATAAAATTGTAATTTTGCAATGGGGATGGGGTAAATTGCACCGAATTGAAATAGTTGAGGGATTGTTTTGCCCATTTTGTAGTTGAGGGAGGTTTTTTGCTCATGGGGCAATGGTTGAGGGGAGTTTTATACACTTTACCCAAATTAATAAAATGACCTACCTAACACTTAAAAAGATTTCTTGATACGATGCCGGACTTATTCCAAATCCAAAAGCTCGGATCGAATCGTTATTGGTATACTGATCTGCTGGATAAAAATTACTATTTCATTTATGTCGGCAGAAGCCACATGTTATATCATATTTCACACAGTGGTTTTCAACATACCTGCCTGAGGGGATAAGTTACTGTATTTTTCAAAGGTTGGGAACAACTTAGAGCAAAAACAACACAGGGTTGTTTACAACTTTTAAAAACTTCGGGAGGATATTATTATTAGAAATTAGTATCAATTAATATTAGTTAGACATATCAATTTGCTCAGCATATAATTTTGACATTTTGAATTTTGAATTTGAGAGAAGTATTGCCCAAGTATTCTACTTGGTTGTTTCCATGTATATAATATTTGATATAATGTATCCCTTAATTGTTTTCTTGTATTTTATGTAATTTATTCTTACCAAGAATAATTTAGTTTTGATTTCATTTTTCTATATAAGTGAATGTAATCAATCTCATAGTCTCACAATTGTGTAGACTCAAACATATTGTATTTTATTATGGTATCAGAGCATTAGGCTCTTTTCACCGATAAAAAATATTCTTTTACATTTTTTGATTTGCTTCTATCTTTTCTCATAGCTGATAACATTGAGAAAAATCATTCCATGGCTGACCAGATCATCAAGCTTGATCCCTATCGCATTTATTCATCTGATAGCCCCACCACTATCCTTGTTTCTCCACCACTAACAGGGGACAACTATGGAACTTGGGTCCGCGGCATGACCATGGCGTTAGGCGCGAAAGACAAAATGGGCTTCGTCGATGAGAGTATAACAAAGCCTGATGATTCACAAGATCAACATGCCTGGAAGCGCTGCAACAATCTAGTTGGAAGTTGGATCATGAACTCTGTAAGTCCTGATATTCCTATTAGCATTTTATATGCAAATTCTGCATATACAATTTGGAAAGAATTAGAGGAGCGTTTTGCACAATCATACTCTCCCAAAATATATCAACTCAAACAATCAATTTCTTCTCTTAAACAAGAAGGTAATGATATCTCAGGGTACTATACTCGTCTCAAATCACTTTGGGATGAGTTAGACTTAATTCTTCCTTTAGCTGCATGTATTTGTAATGCTACCAAAATCATGGTTGAGCGACACAACCAAAATTGAGCAATGGAGTTCCTTCAAGGACTTTATGACCGGTATTCCAATATCAGATGCTAGATTTTATTAATGGATCCTTTACCACAAATTGGTCGGATTTATAATCTTGTCCGTCAGGAAGAGAAACAACAAAAAATCAACTTTATTGCTCAAGCTCCTATTGAATTTGCCGCTCTAAATGTCCAAAAGGGTGACGACAAATTTAATCGCTTTCCTGGTTACAATAATAATAAGCGTCAAAGGCCTTTTGTGATCATTGCAATAAATTGGGACACACAAAGGCTACATGTTTCAACATACATGGATATCCTCCAAAATCAAAACAAAATGCAGTACTCATGGTTCCTCCTCAGCAGTATCCATCCACCTTTGCACCCAGTCTATTAGGACCACCAATTCTTACTCAAGATCAGTATGATCAAATTCTTAAGATGATCAACAAAAATGAATCTGAAGGAACGAACCTAGGAAGTGCAAACTTGACAGGTATTGTTTCAAATTCCTTTTCCTCCTTCACTTGGGTTATTGATAGTGGAGCTTCTCAACATGTTAGTTCTCCATTAAATTTATTTTCTACGTACAAAAATGTTCCACCATGTTGTTTTGTCCAACTACCTGATGGCACACATTCTTTAGTAAAACATATTGGGACTGTGATTTTTTCACCTACTCTAATAGTTGACAACGTTTATCATATACCATCTTTTAAATTCAATTTAATTTCGGTTAGTCAACTAACAAAATCTCACAATTGTTGTGTTACTTTTCTTCCCAATTTATGTATTTTCCAGGACCTCACAACGAAGAATTGGATTGGTCAAGGTGATTATGTTAATGGGCTCTACTATTTACAACCTTTATTTGCTTTAAGAATTTTTAAAAATAAGTCATTCAACATATGGCATTGGCGATTAGGTCATCCTAGCCTAAATCGTTTACGTTTATTAGCAAGTAAGAATTCTTGTATTTCAGCTTCTATGGATCATGAATGTAATATTTGCCATATGGCTAAGCAGATTAAATTGAAATATCATATTAGTAATTCTAAAAGTTCTCATCCATTTGAATTAATTCACTGCGACATATGGGGGCGATTTTCTATTCCTTCTATTAATGGATCTCGTTATTTCTTAATTTTAGTAGATGATTTTATAAGGTGTACACGGGTCTATCTAATACAAGTCAAATCTAAAACAATAAAGATCTTAAAGTATTTCTTTAATTTTGTCATCACTCAATATGATCATCAAATCAAGAAAATATCCTCAGGATTCAATAAGAATTTCCTATCCAATATTCAAAAATTCAGATCAAATAATGGATCTGAATTTATTTCACAAAGCTACAAACCTGGTTCTCAAACCATGGAATTCTTCATCAAAGAAGTTTTTTCTCTACACCTGAATAAAATAGTGTTGTGGAGCGTAAACACCGCCATCTTCTCAATGTGGCGCGCGCATTAAGATTTCAAGCAAATCTTCTAATTAAATTTTGGGGCGAATGTATAGTTGCTGCTACTTTTTTAATCAACAAAATGCCGACCCCAGTCTTATCTTATAAATCACCCCATGAGATTCTTCTTAATAATCCACCAGATTATTCCTATCTAAGAGTTTTTGGGTGTTTGGTTTTTGCTCGTAATACAAATATCAAAAATAAATTTGATCCTAGAGCCAAACCTGAGATTTTTATAGGTTATCCTTTTGGTAAAAATGGATATAATATATATGATCTTGAAACAAAAAAAATCTACACGTCACGTGATGTGATATTCCATGAAAAATTATTTCCTTTTCATGACATCCCAACTAAGTCATCAGAGTCCAATTTTGAAATTCATCCACTAATGGATATGGACAATGATATAATATACTCACATTCGAATCAATCATCTACTCTCCCTAATATTACTCATAATACTAGGTACCACATGGTGGTAGAATCAGAAAGATCTGGTGATTCAATTGATCCTCCTAATTCAATTGAAGAAAATAGATAAAATAATTTGATTAATACACCAAGTTCAATCGGGTCTACAAATTCAACCAATTCAAACAATTATAATCAAGTAGGAGAAATTAATCCACTCCAAAATCATCAATTGCATGATCCTCCTTTGAACTCTCGTCCAATCAGGGAGCGTGATCCTCCCATTAAATTTAAGGACTATATATGCACAATAAAGGAAAAATCAATTTTAAATGGTCCAAAATATCCATTAAATAACTTCATATCATTCAATCAGTTCTCATATTCTCATAAAGCATTCCTCACTAATATCATTAATAATGAGGAACCAACTACTTTTAAAGAGGCAATGCAATCAGTCTTATAGCGAGAAGCCATGTCCAAAGAGATCCAAGCATTAGAAGAAAATAATACTTGGACTCTCACCCCACTACCACCAACTAAGAAACCCATTGGGTGTAAGTAGGTGTATAAAATCAAGTATAAAGTTGATGGGAGCATAGAGCGATATAAAGTTCGTCTTGTAACAAAGGGCTACACACAAATTGAGGGCATAGATTTTCATGAAACTTTTGCTCTGGTTGCTAAATTAGTAACAATTCGTGTACTATCATTAGCAACTATTAAGGGGTGGAATTTACACCAATTAGATGTAAACAATGCCTTTCTTCAACGGGATTTGCATGAAGAAGTATATATGAAAATTCCACCTGGATTTTCTAAAGAAGGAGAAAATAAAGTTTGTAAATTAAACAAATCTTTATATGGTCTCAAACAGGCTTCGAGACAGTGGTTTGCAAAATTCTCTAAATCTTTGGTTGAAGAAGGTTTTCAACAATCTACCTCTGATTATAGTCTATTTACATTTCACAATGGTAACACACATTTTTATGTGTTAGTTTATGTTGACGATATTATCATAACTGGAAATGACGAACATGCTATTTCCAAACTCAATTCTAAGCTTGAAACAAAGTTTTCGATAAAAAATTTGGGCCGATTAAATTATTTTCTAGGAATTGAGGTTTCACAATCTCCTAAAGGAATATTCCTATGTCAAAGGAAATATGTTTTGGATCTTCTTAAAGATGCAGGGCTTACTGCAGCACGTCCAATATCGTTCCTAATGGAGCAACATCTCAAGTTACGCCCTTCAGATGGTGAACCACTATCTGATCCTAGTAAATATAGCAGGTTGATTGGACGATTACTATATCTAACTGTAACACGTCCCGATATTACATATGCAGTTCATAATCTAAGTCAATTTATGCAAGCTCCTTCCACATCACATTATGAAGCTGCTCTTCGGATACTAAAATATCTAAAAGGCACTATTGGACATGGAATTCTCCTTTCTTTTGCAAGTTCACTCGTTTTGCGAGGATATACAGATTCAGATTGGGTCGGGTGTCCTACAACCCAACGATCCACTACAGGGTATATTACTCTCCTAGGTGATAGTCCCATCCCTTGGAAATCCAAGAAACAAACAACTGTATCACGATCTTCAACAAAAACTGAATACCGTGCATTGTCAAACTTAATTGCCGAAATTCAATGGCTTAAATTTTTATTAAAGGATTTGCAAATAAATCACACTTCTCCGGTTACAGTCTATTGTGATACTCAATCAGCTATTCATATAGCTGAAAATCCAGTCTTTCATGAAAGAACTAAGCATATTGAAATTGATTGTCATTTTGTGCGTGAAAAGATTCAATCCAAATTAATAATTCTCCAGTATATTAAGTCTGTTGATCAAATTACAGATATTTTCACGAAACCACTTGGAGTTGATCAGTATAAACGCTTCATAAGCAAGTTGGGCGTCTTTAATATCTCCCCCGCTCCAAGTTGAGGGGGGCTATTAGAAATTAGTATCAATTAATATTAGTTAGACATATCAATTTGCTCAGCATATAATTTTGACATTTTGAATTTTGAATTTGAGAGAAGTATTGCCCAAGTATTCTACTTGATTGTTTCCATGTATATAATATTTGATGTAATGTATCCCTTAATTGTTTCCTTGTATTTGATGTAATTTATTCTTAACTAGTATAGTTTAGTTTTGATTTTATTTGTAATTTGATTTTTCTATATAAGTGAATGTAATCAATCTCATAGTCTCACAATTGTGTAGACTAACATATTGTATTTTATTAATTATGCACTTTTTTCAAAAAAAATAATAACATGAATATGAAATAATTGTAATCAATAATGGTTTAACAATTTGAATTAACAATTAATCAATTAAATAGGAGTATAAATTATGATTACATCGATCTGTTATGGAGGCAAGTAGTGTTCTGGACAATGGAGGGCATTTTAGACTTTGAACTGGTGGACCCCATCATATATAATTGGCACGCCAACTTCATTGTGTGAGTAATAACTCATGCTGCTCTAAAAAACATAGAGAGTATAGGCCTTGTTTTCAAACACGCGATCACATTACTTCCATGTGCCTATGGACAGGACTTTTGCATACCAAATGCAGTATAATTTAATGGCAGTCTGAAAAAAAAGAAAAAAGTTCTTGTTGCTAAAATAAAATGGGTTCCTTCATTTACACTACCTATATTTGCTTTTATTTTAATTATATCTTCTCAGATTTGCAAATCTTCAATCATACTGTGAAATGTCTAAAATAGTCTTATATCAAACACCCCTTAAATCAATTTAATCTCTAAACCAATTTAACCCCTAAACCAAACACTTCATTCAATCAATTTAATCCTCAAACCAAACATCACAACCCCAATAACCACCACCACCATCCGCCGCCACTACCACCACCACCACCATCCACCGCCACCACCACGAGCAATCCTTAAATCAATTTACTACCACCATCATTTTCGAAAATTAGTCGAAAATGAATAAAAAATAGGAGGTGGTGGTGGGAAGGGGGCGGCACGGGCAGTGGGAGGGGGGTGTAGATCTATATATATATGTGTGTGTGTTGTGTGCAGGTGTGTGTGTGTGTGAGAGAGATAAATTTATTTATTTGTAAAAATTAAATATGTTTATAAGAATGAAATATTTGGGGTTGGATTGGGGGTTTTAGGATTTTATTTTTATTCACAAATTAAAAAAATTAGTTTCCAAAAAAATTAAATATTTGTTTGTGAATATTTGGGGTTGGTGTTGGGGGTTTTGAATTTTATATGTTTTTTTTATTTTTTATTTATTTTCGAATTTAATAAAAAAAATTGAAATTTAATATATATATTTTGAAATTTTATATTTATTTTCAAATTTTATAATTTTTTTTGAAATTTAATATATATATATATATATTTGAATTTTATATGTTTTTTTTTAATTTTATATATTTGTTTCAAATTTTTTATGTTTTTTGTGAATTTTATATTTATTTTCTAAATTTAATATATATTATTTGAATTTTATATGGGTTTTTTTTTAATTTTATGTTTTTGTCTTGAATTTAATATGTTTTGTTTTTCGAAATTTATATATTTTTTAATTTTATATTTATTTTCGAATTGATAATATTTTTCAAATTTTAATATATATATTTTTTCGAAATTTATATATATATTTTTAAAATTTAATACAAATTAAATTATTAAATTATTGAAGGGGGTCAAATTAATAAAATTACATATTCTTATTTCCAAATAACTCTAGAATTTACATTGAGAGTAATTTATGTATTTATAAAAAAGATTAGGTTAATGTCATCGTTAAGGGGTGTAAGTGATGAGAATATCAAATCTGAAAGGTATAATTGAAGATATTCAAATCAAAAAGAATGTAATTAAAATTAAAATAAATCTCAGAAAATATAAATGAAGTTAACCGATAAAATAAGATAGACTTGATACGAAAATTATACTAATTATAAATTAATAATTGTCTCATACAAAAATATTTGCTCTCCAAAACAATGCGTTACATTAAAGGAATGAACTTAAAACACACATTTCACTCTCCACTAAGAAGTCAGAACCAATAGTGAGTGCACTTTGGTCCAATATGTACTACGTATAATTTAATGACATTATACAAATATTTAACAATATAATCATAAATACTACAAAATTCCTATAGTCCAAAAAATCGCCGTATTCTATCGGCTGCCTCACGATTATATAACACTCAACAATATCAACCAACTATATCTTGCCACACGTCATACTATTACAAAACTTCAACGAGGAAATCGCTGAAGTCAAAGTCGCCGAAGTCTTCCTCGCCGTAGTACTTCTCCGACACCTCGATATCCGGCAGACTTAACGGAACGTCGATGTCGAAACCGAAAGCGTCCACGTCTCCGTAGCTGAAACCATCAAACGGCGTCAAGTCGTCGAAACGGAGCACCGACGTCGGCGACAAAGCGGTGTCGTTTCCCAACCATTCTTCAAACTTTTCGCCGTCAACGGCCGTCTCCGTTACATCAACGTTGGGGAAGTTGGTAACGGCGTCACGACCCTTCAACTTAACAGCGGCTTTGTCGTACACGGTGGCCGCTTCTTCAGGCGTGTCATAGGTGCCGAGCCAGACCCGTTTTCTGCGGGTCGGGTCACGGATCTCCGCAGCCCACCGCCCCCAAGGCCTCTGACGCACGCCTCTGAACTTTTTCCGGCAAGCGTTGACGTCAGATCCCGGCGACATCAACCTCAACCTCCGCTTCTTGCTCTGGTATCGATTTGGCGCCAAATCGAAGTTGATCTCCTTCACGTGTCTCTTCACTCGCCGGGAACCTCCTTCGTCGTCGCTTGAAGAGTCGGTGGCGTCGCCGTCGGTGATCACGATCCTCACTACTTTATGCCGGAGAGTCGTCGGAGAAACGCCGGCGGCTATGGAAGACCTGTCGTTGACGATCTTGCTGGTTGTGACAACATGCTCGGATAATTTCATCTCAGAGTTGATGCTGACACTGTTTCTTCGCATAATTATCACATAATCTGATATGAAATTGAAGGATTAAAGCGAGATTCAATCAGATCCAAAGGTATTTCCAGTGTTTAGAGAGAGAAAGTAAAATGGGAGATTTTTTTTTTTGTGTGTAGATAGGTGTAGTGTGTGTATATATATATATATTGTTTTTGGCGGGAATAGGAATTCTGTAGTCAAGCTCTATCAGAGCGTACATACACATATATATGTATCTATAAAGAGGTGGGGGTGGAGTGGAGTGAGAGTGCCTTTATAGATGTAGAGAGAGAAAGGGCGAGGGGGGAGAGAATAAAGAGGTGGGAGTTGGAGTGGAGTGAGAGTGCATTTATAGTGCACGGGGTTTAACAAGGAGTGAGGGTGTTTCAGACTCTGTGGCACTACGAGGGGGACGACAGAAGGTGGGCCCAATTTGGGAGCTGGTTTCGATGACTTGTCTCTGCTTTCTTTAAAGATATTTCATGCTTGAAATTTTTGTAAGGATCCGGGACTTGGTTTTGGACCGGGTGGTTTTAGTCAAAATCAAAATCATATTTGGTAAGGAGTTAGTTTTGATTTTGGTATAATTATATATATATACTAATATGTATTAAAAATATATAAATATGAAAAATATATATATAAAATTGAAAAATATATATATAATTAAAAAATATTTAAAATTCTCGAAAACAATTGACATTTTTATTTTTCGTATTCCAAAAAATATATATATAATCCAAAACAATATTTTAAAATGTTAACATTATATATAAAATTCAAATAATATATAGGGTTAATTTCAAATTTTAAAAAATATTTTTTCAAAAAATTATTTTTTTCCGAAAACCTGCAACAAATGAAAAAAAAAATTTCAAAATTTTTTTTGCAAAAAATCATTTTTTTACAAAAACCTGCAACATATGAAAAAAAAAAATTCAAAATTTTTTTTTGCAAAAACTCATTTTTCTTCCGAAAACCGAAAACCTGCAACAAATGAAAAAAAAAATTTCAAAATTTTTTTGCAAAAAATCATTTTTTTCCGAAAACCTGCAACATATGAAAAAAAAAAGTTCAAAATTTGTTTTGCAAAAAATCATTTTTTCCGAAAACCTGCAACATATGAAAAAAAAAAATTTAAATTGTTTTTGCAAAAAATCATTTTTCCGAAAACCTGCAGCATATGAAAAAAAAATTTCAAAAATCTTTTTGCAAAAAATTATTTTTTTTGCGAAAAATATATATTATGTTCCAAAATATGATTTTTTTCCAAAAAATATTTTTGGAAAAAAATAAAAAATGAAAAATACTTTTCCGAAAATTTATTATGTTCCAAAATATAAAAAATTTTCCGAAAAATACTTCTTTTGCGAAAAATATATAGGGAAAATTACACAAACTATCCCTGAACTATGACCTAATTGCACGCGGTACCCCTTACGTTTCAATAATATCATAAACTACCCTTAAAACCACCTCCGTTGTAACACTTAGCCCCTTTTGTTCAAAGTCAACGCGTGTATTGGTCAATAAAGGCTGTTTTTGTAGTGAACTTCCATTTTTGCCCTCATATCATTGCATGTTCCAATTTTGCATACAAAATTACATAAATACCCTATTTTTTTTGAATTTATATATAATGTTCCAAAATATGAACCTTTTTTTTTTAAAGAACATTTTTTTGCGAAAAAGTATATATTATGTTCCAAAATATGAATTTTTTCCGAAAAATATATATTATGTTCCAAAATATAATTTTTTTGCAAAAAAGTACTTATTATGTTCCAAAATATGAATTTTTTTTTCGAAAAATAATTTTTTTGCGAAAAAATATATATTATGTTCCAAAATATAAATTTTTTCCGAAAAATAAATATTATGTTCCAAAATATGATTGTTTTGCAAAAAAGTACTTATTATGTTCCAAAATATGAATTTTTTCCCAAAAAATATATATTATATTCCAAATTATGAATTGTTTTCCAAAAAATATATATTATATTCCAAAATATGATTTTTTTTGCAAAAAAGTACTTATTATGTTCCAAAATATGAATTTTTTTCCGAAAAATACTTTTTTTGCGAAAAATATATATTATGTTCCAAAATATGATATTTTCCGAAAAATATTTTTTTTGCGAAAAATATATACTATTATGTTCCAGAATATGATCTTTTTTAAAAAATATTTTTTTTTGCGAAAAATATATACTATATTCCAAAATATGATTTTTTTCTGAAAATAATTTTTTTTCAAAATATATATATTATTTTTTCCGAAATAATTCATATTTTGGAAAATAATATTCTCCCTCCGAAAAATAATTTTTTTGCGAAAAATATATATATATTTTTAAATTTATAATTTTTTGGGCAAAGTGGACACCGTGGGGGTTAGTTGATAAAACTGAATAGTATAGGGGGTTTCTTGAAATTAACCCTAAAATATAATATAAAACAAGGGCTTTTAAGTAAATTCACGCACAAATCTGACTGGGGCTGTTCTAAGGGGTAGTAACTGATATTATTCAAACGTTAGGGATACTCTTTGCAATTAGGTCATAGTTCAGGAATAGTTTGTGTAATTTTCCCAAATATATATTATGTTCCAATGATATTTTGCGAAAAACATATATTATGTTTCAAAATATGATTTTTTTTTCAAAAAATAATTTTTTCCAAATATTATATATTATTTTTTTCAAAATAATTCATATTTTCGGTCATATATATATATATAGAGAGAGAGAGAGAGAGAGAAAAGTCAAAATTTGTGGGCCAAAACCAAGGTTTTAAAATTGGTTTTAAAAAACCCAAAACCAAATCCAAAACCAAACTCAAAACCAATTTCTCAAACAAACCCTAAGGAATGCTGCAAGAGCCGAAAATGTCAGGCCTTAGAGCCTTCTAGAATTTCTCTCACTCGAAGCAAAGACCCCATTATGTTAGGAACTTAGGACTAAGGTGAGATTAAAATTAAATAGGGATGATCACAAAAATCCCAAAGAATCAGGGGATGTGATTGATGATCGTGGGACTAATGGGCCAAAATGCCCATTTATTTCTTGTATAAATTTGACTTGAAACCTAAATAATAATCATTCTGTGTGTAGAAAAGTGCATCTATAAATACTAACTTCGGTCTGATTCTTATATTGTTTTGAGAGGAATGCTAACTTCATTCAATTCAGGACCGCACGCTGTAGTTCCATTGAAAATACAAAAAAATATTAAATTCAGTCGAGTATGATACATGCACCGAATTGCTAGGTCAAATTAGGACAATGAATACATATTGTAATAGTTAAAATAATACATGACCCAACTAGGATGGGCCATAGGACTGATGGGCCGAAGACAGATAAGCCGAAGAAATAAATGGACCCATAGAATTTTCTAGAAGATGAGTGATCCATAAGTCAGGGAATTGTCCTACTTATGGAAAAGAGAGTCCAAGAAATAAAAGAGTTTATCAAATCCCATGATTTAAGGGATTGATAAACTTGGGTAAATGGGCTTGACCCATTTACCAGAATTGTGTATAAATACATGATCAAAGATTGAATAAAGGATCCAATTTTTACCCTAACTATTATTGTGTATTTTTCTGCATCTACACAATTGGCGCCGTCTGTGGGAAAGACTATTATTGAAATCTTTTTCAATAAGCTTCTCATTCTCTACAAAAAAATCTGAGATTCATAACAAACTGAGTTACCTCCGAACGGAGGCCAATAAGCTGAGGATCTGATTAGGCGAGCCCTGGAGGAAAGGACCGCCGAATTGGAGAGGCAGAACGCTGAATTGGTGGCAAAACTGGCCCTGCTTCAGAACCCTCAAGAAGTCCAGAATGACGAACAGTCCAGGCAGCAGGAGCGGTCTATAGGCCATCGGTCAGAAAGGGACAACCACCACGTAAAGTCCAACAATGATCGGGAGGAACACGCGAAGTCATCCCTACAGGTGCTCGGGGGACGCAATCCCGAGGAGATTCTAACCATGAAAAAATTGGAGGAAATTATGACCAGATTCCAAAGGGAGGTGCTGAAGGATCTGAAGATGCAGACCCCTATTGATCTGGCCTCCGAGGCATCCATCGACGCCGTGTAGACTCCATTCACTATAACGATCACCAGTGTGCCCTACCCGGAGAGGTTCAGACTACCGAAGTTTACCTTGTTTGACGGCACAAAAGATCCAACAGAGCACATCTACCACGTCCATACAAAGATGAATGTCTACAACGAAAACGAAGTTTTACGTTGCAAAGTCTTCCCCACCAGCCTAACCGAAACGGCCCTGCTCTGGTTCAGAAAACAACCACCCCGATCCATTGGAAGCTGGCTCAGACTCTGTGAATTATTCATTGCCCAGTATTTCGGTAACAAAAGACAAAAGAAGACCATCTCCAGTCTATTCACCATGATCCAGGAGAAAGGCGAATCCCTGAAAAGTTTTGTCTCGAGATTCAATGTCGAGATGTCCTCAATTGATAATTGTGACCAACATTTAGCTGTCGAGGCCTTCAGAATGGCCCTGATCCATGAAACCATGTTTCATCAGTCCTTGGTCAAGAGGCCACCAGCAGACATCGGAGAACTTAATTCCAGGGCACAAGGGCATCTCCGAATAGAAGAAGAGTTGACCATACGCCAAAGAAGGACAACATTTGCAAGTGTAGAGGCAAGGGTAACCGAACCTTCCAGGGTAAAGGATCGGGAACCAGATCGGAAGCGACCAAGCGTTCCTCCTGCACCCTCCCCAGTCCCAGAGAAATGCTAGAGAATTGAAGACAAGGTCACCCATTAAAGGTCATCCTGGCTAAGCTGTATCAGGAGACTAAGGGTAAAGGAATCTTCTGGTCACCACCACCCATTAGACAACCAATGGACCAGAGGGGCATGACAAGACACTGCGCCTTCCATGGCGAGTACGGGCATCACGGAAACGAGTGCAGAAGCTTTAGAAGGCATGTGGAGGCCATGATAGCAAAAGGAAAGCTAACCGAGTACGTCGCCAAGAAGGGCACCCGATTAGACCAAACGTCCCATACACCCGTCAAGGGGGCAATGGGACAGCCCGTAAGAGTCATTCACATGGTTCACGATGGCCTAAGTCGGTCGGAAGCAGAGGAGACCCGTAGATCCCATATGCGTCAATCCCAGAAACTACGAAGGGTTGGGGAAGTGAACGAGTTTCGAAGCCCGAAAGAGGACACCCATATAACTTTCTCTTCTGTGGATATGCGGAGCATTCAATCACCACATGACGATCCCTTAGTTATCTCCCTCATGGTCTCGATCTGCTTGATCAAGAGAGTGATGGTCGACCCAGGAAACAGCGCCAACATTATCACCAAGTGGGCCTTTGAGAAGTTAGATATCGACCCTTAGGAGATAGTCCCTTCCAGAAGCCCGATAGCCGGATTTGATGGCAGAAGAGTGGAACCAGTAGGAGAGATCCAACTGCCAGTAACAGCAGCAAGGCGCATGCTCAGAGAAACTTTTGTGGTGGTGGATGTCAAACCCTCATATAATCTCCTTATGGGAAGGGGTTGGATCCATCGGATGCACGAAGTTCCTTCAACATGTATCAAGTCATATGGTGCATCGATCCGAACGGAATTGATGTGATTGGCATCAGGGGCGATCAGGTAGCAGCAAAGGAATGCTACGCTGTCACCATGAAAGGTCTGAGGAAAAGGGCCGAACCAGAACGGGAATCACGATCCAAAGCGATACCCGAAGATCAATAGCAATTACAGGAGGAGGGTGCGAGGTCGTCAATAGCAGTTGAACCTTTGCTTGAAGTTCAGATCTACCTCGATCACCCTGAAAGGTTGACTTATATTGGTGTTGGTCTCAATGCACGAGAAAAAAAGAAATGGAGGCCCTCCTATGCTCCAATGCCGATGTGTGTTTCCTGGGGCCATATGGATATGACTAGCATCGATCCATCAGTAGCCCAACATTCCCTCAACGTGGATCCCGGCGCAAAACCTATCAGACAGAAGCAAAGGCAGATGGGGGCTCACCGGAACCAGATCATAGCTGAAGAGGTTAATCGAATTCTTCAAGCAGGATTCATTAAGAAGGTACAGTATCCTTCTTGGCTGGTAAACGTTGTTGTGGTTCAGAAGAAGAACGGGAAATTGAGGGTATGCGTAGACTTCACCGACCTTAACAGAGCATGCCCGAAGGACTGTTTCCCCTTACCAAAGATTGATCAGATGGTAGATACAATCGCAGGATTCGAGCGCTTAAGTTTTCTAGATGCGTACTCTGGGTATAACCAGATACGAATGAACCTAGATGATGAGGAAAAGACTACTTTCATCACTGAATCAGGTACATATTGTTACACGGTTATGCCTTTCGGACTAAAGAATGCAGGTGCAACCTTTCAGAGATTGGTCAACAAGGTTTTCCAGGGCATGATGGGATCTACCATAGAAGCCTACATTGATGACACGGTGGTCAAAAGCAAGGTGAAAAGTGGTCACCTGACCGATCTGCAGCAGGTATTCGATACCCTCAGAAAGTACAATATGAAGCTCAACCCATCCAAATGTTCTTTCGGAGTGTCCTCGGGCCAATTCTTGGGACACATAGTTGATCGGACGGGAATACAAGCTAGCCCAGCACAAGTCAAAGCTCTCATGGAGTCAGCAGAGCCAAGGTCCCAGAAGGAAATCTAGGTACTAACCGGAAGGGTGGCAACCCTCAGCCGTTTCATCTCCCGCTTAACCGATCGGTGCAGACCATTCTTTCAAGCTATAAAGGCGGCAAAATGAGAGGTCTGGGGGCCGGAGCAATCAGAAGCCCTGAAAAAACTCAAAATCTACATGGCAAATCTTCCCATACTAGCGACCCTAGAAGTAGATGAGTCGTTACACTTGTATCTAGCCATATTTGCAACATCTACCAGCGCCGCTCTGGTCAAGGAGGGCAAGGGGTATCAGATACCAGTCTTCTACACCAGCAAAGCCTTTGTCGATGCAGAAACCCGTTATTCAAAGCAAGAAAAGCGGGTACTATCACTGATAATGCAAAGCGACGTCTTCGGCATTATTTTGAAGCACACCCGATCGTAGTGCCAACTACAACCCCGATCATATCCATAATGGCGAAACCTAATGGGCAATAGAACTTGGAATTTTTGACATAACCTATGTCCCCCGAACTGCCATCAAAGGACAAGCGGTAGCTGACTTTCTATTAGAAACGGAAACTACGGATTCTTTAGAAGAAAGTGAGTTGGGCATATGGATTGTGTTCATGGACGGATCATCAAATGTCAATGGAGCAGGGATCGGGGTAAAGCTCATGACACCAGATGGCACTAAAATACAGCAGTCCGTTCGATTGGAGTTTCCTTCCTCCAACAACGAAGTTGAGTATGAGGCCCTTCTAGCAGGTATTTGATTGGCCTGAAGCCTTCAAGTACAGAAAGTAGAGGTACAGAGTGATTCCCGGTTGGTAGTACGGTAGCTAAATGGCGAGTACAAAACCCGAGAGCCTAAAATGGAAGCGTACAGGAATTTGGTGCTAAAAGAGGCCGAAGAATTCCAGCAGTTAACCTTTGAACAGATCCCCAGAGGGGATAATATCGTAGCTGATCATCTGGCAAACCAGGCCTCTGCAACAGGTGAAAGTATGACTCGAATAGTACCAATAGACTTCATCGTCCGATCAAGCTTGGAGTACCCCGAAAACGTGATGGTCATTCCATGGGAGCCAAGTTGGATAGACCTTATAGCAGATTATTTGAGGACCAGTGCATTACCTGAGTCAAAACCAGAGGCCCGGAAGATAAGAATGAAGGCAACCATATATGCTCTATACAACGGCCAACTATACCGCAAGTCTTTCTCTGAGCCATATTTGAGATGTCTCACGCCCTCCAAAACTTCTGCGGTCATGGAAGAAATTCATGCAGGATCAAGTGGAAATCATTCCGGAGGGAGGTCTTTAGCCCATAAAATTCTCACCGAGGGATACTTCTCGCCCTATCTGTCAAAGGACACTGAGGTCTACACCCGTCACTGCAAAAAGTGCCAATTTCATGGATATGCCATTCATCCACCTCTGGAGTTACTAAACCCAACAATTATCCCTCACCCCTTTTCCCGATGGGGTATGGACATTGTGGGTCCTCTCCCTAAAGCTATACGATCTACCACTCATGTCCTTTTGGCTACGGATTACTTTACCAAGTGGGTGGAGGCCGAGGCATACTCTACCATCAAGAATAGCCATGTTATAAAATTCATCTGGAGTCACATCATTTGTAGATTCGGTCTACCCCGAACTATAATGATGGATAATGTCACCAATTTGGATAACAGGAAAGTTCAAGCGTTTTTGGAAAAATATGGGATCAATCAGAACACTTCTTCCGTTGGCTATCCACAGGGAAATGGGAAGGCTGAAAGAACGAACAGAACAATCTTTGATACAGTCAGGAAAAAGCTTGAAAAGGCAAAATGGGTCTGGTTGGAGAAATTGCTCGAAGTGTTGTGGTCCTATCGGACTACTCCAAGGCAACCAACAAGAAAAACCCCTTTCGTCATGGCTTATGGGGCCGAAGCCGTTATCCCGACCGAGTTGAGAGTACTTACTTTAAGAAGTCAAGCCTGGGAGGAAGGTCCAAACAATCAGCACCTGACCCATGATTTGGACCTACTGGAGGAAAGAAGGGAAGTTACCGGGATAAGGCTGGCTGCTTATCAGCAACAAGTCAGGGCACGGTTTAATCAGAAAGTTAAGAGAAGAGAGTTCTAGGTAGGTGATATGGTACTCCGGAGAAAGATTGGGATTGTTGGCAAATTACAAGAGACATGGGAATGACCTTACACAATAATTGAGGTCATTGTACATGGAACATGTCGGGTATGGAAAAACAAGACATGCCACATCGAGTCCAACTCTCAGAACGCTTATCGGCTGAAGAGGTATTATCCTTAGGTAGTCTCTTTTTCTTGTTAAAACAATAAGACTGTGTCTCACTTATGACACCTTTTACTGATTATAATAAAGCATCTGTGCACGATGTTTGGCACATTTGCTTCATGATTCTCAAGTTCATTTCAATAAAGATATATTCTATTTTATGCGAGTGTTTCGTGTTTAAATCAAAATTGTCTTAAGTGTTGAGTTCAAACCTGATTTGAACTAACTAGAGGACAAAAACAAGCCTCAGGGGCCATATGCCCGAAGGATCCCTGTTTAAATTAAAAAAAATCATAAATGTTGAATTCAAACCTGATTTGAACTAACCAGAGGACAAAAACAAGCCTCAGGGGCCATATGCCCGAAGGCTCCATGTTTAAATTAAAATTTTTCCTAAGGGCCCGTTTGGGAACTTGGTTTTGGTTTTGGGTGGTTTTAGGTAAATCTAAAACCAATATATAGTGTTTGGTAAGGAGTTGGTTTTGGTCTTGATCTTGGTATAATTATATATATATATACTAATATGTATTAAAAATATATAAATATGAAAAATATATATATAAAAAATTGGAAAAAAAGTAATTTTCGGGAAAAAAATATTTTTCCGAAAAATATAAAAAATAATTTTTTGGAAAATAATTAATTTTCGGAAAAAAAAATAATTAATTTTTTCCGAAAAATTAATTTTTTCAAAAAAATATTTTTTGTCGAAAAAATATTTTTTTCCGAAAATTAATTTTTTGTCCGAAAATATGATTTTTTTCGAAAAATTAATTTTTTCGACAAAAATAATTTTTGTCGAAAAAATATTTTTTTCGAAAAAATAAGATTTTTTTCCAAAAATTTATTTTTTGACGAAAAAATATTTTTTGTCGAAAAAATATTTTTTTTCCGAAAATTAATTTTTTCCCAAAAATTTATTTTTTGACGAAAAAATAAATATTTTCCGGAAAATAATTATTTTCGAAAAAATAATTTTTTTCCGAAAATTAATTTTTTTTCCGAAAATATGATTTTTTTCCAAAAAAAATTATTATTTTCCAAAAAATAAATATTTTCGAAAAAATAATTTTTTGGAGAAAATATGATTTTTCCCCGAAAATTAATTTTTTTCCCAAATTTTTTTTTTTTCCGGAAAAAGATAATTATTTTCGAAAAAATAATTTTTTCCCGGAAATTAATTTTTTTCCAAAAAATTTCAAAATAATTCATATTTTCGGCCATATATATATATATAGAGAAAGAGAAAAGTCAAAAATGGTGGCCCAAAACCAGGTTTTAGTGGTTGGTTTTAGGGTGTCCAAAACCAAGTCAAAAATCGGCCAACCAAACATGGTCTTGGTCTTGAAATCAAAGACCAAGACCAAAACCGGGTTGCCAAACGGAGCCTAAGTGTTGAGGTCAAACTTGATTTGAACTAACTGGAGGACAAAACAAGCCTCAGGGGACATATGCCTGAAGGCATATGTTTGGTAGGCGGTCTTTCTGGTCTGGTCTGGTCTGGTCCGGTCCGGTCCGGTCTGGTCTGGTCTGGTCTAATCTAATCTGGAAAAGTCTGTTTGGTAAGCGGTCTGGTCTTACTATTTATTTATTATTTATTATAATATTTATTTATGTATTATTTATTTCTTTATTTATTATTTCTTCACTTTATAATATATTTTATTATTTATATTATTAAATTATTATTTATTAATTTATAAATATATTGTATTTATTTATTATCATTTCATTATTTAATTCATTTAATTCATAAATTATTTATTCATTTTTAATTATTTAAAAATATATTTTATTAATTTAATATTAATTTATTATTATCATACTCATTTTTTATTATTATTATGAAGTATTTATTCATTATTATATTTACTTATTATTTATTATTATATCTATTTATTATTTTTTATTATATTTATTTATTATTATTATTTATTTCATTTTTTTTATTATTTATTATTTTTATTATATTTTTAAATATTTTTTATGTAATTTATTATTTATTTTATTAATTTATTATTATTATTTATTGTTTAGTCCATTTATTATTATTATTTTATTTATTTATTATTATTGTATTCATTTTTTATTATTATTATGTTTTATTTAATTTATTATTTATATTATTAATTATTCATTTTTAATTATTTATAAATATATTTTATTATTATTATATTCATTTATTTATTATTATTTGGTATTATTTATTTCATTTTGTTTATTATTTATATTTTATTTTTAAAATATGTTTTATTTAATTTATTATTAATTTTATTAAATTTTTATTATTATTTATTCATTTTTAATTATTTATAAATATATTTTATTAATAAGACAAGACCGGACTACCAGGAACCACCTTTTTTTTTGGTCTGAAATGAGGCCATTTTGGTCTGATTTGGTCTTACTTGGTCTAACTAAAAATTTGGAACCAATGCGGTCTGGTCCCATAAAACGCAAGACAAGACCAGACCACCTGGGACCAGACCACCTACCAAACAAGGCCTAAGTGTTGAGTTCAAACATGATTTGAACCAGCCAGAGGACAAAAACAAGCCTCAGGGGCCATATGCCCGAAGACCTCGTGTTCAAATGAAAATTTTCCTAAGTGTTGAGTTCAAACATGATTTAAACTAACCAGAGGACAAAAGCAAAGCCTCGAGGGCCATATGCCCGAAGGCTCCATGTTTAAAACAAAATTTTCCTTAAGTGTTAAGTTTGAACTTGATTTAAACTAGCCTGAGAAAAAATACAAGTCTTAGGGACCAGATGCTCGAAGACTGAATATTAAAACAGGAAAATGTACTAAAACAACAAAAACAAAATGAATACTGAGATGGGAAAAATTCTTTTCATTGATAGAAGGAGAAACTACAAAAACACCTTTCTGAAAGGGGTAAGTACAAAGAACTTAAAAAGCATATTCTACTCAGGAGGATGATAGTCTTCTCCCTTCAGAATAACAACAAACCGCTTTTCATTTTCAGAAGCTGGAGGGTCCTTGTAAGGAAGAGACACTCCCATGAAAGCACCGAATTCCTCAGCAGTCTTGAACTCCCGAGCTGCTAAAGGAATGTGCTCCATCTCGTGTCTTTCTCGCCATGGTCTGACTGATAGAACATCGCAGATAGTGGTGTACCGACTGTGCATGTCCAGACCCCCCAAACGACACACCTCTACCTTAGACCGCTCAAGAGCCAGAAGCTTATCTGACTCCGCCTTTTTGGCAACTATCTTCTGGAAGGCTGCATTCACCTCTTCAAGCTCAGCGACTAAAGCTATCTTTTTGGCAGCTAAAGCTCTTTTCTTCGCCTCTCCAGTCTCCAGAAGGCTTTTCTGCTCAGAAACGCTCTGGCGAAGACTATCTGCTTCTTTGACCAGAGCAACCCGATGCTCGTTATTTTGCTTGAGTTGGGCCTGCATATTGGCCATCTCCTGGGCATCAGACTCCATAACACTGTTGTAGGCCTGGATCCCATAAAGAAGCTGCACATAAAGAGGAAAAAAGAGGCATGTTAGTACATAAGGCAGTGAAGATAATGAACCAAGTTACAAAAGAAAAAACAAGTTGCATACCTTCATGGCCATTGTGGAGCTCTTCTTCAGAAGCTCAGTCCTGGAGATTTTCGACTGAGTAGCCCTATCGGCCGGAGTCCAAATCCCTTTCGCCATAACCCAAAGAGCTTCTGGCTGGGTGATGGTGAGCTGATTGGCGCAAACCAGAGTCCCATCAGGTAGAAGGAACTTTGGCTCCTAGGGAATAGAAGTACAGGGAGTCTCCTGAGCCTGGGGAGTTGCGCTTGTCGAGGCATCAGTAGCTTGGGTCCTGGGCCTCTTATTGGCCGCTCCACCGCTTGTACTAGATTGGGTCCTCGTGATTGGAGGATTTACAGGGTATGGCTGGGGTGGAACTACCGGATTTTGTGCTGGTGGAGGTACGGGAGGCGCCGGGGGTGCTGTCGAGAGCGGCACAACATCGATTAAGTTGACCCATTCAGGAACTTGAGGACATCTGGCAAAAAGAGGTCTGACGGGCAAGTCCATCCTGTCAACAGCGAAGGATGGGTTTTCTTATGTGGGGCGACTACGAAGGGTTTAGAAGACTTGGGGTCCACAGATTCATTGGGACCCCTTGAAATGGGTGTTCCCGGATTCGTTGACGAACCCGGAAGATCGGCACTTTGGGAAACTGTGTTTGGGATAGGGGCCTCTTGGCGGGTAGAAGGAGGGTTGTTGTTGCTGGTAGGATCGGTGCCAGTTGTAGAGGACATAACGACCTCCTCTACTGACCGGGTATCATCACTGTCAGACATAAGTCCAGAAAGGTAGAAGAGACAGAGGGGGGTAGAGGTGAAAAATAAAGAAAGAAAGAAGGAAGGATTGTCCGACTTACTTAGTTGATAATGAAGAACATGAAAAGCTTCAGGTAGAAACAGACTTCTGTTCTGCTGGAGGATCTGAACTGACCGACGGAAAGGATTGCAGGGATAAGGGAGAGATGAGTTCCAGAGACGAAAGCTGAGAGAGAGGAGCAAGAAGGAAAAAGTTGTGAATGAAAAGAATAAAGAAATGAAATGAATTGGGGTGGATTTTATAGAAGAGAAAAGGCATGCCAAAAGACCGCACAAAACTCGAAGGTCACACGACCCACGAGGAGCCGTCATGGTGCAAAGATTGAGGGAGTAATGGCCTTGTATTTTGAAATGTCATTAAATGCGCAATAATGACATGACATCTCACTACCATCATTCCCCATGAAGAATATATATGTATATATGAGTATATGATATTTCGGTTATGGGCTATGATGAGATTCATAAGCCCATAACCTCAGGGGCCTGTGTAATAGTCAAAATAATACATGGCCCAATTAGGATGGGCCACATGACTGATGGGCCGATGACTGATGGACTGAAGATTGATGGGCCGAAGACAGATGGGCCGAAGACGGATGAGCCGAAGAAATAAATGAGCCCATAGAATTTTCTAGAAGATGAGTGATCCATAAGTCAGGGAGTTGTCCTACTTATGGAAAAGAGAGTCCAAGAAAGAAAAGAGTTTATCAAATCTCATGATTTAAGGGATTGATAAACTTAGGTAAATGAGCTTGACCCATTTACCAGAATTGTGTATAAATACATGACCAAAGATTGAATAAATGACCCAATTTTTACCTTAACTATTATTGTGTGTTTTTCTGCATCTACACATATCCATTGTTAAACGAAGTATTGTGAAACTCAAACATATATATGCTTATTCATCCAACCGTGAATATGCATTCAATATCTCACTTCTACCTAGCAATTCGATGCAAGAAACATTTCTCATTTTAGTTTATTCCCTATAGAGAATGACAGTGCTAATAACATTTTGGAAAACTGTTCGTTTATCACACATATTTGATTTTCTTTTGTCACCATGTTCTCTAGCTATTATGTTGATTACTTTTAAATCTTCTACAAACTTATTTTTTATTTATTTTATTATTTCATTTTGATCCATACAAAACCAGAAATATTCCAAAGTACTCGAAACTTCCCAAAAATAATAAATTACTTTTAAACTTTCCATCAAATTCTTAGGACATTTGATTATTTTAGTCTACAACTTAAAAAAAAAAAAAAAAAATCTCATTCACCCATGATATTTGCACATTACATATATAGCAACATTACATTGGGTATTGATTAATAGTCCACTTATAAGTAATACGTGTTTATTGATTAATAGCAGGATACTATTTGCAGTATATTATTATGTCTACCATTCCTCTTGTTTAATTTGCCCAATTCCCACTTTCAGTCCTTCGAAGTGAATATTCCCATTTTCACCCCCTTGGGTTAGTAAAATTATCTCCTTGCTCCTAAATATTATATATATATATTTTTAAAAATAACTAATTTCGGAAGGGCAAATTAGACATTTTTTATAGTGATAATTAGGGTAAGGAGTCTAAGAGAGACAAAATTCAAATTCAAGGGTCAAAGTGGAATTATGACAAACCTCAAGGGGAGTTTGTGGGAATAATCCTATTTTTTATAAGAGTAGTGCTAATCACATGTGGGATTTCTTGTGTTCCAGTTGTGGAAGTTCAATACAAAGAAGAATTCCCCGTAGTATAGAGTTGTTATCCGTTTTCCAAAATTATATTACAAATTCTCATAATTTAGCAAGTTGACCTGAAGGCTTCGGATAAAGAACACATTATCTGTAAACTTAATTAATCATTGCAGTCTTGATTGAGTTAGAGTTTGTATTGAATAAGGTGATGTTTTCTTCTATAAATTAATGTAAATAATGCGTCTTTGGAATGTGTTTTGTTTTATTAATGGGTTAGGCGTAAATATGATACACATTTTTTTTAATAGATATACATAAATATCGAACTTGAATATATATATATATATATATATATATATATATATATATATATATATATATATATATATTGTCAGTAACACATGTCTTTTATCATGAATATAACTAATATTTACTTGTATCATATTAATAAAAATATATATCTCATATTACGTCATTTTTGCATTTATTACATAATTATATTCTCACATATACTTTTATTAGTGGAATACATCGTATATAGCAAAATTAGAAATTATATTAGTAGTAACCAATATCTTTTTAATATAACTGATATTTACATGTATCCAATAAATAAAAATATATGTCCCATACACGTAACTATGAGTTATATAACTGATATGTCTAAAAAAAATATCATTAAAACATTTTTTTTTATCATGAATATAATTGATAGTTATGTGTATCCCATTGCTAAAAATATGTCTCATATTTACGTCAAGTCCCTTAGTAAAATATATGTCCTCTTTATTTTTATTTACTATGCAATTATGTTCACACATATAGGGATGACAACGGGTCGGGTTTGGGACGGGTTTGGCTAATATCATTACCATTCCATTTAAAAATTACTAATACCAAATCTGTCACAAACCCGCGACAGGTTGTAATCGATAATACCATTACCACCCCGTCGGTATAAACAGGTTCCATCGGGTTACTATCGGTTGTACTAAATTATTTATAATAAATTAGAAGCACAGTTGATTTACTAAATTAATTATTTGATGACAAATTAAGTTATAAACCAAGTATCTCTCTCTTATTCTAGGCATATATTCTGCTTTACGTTATAAACCAAATATCCCACATATTTAGACAAACAAATGTATATATACGCATATTGACTGAAATTCTTCCAAAAAAAAATATATATAGATGTCACCACCAAGAATCAGATTAATGATTTATATATAGACAAAGACGCACATATATATATATAATTAAAATTAAAATCGTAAACGAGTCCGGGTCGGGTTACCAACGGGTTTTCCAGAAAACCCAAACCCGACCTGAACCCCCTTCGGGTTTTAATTTTGGATACCAAACCCGTCCCAAACCCATTTATAAGTTTACCAAACCCACCCCAATCAGGTTGGGACGGATCGGAACCCGGCCGGGTCAGACCATTTTGCCATCCCTACACACATATACTTTTATTAGTGGAATATGTCACACCCCAAAAATCCTAAGATGCCCGAGGCAGGGCATCAGAGAATTTTCAGGGTGCGATGTAAGATATAACAACACATTAAGAGCATCAATAACAATAACATACATGAATAATGATACAAACGGTATATTCCATACATAACTAAGTGGAAGCTGATACCAAAAGAATATACAAGGCACATAGAGGTGTCGAAAGGATATATCTCTACAATGATACAGTGATACAAAATACATAGAAGGGACATGACAACAAACTGGCTCCCAAGAAATACAATAACAATCGCAACAACAAGAGAAATGGATACAAGATAAATAAAAAAACAACAACTAAAAAGAGTCGTCCCAATCCCCGAACTGCTGCCACGCCGCACGTCATCCGGAGAATACCTGAAACCTGCAACTGGGGTGAAAGGAAAAAAACATGAATGCCAGTAGAGATAAACCTTAACTGCCACATACCTTGACCGTCCAAGTAATGCTAATTAACCTGTCTATCATAGGTCGGTCCGTCATCTCACGTGGCCCTCATGCCAATCTGAGACCCCTGCATAATCCCTCCAATCCCCTACCATGCATAAAAAGGTAACATACATAACACATAACATATCACAATCACGTAGTCACATGACACTGACATATATACTAATAGGAGCCAAATATCATACATTTAAGACTCCTAATTATACATTGTTATGTCTATGAATATCATTATATTGGTGTTTTTATACGGTTTTCGTGTTTTAAAATATTTCAGGCAATGTCATGTAAAACGAGTTTAATTCAGTGAATTAACTGGATTTGTAACTCAAGATTGTTCGAGAGCCAAAGTCATGGATAAAAGACCTATAAAGAACCAAAAATAAGTCAAGGATGCAGAAGGAATGAAGATGAATGAAGCCTAGAAAAGAAACTGAGCAAAAGAAGATAAAATATATATTTCAAGGTGAAGAACTACCGAGTACTCGGTAAAATGAGTGTGAAAGTCCACGAACTTGCGCAGAGGAAGGAAAAATCACCCGAGAGCTTTGTGAACTTATGCGCAACCCTGGAGCTACAAAGTACTCGGTAGACCCTTCACCAAGTTCTTGGTAAGACCAAAATGGGCCAACCAAGTCAGCAAATTGTATATGCACCCGTGGAACCCGTTTCGACCAGAATCAACAAGGAATGATCTTTAAGCTATTTTGGATGCAATATTGTCTATATCTGATGAGATTATATACCATTCTTCATGATATATCATGATACACATTCCTGACTTAACGATGAAGCAATCAGATTACCAAACAAAGACACATTTTTTTCTATAAAAGAGAGGGGTCTCCCTTGCAGTGAAGAGTCTTTGGTGGAGAGATAGTTTTGATATTGCAGAGGAAGAGATTGATAGAAAAACAACCATGGAGGACGCGTCTACATCAATGATGCAGACAGCCACTACCATGAACAACTAAATCGGTATCTAGGGTTTTTAACAAAATCCTAGCCATGTAATGTAGACTCTTTCTTATTTTCAATTGTATAAGGGGAAACTGAAGGACACGTATGTGATGATTGTGTAGATGAGTGATTACGTTTATTTTTATTTAAGATTCTATGTTTATTATATGTCTTATCTTAGCTTGAATGAATGTTTTATCTTACACAAACATGATTATTCAATATGGGTTAGAACTCGGATGCTTAACTCATGATTTTCTACATAATAGTGGTTATTAACATGTAATCTTGATTTAGACAGACCATGCTTAAAAGGGATAACTAGTGACGTACTTTTAATTTATGTCACTAAGAGTAGTTTATAGTAGATGCATGTACTAGTTATGCTTGATTAGAGATGACTTGTGCCAATGATAGATGAATTGTTCCTTTTTTGGGATTAGGGTTTTGCCAATGTTTTCAACCCTATATCTGATTCACATATGATGGACCGCCCTTTACAATTGAATGAATTAAAGGATATGTTATATGGTTAGTGGTGGAGTTAGAAATACCCTAGATCTTTATCTCTATTGTTCACAACCAAAACCAATTATTTATCATATTTATTTTATGTTCATTAGTTATAAAAAACCAACCAAACAAATTATCCTTAATAATTTAGTTAGAATAATTATAAAAGAGTTGAAGAATCATTAGTCTCTGTGGATTCGATATACCCTATCTCATTAGTATTATACTATAAATTGATTCGTGCACTTGTGATAGGTAAAATTAGGTCAACTTTAATGACTTATTTGCTTACACTATCATTATTATCATTATTGTTATTTATTACCCAAGCCTAGTAATAAAGGCTAAACCTAATAAGGTCTGGCCCTGCTGATCAAGTTTTTGGCGCTGTTATCGGGGACTAAATGATTTTCTATACTTTTGCATAATTATTATAGCTAGATTATTTTATTTGCTTTATTTTTATTTTCTTCTTTTAAAAGACAAAACTTTTTTGATTTTTGAGAAGTACAATGAAATTAGTAGAGGGAACCAGAAAAGCGGTGACGATTGCTTGGCTGGACCGTTTGTGAGTTTTAGTGTACTTTAAATTTTTGCACAAGTTTCATCTTTAATTTCTCTTTTATTTAGTTTATTTATTCTTTATTATATTTTTAGATAGTTTATTAATTTTTACATAAAATTGTTCCATCATTGTATGAGTGGTTTGCGTTCCGTATCTAAAGAACTTGCTCCTTTTTATCTTGAAGTTGATAGAACTTATTGTAAAAACTTAAGAACTAATAAAAAAAGGATTGAAAAAGATACATTAAAATTTAGCGATATGGGCGACCCTTAAGTACAACCACTAGGTTCCTTGGAAGATTATTACACATCTTCAAATTTTGAATCACCAGCGGACATTGTTATACTAGGAGAAACAACATCTCATTATGAAATTAAAGCTAGTATTTTAAATATGTTGCCTAAATTCTATGGGCATAAACATAAAGATCCATATGAACACATTATGGAGTTTATAGAAATTAGTTCAACAACTAAAATGAATGGGATGCCCACTAATGTCTTACGTGTGCGATTATTTCCATTTTCACTCAAAGAAATAGCTAAAAAATGGTACACTAGTTTAGAAGAACGGGTGAAAACTGATTGGGAGAGCTTAAGAAAGAATTCTTACATAAATATTACCCAATGGGAAAGACACACGAAGCCCAAGCAGTTATAATGAATTTTGTCCAAATTTTGGGTGAACAATTTCATGAAATTTGGGAACGTTTTAAAGAACTCTTGGATAAATGTCCTCATCATAAATTTACAAAATATGACTTGGTGCGTAATTTTTGTCATGGCCTAAGCGAGATACAACAACATCGTATAGATGCCGCATGTGGATGAATGTTTACATTAGAACCAGTCGACGACGTTTGGAAAATATTCAAATGATTAAGTGAAAATTCATAACAAAACGCATCAGAAGCTAGGGCTAGATCAATGCTTAATAACCCTCGAAGGATGGAAACTGCTAAATAGAAAGAACGGATAATGTTACGGCTCAAGTAGCTGAGATAAATAGAAAATTAGACAACTTTCTAAATTTCACTCAAAATACTCCTATAGAAGTCTGTTCGATTTGTTCTGGTCCCTCTCATTTAGCTAGCGGATGTCCACTAATGTTTCAAGAAGATATAACGCCATGTGATGTTAACGCAGCCTTTACCAATAATAATCCTTACTCAAGTTCTTTCAATCAAGGCTGGCGTAATCATCCTTTATTATCATATCGATCTCAAAACATAGAAAATCCTCTCCAAACTCAAATTTTGAATCAAATTCCAAGACAATTCAATAATAGTACTCAAAATTTCAACCAAATCCCAAGACAATTCAATAATACTCAAAATTACCAAAATAATAGACAAGGATTTCGATCATCCCAATCAAATCAACATCAATTTCAAAATCAATTCCAAAACAATAATCCACCACCAAGATCAACGAGTTTTGATGATAAAGTTTTAGCAGATCTTGAAAATCTTGAAGCTAATACCCAACTGTTACATACACATTCTCAAGCTATTTTAAAATTAGAAGCACAGATGGGTCAAATAGCTAATACAGTTAACAAAAGAGAAGAGGGTAAATTACCAAGTCAACCAGTGATCAATCCTAAAGGATAACATATGATTTAGTTAGGGACTTTACAAGAACCAACTCATAAAACTGTGTAAGCAATTACAACCTTAAGGAGTGGTAGGATAGTGGATAATAGAGTAAAGGAAAGATTTGAGGAACAATTAGAACGTGAAAAAGTTTTGGAAAACAGTCCCAAAGAAACACCACATCCAAAAGAAGATAAACCAGTTAAAGAAACACTTGAGAAACCTACGGAGAAGGAATATGAGCCAAAAACACAATTCCCTCAACGTCTCCGTAGATCCAACTATTATGGCAAACAGGGTGATAAAACGAACGAAATCTTAGAAGTGCTTAAACAAGTAAAGATCAATTTACCTTTGTTAGATTTCATATCTCAAATCCCATCTTACGCTCAATTCTTAAAAGATTTGTGTATGCAAAAACGTAGAAGTAGAGCTAAAGTACCTAAAAAGATAGGGTTGACTGAACAAGTAAGTTTGTTATTAATAAATGATACACCACCAAAGTATACGGATCTAGGAGCATAAACAATATCATGTATAATTGGAGACCAAGAAGTAAGAAGAGCTCTCCTTGATCTAGGTGTTAGTGTCAACTTATAACCTTATTCAATTTACCAACAACTGGGATTAGGAGAATCAAACCCGACGTCGATTGTACTTCAATTAGCTGATAGATCAATCAAACGACCAAGAGGGATAGTTGAGGATGTGATAGTTCAAGTGGATAAATTCTATTTTCCTGTCAATTTCATAATCTTAGACACAGAACTTGTCCATAGTCCAAAGAAACATATACCTGTGATCTTAGGATGACCATTCTTAGCAACAACTAATGCTTGCATAAATTATAGAACAGGGGCTATGGATATATCTTTCAGAAATATGAAAGTGAAGTTAAATGTATTTGAAAATGATAGTCAAGGTCCAACCATTGATGATTGCTTTAGTCTTGATCAAATAATAGAAGAACAAATTGAGGATATAAAGGAAGAATTGTCTAAAGAAAGAGAAGAGTTCACAAAAATTGACTGGGATAAACAATTACAATCTAATCACGACATCACGACTATAGAAATAGCATTATACGGAGAATCATGGCAGAAACCAATAGAGTCGTTACCTATCACCTATAATACACCACCAATTTCTGCGCCAACAGACTTGTTAATAACAGAACAAGCAGAACAACCAACGCAATCTGAGACTGATATTGTCAATATTGTATGCAACATTAACACAGTTAATAATATACCTTGGTATGCTGACATGGTCAACTACCTGGCTACCCAGAAAATACCACCAGGATGGTTTAAACAAGAAAATGATCGATTCTTTAGTCAAGTTAAATACTATATTTGGGAAGATCCAGAGTTATTTAAATATTGTTCTGACCAAATAATTAGGAGGTGCGTTCCTGAGAATGAAACACAAAGTATCTTAAAATTTTGTCATACATTAGCATGTGGATGATAGGTTGGAGCTAAAAAGACAACAACTAAAATACTACAAAGTGGATTCTACTGGCCTTCCTTATTCAAAGATTCATACAATTGTTGTAAAGCATGAGACATGTGCCAACGATTAGGTTCAATTTCGTGGAGAGATATGACGCCTCTATCCCCAATTTTAATAATTGATGTATTTGATGTCTAGGGGATAGATTTTATGGGACCATTTCCAATATCAAACAATAATCTATATATACTTGTTGGGGTAGACTACGTTTCGAAATGGATAGAAAGAATATCATCAGCTAAAGTAGACCATGAAACTGTAATTGAATTTCTGCAATCTAATATTTTATTTCGATTTGGTATACCACGAGCAATAATCAGTGATAATGGAAAATATTTTTGTAATCGTTATATGAATAGTTTATGTCTTAAAGATTCCATTACACATAAAGTAGGTATGTCATATCGTCCCCAAACGAGTGGTCAAGCTAAGGTATTAAATAGGGAAATCAAGCGAATCTTAGAAAAGACAGTACAGACTGATAGAAAAGAATGGTCAACAAGATTAAATGATGCACTGTGGGTATATTGAATTAGGACACAAAGCATATTGGGCCATTAAAAGATTAAATTTTGATTTAAAAGAAGCAGGCTCTAATCTGAAACTTCAACTTAATGAACTTGAGGAAATTCCTAATGATGCATACGAAAATGTACGAATATATAAAGCACGAACGAAAGCATTTCATGATAAAAACATACGAAGAAAATCCTTAGAGGTCATAAAGTATGGTTGTTAAATACTCGTTTAAAATTATTTCTTGAAAAACTATGCTCAAGGTGAGATGGACAGTATAACGTAATTACTGTTTTCCCTTACGGAGTTGTGGAAGTAGAGAATCCAAAGAAACATAAAAGATTTAAGGTAAATGGTCAACGACTAAAAAGATGCTTAAAATTTAACCCCGAGATAGGATGTGTGGAATCTATCGATCTAATAGATCCCACATATGATAATAGTTAAAAAACTATGAATGTCGGGCCAACGACGTTAAAAAGTGGCACCATTCAGGAGAGTTCGTCTTCTCTTGAATGGGTATGTATCATTAGGATTTTTATTTATTTATTTATTATATTTTTTTTTTATAGATATTTATTTTAATTATAAGATCAGGGACGGTACCACGAGAAGATATTTGCAAGCATTCAAATTCGGCAGAGAAGAACTACCGAGTACTCGGTAGGATCCCCACCGAGTACTCGGTGGAACAACAGTAATAAAGATGAAACATACTTCATTCTTCTCACTTTTCTTCTTTCTCTCCCAAACCAAAAACTCTCATTACTCTACACTTGAATTAGTGGATGGAGGGAATTGCCAGAAATATGTTACAATCTTTCGTTATCAATCATAAACCTCGAGACTAGACACGACACAAGATTAATCTGGACTCGATTACACCGTAAAAATCTTTGAAACATCTTTTTGCAAGCTTCTCTTCATCTCTTTGAATATTCTAAAGAAGGGAAGTAAAATATCTTCCAAGATAAGGTTCTTGTGAGCAATTGATTGATGAAACTATAAAGAACCTTGTGAGGGTGATTTGTGGGTAATAAAACTCTAATAGAAGCCAAGTAACCATGACCTCTCTTGCCACCACACTCTAAGTGTTCGATAAAATGTGCGAATAGAGTTATGGCTCCAAAAAAGAAACCACGAGCCACCGCATCATCAAGTAAGAAACAAGCATCTCCTACTTCATCACTTTCATCATCCGACAAGATCAAGAATGAAACACCAATTAAAGAACTAGTGAAAAAGGCCATTGAAAAAGGGTTCAATGTCGAGCGAGTTATAAAAATTTCAGATTTTGAGAATGATGAAGTAGCTTCTTGGGGGATAGGGTGTATTAAGACAAGGGGATTAGAGTCATTATTATGACCCGTGTCAACTCATATAAGTAAACCATTATTGTATGAATTTTGGCTTAACATGATGGACGTGGGCGGAGAGTGGGGTAAAATGATGGAGACGAAGGTAAAAGGAAAGGTTATTTCAATCACGCCGGCATCAATTAGTAAAGCATGGGGTATTCCACATGAGTGCCCGAACCATTTTAAAGATACACTTTCGGCGTTACACCAACCGTTTCCGAAAACTAAGTTCATTGTAAAAGATGTCACTAACGGGAGGTTTGGGAATAAGTACAAGACATGTACGGCAAAGAAGCATTATGCGCCAAAGATGTGGATAATTGATACTATTCTTCGTTGGCAAGCACATCCACAAGGCCATAGTAGTGAGCGTCGTGGGATTTTCCAAAAATCTTTATATGCTTTTGCTAAAAACCATTGGATTTTGATTCCAAAGGTTATTTGGACTAACATCTATGAAGCATGGGTCAATATGGGAGATTCTACCAAAATCGATGCTCTATCATATGTGGTTCCATTTCCAACCTTAGCTATGAAGCTAATGAAGGATCAGAATGCGCCGATGGAAAAGGTAGGAAAAAATGAATACAAGCCGAAATATTTTGAGCTCTCGAGTTGGAATAACATGATATCTAAGCTACGCATGGAGGATATGGAAGGAGAGAAAATACCGATGACTATGGAGCAATACTTGACACTCGTGGCAAATCAAGAAGTAATAATGAAAAAAGTGGAAGAGCGATTTGACGATATAGTAGCCCGTTAGGAGGGGATCGAGAAAGAGTAGGCAGAGATCCGAGCAGAGATGACTCATGGATTTCAAGCGATCATGGAGCATTTAGGAGCCGGCTCCGCATCTACTTCTCAACCACCACCACCGTCTTAGAGATCTAGAGAGTATGATCACAAGCTGGCATGGATTTTTATCATATATATTGCCTTAGGTCGAGCTGTGAATCGATATTTTGTAGTTTGCATTTTGATTTTTTTTTTATTATTAGTGTTTTGAAACTCCATTTCCCTATGACTTTTGAAAATTAATGAGAATGAATATTTTGTTGAAAACAAGCAAATTAATTGTATTATCTATTTTCATTATGAGATATAAAGAAATAAGTTTGGGGGAAATGTATGACTTATATAAAAAAAACTATTATACAAATTTCTTATTTATATTTATGTTTCACTAACTTTACAATTATTTATGTATTATTTTATAATAAATATTTAGTTTACTTTTTATAAAAATAATATTTTAAATATATATATATATATTTTTACTGACTATTATATATATTTTATGTATAATTTTTAATTAAGATATTTTGAAAAATAAAAAGAGTTTTTGAAAAATAGTTATTTTTGTGGTACAGAAACTACCGAGTACTTGGTGAGTCCTGGAAAAAATATATTTTTCTAAAAATCGATAATCAATTTCTATAATTATGAAATTTCGATTTACCTTTCAAAATAGGATTTTGATTGGCTTATACAATGTAATATATAGTTTTAGTAAAGTATAATAAAGAGAATGAGTTTTATAAAAAATTTCCATAAATATGAAATCCTTTTCAATTATGGACAATTTTCCATTAAATCTTATTCCCTTTTCAAAACTTTTCATTCTTACAATTCCTATTACAGATTTCTGCTAGAAATTGAAGCATTCCTCTTTTACAAAGGACTTGGATTTAAATATATAAATATGATTAGTATACATGTTGACCTTCAGATACTCAAACCTCAGGAAGGGTTTGTACTCGACTGATCTTCCTTAACATTGCTCAAAAGTGAGAAGGAAAAAGAGATAATTTTATTCAAAAAATCCCTTTTGTGTAGGTCCCGATCTGAGGGGCACAAATGCCTTTATTATAAATGAAAAATAATTTTACTGAAAGTAACAACTTACCGATCCGGGCATAGACCGATCATGGGTAGTACCTTTTAAGGCGATAGACGTTTTGGGAGTTAGGCTCTAACCGTCCATCTTCATTTCTTTGCACCCGATAAGCCCCACGCCCGATCACCTCTGTGATAGTATAGGGCCCCTCCCAATTTTCTCTAAGTTTTCCAACATTCCCGATCTTTCTTCTTAAAACCATGTCCCCTACATGGAATTCTCTTCTTCTGACCTTCTGATTAAAACAACTTCTAACCTGTTGTTGATATGCGGCCAGCCTGACCTCGATCATTTCTCTTCTTTCTTCCAGCAGGTCCATATTGTATGCTAAGTGCTGGTTGTTCGACCCCTCCTCCCATGTTTGGCTTTTTAGTGTTGGGCACATTGACTTCGGTCGGTATCACTACTTCTGCATCGTAAGCCATAGCAAACGGGGTCTCCCCTTTCGGTTGTCTAGGAGTACTCTGGTATGACCAGAGCACCTCGGGTAATTTCTCCAACCATGCCCCCTTAGCCTCCTCAAGCTTTTTACTAAGAGTGTCAAAGATTATCCGATTTGTCCTTTCAGCCTGCCCGTTGGCCTGCGGATACCCCACAGAAGAAGTGTTCTGATTGATCGCATACTTCATAAAAAAGGCTCTGACTTTCCTATTATCCAAGATGGTACCGTTGTCCATCATTGTAGTGCGAGGCAGACCAAACCTACAAATGATGTGGCTCTAGATAAACTTAATAACATGGTTGCTTTTAATGGTTGGATACGCCCCGACTTCTACCCATTTCGTGAAGTAATCTGTGGCCAACAGAACATGTGTAGTGAATCTGATAACCCTAGGGAGGAGACCGACGATATCCATTCCCCACCGAGCGAACGAGTGAAAGACAATTATGGGGTTAAAAAATTCTAGAGGAAGATGACTTGCGTCTCCATAAAATTGACATTTCTTGCACCTTCGGATGGACCTCTGCATCCCTTGACAAATAAGGCCAAAGTGCCCTTATGTCACGCCCCAAATTCCTAGGACTCCGAAACTCAAGCCTAAGAGCTAAGGGAGTGAATGCGGAAGTAAAAATAAATGAGAACCAATGACCTTCAGTCATCAAACACCCATAAAAAGGTAAAGATGCTCTGATACCATGCTGACACGCCCCTAAAATTCCCGAAACTCTAATCTAGAGAATCAGCAAATTTCTAAAGGGTGACGTAAGTCAAGCAACCTCTAGAGCCAACAATAACAAGAAAATACGTGGAATAAAAATGAAAGATATAATCCATGCCCAATCGGATACTAGAAACTCAACAGCATCCCCGGATACCAACAGACACGCCTCTAAATTCCTAAGACTCCCGAACTGGGACATCCAAGGAATCCAGAATGTGATCCTTAATACAAACGACCAACTAAGATATCATTAACCATGAAAACGTATGGAATAATGATAAAAATGGTATATTTCATACCCAAATGAATGATAGAACAAAGCAGCGGAATCTAACGAAAATCCGGCATAGTTCCGTTTGTAAATGGAACATCTGGACACACAACCACAACAGAATAACCTGCCAATAACAGTTTGATAATATCCATGGCTCATAGGCCCAACATTCATCAATCCTACTAGGGCCGAGGTAGTGGAAAGGAACCACCAACCCCTACACAACCCTCTATAATCAACAGCGCCACAAATGCTCGAATAAGAATACAGAAATGCACATGACAGTGCCAAATAGATACAATAACCTTCTGAACTAATAAATACAGGAAATAAAGATACACCAATAGGGATATGCCAACAGACTGGCTCCCAAGAGAAATATATAACAATCCCATACAAAATGAGTAAAGAAACTGACAACAGATAACTATCGTCCCCCAAACCAGTCGTGTTGCAACCGTAACCGCATCACCCTATGTAACTCCAAAACATGTAACAAGAAAAATAAAAGGGAACTACCGTTGCACCGCATGCTGTCGTAGTCGTAACATTTCCTGCAACCTGACATGGAATACCAGGGGGCGATAAAATACCCCTGTGAGCAAATAAGCTCAATGGGAAAAATAATATTCTAACTATCACATCCTCTGATAGTTTAGGTAATGCTAAACCATCTAGTGAGATACCTAGCCCACAACATAACCCAGCCATGAAAACCCAAGGTACGTGCTCACATGCTACCATAAACGAGTATATATCGAGGATATATATATATATAAGTACACACAAGAGTCTATAAGATACAACTAAGACTCGTACTCCAAGTACCAACACCGGTAGTCTACACTACTCTTACCAACGTACACTAGGTACCCGACACCCAAGTCCAATCTAACAAATCATTAAGCGCTCACGACTCTAACCACAAAATCCAACAGAGGGAAACACACTCACCTCTAATATCAACAGGGATCAAAATCCACCACTAGTACCAAGGAAATACTCATAACTCACTCCCCGAGAACACAGGAGGAAAAACACTCACATCCTTGCGTACTAACACAATCATCATATATATATATATATATATAAGAAACATCATCCCATTCCTAGAGAAAATCTACCTCTCAAGGACTGGATCACCTCAATCATATCTGTACATCAATACCATAAATCACATCATCACATCGACCTCATAATACTATCATCAATAGGGTCAATCAAATCACTAACGCTCTCACTATAGGCGAGGAAAACCAAGATCACACGAACTCTACTCACATGAATAACCACCTAAGGGTCACCAAAACAAAGCACAAGGGAAAGAGTTCCCAATGCTAAACCAACAGATAACCGAGACAACAATGTCAAGGTTAAGAACACCATAAGTGTTTTGGGAAAACACCCGAACAAGGAAAACCAAAATAAGGGAAAAGAAATACCAAAGCTAACCAATAGATAACCGAGACAACAATGTCAAGGTTAAAACACCACAAGTGTTTAGTGAGAACACCCTGACAAAAGAAACCAATCCACTCGACATCCATGCCCCTAACATGTGTAACAACTCAAATCACCTAGGTGGTGACATCAACAACCAAGAAGAAGTGAAAGGCAACACTATATGTGTGCACTGAACAACTCAAGCCTCATACCCGAGACTTAGAAATGATCCGAAGCAAAGGTGAACAAGAAAACACCTTTCAACACTCTACATGGCGAGATCTTCAGAAAGAAGTCTCGAAATCTCAGAATCCCAAAAAGGTAATAAAATAGTTTTCCTTTAAGAAACCACACAGTAAAAATGACCGTCTTGCCCCCAGTCTCCGTCAGTCGCTATCACCGGCTTTTAGAAGTTAAAAATATTTTTAAAGAAGATCCTAAGATCATTTTATAAAGTGTTAAAACTTTTAGTTGCTACGGGGGTAGGCGAAAACGGGTTTTTCCTTTTAAATAACAAGAGTTTATTTTTAAGACTTAGAAAACACTGTTTCCTAAAGACAGTCAAACAAGAGCGAATACAACTCCACGGATTCCTATAATGTCCAAGAGGACAAGGAAGGAAGAGTACAACATTGGGTTCACGGAACACAATTATCCGTTTCCAACCCCACGAAATCAAATTATAACACATGGAAGAGGTTCGGCACCACGCCGTCACCGACGACTCAAGGAGTGACATATAAGTCAACAATCACGTACCAGAGTACAAAACACAGTACAAGGAATGCTTAGGAGAATGAACTAAGCATGAGAAACAACTCTACAATACCCTAAGTACTTAAATAAAATCACCTCAACTATAACCTCTTCTAACCCAATCGAAATCTCAAATACAATTGATAACCCATTCCTCAAAAGGTGAAAGGCACCTAAAGGTCTATACAACAACATCCACTAAGTTCACAATCTCGTCACCCGCCTTCTCTAAGGCCTCAAATCTCAATTGATACTAGAATCAATCCCTAACCTCAAATCTCCAAAGAGGTCACACAACTAATCATAATCACAAGTACAAAAATATACAGGGGCATCAACTCAAAAATCAACTATGCAGTCCATCACTAACCTCCACTAACCACAGAGGTTGCTATGCCAATATACTTAACCTCCCCCAAGGGTACAAAAGTATATAATCACAAGTATAAAAATATACATTTCATTACACTGGAACAATTACTGCATTTAATCATTTTCTTTCACATTAATCATTATCAGTTGAGCATTTCATAAAGATATGAATTCAATTTGCATTATTCATAACTAACATCCTTCAACATCACATGTAATATAGCACATATACAAGTCAAACGAGATCACATAAAGGGTATGCAGTGTAATGTGACTCGACACTCCCCGTGATACTCACACAAAAAAACACCATTCCCAAGGGTAACGGATACATACTTTGTCCACTTACTTTTGAGGATACAAGCTCATCAAGTAGTGTAGAGTTACCACACCGACTCTTCCTAAGTGATTTTTCTCTCTATCACCTCAACAAGGAAGACGGTTTCATGAGAGCCCAACTTGCAACTTCGTGCGCCATGACTACAAAAGTCAAGAAAACGAGCCTCTACCTGGACTCCTAACTCATATTTGCCGGCTTTTTAGTTCCGTAGGCGTGATACCTCCTGACCAGTTGTTGTGACGATCCTACACAAAGACACCCATATTTGATTACACAACCCACATATATCAACATCATGATTTGACACTACACGACGTTCTCAATATGTATCACGGGCCTCAACATAAATATGTAATGCATTATATTTATGAAAATATCCACATGTTACCACATGAATCTCATAATCTCTTTCACATGCTTTTAAAACAGTAAAGCAATAAATCACGACAAGCAATTATATCACATAATCATGCTTTTAATTCCCTTAAACCAAATAGTACACGTATTATAAGGGGAATCTAGCATAACGTCTAAGTTTTCACGTCCCTCCCGTTCACATATTCCCTAACACATTAAAAAGGGAACTAAGCCACCTATTATCTTTCAATTCAAATAGGTATTTATTTAATTTAGCAGGAAAATAATTTAATTAATTTATCAAATTAATTTCTAAGTCCTGTCTCAATTATAATTCAATTATAGATATTTAAATTCATAATTTAATATATCTATATTTAAAATAAATACGGGTTTTCACACCCAAATCACGTCAACGATACGGAAGTGAGAATAAAATTTCCCACCTAAATATATGCTTACAGAACAACCCGAAACCGCCTACTGTGACAGTACCGGCGCCCGTATATGGAGCCCGTCGATCAAAGTCACCCGAATAATATTTTGAATATACCAAAACGTCCGCCTCGACAACCTATACGATATATACGATGCCCATTAGCAATAGGTTAATCAATTTGGGTAAATCTAAAATAACCCAAATGAAAATTATAACCTATAAATGCGATTTCCCGGCAAACCGTTCAACGCAAAATTACGAAATTAAATTATGATGAACACTAAGCCAAGACGAAGCTACTCACCAAAAATCGGCGTCATCGAACCACCGGAAGTCGCCGAACCGGCCGCCCGAAGCTTCGGCCGAGCCGGCCTACTTCGCTTCTGCCACGCGTCGCCACTGTGTGACCCACCGGCAGCCACCACCTGCTCGTCGTCGACCCCTGTGCGACACCACCACAAGCTCGCCAACCCTCGCCGACTGTCGTCACCACCCCTGAACCGTCGTTGCGTCACCGCGTCGTGCGACTGCCGTAGCCGCCAGTCTGTAACTACCAGCCCACGTCGCCACCTCCCCTTGCCGTCGTCCACCAGCCACCGTCACGGCTCAGCCATTGCCGACCCAGCTCGTTGCCGTCGCCGTCGACCCTGGCCAGCAACCACCATGGTTGCTCCTCTCTCTCCTGACTCACGCAACTCCTCTCTTTCGGCCGACCTCTCTCTCTCTCTCTCTCTCAACCGACGACAATGGAGAAGGGGAAGTGGGATCACGCGAACTGATAATTTCACGGGACACCAATTAACTAGAATAGTCCGAAATAAATACACTGGGGTAGGAACCCAAACGTCGGAACACTTAACAAACCTGATCAATTACAACGTGTCGTTATCCAGTCGAAGTACTAAACTCAACACGTTGAAACGAAACCGCGTAGTCGGTAACAAGAATTCACGTAGTCGTTAAAGAGAAACTGTAAAGTCATCCGGTCGACTTTAAAGTAAACGCAAAAAATTTACACGCAAAATACTAAGGATAAATAATACGTCATAAACAAGTGACGTCATAACTGAAATTAAATTATAAATAATTTCAGGAAAAAGGAAAATAACACGGAGTGTTACACCTTGTATGAGAATTTTGTGGGCCAATGACCTTCCTCTAGAATGGTTGCTGCATGACCTGTTGTGTATTTCTTCCATGATCGCGGATGCTTCCGACGACGTAAGGTACCTCAAATAAAGGCCGGAGAAGGATTTTCGATATAGTTGTCCGTTATAAAGTGCATACTTGCAACCTTCATCCTGAGCTTTCTGGCCTCCTGCTTTGATTCGGGAAGGTCCCCTCTTCTCAAGTATTTGACAATAGGATCCTTCCAGCTTGTCTCCCAAGGGATGACCATTAGCTTTTCCGGAGCTTGAAGGCTTGGTCTTTCGAGAAATTCGATTGGAACCACGCGGACCATATTCTCATCTGCTGCGGAAGCTTGGTTAGCCAGGCGATCGGCATTTTCATTGGTATTTCTTGGGATATGTTTGAAAGTTACTTACTAGAACCCTTCGGCTTCTTTCAACACTAGTCTTTGTATGCTTCCACTTTTGGCTCTTGAGCTTTGTATTCACCATTTACTTGGCGAATGATGAGCTGAGAGTCACTCTGAACTATGATATTCTGAACTTGCAGACTTCTGGCGAGTCGAAGCCGGCCAACAAGGCCTCGTATTCAGCTTCATTATTTGAGGCGAGAAACTCCAAATTGATGGACTGCTGAAGGTGGGTGCCATCTGGTGTTATGAGTTCTATTCTTATTCATGCTCCTCGTGCGTTGGATGACCCATCAACAAAAGTTCCCATTGGCTTAGTTCTTCATCTTCGATCTTATCTCCGGGTTTTATTTCCAGCAAGAAGTCAGCTACTGCCTGACCTTTGATTACAGTACAGGGGGACATAGGTTAAGTCATATATTCCTAATTCGATTGTCCATTTTGACACCCTGCCTGTAAGATCAGGTTTTGCCATTGTGGTCTTGATCGGGGTCGCGGTCGGCACCATGATCGGATGTGCTTCAAAGTAATGTCAAAGATGGTGCTTTGCATTGACCAATGATAGCACTAATTATTTTGTGCTTGCTGTATCGGGTTTCTGCGTCGGCTAGGGCTTTGCTGGTGTAGAAGATAGACATTTGATACCTTTTACCTTTCTTTAGTAGAGCGACATTGGTGGATACTGTTGATACTGTCAGGTACAGATACAAAGGCTCATCTGCCTCTGGAGTAGCTAGTATCGGGGGTCTTGTCATGTATTCCTTTAGCTTCCTGAGAGCTTCTGCCTGTTCGGGCCCCCATATCTCCCCCCCTCCTTGACTTGATGGTCTGGAAGAAGGGTCAGCATCGGTCGGTCAGTCGAGAGATGAACCGGTTGAGGACCTCTACCTTTCCTGTCAATATTTGGACCTCCTTGTGCATCTTAGGCTCCTCCTGTATCTCTCACGTGATGGGCACAAAACACCCCTATGATTTAAAAAATGTGCAAAAAAACCCCTCTCAGTCACCCAAAAAGGGTTTGAAGGGGGCTATTTGCATTCTTTGCAAAATGTAGGGGTGTCTAGAAACCATGAGGGGGTTTTATGCACATTTTTCAAACCATAAGGGGGTTTTGCGCTATTCATCCATATAATTATATGTGGGTTTATGTGTATATATGCTCACTGTTGCTTGAAAAAAAAGCTCATAGATATGGAGATACATACATATACATGTGTATATAGGCCTGTATATACTTTGTGAATTTATATGCATGTTTTTGGTTGTCAAAAGTTAATTGTTAGAGAAAAATTATTTATTGGGTTGAAGATTTGAAATTGAAAATCACAACTTGTCATGTGAAATTCATCAAGTTGTGGAATTGGTGGACTTGGAATTGGAATTGGAATACAATTCCAAAATATTTTGTTGCATCCAAACAATGGATTTGGAATTGGAGCTCAATTCCAAATCCAAGGCTACAATTCAGCGTTGCGGAACCTGATTCTTTGTGTTATTTTTGATAAATAAACAATCTTTCTGTGGACTTTTTCTTGGTCTTGAAAAATAAATCATCCCGAGGTTTTTGATAGTTTACAAACTCTCAATATGTAAAATTACCTGGAAAGTGAACATATAATTACCGCTCCAATAACTTTGTGTTACTCAAAACATTTGAAAAAAATAGGATTCAATTGTCATTGTCCCCATTGACAATACAATTGATTAATAATTCGATCGAGTCATGACATATGAATTCATAAAATCTTTTGAGGATATGCTAATAAAAGTTTCATCACAGACAAACAAATGAAAAACTTTCATATATAGAATCAGGAACGATGATTTCATTTCGTACATGTATTATGTATACTGCTAATTATCCATCTATTTGTACAGACATATATATATGTCATGTTAATTATCCATCAACTTAAAAAACTTAAATTTGGAGAAGGTACAACTTAAATATATATCATTCATCACTTCTCCCGGGCTTAAGGCAGTCAAAATCGGAATTTTAGATAGAATCGTTTTGGATACGTAGAATCGTAAATGAATAGTATGATTCTAGCAACTCGTATTAATTTTTTTTTAAAATATTAATAATTAAATATTTAATTTAAAAGTGTAAATTATATTAGAATTTTCAAAATTTTCTAATACATTAGTTCTTAAATTTAGGTCATATATTGAGATATTGTATTAAATCATAAAATTTTTAGACATTTAATATAAAGAGTGAAATTATCAAATTATTATAAAATTATAGTAAAATCGTATAGAATCGTATAAAATAATAGCAGAATCGTAAGATTTTATACTGTAAGTTTGTTATTCACCGGGAATCGGTAAAAGTTTTCCATGAAAGTTTTTGATAAGAACGTTTTTGTTTTATGTTTCACATGGATGCGTTGATCTCCGATAATTTGGAGAAAGAGGCAATTATTTAGAAGGTTGAAAAGCATGAGAGAGTTGGTTGTTGCATGTCTTGAAGAAGCAGCAAAGGTAAAAGACCCCATTAGACACCACGTGAGCCATTATATTCTAAAGCTGGATTACACTCGTTGCATGTCAACCAAGCGATATATATATATATATATATGCGATATATATTTATTTATTTTATTTTATTATTTATCAAAGTTGGTAAAATCAAGGCCACATATTCATTTTTATATTAATACCCACCCTCGGTCTCTTTTATTTATTTAGATAGATAGTGACTAGGCAATAGTTGCACATAGACCTGTCAATGGATCGAATTTTGATCCGAATATGATCTGAATTCAATCCGATTAGTCGAATATGGATTTAAAATCAAATATGATAATTCAATTAGGATCCGAATCCGATAATCCAATTTTTTAACAAATTGGATTTGAATTTATGTTAATCCGATCCGAATCATATTATATATATATATATCAATATAGATTTAATATTTTTATGTGTATATATTTAATACTATAACTATATATAAAATTAATTGTTAATTATTTATTTATTTATTAATAATGATTGATCAACTATATTACTATTTATTCATATATAAATATTGAGTTGTAAATCATATTCCCCATCCCGAACCCGGTTTAATTTCCCCGCCCCGTCCCCGATTATTTTTTTTATTTTTCACCCCGCCCCGCCCCGCGACCCATATCCATCTTCTCCAACTCGATCTCCATTTCCATTTCCTGTCACACATCCATCTTCGCCAACTCCACCAATTGTTTATACATCACATTCTTGTACACGGAACTGTGATTAGAATTGTTGGAATTGAGGGAATTGTGAGTCTGTAAATGGAATCCCCAAACTAGAGCGAGCTCGAGCGCCGAGGGACAACTGGAGAAGTCTTGGACGGGCTCGCGGCGGTGGAGGGGGGATGCGGAGCAGTTGTCATGGGAGTTGCAGTCGCAGTCGGTGCAACATCGGACGGATACTGGTTCAGATCTACAGTTGTCGCAGATCTAAGAGCGGAGGTGCTTGAGAGAGAGAGCATTTGCGGAGTGGACGTGTTGGTTGCAGAACAAGCAAAGCCTGGCCGAGTCGGCTCGGCAGTAGAAAACCGCCGTGTGTTCGTTGCAGAAATCGCAGGGGATGAATATGGCCGGTGTTCCAGATTTGGAATTCTTATCCATGTATGTGTATGTGTATGTTTATATATACATGTAATATTATTAATAATTAAAGGAATATACAAGTTATTCGGGGCGTGGTGGGGGTGACCCATACCCGCCCCGTTTATAATCGGGTAATTTTTTTTGCTCCATACCCGCCCCGATTAGTTTAACGGGATGAGATAAACGGGGCGGGGCGGGACGGGTTTTTTTGCCATCCCTACTTGTAAATATCGTATACCTAATATATATAATTATGTTATTAGTTATATATGGTAGTTAGTATCTGTAATTATGTTTTAAATTTTTGTTTGTTATTTGATTTTCATATTTATCATGGATATTATCATAAGTATAAATATATTATTTTATTTTTAGTGACATAAAATAATGACAAAAAATAAATATTCTTTATTAATTTAATTTTAAAAAAATTCATATTCGGATCAGAAATCGGATATGAATTAAGAAAGCAAAAATCAATCGAATTATCGGATCGGATCGAATTGGATTATGCTTATCGGATTCGAATTCGGATCAGGACAAATCCGATCCATTTACATGTCTAGTTGCACATACAATGTAAAAATCAATGCTATAGGAGCTGACTTTGTAGTTTCTTAAGTGGATCACAACCATTAGGCCAAACATGACGTGGATAATGTGGATGCCAAGTGTCTATACAGTTTTGTAGCTAATTGTATATATATTCTTTCATAATTCAATATAATTAGTCACATATATAAGAAAACTGATAAATCTGTCATGTTACTGATTTAGACAAATCCACGGGGATGGTGTTCTAAAAATAAAACCCCACAATGTTTACTAATGGGTGTAATTGGTCCAATAATGTGAGATATATATATATATATATATATATATATATATATATATATATATATATATATATATATATATAGGGTTAATAGCAAAACACCCCCTGAACTATACCCTCTCTCTTACTAAACCCCCCTGAATTATTTTTTGTGCTGAAAACCCCTCCAAATTATAATTTTTCCTGCACAGTTATAACACCGTTAAGTGAAATTGCACTGGGATCCCCTGAAGTTCCTGTTAATTTCGCTTGCGCCCTGAAATTTTATTTTCCTTGCAATGACACCCCCTTGAAGGGGTGAAATGACCGGAATGCCCTTGTTTTGTCTCCCCTATTTCATGAAATAAATATCTAGGTGGTGAAATTACCTCCATGCCCCAAGATTATAACTTAAAAATATTTGGGGATATTTCCAAATATTTTTTTCAAAATAAAAGTTAAAGAAAAGAGGTTGGAAATATTTCAAAACTTTTAAATAATAATAATAACTAATTAATATGCATTACTTGAAGTGTAACTCTAATGAATATTTCAAAAGATATAGAGTAAGGAGTTATAAATATTTTCATATTTTAAAAAAAAAATTTAATTAATATATATTAATTAAAATGTAACTCTAATGGATATTTCATAAAATATGGAGTAAAGATATAAGACAAATATATTTCGGCAAGCAACAAGTATTAATCGTTAAGAACAAATTTTGTGACTTCTTATTCAAAATCTTCAACCTAATAATTACTCACTTTCTAAGAACTAATTTTTTACGACCGCATATATACATTGAAACTTTAAGGTAACAATTTTGCCACTCACTGCTTCTAGTAAGACTCCAACTTCATTTAAGAAAAATATTTTGAACAAAATTTGGCCATATGAGATTCTCTATAATGATTGTGGCTTGTTGCTTGATGAAAGACAGCTATGTAACTAATAATAATAATACTTACAAGAAAAAAACTCATTCAAAAATAAAATTTTGAATGAAAACTAAGAAATAAATGATCAACATGCAATTTCCATCTTGATAAATATTCGAAAAACTAGACTATTTAATTTTAAATGAATTCAGGGGTTACAAGTTCTTGACAATCTTATTTTAAAGAGTTAACACTTGTTACTTGCCGAAATATATTTGTTAACACTTGTTACTTGCCGAAATATATTTGTCTTATATCTTTACTCCATATTTTATGAAATATCTATTAGAGTTACATTTTAATTAATATATATTAATTAATTTTTTTTTTTTAAAAATATGAAAATATTTATAACTCCTTACTCTATATCTTTTGAAATATTCATTAGAGTTACACTTCAAGTAATGCATATTAATTAGTTATTATTATTATTTAAAAGTTTTGAAATATTTTCAACCTCTTTTCTTTAACTTTTATTTTGAAAAAAATATTTGGAAATATCCCCAAATATTATAAAGTTATAATCTTGGGGCATGGAGGTAATTTCACCACCTAGATATTTATTTCATGAAATAGGGGAGACAAAACAAGGGCATTCCGGTCATTTCACCCCTTCAAGGGGGTGTCATTGTAAGGAAAATAAAATTTTAGGTTGCGAGCGGAATTAACAGGAACTTTAGGGGATCCCAGTGCAATTTTACTTAATGGTGTTATAACTGTGCAGGAAAAACTATAGTTTGGGGGGGTTTTCAGCACGAAAAGTATAGTCCAGAGAGGCTTAGTGCACACTAGGGGGTTTAGTTAGAGAAAGGGTATAGTTGAGGGGTTTTTTTTGCTATTAACCCATATACATATATATATATATATATACCCGAATGCCCCTACAGCTTAAGCCACTGTTTCTCTGGTAGTGACAATTTACACTTAATAATTTAGTTTTTATATTCAGTAACATATGCACGTTAGGAGATGGCGGCTGTACTAATTTTCTGTTATTCAAAATATGTTTATGTTATATATATAAATTTATCATGCATAAACTGTATATATATATATAACAAACAAATTAGAATTACATAAAAGAAAACTGACCCGAATATGAGAATACAAGAAGAGAAATAAAATCCGAGCCCTGTGTGATACCACAGTTTCCTTAAGACATATTTGTTCCCTCTCCGGTGCTCAAGGTTAATGAACAACTGTCTAAACCAGATTATACGAACACAAACTGAATATTATATATATATATATATGCCGAACCAGTATACAGATATATAACAGTATCTCAAATATAAATAGAACAAGAGCAAATTTGTCTTAAGATTGTTATTCAAAACATGCTTCTGTTATATATATAAATTTATCATGCATAAACTGTATATATATATATATATATATATATAACAAACAAATTAGAATTACATAAAAGGAAACTGACCCGAATATGAGAATACAAGAAGATAAATAAAATCCGAGCCCTATGTGATACCACAGTTTCCTTAAGACAGATTTGTTCCCTCTCCGGTGCTCAAGGTTAATGAACAACTGTCTCCCAAGATAGAACGGATTTCGCCTTTGGAGAAGTAACACTCCAATCTCCAGAAGCCATCGAACTCAATTAATCTGTGTCTTGCACTCGAACCACACTATTATAAAATATGTATATGTATGCAGGAAGAGAGAGAGAGGAAGAAGAAGAGGATCATTTCCTCTGAAGCATCTAGAAAATGAAGTGTGCAGTCCTATTTATAGACTACCAAGGATTGTGACTTAACAGTCACACCCTTTAGATAAAAGTATTCTAACCGTCATATAGTCACACCCTTTAGTAATTAAGATAACTAATTTCTCATTCACAATTTTTCCAACATTTTCTTCCATGTCTTGTCAAGTCCTAGCAAAGTTAGATGTGGAAAACCATTGTACCATGATCTCAGTTTTTATTTTTTTTATTTTTGAGAACCGTGATGTCTGGATCAGTTTATGTTCACCTCGACTAATTTACGGAATCCGTGTAAGGCGATTTCACTACACTAATCAGGTAAGACTCGGATTATATCAGCAGTTGTGACCCTAACGAATTGTTTACACCTAATAAAAATCAAATATGAGACCTCATGCTTCTTGAGGATACTAAATCTTAAATTTTTTCTAAGTCAACTCGCTCGGGTTATCGATAATCTCAGCTTATTTTGATGCAAAATGTCTTTATATTGAAATTTGAAATCGTTTCCACCCAGTAAATGATTATAATTTTTCTTTTTAAAAATTAATAATATGTTGGAAAGTTTCAATCAAAGGGGTTAATTTCAGTAAACCCCATATGATTTAACAAAAGATCACTTTGCTCCCTTCCTATACATAAAACCTCTATGCACTTATCAAATTGTATCAATTTGCCCCATTTTTTATAATTTTGAGCCAAAATACCCCTGTGATTTAATGAAAAATTATTTAAAATTCAAAAAAGCATATAAAATTAAAATATATATATAAAATTCGTAAAAAAACATATAAAATTCGAAAACAATATATAAAATTCGAAAACAATATATAAAATTCGAAAAAAACATAAAATTCAAAAAATATATGAAATTTAAAAATATATATATAGAATTCGAAATATATATATAATTCGAAAAAAAACATATAAAATTAGAAATATATATAATTCATAAAAATATGTATAAAATTCGTATATATATATAAAATTCGTAAAAATTTATAAAATTCATAAAACAATATATAAAATTCAAAAAACCTATAAAGTTTTTAAAAACAAGTAAGAAGATGTAAAAACAAGAGAATATATTAAGGTTACAAGAGAATACAAGTAAGAATATATAAATTTCAAATTTTATATATTTTATACGAATTTTATATATATGTTTTGAATTTTATATATTTTTTTAGAATTTTATATATTTGTTTTCGAATTTATATGTTTCTTTTTAATTTTAAATCATTTTTACAAATTTTATATATAATTTTATATTGTTTTTTCAATTTTTATTTGTTTTTTCGAATTTTATATATTGTTTTATGAATTTTATATATTTTTCTAATTTTATATATTTTTTTGAATTTTATATATATTTTTCGAATTCATATGTTTTTTTTCGAATTTTATATATATATTTTTACGAATTTTATATATATATTTTGAATTTTATATGTTTTTTTGAATTTTAAATCATTTTTTATTAACTCTCTGGGGTATTTTTGTCCAGAATTATAAAAAATGGGGCAAACTAATACAATTTGACGAGTAATAAAAAATGTTCTATATAAAATAAGGGCAAAATGATCTTTTTTTAAATACTAATATTAACCCTTATCAAAAAAGGTGGGGATCATCATCATTAGTCACATAATCAAAATAAGGTGGTTGACACTGATTAGAGCATGTTAAGATGAAAATAACATTTATGTACAAATGGTGGACATTCAGTGTTTATTTATCTTTGTATATAATCAAACTCAAAAATATCATAGAAATAAGGGTAAATTGTTTTAAAAACTTCTCAAGTTTACTCTATTTTCTTATTATATCCCCTCAACTATTAAATGAGCTTAGAACCCCCTAAAATTTCATAAAAGGTTGCACCGTGGGCTTGCTTTCAATTATTTTTACCCTTTTACCCTCCAAACTTTTTGTATTTCCACCTTACCTTTAATCCTATCCTTACTATTATATTTCTTAATTCTTTAAATTATAAAAATATTATTTATTTTAGTTAGAATATTAATTATGCCATTTACCTTTAATGTATTAGACTAAATATACTCTCAAATGTTAAATATTTTTTTTGTAAGTTTTAATTATTTTATTTGTAAATCAATTAACTTGTTATTAAATTTTAGTTTGATTTAAATCATAAAACTCAATCCTAATTAATATATTCATAAATAAATCACAATTTATGAATATATTTTTATGAAAAGAAAGTTTTATTTGGCAAAAAAAAAAATTAATTAGGATAATGAGTTTTATGATTTAAATCAAATTAATTTTTATTGGAAAATGATATATATTTTCGAATATATATATAATTCGTCAAAAATATATATTTTTCGAATTGTTTTAAACAAATATGAATTTTTTCCAAAAAATATTTTTTTTGAGAAAAATATATATTATTTTCCAAAATATGATTTTTTCCCTAAAATAATATAATTTTTTCCCGAAATATATATTTTTTATATTTTAGAAAATAATGTATATTTTTCAGAAAAAATTCATATTTTTTAAAACAATTCGAAAAATATATACTTTTGACGAATCATATATATATATATATTCCGAAATATATATCATTTTCCAATATATATATATATATTCCAAAATATACATATTGTTTCGAAAAATAATTTTTTTGAAGGTTTGATTTCACTAAACCCTCCTATACTATTGATGGTAGTTTAGGTATTATGACTCAAAATCATATTTTGGAACATAATATATATTTTTCTCAAAAAAATTATTTTTCAGAAAAAATTCATATTTTTGAAAATAATATATATTTTTCTCAATAAAAATTTTCCCAAAAAAAAATCATATTTTGGAACATAATATATATTTTTCCCAAAAAAATTATGTTTCGGAAAAAATTCATATTTTTTGAAAAGAATTCGAAAAATATATATTTTTGACGAATTATATATATATTCCAAAATATATATCATTTTCCAATATATATATATATATAGATTTTCCAAAATATATATATTTTGTTCGAAATATATATATTGTTTTCATAAATTGTGATTAATTTATGAATATATTAATTAGGATTGATTTTTATGATTTAAATCAAACTAAAATTTAATACCAAGTTAATTGATTTACAAATAAAATAATTAAAACTTATATAAAAAAAAACTAACATTTGAGAGTATATTTAGTCTAATATATTAAAGGTAAATGACATAATTAATATTCTAACTAAAAGAAATAATATTTTTGTAATTTAAAGAATTAAGAAATATAATAGTAAGGATAAGATTAAAGGTAAGGTAGAAATACAAAAAGTTTGGAGAGTAAGAGAGTAAACAAATTTGAGAGCAAGTTCATGGTGCAAGAAAATAAAAGTTTAGGGAGGTATAATTAGTTAATGGGGTATAGTAGAGAAAGAGAGTAAACTTGAGGGGGTTTAAGCAATTTACCCTAAAAATAATGAGTGGGTTTATCTGAGCATCTATCACAGTTCAAAGTTAGCATCCAATTCGTGTAAATGAAAATGATGTTAGGTTTGGTCTTATCCTATTCCATCTTAACCAAATCCGAAGAGAGAAACTTTTAATATAGATATATGATAATTTTTGTGTAATACTTTTTTGTCCCAAATTATAAGTTCATTTAGGAAAATTCAACGTTTTGAGATAATAATTTTTATTGATACGATGTTTGTGGGTGGGACTACGTGACATAGATAGTGGCTATTTTCTTAGCAGGGACTTGCTTGCACGATTTCAATGCTCTGATGTTCAGATCACAACAATAGTCCACAAGAATAATACCAGGAGAATTTGAATGGCACCTCTATCAACGAAAAAAATATATATTTACCGGAAAAAAAAAAACCAAGAAAATCTATGATTGAAAACTTTCAATAAATTGCATGTGTGGATATGCACGAAAATACACTCCCAACCACCAGCAAGATTCAACATTTAGTAAATATAAATAAATATATATATATATATATATATGGGTGAATGGTGCAAAACACCCCTATGATTTAAAAAATGTGCATAAAATCTCCCTCTAGTTCATTTTGTACAGATAAGCCACATTAATATTCCAAACATGTGCATTTTTACCTATAATACTGTTCAGTTAACTTTTTTTGCTATAATTCATTCATGTAACTGGCGCATTCATGTAACTGGCGCAAAATATTCCTATGATTTCAGAAATGTGTAGAAAACCCCCCTCACTGTAACCGGAAAAGGGCTTGAAGGGAGCTATTTGCACTTTTTGCAAAGGGTAGGGGCATTCAAAAACCAATAAAGGAGTTTTCTGCAACAATAAGGGTGTTTTGCGCGGAATACCCATATATATATATATATATATGTATTGTGACATAAAAATCTCAAGAGTGGAGTGTTGTTATAACAAGTTCTGAATCACATCTCATCCTATACGGTCACTAATATTTAGGAAGAGAAACAAAAGAAACCCATCAATAGACAACCACTTCTTTCCATTCCGGAGACTTAAAATTAATATTCACAAATTAAGGTAATTCCTTGCCAACCTTAAATTTTGAAGAAGAAAAAAGAGTGATACAAAAAATAAATTAAGTTAGTTGACAAATTTGTTCTTTCAACAATTTTATTCTCACAATCTAGGATATAATTTCTTCGGAAATTGCCAGGGGGGTTATTCCACGATCATCCCATGGCATACTTCTGTGTCCAGCTGCGAGCAGTGGCTTCATATTTTGCCTTGTCCGTTTTGTACATGTGAGCGATTTCTGGCACAAGCGGATCATCTGGGTTGGGGTCTGTCAACAGAGAACAGATTGACAACAACACCTGACACACAAATCTCATTTAGTTTGACAACTAGAGAAAGGCACATATATCCAAACTTACAGATGTGAAAAATAAACTCAAAAAAATTCAATTATTTGACATCCATAAACAGCAAACAAGTATAATCTTTAGAAGTAAAGAGTAATGGTAGAAAGGCGTATGTTGGAGACAATTTTCAATTAGTGTTAGCTTCTAGAGATGGTCACCAGAGAACATAATGCATCTGTACGTGGAAACAAAGGTAATGGTGATGTCAGATGGTGGTGGTGGTTCTTGTAGTCCCAGCAGCAGCAGTAATGTTGAGATGCTGGATGTTGTACTGCACCTGGGAAAATAAAACAAGTTCCATTTTCGTTTCTCTACTTCTATACCTCCCATTCACTTTTTCATATCCCAGTTCTTCCAATTCCAAGACTGGCAACTAACAATTCTCCCTCCAAATTATGCTGACACTTCACAGGTCACAACTCAAAGTACAGCCCAGGGTCTTAATTGAAATGTGAACCCAATGACAGGCGCAAATCAAGAACACCTTAGCATATAAGTGAACAACAATGCTTGACAATGTGAGTTTTGCAGAAACCATTAACCTGGGAGACTTAAATTTCAAACCTTATAACTGTGCTTTATTTTCAATTTCTCTAATTCTTCATCTAAGTAGAAAGCCTAGTATAATGGATAAGTAAAAACCAAAAGGAGTGGTTGACATGTGCTCAACTTACATCTCGTAAGCGTCAGAAAGTTCACATCATTGAGGATACATAACATGCACAAAAATGGATATGAACTACTGAAACAGATAAATAAGGATATAGAGCAGACCTTAGATATGGTTAAGGCTGGGCTCCACTGTTCTTTCAGAATATCAAGACAGATGCTTCCATTGCTGTTGATGTTCGGGTGGAAGACCTTAGTCCTAAATGCAACCTGTACTATCACAAGGTCATCAGGCTTTCAAATCTCCAAAGTATTTATCAAGTGACAAAATAGCGAGAAGACAATATTGAAACCCCATGAGACATGAATGATGGAAGAATTGTCATGTTTAAGAGCTTAACAAACAAAAAAGATGAGACCATAGGAACAACATCCACAAAGCAATTTACCGACTATACAACAATAGGGCACTAGCATTAAACGTGTTACATTAAAATTGGATAAGAGAAGCACAAAACAAATGACACCCAAGTAATACAATGTGATCAAGCAATGAGCATCATATATACGACATAAGAATATTATGATACATCTCAGTTACATTTCTGTTTTCAGGTTATTCATCCAATGACACGTGAAAAGGAAATTACTACTACAAAGAATATTGTCCTAATTTTCATTCTCCTATTTTTTAAAAAAATATTATTATTATTATTTAATTATATCCTATTCCCTCATCACTTTTCTCAGTCTAAATGCATCATGCGCCCCATGTGTACCCCAACATGCATGCCTCACCTCCAAAAGCTCCACTGAGTAATTTAAGTTTTTGCTGACATACTAAATTTGCCTCATCCTCTTCTCAATCCATCCTTATGTGCAACCATATGCACAATATGCCAAATATAGAGTTGTCACTTAGTCTGAACATGAGTTCACGACTAATCGACCGAAATAAAAACCTAATTCTTTACCAAAGGCCTAATGGCCAAGCAGTACCGGCCTTTCCTCTCAAATGGGAGGCCAAGGGTTCAAGCCTCAGTAGAGGCAGTGTGTTTCTTAACTTTCAAAAAAAAAAAAAAAAAAAAACCTAACTCTTTGGCAGGAATTATACCAATAGCTGCTATCAAGACTTAGACCCACATTCCCCAAATTTCTCTTTAGCATCCTGATGAAGACCCTGCGGCTAGCCTAACCTATACTAGGCATAGTGCTGAAGGGCCTTAATTACGTGATTTACGCACGTACGATAATGCATACGAAGAGCATGATTCAGAATTTACAATTAAAATTCCACTTTCCTTATTTAAGTTTCCTATTATAGTTGAGTAGGATTATATTGTAAGGCTCATGTATATGAGTTGATAAGTGAACACACTTTTTAATTAATATTAACTATTGAGGACACGATTATCAGCGATTTTCTTATCCCTCTACTTTTTCCCACTCTCCATGTGATGAGCTTCATTGTATTGACTCATACTTTTTGGAGTTGGACAGATACATTTTCCAGAGAGTTCTTCTAATCTGAGGGGATTAATGGAGAGCTCGATACGACTCAATAGCTTCAAGTGCACATGACAAACACCTACTATCAGATAAGAAAATCACTTGCAACGATATTCGTAACTAATATATATTCCAAAAGTGCCTTCATAATTTATCAATCACACACACATATAGACATAACAATTTCATTCAATTTAATTCCAATAGTAAACCAAAAATTATAAATAAATAATAAAAATATAATATAAAAATAAAAACAGACAAATCCTAAATTATCCTCGGCATCTACGCATATAGTACGTGCTTAGACCACACGACTAAGATCTTCATCACATAGGCGGCTCCCTGTATTGTCACAATAGGAAAAACAATAAAATAAAATATTCTGCAAAGAAGATAATTTTTGTGCTTATTTATGTACTCAGTTCTCTTGGTCGATTTACCGCTGCAAAACACTTTTTAGTCATTCAGGAATGTAGCTTTTGGTGCCTATAAATAGGAATATAGGCAACTCACATAATCAGTTGTTTTTAGATTGAATACTACTTTACCTCACCTAACTTCGGGCCCGTTTGATTTCTGGTCTGGTATGGTTTTGTCTTGCTATATTGGTTTTGTTTGGTTTTGTGTGGTTTTGTTTGGTTTTGTAAAGAGTAGTGGCCAACGGGGCCCACCATGAATTATATATATATATAGAAGGGTAATTTGCACTAACACCCCATGAGGTTTGATTTTGCTTGCCATGACACCCCAAATGACCAAAATACCCTTCATAAAATTCGAAAATATTAAGGATAATGTGAAATGACCTTTATGCCCCAACCACAAATATATAAAATTTTGAAAAACATATATATAAATTCGAAAAAATATATAAAATTAAAAAAAATGTATAAAATTCGAAAACAAATATTTAAATTTTGAAAAAATATATAAAATTAGAATAAAATATATAAATTTCGAAAAATATATATAAATTTCAAAAAATATATAAAATTAGAATAAAATATATAAATTTTGAAAAATATATATAAATTTCAAAAAATATATATAAAATAAAAAATATATATAAAACTCGAAAATATATATATAAATTGAAAAATATTTAAATTCGAATATATATATTTCAAAAAATATATATAAAATTCAAAATATATATATATTCAAAACATTATATAATTTCGAAAAACATATATAAATTTAAAAATATATTCCAAAAAATTAAAAAATATATATATAATTTGAAATATATATAATTCGAAAATATATATATAAAATTTGAAATATATATAAATTCGAATATATATATTTCAAAAAAAAAATCAAAATATATATATTTTCTAAAACAAAATTCAAAAAATTATATAATTTTAAAAAACATATATAAATTTCAAAAAATATATAAAATTTGAGATATATATATATATAATTCGAATATATATATATATATATATATATAATTTGAAAAATATATAAATTCGAAAATATACATATTTTTTGAAATGATTATATGTTTTTCGAAATTATATAATTTTTTGAATTTTGTTTTTGAAAATATTTATATTTTGAATTTTTTTTTTTGAAATAAATATATATTCGAATTTATATATTTTTCAAATTTTATATATATATTTTTGAATTATATATATATTTCTAAAACATATGTTTTTGAAAATATATATAGATGCAAACCTTAGGGGGTGTTAGTGCAAATTATCCTATATAGAAAGAAAGAGAGAGAAAAGATGATGTGTAGTGGAATGCGGGACCCACCTAGAAAAAACATTTGGTCTTAAAATGTAAAAACCAAAGTACATTTGGTCTTTAAAAAAAAACAAAAACAAGACAAACCTAAACCAAACTAAAAATCAAACAAGCCCTTCTTCTCCTCTCTTTTCTCTTATGTTCAACAGAAGTTTTGTTTCAAACCGTAGTATTTCTAGGGTCAGTGGTTGTATCAGCTTAAGCATGTGAATATCAATGTGTTCATCATGACTGATGATGATAAACCATAGTAATCTTAAGTTTCAAATGTACGAGCAAGATATGTTTTTGACGGATGTATTTAGGACTGAATTTTGGGGTTAAAGTTGATAATTTTAGTAGGTGGGGGAGTGCTACAGCGTGGTCAGCGCTTTGATTAATTGATATTCTGTTGGGTCTCAATGATGAACTGTAAAGATTGGCTATGGCTGAAATCTGACAGCAGTGTTTGGAATTGAGTTTCAGTAAACTTTTACAAAAGAAACCTCTGGATCCTTTGCTCTGATGTCAAATTTGAGGTAGGATAGATAGAAATAAAGGTGAGATAGAGAAGTGAAGAGATGAGAGAAAAGACTAAAGAAAGAGAGCAAAGGAGAGAGATGTGAGTATAAACAACTTAGGAAGGATCATTTCAATATTCAATCCTGAAGCAATTAATCATATGAGTATTAATAGGCACCACAAGTTTAAATCTCTCGACTGTTTCTTTCTTTCTCTCTACCATCTTGAAACCTCAACTTGGATGAGTCAAGACTGAAAGGAGGTAATAATTACAGAAAAATGTCGCAAAACAATAAATAAAAGCTATGCATATCATTATTTTCATTCTTTTCTTGATTGCAACCTCATCCTTATCTTACTCCAGTTTTAGAGTAGCTGCCTATGTCTAGTTTGGGTACTTGCTTCTTAAGCTAGGTGTGGGGTTTTCAACATATTCTCGATCATATATAATCTCCTTCTTATATCTCCCTAGTAATACTTTATGTTTATTAATATTGAATACCTTGAAATGACAAGCTTAACATCGAATACCTTTCCCCAAAAATACAACAAATCAAATTATATGTCAAAAAGCAACAGAAACCATATTTTGAGAGACCAAGAGTCTTAACATATCACTTACTGCTTATGCTTTATTACGATATTGACAGACTTCTGTTCTGAGCTAATGCTAATACAATGGAATTTTTTTTTATCTCGAGGGGCTCAACTACATAAATGATGGTGCAATTAGTGGAAAGGCTATAATTTTAGAGCAGACTGTGCCATGGGTTACTAATCCAAATCAAATACAATTAAAGCACCAACAAGCAGAAAGAAAATCTACCTTAGGGGGTTTGAAGGGATAATCAGGAGGAAAATGAATAGAAACTAGAAATACGCCTCCAGAATATGGGCTATCAGTAGGCCCCATGATTGTTGCTTGCCAATGGAACATATCTTCAGCTACAGGACCTGTAACAGTAATAAGCACTCGTTCAAAACTAAGTTCAGAGAAAAGTAACAAAACAACAAGCGAAGCAAATAAAATGGAGATCACACAAATAGAATAAGGAATATAAACACAATCCACCTCACAACATTCCATCAATGAACTCTCATGCTGCATTTTCAACACACCACCAGAACACCAAAATCATACACAGAATGATAATGCATATGCAACTAGATAAAAGAACAGCATGATGCCAACCACAACCTAGGAGCCAGAACAAAAGAAGAAAAAGGGGGGAAAAAGGTGCTAGAAGCAATCCAGTACAGAAGAAAGTGGTATTGAAATATTTAATAGTTAGTACCAAAGATTAGAGATTGGAAGCAAACTCCCAGTAATTGATAGCATAAACAGATCATAAACACTAGCAACAGGAAATAAACAAATGCAAGAAAACTAAAATCAACAGTGACCCATCATCGTTGGAATTATACTCGGGTAGAACTAGAGGAGTCAGCGGCTAAACGGAACTTAAATATCCCAGCAACCTCATTCACTGTTTACTTTGCCATAAACCATGTGATTTGCAGTCTGCAGATCATCATAATGAGAAAAGAGGGGACAAGGACCAATTTTATCATGTTGATTAGAGGACCTCGGATCATTCCTCTCTTAACATGACACCCTTTTACTTTTATGATAGATTTCCTTGTACTGGGAGGCGCTCCCCTTTTGAGCGTTTTTTATATTATTCTTACTTACTAAAGAAAACAATTATATTATTGATGGGATTATTCAACTGAGAGTGGTGCTATGCTTCCTCTAAAAAATGGAAGCCATCCCTTCAACTGATTATGTCGTCTGATTTTTTAAAAAATGAAAAGGAAGAAGAATATCAACAATAAGATTTATGCTTTGTCTAGAGAATATTCCATGTACCTATTTCTAATGGACTTCAATTCAAGGCCTAGCTTTGAAGAACTTAGGTCCTCGTACCAATGTTGTTAAAGGTGCACCTAGGTTTAGGCTTCAATTCAAGGGTTAGGCTCTAGGATCCTTGAGGAGCAAGACTTGCGCCTTAAGTGCGGGCAAGAGCGCCTTTGACAACATTTGCGCCTTAATTATGGAGTATGAATGCTTTAGTTTAATTTTATTTTTCCATTGTGTATCTCACTTCCCTACGCGCCTCGTCTAGCGCTTAGGCTCCAGAGGACCTTTAATGCCTTATTGCGTCTTAAGCCTTTAATACCTATGCTTAGAAAACCAATCAATACCCCAAACAGACATAGGATGAAACATGGTCAGCAAATGTTAACCCAAAGAAAAAAACCATGGGCCTAGCCATGGCATGCCTTGGCCGAGCCATGGCATGCCATGGCTAGGCCAAGGCTAGGCCATGGCTCGGCCAAGGCATGCCATGGTACTAAATGCCACGAAACTAGAAAATGAGGTTATGCAAGGCATGCCATGCCATGGCTAGGCCAAGGCTAGGCCATGGCTCGGCCAAGGCATGTCATGGCTCGGCCAAGGCATGCCATGGTACTAAATGCCACGAAACTAGAAAATGAGGTTATGCAAGGCATGCCATGCCATGGCTAGGCCAAGAATATCAACAATAAGATTTATGCTTTGTCTAGAGAATATTCCATGTACCTATTTCTAATGGACTTCAATTCAAGGCCTAGCTTTGAAGAACTTAGGTCCTCGTACCAATGTTGTTAAAGGTGCACCTAGGTTTAGGCTTCAATTCAAGGGTTAGGCTCTAGGATCCTTGAGGAGCAAGACTTGCGCCTTAAGTGCGGGCAAGAACGCCTTTGACAACATTTGCGCCTTAATTATGGAGTATGAATGCTTTAGTTTAATTTTATTTTTCCATTGTGTGTCTCACTTCCCTACGCGCCTCGTCTAGCGCTTAGGCTCCAGAGGACCTTTAATGCCTTATTGCGTCTTAAGCCTTTAATACCTATGCTTAGAAAACCAATCAATACCCCAAACAGACATAGGATGAAACATGGTCAGCAAATGTTAACCCAAAGAAAAAAACCATGGGAGCAGCCATTCACTAGTTATGAAAAAACTAGATGTTTCCGTGATTCGACGGAAAGTCTACATGCATGGTGAATATCTAACCCAAAAATTACTACGAAAAAGTCAGGAGATTACCCTCCCTCCCTCCCGTGCACAGTAGTCTATTGCCTTCAACTCCAAACTCTAAGCGCCAGTATATACAAGGTTACAAAAGACTTCTAACCAGAAGATTACCCTCTCTCTCTCTTTGTCTCTCTCTCTCTCTCTCCCTTGCACAGTATTCTATTGTCTTCAACTCCAAACTCTAAGCGCCCGTATATAAAAGTTACAAAAGACTTCTAACCAGGATCCTGTAATAAAAACTCAAGAATTGTAACCCAGACCATACCAGATCCAACCATCACACCCTCCAATGCACATTAGCTATTGTTATTGGCATTGCAACACGGCTAATGTTTTTCTAATAACAAAGAATAGGTCTATAAAACCACTAAATATATAAATATAAGCATATATAGAAAACAGTTCCCAACCCCAGAATCCCCATTAACATCTTTGCAGTTAAGTGCTCTGATCACACAAAGTTTGGAGTTCTACTTAGAAATAACTTCGATTTTAAAAAGGGGGAAATTTCAAGTGACCAGTAAAGTCTTTTTCAAACAAGAATATAATTTACCCTCGAAAGAAAAAATAATAATTAGATATACAACACTCAACTTCAGTATTTAAAATTAAATCATAAAATTTACATCTTTATGGAATAGCATCTTAATTTAGATCTAGCCTAAACAACAAATCACTATCAGGGTCAATATAATTTCATATTATATAAACTGCATCTTTGCAAGTTATGCATCTAATATGTAAATAATCTCATTGAAACCTTCCCAACCCCCTCCTCCATGGATCAAGTATATGACTAGGGGTGCACAAAAAAACCATAAAACCGTAGAAACGGTCCAAACCCAACTGAACCGGTGCTTTGGTTCGGGTTTTAAATAGGTTTGGTTTGGTTCCGATTTCAGACTGACTGGAACCGAACCGTTTACATATATATATATATATAACTCACTTATTCTAAATTTTCTTCAATAAAATTTTAAGTTCACACAAGTTTATAACACCAATTAAATACACATTAATGTCTTAAATAAAATCATAAGTTCACCCTAATAGTGTTATAACATTCAACAAGAACATCACATGCACATAAAAGTCCTGTCTTTTATTGCCTCTCTCATCTCTCACATGATATCATCTACTCTCTCAGCCGGCCACCATAATCGCTCTCCTCAGTCCTCAGTCACCACAGGCTTGGGTGCCTTTTACATAAAATTTGTTTCTCTATATATTTTTGTCTTTCTTACTAAACAATTACTCTCCTTAGATGCAATATCAAAATTCGCTAATGTGTTTGAAACAAAGTTCAATACTAGTTTTTTTTTTCTTTTTAAATTCCATAGTGCTTAGTACTTACCATTTTGATATTGCACTGATATAATAAAATTGTGATTCATCTATGTAATATATATTTTGAAATAACATGTTTAAGGAATGGTTTGGTTCCAAATTTATCAAGAACCGTACCAAACCGTACCTGTGCCACCCTATATATTACCAAAACAAAAATCATCACATAAATCTTCGAGACACACACATGTATTGATGTATATGACACACATGTATATATATACACAAACACACAATAATACTAACGACTAAAGGAAGAATAGACAACAAGCATACCAGCACTGCATGATGTAGGAGGATCCTTCTGCAAATCCTTGAGCTCCTTCAAGATCCGTTTCGACGCCATGAAACACCACCTAAATCTATATCATCCCCAAATCGTTAGCCAAAATACACAAAAATACCTAATTGATTCCAACCCAGAACATCCAATCCGATTAGTGTAAAACCTCTACAAACAAAAAAAAAAACCCGACAATTACACCACAAATTCCAGATCTGATCATAAATTCACACAATAAATACCTAAATCCTTTCCAACCCACATAGACCACAACATATATGTGCACATGTATATTTATAAATAAACGTATATATAAAGATGGAGAGGAGACCTGTTAGGGAGAGAGGGGATTCGAAAGCGAGTGATTGAAATCGGGGCGATCGGACCAAGATTGCAGTGAGCGAGAGAAATTAGGCCGCAGAGACAATTCCTGTGAAACCCTATATATGCTATAAGTATTAGTAATATAAATAAATATATATATTTACTTATATAGGAAGCATGTTTTTGCAGTTGCCTTTTTCTAGAAGTTTCGTGCAAGTCATGGTAGGCGTGCAATCAACGCCATTGGCTTTATACGTTGCCCCAATACCATTACTACTGTTTGGACCACCTTTTATTTTATTTTATTTTATTTTTTTTGGTTATTTATAGTTTCACCCCTTCAAGATAAAATATATTACGTCTGCATCCACTATTGTTTGAAAACTTATAATTTAATCCTTTTTAGTTGATCAACGTTCAATTTAGATGATTGGAGCTGTGGAATTACTTATATACCTATGCCTATTTTTTATTTAAAAATGTTTAGTGGGGGTATCATAGTCAATTCAATCTTGGTCAACTAGAAACGTAAATGTTAACCATTTCGAAAATTTACTTGAGAGGGATTTTTGTTACTATTTACAAACTAGAGGGGTCTACTGTAATTATAAAAGGACAGGGGTGGGTGTAACATATCATATCTCGAGCAGATCAAACTGTAATTTATCCTTTTTGGTAAATATCACTTAGCCCCCTGAAGTTTGGCCCATTGTATCTATTAGAACCCATACCAATGAATTCTGTTGATGTAAGCTCAAAAAAAGTGTCATATGGACCATTTTATCCTTAAGATGTGTGTGATGATAATTTTTATTATTAATTAATTAAGGGCAGCAAGGTCATTTTACGGATCGGTTCTGGTTTTGATTTTTAATACTCCGTCTAATCCGGTACTGTTCATATATATTTTAATATATTTACACTAATACTATATTAATAATATATTATTTTAAACTAAATTATAATATCTTATATCAATAATATTAATCATTAAATGACCTCGGGGGGTGTTTGAATAGGGTTTTAAGATTTTTTTTAACCCTTTTTAAAGTAAATTTAATCTAAATAATATGTGTCAACAAATGAGCATGCACTAAAACTTAGATAGTTGATTAATATGATGTGATTAATTACACAAAGTAATTAACTAGCAAGTTGAGTATCAAAAATATAAATAAAGCATGCAAGAGATCAAATTAAAGAGATAGAGATAGAGAGATAACACCACGATTTTTACGAGGTTAGGTAACTCATATTTCTCGGCTCAAGATCCCCCTTGAGACTTCCCAATCCTTTCACTATGACTTTTCCTTGAAGGTGGAAGAGCAAACCTTTACACACAAACTCACAAGCTTGTCACATAAACAAGAGGACAACCCCCTCTTGAAGATCAAAGGGCTTCACTCACCCAATGATCACAAATCTTTGATCAATAAAGAGTATCACTCAATAAACACTAAAAAACCTTTAGGTTTTATACACTGAGTATAAGATCAAGTGTTTTATAGTGATGTGTTTGGTTCACTCAAGATCTTAAATTCTCTTGAGAATAAATGAGAGTGAATTTCAAGAGAACAATCACAAGATCTTTTATATCTAGCTTCTCGCAATGATTAAAATTGAACGAGAAAAGAAAAGCCTTCAATGCTCAAGCTTTTGCTACAAGTACAATGGAGGTTGAGAGAGTAACGAACTTTTAATGCTAGACAACAAAGAGAGATAAAGATGATAATGTCCGCAAGCTCTATACCTATCATATATATACTTAGGTCAAAAGTGTGGAGAGTGAGACACACTTTAGGAGAGTGAGCCAAAAACGGAGGAGGTTGGGTGGTGGTTGAAGACATTAAATGTAACGTCCGATATTTTTTACGTACTAACTAAAATTTTTAAGTGCTAATTAAAAAATTTAATTAATAATTAAATGCATACGTGATTATGTGTTTAATGTAATTTTGTGCTAAATGTGTTTATTTGCTTAGCATGACTTACATGTTTTATGTGATATTAAAAATTATAAGTTGCATGTTGTATTTTCAATTTGAAAATAATGAAAATGTTGAAAATGATTTCGGAAAAGAAATGACAGAAGGGTAAATGAGTATTTTCATATTTTGAGCACTTAGTGAAAAGTGTAAAAATTTGGCTAAGTGTTGGGGCATGAGTGGCATGTTGGTAATTAAAGAGGATGACAAGGGGTAAAAGGGTATTTAAGAGGCATGATGACACTCTTGTAAATAACCCTAAGTTGAGAAGATATTGGTCATTTCGCATTTTTGGGGTGTTGTCTAAATTCTAGCCATTGATCTTCTTCTCTCGTCTTTGTTCTCAACCCTTGGATCATAGAGCCTTGTTTGGTTGACACTTAAATGCAAGAATCCATTATTCTTTGTTTTCCATTTGGCAAGACTTCATGTCAACCATTGGATCTTTTACTCATTTTCATTGCTTTATTATCAACCCTTGGATGGTGAGAATGGTGAGTGGAGAATCTCTACAACACTTAGGTTTTGCTCACTTTGGCAAGACTTTTATCTTTCACAAACTCTTGCTCTCTTTTCCTCTTCTTGCTTGTTGGGGATAGCTTTTGGAAGTGTTCTTGAACCACTTTGGTAAGTCTTCTACTCTACTTTAGGGTTTGGTTGCTAGGAACCTAGTCTTCATGTTTATGAATTTTTTGAGTTAGTATTGATTTTGCCTTAATTCTATTCATGTTTATGGAAGGTTGATTTGGCTTTAATCTACCAAGTGAGTTCCATTGGTAGTAGCTCTTAGTTTTCATCTTGTGAAGAGCTAGTGGTGAGTTCCCTAACTTGTACTCTTAAGCTTCCCATTCTCCATGAAACCCTAAGATAGAAATCATTAGGGTTTGAATTGAGTCTTGTGGTTGGAGTCACTTGTGAGTAAATTTTCGGTTTTTTGTTGACACTATAGTAATTATGTTGTTCATATGGTGTGTTGCTAGTGTGGGAGGCTATCCTATTGAGCACTTGAGTTGGTATTGACTTGAACCTCTTTTGGGCATTATTGTGTAGCTTGCTTGGAATTGAGGTAGAGAAAAACGAGTTGCTTCGTTTTTGTACGAGGGTGTGTGCGTTTATGTGTATATATGCCGTATATATATATATATATATATATATATATATATATTGAGTCTTGATGACCTAGACGATGAATTAGGCTCTTGAAAACATGATTATGTGGTATAAATGCTTGTTGTGGCTTATTGCTTATAAATGTAATATTATGGGTATGTGGATAATTTTAGCATAATATATTGCATAAAGAGAAAAATAACATGTATTATGATGGACCATGGTTATATGGTGTACAATATATTACAAATGAGAAAAACATGTATTATGATGGAGTATGGTTGATATGAAATCATTGAGGCATATTGAGTACATCGTGTAGTGTCAAAAACATGGTGTTGGTATATGTGGGTCGTGTAATCATGTGGGTGGTTTAGTTTCGGATCATCACAACAACTGGCCAAGAGGTGTTCACGCCTACAGAACTAATAAGCTGAAAATGTGATAATGGTTTGGGAGTCGTAAGAGAGGTTCATATTCTTGACTTTGGTGGTCATGGAGTACAGAGTTGCAAACTGGGCTCTCGTGCAACCGTCTTCCTTGTTGAAGTGATAGAGAAAAAAATCATTTCGGAAGAGTCGGTGCGATAGTCTACATTTACTTGATGAGCTTGTATCCTCAAAAGTAAATGGACAGAGTATGTATTCGTTAACCTGTGTTGGGCAAGAGGGTCTCCTGAGGTCTGTTAAGTTGCATTGCATCTAAACTGCTATATATATATATGTTATTGTGGTTTTGATGTTGAATCATGCTATAATTGTGAATAATTATGATGTGAGCATGTTAGGGGAGTTATTTGTTGGGTTTGATGGGGTTCCGAATTGGTATAGGAGCCATGTGGAACAAGAGACCGAACTAGTCGCATGTACCTTGGGTGGGTTGTACCACTCGGACTACCGAGATTGAGGCAATGACGCTTCCTCTACTGGGCTAGTGAGCTCACCTCACGGCTTATATATTTTTCAGGTGGCGATTCCTTTCCGGGAGGTCCGTAGTCTCTCTGGAGAGACATGGTAGTGTTTTCGCTCCTTTGTGCATATGAATGCGGATTACTTATTTTGTAGAGCCTACTTGATGAATTATACATGTACTTATTTTACTAAGTGTTGTAAACATTAAACTTATTATTTTTCCGGCTAGCTTGTTGGCCGAGTAGGTTACCTTGATGTAGGTTCCTTGGAGCGCCATGCGAGGGAACTATATTCTTTTAGGGCATTTCAAGGCCGTTATGTAAAACTATGTTGAATTTGTGAAAAACAATGTTAATTATTACTTTGGACATGTTAAATGATGAAACTATGAAATTCTTATGTTTTGTCCATTTTAGAATTTGCATAAGATGGTGGTGGTAAATTGGAAATTTTTCGGAAAACGGAGTTTTTCACGTTTCATGAAGAAGCCCTTTCAAATTTCTAAGGAAAAACCCGTTTTAGCCTACCCCCATAATTTGAATTAAAAACTTATATTTTAGAAATGATTTTTGAATCTATCTCGGTGTGAAATTTGGCTTTGAAAACCCAAGAATTATAAACGGAAACCGGGGGCAAGATTGAGAATTTATAAAATATTTCGAGGCCTTTAAAGTGACATTTTAAACTGGGGGTCACCGAGTACTCGGTAGTGATTCCACCGAGTACTCGGTGAAGTGCGTAAGTTCACGCACTTGCGCGCAAGGCCCTAAAACCACCAGAGGATTTTGGGCATAAAATGGCTATCGATTACTCGATGTACAACTTGGTGAAAGTGTTACCGAGTACTCGATACTTCTTACCATCGAGTACTCGGTAACAATTCGGTGGAACTATTTTGTGTACTCTTTTTAACTTATTTTCCTTCTCTTCCCTATGCTACACTACTTCTCCTACTAGGTTAGGGACATGATTTAATAGCCTATGGGCATGGGATTTGTTAGGTTGAAAAGTTCGTTTAGGCCCATATTTCGTCTTTCGCATTTATTATTTTAGTGTTTAGGGTACGGTTTACGTCACCCTGGGACTTCCTAGGCTTCATTGGGGAGTTAGGAAATCTTGGGCGTGACATTAAATGCTCTGAACTAGCCGTTTTTAAAGCTATTAATCAGATGACATTACTATGTTAGTCGGCTGACGCCAACCCATCAACAAGCTGACTTTCTCTGTCAGTCAGTTGAAAAACTCACCATCAGTCGGCTGACTTGTTGATGTCTGTTAAAGTGTACTAAAAATATGTGTTAAAAACAACTCTTTAATGACGGTTTGGTTTTACCCTATGCAAGTGCATGTATCGATTATAAAACAACAATGGCTTACGTAAGGGATATCGATCCCATAGAGACTGAGATTGTTCACTCTAGTAATTTAAAACAAGGAATTATATTTTTTGAAGAATAGTTTGTTTTGGTGATTAAAGACCAAATTATCTATTTTACCTAAAATTATCTAGAAAGCAAAGTAAATTGGTTGTGATTCAGATGAGAGAGAAAACTAGGGTTTTCATCACTCCACCACTAACCACATAATATAGTTCATCAATGAAACAATTGTAAGAGGGCGATCCATAACTGTGAATCAGGTCGTACCGCAAATAGCTAAATACGACCCAAAAAAGAATTACTATCAATCGGATTGCGATAACCTGTCTCATGACTGACCTAACTAGTACATGCCAATTATATTACTTTAATTTACTCCTAATGCATAAAAATAAACTAAAACATGTCTATATTAAATTGCCAAGGTATGAATTGTGTCAACCTAGGGTTTCAAGTTTCATTACCACCATTATGTAGAAAATCATAAATTAAGCATCCGAGTTCCTGCTCATATTGAATAATTATCGTTAAATAAAATACTACATTTATTCCATCTAAGACAATATTTTAGAACAATCATAGAATTTTATATTGAAAATCAAAATGATATCTTAACTATTATAACAATCATAGTATGGTCAACAGTTTCCCCTCGTTATAATTAAAAACAATGAAAAACTACATTACTTGGTTAGGGATTTATTAGAAAACCTTAGATACCGAGTTAGTTGGCCATGGTGGGAGGTGACTGCATCGCTGATGTAGAAACAATCTCCATGGTCTTCCTCTCTGGATCTCTAGGTCTGAATATGACTCTCTGATTGGAGCCAAATATCATATATTTAAGGCACCTAATTATACATTGTTGTGTCTATGATTATCATTATATTGGTGCTTCTATACGATTTTTGTGTTGTAAGATATTTCAGGTGATACTATGTAAAACAAGTTTAATTCGGTGAATTAATTGGATCTGTGACTCAAGATTATTCGAGAGCTGAAATCATGAATAAAAGACCTATAAAAGACCAAAAAAAAGTCAAGGATACAAAATGACTAAAGAAGAATGAAGCTGAGAAAAGAAGCGGAGCAAGGATGAAGTACAAAATTCAAGGTGAAGAACTACCGAGTACTCGGTAGAGTGCGAAAGTCTGCACACTTATGCAGATGAAGGAAAAAATGCCCGAGAGTTTTAGCACACTTGTGCTCGTTTTCGTGAGACCTGGAGTCTACCGAGTACTCGGTAGAGGCTTCATTGAGTACTCGGTAAACCCTGATGCGGTCAATAATTTCAGCAATCTGTATACACATTTACAGGATCCGCTTTGACCCAAATCAATATGGAATGATCTCTAGGCTATTTTAGATGCAATATTAACCATATATGAAGAGATTATATATCATTCTTCAATATATATATCACAAGATATATTCCTGACTTAACCGTGCAACAATCAGATTACCAAATAAATACGTTTCTTTTTTCTATAAAATAGAGGGGTCTCCCCTACAACAAAAAAAGGGTTGTTGGAGCTTTGTCTTGGAGTTACATTGAAGTTTGGATCAAAATATCAACCATGGAGGGCGCGTCTACATCAACAATGTAGACAACCACTACCATGAACAACTAAACCGGTATTTAGGGTTTTTAACAAAACCCTAGCCAAGTAATGTATACTCTTTCTTATTTTTATTGTATAAGGAGAAACTGAAGGACACGTATGTGATGATTGTGTAGATGAGTGATTTTGTTTGATTTTATATAAGATTCTACGTTTATTCTATGTCTTGTCTTAGCTTGAATGGATGTTTTATCTTGCACAATCATGGTTATTCAATATGTGCTAGAACTCGGATGGTTAACTCATAATTTTTTACACAATAGCGGTTATTAACATGTAATCTTGATTTAGATAGACCATGTTTGAAAGGGATAATTAGGGACGTGCTTTTAATTTATGTTAGTAGGAATAGTTTAGAATAGATGCATGTACTAGTTATGCTTGATTAGAGATGGTCTGTGCTAATGATGGATGAATTGTTCATGTTTTGGGATTAGGGTTTGCCAATGTTTGCAGCTCTATATATGATTCACACTTAATGGACCGCCCTTTACAATTAAATGATTTAGAGAATATATTAAATGGTTAGTGGTGGAGTTAGAAATACCCTAGATCTTTATCTCCATTATTCACAATCAAAACCAATTATCTCTCATATTTATTTTATGTTTATTAGTTATAGAAAACAAAACAAACAAATTATCCTTAATAATTTAGTTAGAAGTAATTATAAAAGAGTTGAAGAATCATTAGTCTCTGTGGATTCGATATACCCTATCTCATTGGAACTATACTATAATTGATTCGTGCACCTGTGATAGGAAAAACTAGGTCATCTATAAGGGTTTATTTGCACACATCATTATTTATCATCCCTTCCTAGTAGGCTAAACTAATTAAGGTCTAACCACCGACCAAGTTTTTGGCGCCGTTTCCGGGGACGAAACGATTTTCTATACTTTTGCATAATTATTATAGCTAGATTATTTTATTTTCTTTATTTTTATTTTCTTCTTTTAAAAGATGAAACTTTGTGATCTTTGACAGGTACAGTGAGATTAGCAGAGGAAACCAGAAAATTGGTGATGATTGTTTGACTCGGCCGCTTGTGAGTTTTATCGTACTTTAAATTATTGCACAAGTTTTATCTTTACTTTTCTTATTTAATTTCTCTTTTATTTTGTTTATTTATTTTTCAACTTGTTTTTAGCTAGTTTATTATTTTTACATAAAAATTTGTTTCATCGTTGTATGAGTGGTTTATATTCCGTATCTAAAGAACTTGCTTCTTTTGATCCTGAAGTTGATAGAACAAATTGTAAAAACTTAAGAACTAATAAACAAAGGATTGAAAAGATACTAATTGGTGCTCAAAAGTATCTATTTAAGCCCCTATCTTACTGTTGTTACGTCTTTACAATCCATTATTTGGTATTTTTATGTCGTTTGTGTGTTTAAGTGTATTTCAGGAGCTTAATGAAGATTACGAGCTAACTTTGGTGAATTAACTAGATAAGTGCTTGTGTCTATCCAAAAGAGAGAACAAAAGAGGTGTTTTCAAGAGAAAAGTGTCTCCCGGAGGGCGAAAACGTTAATTTTTGGAGCCACAACTTCAAAAATCATACCGAGGGAGTTGAAGGGGTTCAGACGAAGCAATTATCAAGAAACGTGGTTTCTGGGGGTTTTGTTATGCTTGACCTGCACTTTCAGTTGCAAAAATTGGTTATAAATGGAGTTTCTACGCTTGTCCCTACGTTTGAAGCGTAAGTGCGGAATGCTATAGTGTTTTCAACACAAAATTTCAGTCCATTTCAGGAGCTCATATCTCGGTAAAAAAAAGTCCAACTGGGGTGATTCTTGCACCTATCATCAAGATCTTGAAGTCATTTTTCCAACGATATATTATATTACTCCATCCAATGTGTGTAGCTCCAGAGATGATCAAACGAGTGAGAGGTGTTCTGCCAAAAAAAGCTGGAAATTTCAGATTCGGGCTGAAATCCTATTTTCACCCGGATTGATCCCTTTTGACCCGGATGACTTTAAGTTCGACCCCAACACCTCTATACATGTAATATACACATATTATACATCATATATTAGGGTTTTTCTTGGTTGGGTGTGAAATTACGAAAAAGGATATTCTTATTCTCCAAGTTAGGGTTTCCCTCATCTTTGCATATATATACCAAGGTCTGCTATAGATTTAAGGGACTTCTCTCCCCATAATTTTGGGACTTCTCTTCACATAATTTCAGAGCTTTTATTTACATATCATTCCAAGGGAGGAGCCATTCAAGACTTAGAGATCCGGAGAAGAAGATCATGGAGGGCGTTTCTACATCAACGATGCAGTCTCCTTCTACCATTAGCAACTAATTCGGTATCTAGGATTTTCTCGCAAAACCCTAGCTAAGTAATGTAGTTCTTTTATTTGTTTTCAATTATAACAAGGGGAAACTGTGACTATACTATGATGATTGTTGCAGATGAGTGTTCGTTTTGATTTTTATACAGAATTCTATATTTATTCTAAATTCTTTTCTTAGATGGAATAAATATATTATTCTACTCAATCATGATTATTCACTATGGGTTGGAATTCGGATGCTTAATTCATGATTTTCTACACAATGGTTCTTAACACTTGAAACCTAAGGTTTACACAGGCCATGCCTCGGCGAGATGAGATAGACATGCTTTTTAATTTCTATTAGTAGGAGTAGTTTAGAGTAGATGCATGTACTAGTCATACTCTATCCGGAGATGGGTAGTAGTGAATCCTGTTGATGGTATCTCTTTGGGGTCATATTCGACTATTTGCGGTATGACTTGATTCACAGTTATAGATCGTCCTCTTGCAATTGAGTAATCAGAGAATTATATTATGCGGTTGGTGGTGGAGCATGGAAACCCTATATTTTATTTGTATTGTTCTTGTCTTAATCTATCTTTATTTGTTTTATTAGTTAAATAGTTAATAAATCACAAATCAAAAACTATATATTTTCTAGCAATTCGAGAGTATTTTTTTTACGAGAATTTAGAATACGACTTAGTCTCTATGAGATCGAGAACCTTTCTCAAGTCGAACTATACTACAAAACGATTCGTACGCTTGCGATAGGTAAAACCTAGGCCATCATATGGGTGCATTCTTAACACATATTTTTAACCACACCCGACGGACATCAGATACACTGAATTTTAACGATATGGGTGACCCTCAAGTACAACCACTAGGTTCCTTGAAAGATTATTACACAGCTTCTAATTTCGAATCACCAGTGGACATTGTTATACCAGGAGAAACAACGTCTCATTATGAAATCAAAGCGAGCATTTTAAATATGTTACTAAATTCTATGGACACAAACATGAAGATCCTTATGAACACATTATGGGGTTTATAGAAATTAGTTCAACAACTAAAATGAACGGGATGCCCATTAATGCTTTACATGTGCGACTATTTCCCTTTTCACTCAAAGAAAGAGCAAAAAAATGATACACTAGTTTAGAAGAAAGGGTGGAGACTAATTGGGAGAAACTTAAGAAAGAATTCTTACATAAATTTTACCCAATGGGAAAAACACATGAAGCCCAAACAACCATAATGAATTTTGGCCAAATTCCTGGAGAACAATTCCATGAAATTTGGGAATGATTTAAAGAACTCTTGGATAAATGTCCTCATCATAAATTTACAAAATATGACTTGGTGGGTAATTTTTATCATGGGCTAGGAGAAATACAACAATATCGTATAGATGTCGCATGTGGAGGAACATTTGCATTAAAACCAGTCGAAGACATTTGGAAAATATTCGAAAGATTGAGTGAAAATTCACAACAAAACACGTCAAAATCTAGGGCTAGATCAATGTTTAATAACCCTAGAAGGATGGAAACTGTTAAGGAAATAGATAGAATTGACGACGTGACTGCTCAAGTGGCTGAGATAAGTAAAAAATTAGACAAATTTTTGAATAACACTCAAAATACTCCTATAGAAGTCTATTCGATTTGTTCTGGTCCCTCACTTAGCTAGTGGATGTCCACTAATGTTTCAAGAAGATATAACACCATGTGATGTAAATGCAGCCTTTACCAATAATAATCCGTACTCAAATTCTTTCAATCAAGGCTGGCGTAATCATTATTTATTATCATATCGATCTCAAAACATCGAAAATCCTATCCAAACTCAAAATTTCAATCAAGTTCCAAGACAATTCAACAATGGTACTCAAAATTTCAACCAAGTTCCAAGAAAATTCAATAATACTCATAATTTCCAAAATAATAGATAAGGATTTCGATCATTCCAATCGAATCAACCTCAATTTAAAAATCAATTCTAAAATACTAATCCGCCACCAAGATCAACTAGTTTTGAAGATAAAGTCTTAGCAGCCCTTGGAAATCTTGAAGCTAATACCCAAATATTACATACACATTCTCAAGCTATTTCAAAATTAGAAACACAGATGGGTCAAATAGCTAATACGCTTAACAAAAGAGAAGAGGGTAAATTTCCAAGTAAACTAGTGATCAATCCTAAAGGACAACATATGATTGAGTTAGGAACTCTACAAGAACCAATTCATGAAATCGTGCAAGTAATTATAACCTTAAGGAGTGGTAGGGTAGTGGATAACAATGTAGAGGAAAATTAGAATGTGAAAAAGTCTTGTAGAGCATTTTTAAAGAAACATCGCATACAACAATAGAAGAATCAGTTAAGGAAACACCTGAGAAAACTACGGAGAAGGACTATGAGCCAAAAACATCATTTCCTCAATGTCTCCGTGGAACAAACTATTATGGAAAACAAGATGATAAAATGAATGAAATCTTAGAAGTATTTAAACAAGTATAGATCAATTTACCTTTATTAGATGCCATATCTCAAATACCACCTTACGCAAAAATTTTAAAAGATTTATGTACGCAAAAACGTAGTAGTAGAGCTAAGGTGCCTAAGAAAATAGTGTTGACTGAACAAGTGAGTTCGTTATTGATAAACGATACACCACCTAAGTATAAAGATCTAGGAGCACCAACAATATCATGAATAATTGGAGACCAAGAAGTAAGGCTAGCTCTCCTTGATCTAGGTGTTAGTGTTAACTTATTACCTTATTCAGTTTACAAACAACTGGGATTAGGAGAATTGAACCCCACGTCGATTATACTTCAATTAGCTGATAGATCAATCAAACTTCCAAGAGGGATAGTTGAGGGTATGATAGTTCAAGTAGAAAAATCTATTTTCCTATCGATTTCATAATCTTAGACACAGAACATGTCCATAATCCAAAGAAGCATATACCCGTGATCTTAGGACGACCATTCTTAGCAACAACTAATGCTTGCATAAGTTGTAGAACGGGGTTATGGATATATATTTCGGGAATCTGAAAGTAAAATTGAATGTGTTTGAGAATGATAGCCAATGTCCAACCATTGATGATTGTTTTAGTCTTGATCAAATAACAAAAGAGCAAATTACGGATAGGAAGGATAAATTGCTTCAGGAAAAAGAGGATTTCACAAAAATTGATTGGGATAAGCAATTACAATCTAATCTTGACGACATAGCGGCTATAAAAATATCATTATACGGAGAATCATGGCAGAAACCAGCAGAGTCGTTACCTATCACCTCGAATACACTACCAATTTCTACACCAATAGAGTCATTAATAATAGAACAAGAAGAGCGACCAACACAATCTGAGACTGAGAGTGTTAATACAGTATGCAACATTAACATAGTTAATAATTTACTATGGTATGTTGATATAGTCAACTACTTGGCTACGCATAAAATACCACCAGGATGGTCTAAACAAGAAAGGGATCGATTCTTTAGTCAAATCAAATACTATATTTGGGAAGATCCAGAGTTATTCAAATATTGTTCTGACCAAATAACTAGGAGGTGCGTTCCTAAGAATGAAACATAAAGTATCTTAAAATTCTGTCACACATTAGCATGTGGAAGGCATGTGACAAAGTGGATTTTACTGGCCCTCCTTATTCAAAGATTCCTATAATTATTGTAAGGCATGTGACAGATGCCAACGATTAGGTTCAATTTCTTGGAGAGATATGACACCTCTATCCCCAATTTTAATAATTGATGTATTTGATGTTTGGGGGATAGATTTTATGGGACCATTTCTAATGTCGAACAATAATTTATATATACTTGTTGGGGTAGATTACGTTTCAAAATGGATAGAAGTAGTTGTATCAGCCAAAGCTGACCATGAAACTGTGATTGAATTCCTGCAATCGAATATTTTATCGTGATTTGGTATACCACGTGCAATAATTAGTGATAATGGAAAACATTTTTGCAATCGTTATATGAATAGTTTTGTCTTATAATATTTGATAGGTGCTTAGTATTGGTCATTTTTTGCCCCTATCTTGCGTTTGTTATTTCTTTGCATTCGATTACTTGGTATTTTTATCTTTTTGTGTGTGTAAGCATGTTTCAGGAGCTTAATGAAGAAACAGAGCTAATCTTGGTGAATTAACTGAGTTCGTGTTAGTTTCTATCTCAAGAAAGGAATTAAGAGGTGCGCCAGAGCAAAGAAGAGCTACCGGAGGGCAAAATGATCATTTCACGACATCATTATCTCACCGAAAGGGCACAAATGTCATTTTCAGACATTATTACTTCACCAAAAAGCATCAGGAGTCAAAGGCAACCATTTTAGTTTAAATACAAAAAGACAGGTTTTTATATCAAAAGTGCATGATACCTACGTCACTAGAGAGAAAAATGGGCAAATTGGACTCAACCTACGCTCCTAAGCTACGCTGTAATTTTGGACCCTACACTCTGACCTACGCCCAAGCATAGGTCAGGAGCGTAGATCCCACATGATGGTCACATGATCCCTCGATATGCTGAAGTTGTTTCGGAGTTGTTTCAGAATTTTTTAGTTTTGTCCCTACTTCGATATTTCAAGTGATCGGTGATTCCAAATCTATACGTACAAGCTTATACACATATTTACATTTGATTTTATGAGATTATTGATGTATTATGAAATTAGGGTTTCCCTCACTTGTCTATAAATATGAGAGGATTAGGGTTTAGAAAGATATATGCTTTCAGGGTTATTTTTAGTTCTGTTTTGGAGATACACGTTCATTCATAGAGTTCGCTTCCATTGAAGAGAACCACCATTAAAGACCTAGAGATCCGGAGAAGAAGGCCATGAAGAGCGTTTCTACACCGACAATGTAGACTCCCTCAGCCATGATCAAGTAATTCAGTATCTAGGGTTTTCTTGCAAAACCCTGGCCAAGTAATATAGTTCTGATTTTGTTTTCAGTTGTAGAGAGGGGAAGATGTGACTATACTGTGATGATTTTGTTAGATGAGATACCATTTTTATTCGTGATACAAGTTTATATATTTGAATTGATTCTTGTCTTAGACTTTTCGAATATATTTATATTACATAATCATAATTATTCACTAGGGGCTGGAAATCGGATGCTTAATCTGTGATTTTCTACACAATGGTGGTCATAAAATTTGAAACCCTAGGTTAACATAGGCCATGCCCTGACAAACTAATATAGACATGCCTTAGTTTATTTTCATATTTTAATTTACTGCTTTAATTAACTTTTCTGTTAGTAGTCGGCATGCACTAATCAGTTTAGTCTTGAGATGGGTTGTCGCGATCCGGTTGAGAGTAATCTTTTTTGGGGTCAAACTGCTGGCGTGGTGCGACCTGATTCATAGTCAATGGATCACCCTAATACAATTGAAATTAGTATTTGAACTATGTTATGCGGTTAGTGGTGGAGTGAGGAAACCCTAGTTTTTTCTCCATCTGAATCACAAAACCAATTTACTTTGCTATTTAGATTAATTTAAGTAATATTAGATAATTTACAAAAATCAACTCTTTTTTTTGGAAAACTATAATTCAGTGTTTTTAGATTATTAAAGTGAACAATCCTCGTCTCTGTAGGATCTATATTCCCCTACTCAAGCAAAACTATACACAATTGATCTGCGCGTTTGCAGAAGGGTAAAACCTAAAGTGATGTTAAGGTGTTGTTTTTAACCACGTATTTTGCACACACCTGACACCCATCAATATTCCAATACACACAAAGTAGGTATGTCATATCATCCCAAAACAAGTGGTCAAGCTGAGGTATCAAATAGGGAAGTCAAACGAATATTAGAAAAGACAGTACGAACTGATAGAAAAGACTGGTCAACAAGATTAAACAATGAGTTATGGGCATATAGGATGACCTATAAAACACCAATAGGAACTACACTATATCGATTAGTCTATGGAAAAGCTTGTCATCTCCCTGTTGAATTAGAACACAAGGCATATTGGGCCATTAAAAGATTAAATTTTGACCTAAAAGAAGCAGACTCTAATCGAAAACATCAACTTAATGAACTTGAGGAAATTCGTAATGATGCATATGAAAATACACGAATATATAAAGCACGAACAAAAGCATTACATGATAAAAACATTCGAAGAAAATCCTTAAAACCTGGTCATAAAATATGGTTGTTCAATACTCGATTAAAATTATTTCCTGGAAAACTACGCTCACGGTGGGACGGACCGTATAACGTAATTACTGTTTTCCCGTACAGAGTGGTAGAAGTAGAGGATCCAAAGAAACGTAAAAGATTTAAGGTAAATGGTCAACGACTCAAGAGATGCGTAGAATTTAACCCCGAGATAGGATGTGTGGAATCTATTAATCTGATAGATCCTACGTATGATAACGATTAAAATATCTATGAACGTCGAGCCATCGACATTAAAAAGAAAGCATCGCCTAAGAGAGTTATGGAATGTAAATGTAGGATTTTAACTTTATTTTATTTATTTTTGGTAATTTTAGTTGATTTATGAGTTTAGAGGAGGTATAATGATAGGAGTAAGCAAGGGAATAAATGAATGAATCAGAAATTAAAAAGGGTTTGAGAGAAAGTTTTGTAGTAACTATAAACTACCGAGTACTCGGTGACTTAAATTTATGAACTGGATCGGGCAACTTGACAGTTCTTATTAGGGCTACTCTTTTTTCTCTCAAATCACTCTAAATATTTCATTTCCTCTCCAAAACTCAATAACCTAGCCTACCTCTATCCCTTTTACTCTCGATCCCAGAAGATTTAGGTTCCAAACCCTCCAATTATTCCTTTAAAAAATGTGCTCAAATCTCTTTTATCACTCCCATTTTCGAAGCTATATATATAGGCGCCTATACACACTTTCAAATCTATTCAAAAAAGTCGATCAATGGCACCCAAGAAGAGGAGAGCTACGGAGGAGGGAGAATCATCAACAACAGTTGCCGAAATGCGAGCTCGATCGGATCAAAGGGATGATGTTGCACGTTGAGAGGTGAGAGAGTTGGGACTGAGCAAAAACTTTCTTGTTGAGCGGTCATTCAAATATGCGGACTTTCGATCCAAGAGGAAGTTGAGGAAAGCCGCCATGTGGCTCGATGATCGACGATTGCAGCCATTGTTGACACCAGTGTCGCCTGTATATTATCCAGAGATGGTTCACGAGTTTTATCACAAACGTTTTCATGATGCAACAACCGGTTTGTCGACTAGGGTGAGATATCGAGCTATCACAGTTGATACCACTCTCATTGCATCGGTGTGGGGGATTCCAGATGCATGTCCGAAGGATTTACGTGAGATATTCCCAGCACCACCAGAGCCATTCCATGATGTTCACACTATTATAGGGAGTATGTGCGGTGGGAGATACGGAGATGATAGGAGCAAGACTTATGCGACAAAGAGGTTCTTTCCTAAGAGATTATAGTTATTGGATACTATGTTTCACACTCAGGTCTATCCTCGAGGCCATGACACGGAAATGCGGGGCATTATTCTGGAGGCTATCTACTTATTCCATGAAGGCTACTAGGTCTCGATACTGAGTCTCATTATTCATATCATGTGGACGGTGTAGCGAGACCTCTCCAATCTGAAAGCAGTAAAACCAAGGAAGTGGCTTATCCCGTTCCGCTCATTAATTACTGGCATTTTTCGACACTTAGGAATTCAGCCAACTGAGGGGGAGGAGGAAAGCGTAGTTGATGCGCCGATGAAGTACAAGGACTTTAGCCGTTCACACGGTAAGATGAGTCGTGCCAATGCTAAGGCGGTAGATGAGGAGATTGAAGAGGATGATGATTCTGAGGACGAGGGCGGAGAGAGTGGGGATGATGACGAGGCTACTGATGAGGAGATGCCTCAGGCCCCTAGACAGAGAGAGACTGTGACTCTGTCTCGGGAGCATTATGACGATATAGTAGCCCGTTAGGAGCGGTTAGAGAAAGAGCAGGTAGAGATCCGAGTTGAGATAACTCATGGATATCAGGCCATCATGGAGCAACTAGGCGCCGGCTCTACTCTCATCCAACACCACCACCGTCGTCTTAGATTAGGGTTTCGAGAGAGTACGAGCACGAGCTGACATAGATTTTCATGATATATATTGCCTTCAGCCTAGCCGTGAATCGATATTTTGTAGTTTTATTTTTGATTTCTTTTTCAATTTTGTTTTAAAAAATTCCATTTCCCTATGAATTTCGAGAATTAATGAGAATGAATATTTTGTTAAAAATGAGCAAATTATTTATATTATCTAGTTTCATTGTATAAAATAAATTTGGGGGAAGGGTATGACTTATATAAAAACTATATTTTTGAAAACCTATTATATTTATTTAGTTTCCAATAACATTATAAATATTTATGTATAATGTTATATTTAATATTTAAATATTTTTATTTAAAAATAAAAATATTTTGAATATATATATATTTATGTATAATGACTTTTATATATATTATGTATAATGTTTTTAAAAAACTATTTTAAAGTATAAAACTATTTTTGAAACTTAATTTTAGTACAGGAACTATCGAGTACTAGGTAGTTTTCTCACCGAGTACTCGGTGATTCTTGGAAAAACTTGATTTTTTTAAAAATTAAAAATCAATTTATATAATTATGAAATTTCGATTTTTCTTTCAACATAAGATTTTGACTGACTTATATAATATGGTATATAGTTTTAATAAAATATAATGAATGATTATAAGAGTTTTATGAAAATTTTCCATAAATATGAAATCCTTTTCAAATATGGAGAAATTTACATTAACTCTTATTTCCTTTTCGAAAATTTTCATTCTTACAATTCATATTTCAGATTTCTCCTATAAATTAAGTCATTCCTTTCCTAGAAAGGATTTAGAATCACATCTATAAATATATGATCCCTCTTCTCTAATCTATTACAATTCATCACCTTATTGAGAGAGAGCTAGTAGTAGGAATCCTCGTTTTTTTCAAGGACAATATTTGCCTTAGACCATTTGTAATACCCCTTGATTTTTGGGACAAAGAAATTAAATATATATATATATATATATAAATTAAGTTGGATAAATTTTATTTATTTAATTAAATAATATAAGTTGGGCTTATAAGCCCAATGAATCACTACTTAATTACTTTTGGACTATTACACATATATATAAAATATTTTTGGGCCCATGGGAATTATGTAAAATAAATAAATAAAAATATATATATATATATATATATATATATATATATATATATTTATAAAAAGAAAACTCTAAAAGAGTTCTACGTTTCTGTCAGATGAGTAGAGGGAGAGAGCAGAATTGCGAGTCGCGTAGAAGAGATAGAAGAGAGCATCGATCGGCCTATAGTTCGTGTGTGATTTAGCCTAACGATCAGACAAGTAGAATGTTCTTCTCTTCCCCTTTGGACCCGTAACCCTAGCATCTATATACTTTAGCTCAATATAATTTTTGTGTATTATTGTATATTATCGCAAACTAATTTATGTGCTATAAGATTTAGGGATTACTAGATAACTTTTAAATGTTTCTGTTTCCTATAGGGTTGGCGTACTCTAGTCGTTGTAATTAAGTACATAATATGGTATTATGATTTCGGAGGAATTAATATACGTGGATTCATGTATCTGCGTATATATATATATATATATATATATATATATATATAGATGATGCAGTGGTCATGGTGTAGTCCTGCACACGATTTGATTTTCATGGCTTAGTGGGATCTATTGGTTAATTACTTGTTATATTGTTGAGATTGGAATATGGAAGTATGCAACTGTTATTTATTGTGACTTTGAATTTCATGTAAATATATATATATATAAACATATATATGCTGGTGCATACTGCATACAAGGCTTTGAAAATTTGTATGTGGATGTGAACATGTGGGTCCAGGGGTTTGTATCACTTTGGAATAGTTGGAGTCTTCTTTTACTACTTGGTGATCATGTAACAGAATAATGAATTAAATATTTATTGAGTGTTCTTTGAATCGGTTTTATTAGAGGTGGTAGATGAATTTAGGAAATCGTTACTGTTAAATGATATTTATTTATTTGTAAGTTAGTTTTGACGATTTGTTATTATGTGTACATATCTAGGTTGGTGAAGTTCTTAGATTTGTGACCAAAATATGTGTAGTATTTTATTTAATTATTTTACTTTGGAGTATTGGAGGAACCACGATAAGTTGACTACTAAGTCAGTCTCATCTGTACCATAATCGACTAGTCACGATAGTGATAAGTTGTCGGGTACGTGGTTATGGTTAGGCATGGTTAAGTTGCCAATTGACATGTGAATTAATTATGATTGCACTTTATTTGATTTACCTATTGACTTGTGATTTGATTTTAGTTGTGTTTTATTTGCTTTGTTTATGGACTTGTTATTTAATTATGATTGTACCCTATTTATTATGCCTATTTTCTGGAAGATATATATTTAAGTGTGGTACTTATAGGAATTATAATATTAATCTTATATTTATAATGGGTAGATGATGGGATTATTGGTACTCTGTGTGGGATCATGTAGAGTCTACTTTGTTCGTGGGTCTGACCCACCGCTGTTGTTTCAAGTTCTCAGCAGTTTCAGCCATAGGGTTGAGGTCTCTTATCATTCATTTGCGAGTTCTTCCATTTTGACTTCAATTCAGTGTAAGGACTCAATTTAGTTATATTTTTTTAAAACTCTTGTTTTTTTTTTTCATTAAGGTTTAGGGGTCTATAGATATGGATTTCCGAGTTGTACCCTTTGGGGGTTTTTGATTTCTGAATTTGTTTATTCATGAGAATTAAACTTTTGACACTCTGTTATTTATTTAATATGTCTTTTGCTTCCGTTCTTGTTTATCATTAAGTGTGGATGCGCCTTAATTTTCGGTATAGGCCTGGCCAACCTATGCATGAAAATTAGGGGGTATCACACCATTTGTGTAGGAGCTCCAACTTCCCTCCAATATAAATCTGACATGTGTCAACATATTAAAAAAATTCTTCCTCACTCTCTCTATCCATCACCACCATAAAAAAATAAATTGTATAAAGGACCCCTCCAAATTCAAAAAATTCCGAAAATAATATTTAGGAAGAAATATAATTTTTTCCAAAAAAATAAAATATTTCAAAAAAATAAAATATTTCTGGAAATTTTTTTTTTTTCGAAAAAGTAAAATCAACAGTTCTTCAAATCAACCAACTCCAAATCTGGGCGGAATGGAAGCACCTCAAGAGATCTGTTAAAACAATCGAGTTCAATCACCTAAAAATCTGTAAGTCTGAAAATTATAGAAGATGGTACTGTTAACACCCCCATGGCTATCACCATTAAACAATGACGAAATATTTTGAAAAAAATATTTCAAAAAAAATATAAATATTTCGAAAAAAATAAAATATTTCGAAAAATTCTTTTCCTCATTTTTTTGAAATATTTCTTTTCCTCATTTTTTCGAAATATTTTATTTTTCCCGAAATATCTTATTGTTTTGAAATATTTTATTTTTTCGAAATATTTTATTTTTGAAATATTTTTTTTGAAATATTTTATTTTTCCCGAAATATATATATTTTTCGAAATATTTTATTTTTTTCTGAAATATTTTATTTTTTTCGAAAAATTTATATTTCTTCCTAAATATTTTTTTTGAAATTTTTCGAATTTGGAGGGGTCCTTTATGCAATTTAATCTTTTATGGTGGTGATGGATAAAGAGAGAGAGGGGCCCATGAGAGAGTGAGGGAGAATTTTTGTAATATGCGGACACATGTCAATTTTTTATTGGAGGGAAGTAGGAGCTCCTACACAAGTGGTCTAAGGAAAATATTGTCCTTTCTTCAATCCATGATAGTCCAAGGTAAAGATTCTTTCAGTGATTGTATGATTGCATGTGAGCGTTCATTCTATACGGCTGGTTATCCGGAGCCAGCTATAAAGGAGACGATGGCAAACCTAGAAGAAAGAAGGTTGACTTTGTTGACCCAAGGTTTTTCACCATAGGTAAACATGACATTTTGATGATAAAAAATCATTGAATGTGATGAATTTAATGTCTACTTGAGTTGTGCTTAATAGGTTGTTGATTCAAGATAAACTCAAGAGAGCTAGTGGATCCATGAGAAGATCAAATAAATGTGCTTAGAGCTCAAAAGACATTGAAGACAAGGATATAGACATCAACCCAAAAGCTTAAATAAATTGAAGATCAAAAAAATTGATAATGTAGGCTTGGGTGAGTGCTAGATTTAATGTAAATTTATTTTTGAAATAACTTACTTGAAAGCTCAACTCTTGACCATATAGCTTATAGGACCATGCATATCATGCATGAGTCTTTGCTAAAGTTGAATTGGTTCAATCTTTCATAAGCTATGGAAGAGCTCAACAAATAGGATGTCCTAGAACCATAAACTCAATTCATATCACTTAAAATTGTCTCTAGATGCATGTTAAGACTTTGAACGAAATTCCTTTTAAGCATAAAAAGTCCTTGTCAAATATTAAGAATTTTATCTAAATTGAAAAATTATTTTATGATCTCAATATTGAATTTAGGAATTTCAAGGACCTTAATAAGTCTCTAAGAATTCCCAGGAGTGTGTCTAAGTCATTTCGGAAAATCCCAAAAGATTTCACAAAAAACCGTCAAGTGGGTTAAATGTTCGAAATGAAGCATCACATTCAAATGACCATATCGTACTAAAACATGGGTCAAAAGGAGTGATTAAAAATCCTAAAATCAAGATCTTGAAGTCCTCTTTCCAAAAAGCTAAAGAACTCTTCCATCCCAGTTATGAAACTCCAGTTATGACCAAAAGAGTGAATTGCGTCGAAACTGGGCTGAACAACCTAGTCGACTAGGTAAACCACCCAGTCAACTTCTTGTTGACCCCGTCGACTGGGCAAAGATGGCCAGTCGACTGGCTGAGTCAGAGAGCTAAAAATAAATTTCGAAATGAATTTTTGAAGACCCAGTCGACTGACCCAAAATACCCAGTCGACTACTTAATCCTGGATTTGAATTCTAACAGTTAGTTTCAAATCCAAAATGTTCCAAAACTTCCCAAAACACCCCCAAACGGCTATATTGTGTTCCTATGCTATATATATGCCATATATGAGCCAAATATGGTTTGGAGAAGAGAGGGATAAGACTATGGAAGAAATCTACCATTTGTGCTTCATTTTTGAATTTATTTGGGTAGAAAACTCTCCAATAGGAATCACACCAATTGTGCATCATGCACATTATCTTCTTGTGATTCATTCTTCATACTTGAGTTGAGCTTATCATGTGAGTATTTAATTTATAACTCTAAGTATGTGAATAAGTGAGCTTTGATTTTCTATATCCATCCTTTAAGAGATATGTTGTAAACAATCAAAATTTCATTCTTATTCTTTGTGAGTGAAAGACCAAGAAGTTGTCTTGGCATGTGATGGGCTTGTTGAATCTATGTAAATATTTTTATTTACCTTAAAAAGAGAGGAAAATGTTGGCTCTTCACCTGCAAGAAGGAGCATGTAAGGGTTTGCTATTCACCAGAAAAAAAGGAAACATGTATGGGTTTGCTCGTTCACCCAGAAAGAAGGAGCTTGTGAGGGATTGCTTTTTACCCCGTAAGAAAAGAACGATAATGGAATCCTTGAGAGGTTTTCTTAAGGCATGGACGTAGACCAAAGATTTGGTTGAACCATGTAAAAATCTCGGTGTCTATGGTGTGCATTTTCTCTAACCCTTATCTCTTTGCTTTAAAAACATTTTTTATTTTCAATCTTGAGCTTTATATATCAATGCTATGGAATTGGTTATGTTTATGTATTAATGAAGAGGTTAGGAAAATGCATAGTTGAAGTGGATTGGATTGTGAACATAAGTGGATTATAGCTTAGACTACAATCTCATTTTATTTAGCTATAATCTATATACGCCCCAAATGTTTGACTAAATGCATATTCAATATAAGATTCTAATTGAGAGTCTATGTATGAACTCAATGTTTGATAAATTGTCATAAACTCTACAAGACGTTCCTCATGACTAATAGCACTTTGCATTATGTCTTTATAAATGAGGAAAGTGCTATTACATGCTTAGTTGAATTTCATACTTAGGAGCATGAATTATTTCCTATTCTACTTGAATCCATTATGCATATAATTAGTAATGCAATCATTGTTCATGATTCAAAGTATGAATTGAGGTAGACACTTAAGATATCATCTTATTCACTATGTGTTTGATTAGAGGTCTACAAAGATTATTTTTGATAAAACAAAGTCAAACCGAAAAAGTCTCAAAGTTTATAATTGACCCTATTCACCCCTTCTAGGTGTCAATATGTGTCCAACAGACTCCATTAATCACTCCGGCGTCAGAGATGATGTTTCCCGATGTTGTGCAAGATTTCTATCGTAATATGCTGTTTGAGAGTATAACTAATGGGGAAATTCTGTCCACCACTGTGCAAGGAGGTACAAGGAGAATTGAGATCTCTCCCGAAGCAATCGCGATGGCATGGGGGATTCCACATGAGGAGCCTATAGAGCTTAAAAGACATTTCTGACAATATCATACACCATGTCCTTCTTTTCAACGAATGGTTCTTACAATTTGTGCTCATTATGAACCAAGTTCTTATGTTCGCAATATATCTAGGGTTGAGATTGACCCTGAATTATGGTTTCTTCATACTTTATTGGCAAAATAAGTTTACCCTTCGAATCTTAAAAATAAATATGAGTATGAGGCAGTGGAGACTCTTTATTTGTTTTGAACAATGCATTGGATATCTATTCCTTCGATTATCTATGAACATATGGTGAATCATTGGAGATGGCTAGTTCCTTCTCCATGTGCATGGGCAAAAGATTAGAAGTTGCCTTTCCCTTTCTTAATTCAAGCTATGATCACTAAGCAGTTGGGAGGTGATTTCACACCACCTATGAGCTCAAGGATTGTGTATGCCAAAGTTTATGATCATTGGAAGTTCATGGAGTTATTTATACATGAAGAGAGTAGTTGGTGGTGTAGTCATCAGCAATACTTGCTGCAGGAGGAACGAGAGGAGATAGAAAGAGAGGATGCTAAAATCAATCAAAGTGGCTAAAGGAGGAATGAGGAAAAGTCGTAGGAATAAGGGAATAGATGTAGAATTTTTAAGTATTATTTATTTGTTTTGTTATTTCCCACCAAATCCATTTAGGATTGATTTTATCTTTTGTTTTTATTTTTATTTTTCTGCAATTTTGAGATTTATAGAATTGTAGGCCCTTAAGGCCAAATCGTGTGTGCTTTATATCTTATATTCTGATTTATTAATTATTATCTCTCTACTTGATATGATCTTGGGTATTGCATATTATTTTATGTTTTAATAGATCATTCAAAACAAGTTTGGGGGAGATACGAGCACTACAATGCAAAGAATGGAATTACACTTCAAGGGCGGTAACAATTTCTTCCTTTATTTATTTGTTTTTAGACCATAAGGACATGTTCTGATTTAAGTTTGGGGGGGAGAAATTAGCTATTTGTCAAAGTTTTAAGGGAATTAGAAAAAAAATAAAAATATTGAAAAATTTGAAAATCTTATTAAGTTCTTCATTCGAAATATGTGATTGATATTAAGTATAAGTTGATTTGTGTACATGTTATGACTAGAAAGGTACTATGTATGCAATCACCCCACTCATGCGTATGTAATAGTTTGATTAAATTGAATTTTTAAGATATGGTCCACATGAGTGAATAGATGAGTGAAATTAAAACCGAGAAGGATAGTTTTGACCAATAAACACATGCACATATTCTTTATGGGACAACTATTAACCTTTGACTATGTAGTTGAAAAAATAGATTTGTTTCAATGACAAGGGGAGAAGGGGAGTAGTGAAGAATGAAAAATGAATTATATGGAGAAAAATATAAAAAAAAATAAAAATGCAAAATGTAGTCTTTCGATTTGAGTAACCGGGCCTTGGTATCACCAATATAATTGTTCGTGTTTAAAGGGGAGAAAACTAATGAGCATAAATCTCATGGAAGAAGTTCGGGTCCAGTTAGTTGGGACTAAAAATCCCCGCTGGAAAGTCTAGAGACTTAGAAAGACGAAAAGGGATAAAAATGAAAAAATTATATTGAAGTTGTGTCATCGAAAAGATTGATCAATGACGTAGAAGAAGGAAAATTAGTCTACCATAGAGAATGTTCACAAAAACACAAAAAACTATGTGGATCGACTGTAGAAATTAACAAGTTTATTTCACTATTATGGGGACCATTCTTTTAAGTTTAATTCATGAAAATTGTTACTTATAAGTGAGTGGGGATAACTTGTATGCATTTTACTCTAACAAAATTATAGCATTGCATGAGTTAATGATTATTTAATTTCATGAGCATACAAGAATGAAGAATAAAAAAATTTGTGGGTAGTATATTTAACTCTCACGAGACTCCACTCGTCCACTCGGTAATGCCGAGGGGTTTAAAAGGCTTGTTACACACGCTAAGTGTAATCGTACACCTTCACGAAAGAAAAGGTAAGTTAAATAGTCAGTTAGTTAGTTAGTTTGATAGATTTTAAATTACTGTACTAAAAACACAATTATCAACAATTTTGATTTTTGAAGTGATTGCTAAGGGAGTAGCAATGTTGAACTTTGGGGGCTTGATCGGAGCCAAATATCATATATTTAAGGCTCCTAATTATACATTGTTGTGTCTATGATTATCATTATATTAGTTCTTTTATTCGGTTTTTGTGTTGTAAGATATTTTAGGCGATGCTATGTAAAACAAGTTTAATTCAGTGAATTAATTGGATCGGTGACTCAAGATTGTTCGAGAGCCGAAATGATGAATAAAAGACCTATAAAAGACCAAAAACAAGTTAAGGATACAAAATGACTAAAGAAGAATGAAGTTGAGAAGAGAAGCGGAGCAAGGATGAAGTACAAAATTCAAGGTGAAGAATTACTGAGTACTCGGTAGATCCTTCACCGAGTACTTGGTAGAGTGCGAAAGTCCGCGCACTTGCTCGTGTGAAGGAAAAAATGACCTAGAGTTTTAGCGCACTTGCACTCGATCTCGCGAGACCTGGAGTCTACCGAGTACTCGGTAGAGGCTTCACCGAGTACTCAGTAAACCTTGATGCGGTCAATAATTTCAGCAATCTGTATACACATTTGCGGGACGCGCTTTAACCCAAATCAATATGGAATGATCTTTAGGCTATTTTAGATGCAATATTAACCATATATGAAGAGATTATATACCATTCTTCAATATATATATCACAAGATATATTCCTGACTTAACCGCGAAACAATCAGATTACCAAATAAAGACGCTTATTTTTTCTATAAAAGAGAGGGGTCTCCCCTACAACAAAAAAAGGTCTTAGTGTTACATTGGAGTTTGGAGCAAAATATTAGCCATGGAGGGTGCGTCTACATCAACAATGCAGACAACCACTACCATGAACAACTAAACCGGTATCTAGGGTTTTTAACAAAACCTGGCCAAGTAATGTAGACTCTTTCTTATTTTTATTGTATAAAGGGAAACTGAAGGACACGTATGGGATGATTATGTAGATGAGTGATTTTGTTTGATTTTATATAAGATTCTACGTTTATTCTATGTCTTGTCTTAGTTTAAATGAATGTTTTATCTTGCACAATCATGGTTATTCAATATGGGCTAGAACTCGGATGGTTAACTCTTAATTTTTTACATAATAGTAGTTATTAACATATAATCTTTATTCAGACAGACCATGTTTGAAAGGGATAATTAGTGACGTGCTTTTAATTTATGTTAGTAGGAGTAGTTTAGAATAGATGCATGTACTAGTTATACTTGATTAGAGATGGCATGTGCTAATGATGGATGAATTGTTCATTTTTTGGGATTAGGGTTTGCCAATGTTTGCAACTTTATATCTGATTCACATATGATGGACCACCTTCTACAATTAAATGATTTAGAGAATATATTAAAGTGGTTAGTGGTGGAGTTTGAAATATCCTAGATCTTTATCTCCATTATTCACAATCAAAACCAATTATCTCTCATATTTATTTTATGTTTATTAGTTATAGAAAACAAAATAAACATACTATCCTTAATAATTTAGTTAGAAGTAATTATAAAAGAATTGAAGAATCATTAGTCTCTGTGGATTTGATATACCCTATCTCATTGTACTATACTATAATTGATTCGTGCACTTGCAATAGGGAAAACTAGGTAATCTAATAGGGTTTATTTGCACACATTATTATTTATCATCCCTTCCTAGTTGGCTACACTAATTATGGTCTAACCATTGATCACTCTCCACAACAGCACTTCTGAATATATGAGAAAACTCAATGAACCAGCCAACTGAACGAACTCTTCAATTTAATGCATATATGATCGTGTATATATAGCCAATGGTGTAGAAAGGTCCTTCTCAGTCATTTCACACTAAACCTCATAAAAGCCCTAAGTTCTGATATATATTTGTGTATATACATGTATACAAAGGTCTGGAGTCGCATCCATGTCTTGGAATCGAATCGGGGGTAGAACAGGCAAAGTCCATCAAAAATCACAAAATTCTTGCCACAGTTACGCTTCAAGCGTAACCCATCTACGCTTTTAGCGTACCTTCCTTACGCTTTAAGCGTACTTTCAAGCGTACCCTCAAGCGTACCTTCAAGAGTAAAAATACACTTTCCAGCCACTTTTTTATTTTGAAAGCGTAGGCACAAACATATATATTTTCTTGAAAACCACTTTTCTTCGTGAATGCACCAAAATGACCATCTTGAATCCATGATACTTTTCGCTGAAGATGACGGCTTCTGAAAATGTCGTTTTTTGCCATCCGGGAGCCATTTTTGTCTCGAACTACTTTTTTGACTCTCCTCTTGGATAGAAAGAACATGTACTTTCGTTAATTCACCGAAGTTAGCTTCATTTCTTCGTTAAGCTCCTGAAACATGCTTTAACACACAAACAACATAAAAATACTAAATAATGGAATGAAAGAACGTAACAATAGTGAGTTAAGGGGTTAAAATGTCTAATGTTTGACACCTATCACACCCCCAAACTTACATATTGCTAGTCCCTTAGAAATAAATTTAGGGAACTTTCTTGTGATGATTTGAAATCTATATACTCTAACTAATCTAACCTAATCCCTTGCTTTCGTGAGGGTCGACGATTACACTTTAGCATGTGTAACAAGCCTTTTAAATCCTAAAGTGGACGAGTAAAGTCTCGTGAATGTTTCCAGTGATGGTACCTACAAACATCTCAATTCACTGTAATCATGCATTTATGAATTCACACACAAATAAATTAAGCCATGATATAATGCAAAAGATAGTATAGATATAAATACTCTCACTCACTACCGAACAATAACTATCTTGAGCTTTATATCGTGAACGGTTCCCACTAAAGTATATGACTTTGTTAGTTTCTACTCCCTAATCCAGACAACCTTTCGTGTATTTAGTGAACATTCGATCGTGGTATTTCAATATCTCTTTTACTACTTTATTGATCACACTTTGCCGTTTTTCATAAAATAACATCTTTCCATCTTTTCACTTTACGATCCCTTTTTGTCTTTCTAAGCTTCGGGCTTTCTAGCGAGGATTTTTAGTCCCGACCAACTGGGCCCGAGCTTTTTCCATGGGATTTATGCTCATTAGCCTTTTCCCCTTTAAACGCGAACAATGATATTGGTGATACCAATGCCCGTTTACTTAGATCGAAGAACTATTTTTTGTATTTTATTTTCACAAAATAAATTTTCAATTTTCTCCATTCCATCTTTATCAACTCCCCATCTCCCCTTTTATTGTGGCAAAATTATTTTTCAACTTACATATTCCAAGATCAACTTATTTCCCATAGTGAATGTATGCTTGTGCTTATAAGTCAATGTCGTCCTTTTCAGTTTCAATTTTACTAATCACTCACCCATATAAAACCACATCATTTCACTCAGCTCGATCTAATCATTACTCTCATGAATGAGAATATTACATTACATACTACTCATGCATTATAAACGCAACTCAATCAAATTGTAATGCAAAACACTCATGCGTGAAAACAAAAAACTGCTCCAAATTTTTTTTAAATTTCAATTTTTTCGAAAATTTTCGTTCCTTGCAACTATATACCCTCGCCCCCAAACTTAAATGAGACCATGTCCCCATGGTAAAAAATAATGTATGAGAATAAATATAGTTATCCTTGAAGCTCAATTCTGGAATCAATATCGAAACACTTGATCTCCTTCCCTAAACTCGATTTGGATCACCTGTAAATATGATCATCAAAGCACAAATACCCAATCATAGCAAGGGAAAGAAAAATTTCAAAAATATCTAGAAATTCACACAAAATTTTCAAGGAATTAAAAATTCTCTCTTTTTATTTATTGATTTTTAAATGATATGGCTTTAAGGGCCTACAATCCTAAAAAAACAAAACAAAAACAAAGACGTGGCCTTAAGGGACTACAATATCTAAGAATAAAAATTACATAAATTAAATGATATCCTATTCTACAAACCGAGGCTAGAAACTAACTTTCACAGCCTATGACCAATGTTTAACGTCGTCAGCACGACATGGCCACTCAAAGGGTTATCCAACATCATTCCTCTCTACAACACTTCTCCTACTCATAGGACAAAATGTAGGAAGTAACTCCCTCAGTGCTCTCACCTATAGACAATTAGTACTATCCATGACATCAAATATAAAACAATAATCACCATATAAAGTACCTCATCTGTCACGTTCTAACTTCACCCTATGTACAGGCACTGTGTCCAACAGATCCTCCTTCAATACTTTATGTAATACTCCCTCCACCAATTCATCATTCTCCATTAAACTGACAGATGCCATAAATTCTGGTCCTGGATCAATCTCCTCATTAATCTTCAGCTGCTGACCACGACTCTTTAACCTCTCATTTCCAAAATCTACCTCTCCGTAGGGGTAAACCAATTTAACTCCAAATGGTACATCCCTTCTTAACCGGATCTTACCTGAAAACAATTTCAGTTTGAATTACACCACTGTCTTTTCTGGTCAAGCTCAAAGAACTTAAGACGAACATGCTTAACATGATGTACTCTTGTTCGAGCTATGTAAATTCGAACATCCTCATATGGACAATTCCGTATTCCCTCACACTTATTTCTTAATCGCGGATCTTCCCAGGCATACAACTTGTCTATCATGTTTATACTCAACACTCACTCATCTAGAAAGGGATCCTTAAGAGGGGTGTCATCTTTGGTAGGCTCTATGGTAGTTCATGGTAATTGATCAGCTCTCACAGTTTTCACACCCTTTTTATCTTTCAATACGCCATCCTCTTAATCCTCAATTAACCCACACCACACCACTTCGTGAAGTGTACTCTCAGGCATCAGCTCTTGTAGAGGAATAAGTTGAGGTCCAGCCGACTCTTTTGGTGCTCTATCTGGCTGGGAGTACAAAACAACTTCCAATGCCGCGATTACTTCCAAATTTGATTGATGTTAATCCTCCTAGTTTTCAAACTTTGCCTCCACATCTTGCTTATTCATCACTGAGCTCTTATCTCGACCTTCAGTGCTGTCATACAACCCAATCTTATAAAGTGAATTATCGGGCACCAATGCCGCTGGTGACACAAATGGAGATTCATGCGAATCTCTTGGCTCCTCCCCTGGTTACAAACCTAGAGCTCTTTCAAATGCAGTGATCACTTCTAAATTAGAGCAGTGTTGATCCTCCCACTTGTCAAACTTTTCATTTGACCTTCCAATCACAGCATCTAGGTCATTTATTGCTCGACTTTGAGGTACCTATTTTTAACAAGTCTTATTGATTTCTTCTACATTAAAGCATTCGACCGGTGTAATGATTTGATGACCTGTATCAAAAACATTCATCCTCGCCTTCATATTCCCGAAAGATAGTTCCATCACCCCTGTCCTGCAATCAATATACGCATTGACTGTGGCCAAGAACGGTCTTCCTAATATCACTGGGATTTGTTTATTCAAGTCTTGAACATATTCTGTATCGAGAATTATGAAATCCACTAGGAAGTAGAACTTGTCCACTTGAATGATGACATCTTCTAGAACTCCCCTCGCTTGCTTGATCAACCTGTTTGCAAATTGGAGCTCCACCGAGGTAGGACTGAGCTCTCCCAACCCTAGCTGTTGATAAACTGAATATGGTAAGAAGTTAACACTCACACCCAAATCAAGAAGAGTTGTACCAATTTCCTTGTCACCAATGACACATGGAATAGTGGGAGCACCAGGATCTTTCCTCTTAGGAGGTATGTTACTTAAAAATAATGAACTCACTTGTTTAGTCAACATGATTTTCGTTGGAGTCTTCATTCTGTTTTTCCGCTTTTGGGTACAGAGGTCCTTGAAAAACTTAGCATAGGGTGGTATCTGGTCTATAATGTCTAAGAGAGGTAGATTAATCTTGACTTGTCAGAATGTCTCCAACATGTATGACTCTTTATTCTTACCATCTTTGGTCGGCTCTTTAAGACGTTGAGGAAATGGTGCTTCCTCCTCATATGGTGCCCTTTTTGGCTCTTCATCTTCCTCCACTTGAGATTGATCTTTCTGAACTCTATCAGCCTCCTTTCTTCCCTCTTCTTCAGCTTCCTTTCTTTGTGCTCGTTCCGCCTTATTTCTTTTCTGCAATCTCTCTTCATGTTCCTCATCAACTCTACTCTCCACTTCCCTTACACTTATTTGAGTCGTAATGGCTTGGACTGTCTCATAATTATGCTCAGTAAATGAACCACGATCCATTATTTGTTGACTCTTTTGAATTAACCACTGGTTGCCTAGGCAATCTTTCCTCTTCAAGCCTATTCACCGCATTAGCTAGTTGCCCTATTTGGGTTTCTATCTGAGCAATGGATTGGGAATTAGAGTTCATCGATTGGATAACTGCCTGAAAATGATTAGATTAATTTTTTAACTCCTTCAAGGCGCTCATAACCTCTTCTTCAAAGCTAGGTGGTCTTGGTGGTGAATTTTGATGTTGGAGATGATTTTGAGGATATGGAGGCTAAACTTGATTTGGATTGAATCCTTGGGTTTGGTTTCCTTGAGGCTGAATTTGATAGTTATATGGTTGGACAACCTGATTATTATCGAATGGCTGGAGAGCTTGAGAATTATTGGATGGTTGTCTGGGTTGGTAATTTGACTGAGGATTTTGAGCCATGATTATTGGTTGGGAGTTAAATGATTGTTGACTCCATTGGAACCTTGGCTGTGGATTCTCCACATTTGTAGATCCATGGGACAAAAGTGGATGATTTCTGGCATTTGAGGTGTATGAATTAGTGAAAGGAGCATTATTTAAATAGTTCCACGATGCCTTGGCATTGGCAACCATTATGTCCTGACACTCAGTTTGAGAATACTCAGCTTCTACTTCTAACCTCTCTCTCGTAGGAGAATGACTTTGCTGAAGAAACTTGTCAATTCTTTCTAATTTCTCTCCTATCAACGCCACTGACTTTCTAACATCCACATCTGGCCTTCCTTCTATGACAAATGCTTTGCTAGATCCTCTCTCATGTCCATCTCTAGCCCGCAACTCAGATTCATATTGAATTATATTCTCACTAATATTATTAAACAAATCTAAGAGTTCTTTTGCCACCTTCAAGATAAATTGACCTTGTGTTGACGCATCTATCAAAGTTTTATGTGCATCTCCAAGTCCCATTTAAAATTCTTAGCTATATCCTGTTCAGAGAACCTATGGTGGGGACACTTATATAAGATTTCATTATATCTCTCCCACGCATCATTAAACTGCCCACCAGACAACTTTCTAAAACTTTTGATTGCATCTTGTGCTTCTGAGGTCTTTCCTATGGGATAATGCTTTTCTATGAATTCTTTTTTAAGGGCTTCCCAATCAATTTTAATTGCTTTAGCCAATTTGATATACCATTTTTTGGCTCTTTCCCTCAGCGACCAAGGAAATAATCGCACTCGCAAGTCATTCTTGGATAAATTATCATACCTAAGAGTAGAGGCTACCTCTAAGAAATCATTTATGTGTTGGTATGGGTCCTCAATCCTAAGTCGAAAGTATTACGGAAGCATATCAATGACACTAGATTTGATCTCATAGTGTTTGACTCCATCTTCTTCTGGAAATTCAACATACGATTCATACGCGGACGACGTATAATATCCCTTCAAAGATATGGCTAGTGCCTTCCTTGTATCAACATTACGGTTAACCATCCTCTCGAAATCCAAAACTGTTTTTTTTTTTTGATAATCACAAAATCGTAATTTTGAGGTCCTAAACGACATATTACGTCCTAAATTCAACTGGGCTCACTTTGATAGAGTGAGTTTTATTCGATGGCCTTTTTCCACTCAAAAAACTCACCTCGTTTGCAAAAATCAGAGTTTTTGACAGTTTACACGAAAAGTGCAGAAATATATATATTGTTTTAGAAAATAAAACTAACTACTTCAAACTCTTCTAACTATTAACATAAATAAATCTAAAATTATATGCAAAATTAAGATAAACTAAAACTCACAAGAGGTCCAACAACGTAACTTTCACTGTTTTGCCAAATCCCTTTGTGTTTCTCAGAGTACCTCGAAAAAACACAAAAACTCCAATTTTAAATACAATACAATAATGCAATGTAGTTAAACTACTAAATCTATTGAACAATTCTTAGTCCTCGGTAATGGTGCTAAAAACTTGATGTCCGTCAGAGTGTATTAAAAATATATGTTAAAAATAACTCTTTAATGACGACCTGGTTTTACCCTACGCAAGTACACGTATTGATTATAGAACATCAATGGCTTACGTAAGGGATATAGATCCCACAGAGACTGAGATTGTTCACTCTAGTAATTTAAAAACAATGAATTATATTTTATGAAGAATGGTTTGTTTCGGTGGTCAAAGACCAAATTATCTATTTTAACTAAAATTATCTAGAAAGCAAAGTAAAGTGGTTGTGATTCAGATGAGAGAAAAAAACTAGGGTTTTCATCGCTTCACCACTAACCACATAATATAGTTCATCAACGAAACAATTGTAAGAAGGCGATCCATAATTGTGAATCAGGACGTACCGCAAATAGCTAAATACGATCCCAAAAAGAATTACCATCAACCGGATTGCGACAACTCGTCTCATGACTAACCTAACTAGTACATGCCAATTATATTACTTTAATCTATTCCTAATGCATGAAAATAAACTAAAACATGTCTATATTAAATTGCAAGGCACGACCTGTGTCAACCTAGGGTTTCAAGTTTCATTACCACCATTATGTAGAAAATCATAAATTAAGCATCCGAGTTCCTGCTCATATTGAATAATTATGGTTGAGTAAAACACTAAATTCATTCCATCTAAGATAAGATTTTAGAACAAACATAGAATTTTACAGTGAAAAATCAAAACGATCTCTTAACTACTATAATCATCACAGTATGGTTAATAGTTTCCCCTCGTTATAATTGAAAACAATGAAAAAGTACATTTCTTGGCTAGGGTTTTGCTAGAAAATCCTAGATACCGAGTTAGTTGACTATTGTGGGAGGTGACTGCATCGCTGATGTAGAAACGCTTTCTATGGTCTTCTTCTCCTGATCTCTAAGTCTGAATATGGCTCCCCACAGCAACACTTCTGAATAGGAATGTGAGAAAACTCAATGAACCAGCCAACTAAACGAACTTTCCAACTGAATGCATATGTGATCGTGTATATATAGCCAATGGTGTAGAAATGTCCTTTTTAGTCATTTCACACTAAACCTCATAAAAATCCTAAGTTATGATATATATATATGTGTATATACATGTATACAGAGGTGTGGAGTCGCAACCATGTCTTGGAATCGAACCGGGGGTAAAACAGGCAAAGTCCATCAAAAATCAAAAAATTCTTGCCATAGCTACGCTTCAAGCGTAACCATCTATGCTTTAAGCATACCTTCCTTACGCTTTAAGCGTAGGGTCAAAAGTACCTTCAAGCGTACCCTCAAATGTACCTTCAAACGTAAAAATACACTTTCCAACTACTTTTTGATTCTGAAAGCGTATGCACAAGCACATGTATTTTCTTGAAAACTAATTTTCTTCGTGAATTTACCAAAATGAATGCCTTGAACCCACGATACTTTTTGCTGAAGATGACGACTTCTGAAAATGACGTTTTTTGCCCTTCGGGAGCCATTTTTGCCTCGAACTGCTTCTTTGACTCTCCTCTTGGATAGAAAGAACATGTACTTTGGTTAATTCACCGAAGTTAGCTCTATTTCTTCGTTAAGCTCCTGAAACATGCTTTAATACACAAACAACATAAAAATACCAAATAATGGAATGAAATAACGTAACAATAGTGAGTTAAGGGATCAAAATGTCTAATATTTGACACCTATCACTTGTCCATTAGTCTATTGACAAGTACCTCTGAAGAATATACAAAACTCACTGGATCCCTCAGTCGACTGACCTGTAACCATCAGCCGATTGACCATGCCATCAGTTAACTGACTAACTTAGGTCGTTAGTCGATTGACAAAGAGGCTTCAAACGGGGCCAAACACACTGGACTCCTCAATCGGGTGACAGATAGCTGTCAGTTGACGGACTTATATGTTAGTCGACTGATGGAGCTCATCAGTCGACTTACAACCCAAAAATTAGTTTTAAAGCATTCATTTTCTTGTTCATTTTTTAATCATTGAGCTTATAGGTTGTGAAATCGAAGCATAAAACCGTTTATACAATTCACTCACCAACCTATCTACCCCAAGTCTTAGTTCTTCAATTTTAAGCTCCTTTATCATGAATTGACCTTTTTTTCCTTCTAATTTTGTTAGCGTTCATTTCCAAGTCCATTCCTGTTAGCCTGAAATACTAAACTTGATTATGGTATTAGTATTAAACAAGTCCTAATGATTTGTTATCATCAAAATGGATATTTTTGTCTTAGGAAAAATCCTTAGGCCAACAGATAATATCTTTTATCAATTATATACTAAATAATTATCTATCTATACTATTATAAAAGTGTAAGTCATTTCTATACATTAATTATTATTATTATGTTTTTAAAAATGTAATTAAAAATATTACCAATTTAAAAGCAAGGACCCTCTAATATTATTATACATTTATTATAATCTTACAAAAAAAAATTCATGCACAAAATTGAACTTTTTTACCATTTAAGGACTAAACATTCATCACTATTGCAATTTTTAAAAAACAATGGAAGACTTTCTATTAGTTTCATGCATTCATCATCATAGTGAAATACAAGATAATATACATGTCTATATTACTTATAAAAGTATGAGCTATTTTTAATATTTCAAAACATTTAATCCATTTTAAAATATAATAATATTATATAACTAAAGGATATTTTAGCCACCCTAAATATTATTCATCTCCATCATTCATAAAAAATAAGAAAAATAAGATGAAACACATAACAATATACACTTGTCACCGTGGTTTACATGTGGGCTTGATACAAATGAGATTTGGTTCGGTTTTAGTTAAAAAAAGTACTTTGATGCATTCTATTTTTCAAATCACAATATGATTTTAGTTTTCACTTAATTCTAAAAGTGTTAAGCCCTTGGTTTATATCTATACAATTAAATTTAATATGTTTAGGCAAAAAATAATTAATAATTTATTTTATAATATCATTGAATATTGATTTATCAACTATATTGATTTATATATGTATTTATTTTTATTTATATCTATCTATACTACTTATAAAAGTATGAACTATTTTTAATATTTCCAAACATTTAACCCATTTTAAAATACGGTAAAATTATATAACTAAAGGACATGTGTTCGGGGGTATGTGGAAAAGGTTCACACATGTGCTCAATTCAACAGGGTATCCTAGTCAAAAAAGAATTAGGGTCCCTTCGGCTATAAAAAAATATTTTGGAATTGTTATCCAATTCCAATTCTAAGCACAAAAATTCCACAACTTGAATTCAGCATGAGAAGTTATGATTTCCAATTCTAAATCTTCAACTCACTAAATAGTCTCTCTAACAACTAACTTTTCACAACCACAAATATACATACATATATACATATGCCTATATATATATACAAACATATATACATGTCTATATATACAAACTATATACACCCATGTATATGTATATATATACATATAAATGTACCTATAGATGCATATATATATACAAATATGAATACACATACACACAAACACACATACACACACACACACACACACACATAAACACATCCACATCCATACATGCATAAACACACACATTCACATACACACATACATACACAAACATATATTCATACTTATACTTACATACTTATACCTACATATCTATATCTATATCTATACTATTTACTTTAGTACGAAGGAATTTTATTATTTTCAAACATTTTTCTTTATTTTAAATATTTGATATACCACCGGGGTGGTTAAAAATATGTGTTAAGAACACACCCTTAAGACGACCTAGGTTTTACCTATCGCAAGCACACGAATCGTATTGTAGTATAGTTCGACTTAAGAAGGTTATCGATCCCACAGAGACTAAGTCGTATTCTAAATTCTTGTCAAAATAATACTCTTAAATTGTTATAAAAGATATGATTTGTCGGTTTTGATTTCTGAACTAATTAACTAATAAAGTAGTAAAGATAGGTTAAGACAAGAACAATAGAGAGAAAATCTAGGGTTTCCATACTCCACCACTAAGCACATAATATAATTCTCTACTTGCTCAATTGCAAGAAGGCGATCCATAACTATGAATCAAGTCATACCATAAATAGTCGAATATGACCCCAAAAAGGATATCATCAACCGAATTCGCTACAACCCATCTCCGGACAGAGTATAACTAGTGCATGCTATTTAATTTACTCTAATCTACTCCTACTGCATGAAATTAATCTAAAGCTAGCATGTCTATATTACCTCGTCGAGGCATGGCCTGTGTAAACCTAGGGTTTCAAGTGTTAAACACCATTGTGTAGAAAATCATGAATTAAACATCCAAGTTCTAGCCCATAGTGAATAATCATGATTGAGTAAGATAATATATTCCTTCAACCTGAGACAAGAATTTAGAACAAATATAAGATCTTGTGTCAAGAATAAAAACGGTCACACATCTACAACAATCATCACAGTATGGTCACAACTTCCCCTCGTTCCAATTGAAAACAAATAAAAGAACTACATTACTTGGCTAGGGTATTTCTAGAAAACCCTAGATACCAAATTAGTTGCTCATGGTAGAAGGAGACTGCATCATTGATGTAAAAATGCCCTCCATGGTTTTCTTCTCCAGATCTTTAGGTCTTAAATGGATCCTTCTTGAATGAATCTATAGAGATTGCTCTGAAAATTATATGTATTGAAGCTCTGAAATTATGTGAAGAGAAGTCCCCAAAATCTGTAGTAAACCTTGGTATTTACATATAAAGGTTAGGGAAACCCTAAGGGTTGCCCTTTTTGGTAATTTTACATAAAACCTAATCAAAGCCCTATATTTTGATATATATATGTGTATATTCACGTGCATTGAGGTATAAAGTCGCAGCAGCCACAAGGGAAAACAAGTCAGGGGCAAAACATACATTTTATAGCTTATAAGTGGCCAGGCCCCTATGCTTGGGGCGTAGGTTAGGCTATGCCTGGGGCATAGGCCTATTTTGGCTACGTCTGCATCGGGCGTCGAAATGGAACTTTCTAGCCACTTTTTGTTGCTGTAGGTGTAAGTCAGGTGGGTCAAAATACTTGGAACCAACTTTTCTTAATAATTATGCCATTTGAACCCCCTCGACTTGCTTATCACAATTCTTGAAGTTGTAGCTCGAAAAAATGACGTTTCTGCCACTGGAAACCAATTTTCTCTTAAAAACACCTCTTAAGCTCTCCTCTTGGATAGAAATAACATGTCTTTAGTTAATTCACCAAAGTTAGCTATTTTTTTTGCATTAAGCTCCTAAAACACGCTTAAACACACAAACAACATAAAAATATCAAGTAACGGAATGAAAATACGTACAAATAGCAAGATAGGGGCTTAATATGGACAATATTGAGCACCTATCAATACTTAAAATATTTATTTAAAGTGTACCAATAATTAAATAATTAAGACAAAAGTGCAAAGGGGTGTAACATTTCTCAAGATAAGCCACATTCAGAAAGGTTACTGTCACGTCCCTAAATTCCAAAAACTTCCGAACCGGAACATCCGAGGAATTCGGGTTATGATCCATACAAAGAGCGCCTAATTAAGATCCTAAATAACCATAAAACGAATGGAATATTTTTAATAACAATAATTCCGTACACAACCAAACAGAAGCTAAACCAAATAATACACAAGGCACATCGATGCGTCGAAAGAATACATCTCTACAATGATGCAATGATACCAAATATAAGGAAGAGATATGCCAACAGACAGACTCCCAAGAAATACAACAGTCCCAATACAGGGGACGCACAAAGGAAACTAAAATAAAATAACTTTTCGTATGACTGTCCCAAATCCAGAACCTACAATGAGAAAATAAAAGAAAGGTGTCGTTACACCGCATGTTGTCCATAGCTGAAACAATTCCTGCAAATTGGTGTTTGGGACACCAGGAAAAAGAACGCTGGGGTGAGCTCATCAAAGCCCTGTAGGAGAAAGGAATCGTTACTGTCACATCCTCCGACCGTCCAAGTCGAGTGCGAACCAACCCGTGTACATGCATCTATCCTTGGTCAGTCAAATGTCCCACATGGCACTCACGCCAATACGAGACCCCGAAAACACATCCCTGTAGTTCCCTACCTTGCATCAATAAATATGGTAACTAACACGTAGTGAAAGCATAACATAACAACATATAATAAACGCATACCTATATATATATATGTACGTATATATATAGAGATATACAACTAACACAAGCCACGTAGTACAGACCCCCTCATAGATCACTATGACTCATACCCGCTAGTCCAACACTGACAATCCACACAACACCTATCACCAAAAATATGGGAGAAACACTCCTATTCATAACACGCTAGGAAGGATAACAATCACTCTTCCTAGATCACAAGCATACCAAGCTCCAAAACCTTTAATCAGTATCAAATCGTACTAATAATCACTTCACATGGTACTACGCACCATTCGTAGACCCAACACAGGTTAAAACAATCACTTCAACCTAAGGGAAGTCACAAAGGTTGTCGAAAACAAAAAGGAAAGTGAAAGGAATGAAAACAAATGACCTATAGTCGTCAAACACCAACACAAGGGTAAACACATCATTTCATGCCAAAAATACGTCAACAAAATAACTTGGTATTGAAGTAGAAGTGAAACGAATCAAACGACACCTTAAACGGACCATTTAAACACTCGTGTTCACTCAAGGGTAAAATGGTCATGTCAGGGGTAAAATAGTAATTTCAAAGTATAGTGACAAGTTTTGGACCTAAAATAAGTCATATAAAGAAACGAAACCAAATTTGAAGGTGCGAGAAGGAAACTACGACATTTTGAAAAATCGGCCGTCGCAACGTGCGAAAGTTCGAAACATACCGTCACATTCAAACGACCATTACACCCTCAAAAAAGACTCTAATCAAGTGATTCAAAATCCTAACATAAATATATTTAATTTATATTTCTAGAAAGCTAAATAACGCCTCCATCCGATACCAATTGCTCAAAATATGAGCAAAATAGTAAAATCGGGTCAGAACGGGGTTGAACAGGACCACCCAGTCGACTGGCTGTTGAAGAGGCAGTCGACTGGAAGGATTAAGTGAGCCAGGTGACTGGGATAGGCAGAGAATGTTTGTGGAAATTTTTTGATTAGCCAGTCAATTGCCTTTCCCTGGAAACCCCAAAAATGACTCCTAAACAATTTTAAACCCTTAGGAATCATGAGACAAAGTCCTCAAATCATTTCGGAACTTTAGAAATGAGAAAATATCATTTAATCTCGGTTTAGTTTTATTAAAAACACTTCCTTGAAAATCCGTAAAACTAACCATCTTGCCCTCGATCTCCGTATTGTACACCGCCGACTTTGAAAGGTCAAAATCTTTTATACCATGACTTTAAAACCATTTTAAAACTCAAAGTTGTTGTCGGGGTCACGGGGGTAGGCAAAAATGAGTTTTTCACTTAAAAACCGAATTGACTCAAATACAAGTCTTATGAAAAATCCGTTTTCCGGGAAACAAACCGAAACATCAATGGAAAAACCAAAGCGCATTTGTAGACGCTCAAATGGAGCAAATGAATGAAAAACTGGAGTTAAAAAGTAACTCGAAGGAAAGGGCAAGTGACAATATGCAAAGGCACTAACTCTAACCCAACCATACCTAGTTCGACATCCAAATCCATGAACTCCATAACGACTTATTCAAAATGTCCACAACTCCAATGACATTCCTATCCTTAAGATCGCTAAAGGAAACCTAATGGCCGTTGCCACGAAACCAACTAGTTTCAATAAAAACCTCTTCCGATTCTTTCAAACCTCAATTTCACATTCGAAACCACATCACTTAGGTTTCTAACAATATCATATGGCCATTAATACACAATCGACTCAGTTTACTGATAACCTCATTTATCATAACCAAAACATCAATGTCACCATTGATACCATGTTGCTACACCAATGCTAACTAGACCACAAAACCATCACCCGCCTTCTCAAGGCTTCAACTCAGAATCGATTCCATAGTCCACTACCGACTTTACTTATCACAAGAAAGTCCTTAAACCAACTCGTATCACCCCCGTAAGGTATATAAGTACATAACAACAAGTATAATCATTTATCTCACATTATACTTTAAACAAGACATGCAAATCATATTATCACATTATCAAATTTCAGTTGAGCATTTTAATAACAAATGAATTATATAATTCAAATTCCACATTAAACATGCTCCTCAAGCTCATAGGATAATATCATAATCCACACGTAAACATAAGTCACATATTAGCAACTCAAATGCAATATGACTCACACACTTTATGGTACACACGTGACCACACACCCCTTAACTCCAAAGGTCAACAAGATCATTCTCTAACCATTCACTTTTGAGGATACAAGCTCAGAAGGAAGGTAGATTTATCGTACCTTTCTTTCCAAGTGCCTTTGACACTTAACATTTTTAACAAGGAAGACGTCAAACTCGACGCGGTTGTGCAATAGGATTTGGACAAGTCCTCTCCCTACAGTCTCTGTTTCTCGGAAGACTAGTTCCGTAGGAGCGAGAAACACCCCTAGCCAAATGTTACGACGATCCAAAACAAGTCTACTCATGTATAAATACACAAACGGACGTAGACGAACACCAATTGAATTCTCTCTACAAATGGTGAACCCATATGCAATATGTCTCAATGACCCATGCACCAACATAAATATGTATCTCATCATATTTATAAACAACATTCCTAAAATGCCAACACAAATTCTTTTCATCATTCAACATGATTTTTAAATCTCATTTAAAGCAATAATCAACAAGAATGCTTTCTCAGGCACCATTCATGCTGCAAATCATCAAGTTGTCCATTAATACACAATGATAACATTTTCATTCATTTAACATGCTTTTATATCAATTAAAATATTTAAATCACAATGATACATTTTCATGCACAATTAATGTTCTAAGTCATTTAAGCATCAAGCAAACATTAATATAGTGTAGAAAATAAAGCAAGAGACAACAAAGAGAATTATACATGGAAAAACCAAGGAAACGTTCCAAGGAAAAAAACCACGGGTACACTCAGGTACCGATGCACTATGAATCAAAACTCGCGGTCTGGAACCATTGAATCACTCGTACTTCACGAAGCACGCTTGCTCCACCAGACACTATGAGAGATCACAAATCACGCATGATTTGCCTTTATCTACTCGCGATATGAAATCCTCGAATTGCTCCGTACTTTGACGGATCATAGCAACCTCGTTACAATGGACGGTGTGATGATTTTTCAGCAATTACTCATCTAATTGTGCGTAGAGAACCTTGGTGTAGAGGCACGATTGGAGAAATCTAACACAAGAGAGAACACCAATATGTATGATCACTCAATAATCACCTCTCTATGTGTATAACTTTGTTGAAGAATAAGAACGATAGAATATTGCAGAGCTCTCACCAAAAACCCTCTTACAAAATCGTTGTAAAAAACCATAGCCTCTTTTCTTGTAAAACCTTGGTATTTATAGACCAAGTCATAGAAAACCCTAACCTTTCCCTCTTACGTAATTTCACAATACCTTGATAAATCCTCTAAAATATGATGTAAATATGTGTATATGACAATATATAAAGGTCTGAAGTCATCGATCACTTAAAAAATTAAAGTAGGGACCAAACTGAAAAAATCCGAAAGCACCCCGAAACAAATCTTGCATAACAAGTGATCACGTGACCAAGCATTGGGACCTACGCTTGGGCGTAGGTCGAAGGCGTAGGGTCCCCTCTCAGCTCCAAAACCACATTGTAGGTCACAACCAATTTGTCCTGTTTCAGCCTCTGCCAACATAGGTATGTTGCATCTTTTGTTTTTTTTTTAATATTTGATCTAGACTGGTAATCTCGAACTCCCGATGCTTTTGGTTGAAGTCATACTATTTGGAAATGACATTTTTGCCCTCCGGTGAAGTGACGATGTCTAGAAATGATGATTTTGCCCTCCAGTAACTTTTGTTTGCTTTGACACAGTCCTTGACTTTTTTCCCGAGACAAAAACGAACATACTAACAAATCGATTGCAAATACAAAAAACTCTCAACATGACAATTCACTCATATAAATAACATGGTTATATGCCAAATATGGTTATTGTCTAGAATATGCCAAACAAGAACATACTAACATGGTTATTGTCTAGAATATGCCAAACAAAAATAATACTATAAATGTTCTTACAATCTCCTCCTTGGCCGTTTTGAGAGAAAACCATGTTATACAATATAGCCTCACAAATAACACCATAACATCTATACCTATGAACACACACCGACAAACATAGATATAAATTATCACCTTGTTTTCATGACGGTCTATCAATCCTCTAACCACAACACTGAACAAACTATTAAACGTAACTATGGAAAACAAACATAAAATGATCATAAGAAAATCATAAAAATAATGTACACATAATGATCATTATTCTTCCCCTGAGAATAAACTCCCCCTTGCTAAATACTTTACCCTTTGAATTAATCAAACAATCTTAACTAAACAATCTCTACCCCACACTTAATACTTCTCCCCATTTTTGTCACTGAAATGTCAAGCAAAGAGAGTATATGCTATAGCAACAATGTAGAGAGATGCAAGGGTGTACTCAATGAAAAACACCAAGATATAAAACTCTTATCAGATCATATTCAAATTCTCAAGGGAACAAAAATCTCTACTATGCATGACTCTACTACTAATGCATGAATGCAAAATGTCATGAATAAAAATAAAATAAAATATTTTTGTTTTTAGAAATCTGTGAGTAAGGCAGTAGAGACACAAAGTCAATTATTAACACATCATATTCTGAAATTTAACTCAACCATTATACACATGGTATAGAAGAAAATCAACACATACCTTGTAAACTCAAGAATGCACAAGTCAAGTTTTACAAATATATATATATGAAAATTCTCATATGCAAGCACTAAGGTAAGATAAAAACAATACATACTAAAGCTGATAATGTCCCCACCAACCGTGATAATAATTCAATCCAAGATCGAAACTAGAAGACAAAAATAAAAGATACTTTCTCTTTGTCACACAATTTCATCCTTTCCATCTTTTCAACTTTCTCACTATATCCCTTTTTGTCTTTCTAAGCTCCGGACTTTCCAGTGAGAATTTTTAGCCCTGACCAACTAGGCATGAGCTTCTTCCATGGGATTTATGCTCATTAGTCTTCTCCCTTTTTTACGCGAACACTCAATGCTTACTGAGGCAAAAAATATTTCATGCATAGACAAATCTAGTATAGCTCATGAACCTTCATACCACTTCGGGTTAAATACAAAAAAATTAACAGATTCAGCAGGTATTATAATCATCACCGAATCAACTAGCACCTAAGATTAAAGTTTTATAACATAAAATAATCATGCCAAGTGATCATCCAAAAATCTTAGGTCAGTCTGATACCTCTACTTAACATATGCATAATGAGACAAGTAAATATGAAAATATAGTAAAACATGAAAACTTTTGTACTCTAGCCAAACGCAACAATCTCAAAAATTTCATTTTATGATTTTCGAAAATAAAATGCTTACATGAACAAATATAATACAAATGCATGATTACCTATCAATTCTAGAAAAATAATGCAATGTTTTCCTAGAATGATAGGTAATAATATATTTATTCTAAATAAAGCATACCAATAGATTTCATAAGACTAACATGCTTTTGAAAATCTAATGATTTTGTAAAGATATCTGCCAATTGAGAATCTGTGGATATGAACTTTAGAGACACTATCCCATCTTCAACAAGATCATGAATGAAATGATGTCGAATATCTATATGCTTTGTCCTAGAATGTTGAACAGGATTTTTAGAAATATTTATCTCACTTGTGTTATCACAAAACATAGTCATCATGCCTTGAGAAAAACCATAATCCTGTAATATTTGACGCATCCACAAAATTTGAGTACAACAACTACCAACTCCTCTGATACTTTTTCTATCATCAACATTACCGGCCCAATCAGCATCAGAAAAGGATACGATATCAGTATCAGTACCCGATGGATACCATAGTCCGTAATTCACTGTCCCTTTAATATACTTGATAATCCATTTAACAGCAGTAATATGAGACTCCTTAGGATTTGCCTGGTAACGTGCACACAAACCAACACTAAAAGCCGTGTTAGGTCGACTGGTAATCAAATACAACAAACTCCCAATCATACTCCTATAAAGTGTAGGATCGACATCTTTGGCTTTAGTATCCAAGCTAAGCTTAACATTTGTACACATCTGAGTGCGAGCATCTTTAGCCTTTTCCAAACCAAACTTCTTCACCAATTCCAAGGCATAACGAGTTTGAGAAACAAAAATTCCATCATTTAATTCCCTAACTTGAAGCCCTGGAAAGAAGTTTAATTCACCAATCATGCTCATCTCAAATTCATGTTTCATTTGATCTCCAAAATAATGAGCAAACTTATCAGAAGTGGATCCAAACACAATGTCATCAACATAGATTTGAGCAAAAACTGTATCACTCTCAAATTTTTGAATAAATAGTGTTTTGTCCACTCCCCCTTGAGTAAAACCTGTCCCCAACAGATAATCAGTCAACCTTTCATGCCAAGCTCTAGGAGCTTGCTTTAGCCCGTATAAAGCCTTTTTCAGCCTATAAACATGATCTAGACAATAAGGATCTTCAAATCCTTTGGGCTGCTCCACATTTACTTTTTCATGAAGAACACCATTCAAAAATGCACTCTTCACATCCATCTGATACAACTTGAATCCAAGATGACAAGCAATAGCAAACAAAATCTGAAGAGATTCAAGTCTCGCCACTGGAGCGAAAGTCTCATCAAAATCAATACCTTCCATCTGAGTATATCATTGAGCAACAAGCCTAGCCTTATTCCTACCCACTATACCATTTTCATCTTTTTTATTCTTGAAAATCCACTTGGTACCAATCACATTTATCTCTTTCGGTCTAAGCACAAGATACCATACATCATTCTTAACAAACTGCTGAAGTTCTTCTTGCATAATATTTATCCACTCACTATCTTGAAGAGCTTCTTTGACATTTTTAGGTTCCAAAGAAGATGTATAGCATGCATACGAAACCTAATTCCTAGCCTTTCTCTGTGTCACTATCATCTGATCAATAGATCCTATAACATTATCCAAAGAATGGTACAACTTTACCCTTACAGATGGTTCTTTAGAAGAAGTAGGCTGAACATCACAAATTTGATCATGTGATTATATAGGATTTGAAGTATCATCATTAACCACATTGTCCTTGTTATCAACCTCAGAAGAACTATTATCCAATATAAAGAATGACTTACTATCTTCCTCCTCAGCAGACATTAAAGACTCATCAGCACATGAGTCATCAACCACTACATTCGCATATTCCATCATGGTTTGAGTTCTAAGGTTAAATACCTTGTATGCTTGACTAGTCAATGAATAACCCAAAAATATTCCTTCATCACTCTTAGACACAAACTTTCCAATAGATTCACGACCACTAAGAATAAAACATTTTGCTCCAAAAACCTTAAAATATTTCACATTGGGTTTCTTGTCATTCCACAATTCATAGGGAGTTTTTAAGGTGTCAGGCCTAAGATAAACTCTGTTTGAGGTGTAACATGTCGTGTTCACCGTCTCGGCCTAAAAATACCTAAGAACATTCCTACCCCGTATCATAACGTTGGACATTTCCTGAATAACCCTATTCTTCCTTTCAATTATTCCATTTTGTTGAGGAATTTTAGGTGCTGAAAATTCATGTTTTATTCCTCTCTCTTCAAAAACACTTCAATTTCTGAATTTTCAAACTCCCTTCCATGATCACTCCTTACTCTAGAAATGGAACAATTATTCTCAGTCTAAATTTCTGAACAAATTCTCTTTAACTTTCAGGAGCTTCAGACTTTTCACTTAAAAATCTAACCCATGCAAACCTTCTTTGCTCATTGTCCTAGTTGGACCCATTAAATCAATATGCAACAGCTCCAAAGGTCTAGAAGCACTAGTGATATTTGTCTTTTTGTGCTGACATCTGACTTGTTTACCCTTCTTACATGATCCACACACAATCTCTTTTGCATAACCAAGCTTCGAGACTCCTTTAATAATTTCACTCTTAGTAATTTTTGTTAATTCACGAAAATTAACATGTCCCATCCGCTGATGCCAGATTTCAACTTCATCAAGTTTAACTCTATTGCATAATAATTCAGAATTAGGAACAATGCAATAAAAATTATCAATTGAATGCATACCTTCCATTACGCAATTCCCAGAAGAGTCAATGATCGAACACTTATCAGCAGAAAAACTGACATTATGATTATTATCGCATATCTGACTTATGCTCAACTAATTTGCTTTAAGACCCTCTACATAAAGCATATATTCTAGTTTAGGTAGACCATGAGTCACAACCGTACCTTTTCCTATAACCTTTGACTTCTTTCCATCACCAAAAGTGACTATCCCACCATGACATTCCTCGAGAAATCTAAACAATGACTTATCTCCAATCATATGCCTCGAACATCCACTATCCAAATACCAAGAAGTATACTTGCATGCTCTAAGTGCAGTATGAACAACAAGACATTGTAGCTCACTTTTTATCACCCAAGCCTTCTTCATCTTCGAAACTCCTTTTGCCAATCTTGACAAATTCTCTATTTCTTCATTCAGTATTCGAATTTGATCTTAAACATGATCTCCATGTTGAACTCTTTGTTCATTCACCGATTGTAGAGTCTTCCCTCTCAACTTTAAACACTTTGGTCGAATGTGACCACTGACACCACAGTGATGACAAATAGGGACAAATCTCCGGACTCTATCAGTTGACTTCCTAGGATATCTAGGGGTAAGGAAATTTTTGTTTTCAACAGGTCTTTTGACATAGTATTGAACCCTAGGATTCCAATTTGAATTTCCTTTTGAAAAACTCGATGCTACTTGAGAGGCTTTTACAAAGGTGGTTTTTGCAGCAACATTCGAATTTTGCAATACTCCAACAAAACCTAGTCCCTTTGTATTTCCTGCGGACTTTCCCACACCCAACATATAATTAAGCTTAAGAGTTCCACTAGACCACTTATGAACAATTGGGTTAGCATCTTTCAGCTCTTTTTCCAAATTTTCAATCTTAGTAGATTTCTCAACCAATTCCTTATTGAGACCATCTATTAACTTCAAAGCCTCAGTTTTTTCAAGTTCAGACTTATTCAAATCATTAATCAACTTGTCCTTTTGGGTTTGTAGAAGATTTAGAGTTTGATAACTATTGGCTAATTCATCTTTTAAAGAATGCAGTTCTTTGTCCATGTTAAGACTTTTAGTCAACAGTTTCATGTGATTCTTGTGAAGTTGTGTGGTCTTATCAAGTAATTTATTATAAGACTCTTGAAGCGTTTCATCACAATCTTTATCACTCTCAGAACCTTCCTTTTCAGACATAGCCAAACTTGAAGCAACTTCGTTAACCTCTTTGCTGTGTACAATAAACACAATGAAATTCTCATAATCATCACCTACTTCTAATTTTGTCACATCACTAGCTGATCCATTGTCAGAGTCATCATCCCAACTGTCAACTAATCCTTTGGATTTTTTCAGAGTGTTTTCACACTCTGCAACTATATGACCATATTCTTGACATTAAAAAAATTTGGGTTTCTTCTTTTTAGGATCAGACTTGTCCTTCCTAATTTGAGTCTTATTTCTACTTTTAGACTCACCTATCTTATCCCCAAATTTTTGTCCCTGGCCATTATGTTTAGCCCTAACAAAATTTTTCAACCTCTTAGCGAATATGACAATATCATTCAAACTCAACTCACTTTCTTCATAATGTTCAACCTGATCCTTCCTAGTGGTTTTGAAAGCTATGCTCTTCTCTTATGTGCCACTCGCCTTTTTAGGAGGATTTTTGAACATCTCCATCTCATAAGATTTTAAATTTCCAGCTAGTTTTTCAACCTTAATTTTTTTAAGACTCATGACCTCAAAGATGACAATGACCTTAGATAAAAAACGTTCAGGAAGAGACCTAAGGATTTTCTTTACTATGGTAGTCTCATGAATAGGCTCACCTAGGTTATGACAACCTGCTACAATATCAGTTAACCTAGCCTCAAAGTCTGCGAATACCTCATCCCACTTCATCTTCAGCTATTCAAATTGAGAATTCAAAATTTGAAGCTTTGATTGTTTCACCTTAGACGTTCCTTCATGAGTGACTTGGGGAATGTCCCAAGCTTCCTTGGAAATTATGCACGAAGCAATCCTCTTGAACTCACTTGGAGTTATAGCATTGTATAATGCATTCAACGCCTTCGAGTTCTAATTCGCGCTATTCGTCTCGGCAGTAGTCAACTCGCATGACGGTTTTGGTGTTGATTCATTGGTCGCGTCGTCTGTCACATTAGGAAGTGAATATCTTACTTCAATAGCATTCCACGCTCTCATTCTCGCTTTCCAATATATGTAATTTGACCCATTAAACAAAGGGGATCTAGATATGGAACCTCCTTCACGAGGCATCTCCATATTCTAAGTTCACGATCTAACCCTAGGTAGCTAACCTAAATCGGGGCAACCACGCTCTGATACCAATTGAAATTACCTAGATGATGGTGAAAATAACCTAGAGGGGGGTGAATAGGCTTTTTGTGAATTTATTGACAAATTAATATTTAATTGCTGAAAAGTCAAGTTTAATCCAATCACAAAACCCTAATTCTCAAATCACATCATTCAAGCAATATCAAACAAACATTAATATAGTACAGAAAATAAAACAAGAGATGACACAGATAATTATACATGGAAAAATCAATGAAATGTTTCAAGGAAAAAAACCATGGGTACACTCAGGTACCGATGCACTATGAATCAACACGTACAGACTCTATGAGAGTTTTTGACTTACAATCCCTCCTGGTGTGCCTTCTTCTACTCGCGGTCTGAAACCCTTGAATCACTCGTACTTCATGAAATACGCTTGCTCCGCCAGACACTATGAGAGAATCACAAATCACGCATGATTTGCCTTTCTCTACTCGTGGCCTAAAATCCTCGAATCGCTCCATACTCGGATGGATGAACGCAACCTCATTTCAATGGACGGTGTGATGATTTTTCAGCAATCACTCCTCCAATCGTGCATAGAGAACCTCGGTGTAGAAACATGATTGGAGAAATCTAACACAAGAGAGAACGCCAATATGTATGATCACTCAATAATCACCTCTCTATGCGTATCACTCTATTGAAGAATAAGAATGATAGAATATTGCAGAGCTCTCACCAAAAACCCTCTTAAAAAATCGTCGTAAAAAATCATAGCCTCTTCTTTTGTTGAACCTTGGTATTTATAGACCAAGTCATAGAAAACCCTAACCTTTCCCTCTTGCGTAATTTCACAATACCTTGATAAATCCTATAAAATCTGATGTAAATATGTGTATAGGCCAATATATAGAGGTCTAAAGTCGTCGATCATTTAAAAACTCGAAGCAGGGACCAAACTGAAAATATCTAAAAGCACCCCGTAAAAAACCCTGCATAACAAGTGTTCACGTGACCAAGCATTGGGACCTATGATTGGGCGTAGGTCTAGGGCATAGGGTCCTCTTTCAGCTCCAAAACCATAGCGTAGGTCACAACCAATTTGTCTTATTTCAGCCTCTGCCAACGTAGGTATGTTGCATCTTTTGTAGTTTTTTTTTTCATATTTGAGCTAAACTAGTCATCTTGAACTCCCGATGCTTTTGGTTGAAGTCATACTATTTGGAAATGACATATTTGCCCTCCGGTTAAATGACGATATCTGGAAATGATGATTTTGCCCTCCAGTAGCTTTCTTTGCTTTGACACACTCCTTGACCTTTTTCTTGAGATAAAAACGAACATATTAACAACTCTATTGCAAATACACAAAAATCTCAACATGAACATTCACTCAATATGGTTATTGACTGGAACATGCTAAACACAAATAATACTATAAATGTTCATACAAAGTGGGAAATGACCAATTTCTTCCCAATTTAGGGTTAATTAGAAGAGTGTCATCATGCCTCTTAATTACTCTTCCACCCCTTATCATCATCTCTATTTACCACTATGCCATTCATATCCCAAGACTTAGCCAAATCTCTACACTTTCCACTAAGTGCCCTAAATATGAAAATACTCATTTACCCTTGGTCATTTCTTTCCCGAAATTATTTCTAACAATTTTCATTATTTACAATATTAAAATACAACAAACAATTCACATAATTACACTTATCGAAACGGACCCATTAAATATGGTACACGGGAACATATACACTAAACTAAGGTAATACATTCAGTAATGCAACACGATCGACGAAGCTCCAACGAAAAAATGTTGCGACAACTCACGTAGTCGTCAACGAATAATAAATCCTGAAGTCGGAAACGAAAGTCCACGACATCGTCTCGCTAAGTCCAAAACTTAAACACAAAATTGTTTTTACACGTACCAAGAATACACTAGATGTTAAGAATAAGTGACATCAGAAAACGTTAACACTTAGAAAAGAATTCTAGAAAGGAGCAAGAAATCGCGGTGCGTTACAGTTACAACCTTTCAACAAAAAACTTCTTTCTCCTATGAAAAGAAGTCTTTCTCTCTATAAATATGAGAGATGAGACCCAAGGAAAGAAATTAGAGAGAATAAATAATTTGAATTCCATCTAACATTCAATTCAATTTATTTTATTTATTATTTTATTTTTTGTAGTAGTTAGTTGTGGTGGTTTTGCATTGGAGTGGCAATTAAGATGATTTAGCAATACATGAGACTGCTTTTAATGCATTGTCTTTAATGGAGCCAGAGTTCACTGTTAGGAGGAAACCAGAATGAGAACGTTGCACTTGGCTTTAGTGTTTTCAGTTTTTATGATTTTTGATTTGTGGAGAACACTTCTCCATAAATGTTGCAGTTGCAGTATTATATTCTTTTTAAGGATTATTTTATAGTATACTATATTCTTTTTATTTTATTTTATTTGTCTTTGTTTTAAATAGAATATATATATTTTGGTTTATCTTATCTTTTTCTCCTTATCTCGTTAGAATCAGTTTATAGATATTTGTTATACCCCATTTTTCCATTTTTTATATTATTTTATACTGTTTTATTTATTTGTTTTTAACTATATTAGTTTGAATTTGAAAATTTCTTTTAGTTTTTGATATACTAATTTAAAATTTATTTATTTATTTAATGACTTATAACTACAAGTGCATTGCACATGCTGGTTACTAGTATATATATATATATATATATATTATCTGTATTATCTAATTTAATTTACAATTTGTGATCTTTTACATTCAAATTGGGTTGAGATTGAAATTCAATTACACTTGAATTTCAAGATTTATCCGAACCATGGATGTGGAATTCCATTTGTGAAATTGAAATACCATGACATTCTAATTCCACGCAACCGAACGAGCCTTAGGTTCGTATAACCAGCTGGGATTACACAAAGTACCAAATATCTTTTCCCTTTTATTTTTTAACCTTTTTCAAGATTCTTATGCTGTGCTTCGTCTCAAAACAAGTGGTGGTGTGTATGAAGGATTTCAAGCAGCAAATTTGTTACCTACACCATTTAGAACTAATATTCACAATTTAGTAATGCTAAAGTAATTTCATGTTTGAATTCGTGAATCCGATCCGAACCAATCCGGCTCATCGCTGTCCGGTTTGGTTTGGATTCATTGGACAAATGAACTGAATTGGTTCCAAATATTGTGAATCCAATATTAGTGGATCGGTCCTAAAATATCTTCAATCCAGTCCAATCCGATCAATGAACACCCTTACCTGCAACGCACATATGTTTCACTAGTATATATATATATATATATATGTATAATTACTCTTCTTACATGGTTTTAAACCATTCATTGTTGTCTCTTGATTAATAATAGGTGAGTGGATAATATTTGTTGAATTTGCAATTGGATAGATTATCATTTAGCTCGATTTGATTAGTTAGACAAAAATACAATGAAAAGTGAAACTTAAAGAAATTGAAAGGAAAAGATATGGAAATTAACTTCTGATCATGTAGAAAAAAATTCAAGAAAGTAACAGTAAATTATTATTTTGTTAGTTTGGATACCAAGAAACAGAAAAGAAAGTGATTTTGATTACCAGAAATACACTTTAAATTATAACTCTTTTGAAATTTAATTTTTTTTTTTGGGAACATTTTAAATATTAGTTCAATAAAGAAATAACTTTTAATTGAAGAAAATATAAATAAAAAAATTGCTTAAAACAATGAGAATAAAGAAATCTATCTATCTATCTATGTATATATATATCTTTTAGTCACATATATGTATATAGATATAATATATAGAAGAGTCTTAATTAAATAAAATACCTATTAGTTAATTACTTTGTTAGATAATACAAAATCCTAACATAAAGGGAAGTCTATATATAAATAAAGAAATACTAATAATAATGAAATTATAATTTCAAATCATCTAACGAGAGAAGAAATCTATAAAATATAAATGTATCAATGTAAATAATCAAATACTTGTGTTTATATATACATATAATATAAATATGTAGAAAAATATACGATACGGAGATAATTTATCATACAAGTATAGAATTTAAATAGTTAAGTTAGTAACCTAGTATTACACAGATATATAAACTGTTTCTGATATGATAGATTTAAATTAATATAAAGTCCGAGGAGAAAATGATTCAAAAGAAAGAGATAAGTTATTCTTAAAAGATAAAGATAATAATCTTATCAGTTTATCTTTAGAATTTTTGTAATTGAATAAAAGTAGGTAATTGAATGGGTAATACATTATACTATGACTACTAAATCTTATTCTATAAAAGACGATGGTGGTTGATAGGAATCGGGTGTTGTACATTCTATGCCCCTAACTCGATATTGTTAAGTCTTATCATCACATTACTTGATATTTTTATCTAGTTTTCATATCTAACTATGTTTCAGGAGCTTAACGAAGAAAACAAGCTTCCTTTAGTGAATTAACCAAGGTTGTGTTTGTGACCAATTGAAAAGAGAAGAAAAGTGGAGTTTTGAGCCAAAAATGCATTCCGGAGGGTAAAACGAATATTTTACATGCTGTAAACTTTGGTAAAAGTGTTATAAAAGTGAATGAGGTCCTAAAGGAGGAACAAATGTAAAAAGTGGATTTTTAAGGTTTTTGCTATGCATATCAACGAATATAGTGTTAAAAAGTGCATAGAAAACCCATTTTGACGCAGACCTGCGTAGACCACTATGCACATGGGTACTCATATGCGTAGGTCAGGCTATGTATATGCGTAGGGTTGTGCGCACTTGGCCGACCAGCAAATCTTAGAATTTGAGTTTCGATGCAAATCAACTTCCTTTGACTTGTTCTCCACCCAACACTTCCAAGCACAAGTATAAGTCATATTTACATCAGATTGAAGGGGTTTGACTTAGAATTGAAGAAAAACTCATAAAGAGGAATCCTAGTCAAAGCATGACAAGTCTAAAACAAGTGGGACTCATCCCAACCCCTTTTATAAATACCAAGGTCTGTACGAGATGTAAGGGGGACTTCGAATACATAATTTTTAGAGCAATTTTTCTGAAGATTTTGATCATTCAAAGAAAATGAGAAATTCAAGACCTATAGATCTGGAGAAGAAGACCATGGAGGGCGATTCTACCTCAATGATGCAGATCTTCTCCACCATGAGCAACTAAACCGGTATATAGGATTTTCTAATAAAGCCCTAGCCAAGTAATGTAGTTTTATTTATTTATTTCAAATGTAAGGATGAGAAACTGAAGAACACACATGTGATGATTGTGTAGATGATTGATTGAACTTATTTTTGAAATGAGATTTTATGTTTATTCTACTCTTGTCTTAGAATGAATGAATGTTTTATCTCAATCAATCATGTTTATTCAATATGGGTTGGAACTCGGATGCTTAAACTATGATTTTCTACACAACGGATCTTAAAACATGAAACCCTAGGTTTACACAGGCCATGCTTAGGAGAGTAAGAGTTTATTAGAATAAAGTAGTTTGCATGCACTAATCATAATCAGTCCAAAGATGAGCTGTAGCGAATCCTATTGATTGTATCTCTTTGGGGATTATAGTTGACTATTTATAGATCTAATCTTATTCACATGTGATGTATTGCCCGTTACAATTGAATGAGTAAATAGCTACATTATGAGGTTAGTTGTGGAGTTATGGAAATCCTAGTTCTTCTATACCTTGAATCACAACATATCTTTAATTACCTTGCATTAGATTAGTTACTTAATTTATACCAGATTTCAAAACAACCAAACTTTTTCAACCATAATTCAATACTGTTAGAATACTGAAATGAATAACTCCAAGTCTCTGTGGGATCGATATTCCCGTTCTTAAGCTATGATATACTATAATACGATTCGTGCATTTGCGATTGGTAAAACTTGGTCATTGGAAGGCTCTATTCTTAATCACTATTTTGAAACTCTAGTTGGGCCGCAACAGTGGTAGCACATCAAAAGGTATGAAACAACCTCCCCCTAAAATCTCTTCTCTTTTATCGGTTAAATACTAATTTGACCGTCGGAGTGCTCCCGACCGACACCATGCCGGTCGTCACTTCTTTTCTATTATCTTGCAGGAAGGGCTCCTGATTTTTTCATGCTAGGATGGACACTTGACTCGAATGGTGCAAATTTTGATATAAACAGACGTTGTCTGTGTGAATCATATGTAATAATACAGGGAGGCCATGGTTGAAGTTTTGAATGATGGAAAATGCAATCCAATATTAGGGAATAGATAGTATATCAATGACTGAGAGGTGAAGTGTTATACCGGAACAAAGAGGCCAGACGAGTAGCGGAGACTGTTCGTGGATTTACACTTCCTCCGTGTGGAAGCAAAAGGCTCCTTAGTGTAGGGTGCATACCTCTCAACCAGAACCACTTTTTGGAAATATTTTGCAGAGCACAAAGACATCTTTTTATAGCAAAGGAAATAATTCACAAGAAATTTCACATACTATTCAAGTTCCAAAAAAATCAAAACCAAAGAAATAGGTCACTTGATTTATGAGTGACGATCACAATTTACACCTATGCTACTCTGGTTCTCTCAATCTTCACAAGCAAGTTTGAATGACCTGGTTGGTTCTTTTGCCGTCCGGAGCTCATCCACCATGAACCACCAGCGTTTTCTTTACCATTACGACTTATTGTGTGATCATTCCCAATCGCCTTCGATAACCTCTACTATAACTGAACTGAAAACCCTTCTATAACTGAACTGAAAAAATACAATTCTGCGTCTGTACTCTTCAACCTCCAATGACCTATAAATCACCAAGCAATTCATCATAAAAAGAAATAGACCAGAGAGAGATAGAAATGACAACATAAGAAACAAAAAAGAATTGAATGGTACCACCCCATCTATAACATCTGTAACCTTAAGAAAGAGGTGTTGTCACTGTACTCATCACCATAACAAGGAGGTCTCCAACATTGTCCAGGGATGACAATGACTTTGTCTGCGAATTCAATTTGCAATACAAGGCGTATTGAATCTGCAACACAAAGATCACGACTCCACCACTTTGAACACTTCGCTGGTACCCTGGACTGGAGTCAGCGGAGTCTGAGGAATCAGCCCCAATGTGATTACTGGAATTTGTTTTCCTACTCACGTTGTTGGAGCTGTAGAGTCATCAGACCAATGTCAAATACAAAGGCCTTCAACATAGCAGACCCCTACGATTCTCTCTCCTTCGTACACCACCTATTTGATAATGCTCTTGAGGCAAACTTGGTTGTAAAGAAATCTCTTCTCACAACATGGCTAGCGTACAAGAGCAATAGATGCTTGAGTTTCGTTTAATAAATCCAAAAAGATATTGGCTCATTGAATGTGATGCCATGAGGGTGTCTCACCAGGAAAACCAAGGATTTGGATTGGATTCGAAAATTAAACAGCTGTGAAGGTCCTCATTCCAGTATAGTTGCTTGTCAACAAGGCCATAAGCCACATATTCTAAAAGGTACCAGTAGAGCGCTGTTTGATAAAACTGAAAATTAAATATTGAAAATTTATGATCTTAATTTTAAATACTGAAGGTTTTAAATGGTGCTTAAAAAATTATTGTAAGAACATTTGTATGTAACGACATATTTTTATTAATAACCATGTTGAGTCATGTTGAGTGTTGTAAGTTCGGATAGTGTTACGAAAGTTGACGTGGCTAAGAAAAGAACGTGATCAAATATTCGACAAGCTTCGTCAATTGTAAAGTGGTGAAGAAACAAAGGAAACGAATTGAAGAAACCGACGAATGAAGACAAAAGTACAAAAAGTTGATTTTTTGTTTAGGGGTCCTCAGTTCTCGAGGTCACTACCGAGTTCTCGAAAATTTGTGAAAAACTTGCCACTGGCGCCACTGGTTGCCATCAGCATTTCGAGTTCTCGAGCTAATTGATAGGTGCCAAATGTTGTCCATTTTAGGCCCCTATTTTTCTATTGTTATGTCTTTTCATTCCATTATTTGGTATTTTTATGCGATTTGCGTGTTTCAGGAGCTTAATGAAGAAAATGAGCTAACTTTAGTGAATTAACTAAAGAAGTGATTGTGTCTATCCAAGAGGAGAGCTAAAGAGGTGGTTTCAAGAGCAAAATGTCTCCCGGAGGGTGAAAACGTCATTTTTTGGAGCCGCAACTTAAGAATTGTAACAAGGGAGTCCAGGGGGTTCAACGGAGCAACTATCAAGATAAGTGGTTTCCATGAAATTTGCTACGCTTGACTGATAGGTACTCAAAAGTATCCATTTTAAGCCCATATCTTACTGTTGTTACTTCTTTACAATCCATTATTCAGTATTTTTATGTTGTTTGTGTGTTTAAGCGTATTTCAGGAGCTTAATGAAGATTATAAGCTAACTTTGGTGAATTAACTAGAAAAGTGCTTGTGTCTATCCAAAAGAGAGAGCAAAAGAGGTGTTTTCAAGAGAAAAGTGTCCCGGAGGGAAAAAATGTCATTTTTCGGAGCAACAACTTCAAGAATCAAACCGAGGGAGTCAAGGGGGTTCAAACGGAGCAATTATTAAGAAATGCGGTTTTCGAGGGTTTTACAACGCTTGACCTACGCTTTCAGTTGCAAAACGTGGCCAGAAAGTGAGTTTCTACGGTTGAAGCGTAGGTACGGAATGCTACAGTGTTTTCAGCATAAACTTTTAGTCAACATCGGGAGTTCATATCTCGGTAAACAATGGTCCAAATATGGTGAATCTTAAGCCTATCATCAAGATCTTGAAGTCAGATTTCCAACGATATATTACATGCCTCCATCCAAAGTGTGTAGCTCCAGATATCATCAAAAGAGTGAGAGGTGTCCGGCAGAAAAAAGCTGGAAATCAGATTCGGGTCAAAATCCTATTTTGACTTGGATTGATCAATTTTGACCCGGATGACTTTAAGTTCGACCCCAACACCTCTATACATGTAATATACACATATTATACATCATATAATATGGTTTTGCTTGGTTGGGTGTGAAATTATGAAAAAGGGTAATCTTATTATCCAAGTTAGGGTTTCCCTCACCTTTGCCTATAGATACCAAACTTTGCTACAGATCGAAGGGACTTCTTTACACATAAGTTTTCAGAGTATTTTATGGAGATTCATCTATCATTCCAAGGAGGATTCATTCAAGACCTAGAGATCCGGAGAAGACAATCCTGAAGGGCGATACTACATCAACGATGCAGTCTCCTTCTACCATGAGTAACTAATTGGGTATCTAGAGTTTTCTAGCAAAACCCTAACCAAATAATGTAGTTCTTTCATTATTTTTAATTGTAATGAGGGGAAATTGTTGACCATACTGTGATGATTGTAGTAGTTAAGAGACCGTACTGATTTGCAATATAAAATTATATGTTCGTTCTAAATTCTTGTCTTAAATGGAATGAATGTATAGTTTTGCACAATTATGATTATTCACTATGGGCTGGAACTTGGATGCTTAATCATGGTTTTCTACACAATAGTGGTAATGAAACTTAAAACCCTAGGTTGACACAGGTCGTGCCTTGGCGATTTAATATAAACATGCTTTAGTTTATTTTTATTCCTTAGGAGTAGATTAGAGTAATATAATTGACATGTACTAGTTAGGTCAGTGATGAGACGGGTTGTCGTAATCTGGTTGATGGTACTCCTTTTTGGGCTATGGGCTGGAACTTGGATGCTTAATCATGGTTTTCTTCACAATAGTGGTAATGAAACTTAAAACCCTAGGTTGACACAGGTCGTGCCTTGGCGATTTAATATAAACATGCTTTAGTTTATTTTTATTCCTTAGGAGTAGATTAGAGTAATATAATTGACATGTACTAGTTAGGTCAGTGATGAGACGGGTTGTCGTAATCTGGTTGATGGTACTCCTTTTTGGGCTATGGGCTGGAACTTGGATGCTTAATCATGGTTTTCTACACAATAGTGGTAATGAAACTTAAAACCCTAGGTTGACACAGGTCGTGCCTTGGCGATTTAATATAAACATGCTTTATTTTATTTTTATTCCTTAGGAGTAGATTAGAGTAATATAATTGACATGTACTAGTTAGGTCAGTGATGAGACGGGTTGTCGTAATCTGGTTGATGGTACTCCTTTTTGGGGTCGTATTTAGCTATTCGCGGTACGACCTGATTCACAGTTATGGATCACCCTCGTACAATTGATACAGTAAGGAACTATATTATGCGGTTAGTGGTGGAGTGATGAAAACCCTAGTTTTCTCTCTCATCTGAATCACAACCAATTTAATTTGCTTTCTAGATACTTTTAGTTAAAATAGATAATTTGGTCTTTGACCACCCAAACAAACCATATTTTAGAAAATATAATTAAGTGTTTTTAAACTATTAAAGTGAACAATCTTAGTTTATGTGGGATCGATATCCCTTACTCAAGCCACTTGCTATTCTACAATTGATACGTGCGCTTGCGTAGGGTAAAACCTAGAGTCGTTAATGTGTCGTTTTTAACCACATATTTTTATACACCTGACGTCGCATCAAGTTTTTGGCATCGTTGCTGGGGACTAAGAATTGTTTATAGCTTTAGTAGTTTATTTACATTGCGTTATTGTATTATTTCTAAAGTTGGAATTTGTGTGTTTTTGCGAGGTACTTTGAGAATCATAAAGGAATTTGGCAGAGTAGTGAAACTTACGTCGTTGGATCTCTTGTGAGTTTTAGTTTATCTTAATTTTTCACATAATTTTACCTCTATTAATTTTAATAATTAGAAGAGTTTAGAAGTAATTAGTTTTATTTTCTGGAAAAAAAAAGCTGCAGTTTTTGTATAAACTGTCAAAAACTCCGATTTTCACAAATGATGTGATATTTTTGAGTGGAAAAGGGCCATTGAACAAAACTCACTAAGTTGTAGTGAGCCCAGTTGAGTTTAGGCCGAAATACATCGTTTAGGAGCTTAAAATTGCGACCTTGTGATTATCAAAAAATAAATATACATATAAATTTTGGATTTCGAGAAGATCAATGGCCAAAGAGCCAATCTACCATGGACACCAGCCACATCTTTGCAAGGATACTATGCTCCAGAAGCATATGATTCCTATGCTGATTTCTCAGAAGAAGAAGGCGCGAAACACTTCGAGATCAAAACGAGCGTTATCAATATGCTTCCAAAATTTTCTAGCCTTAGGATAGAGGACCCATACCAGCATATTAATGATTTCTTAGAGGTTTCCTCGACTGTTAGGTATGATAATTTGTCTAAGAATGATTTACGAGTGCGTCTATTTCCTTGGTCGTTGAGAGAAAAAGCTAAAAGATGGTATGTCAAATTAGATAAAGCAATTAAAATTGATTGGGAAGCCCTTATATCTGAATTCATAGAGAAGCATTATCCCATAGGAAAGACCTTAGAGGCACAAGATGTGATCAAATTTTTTAAAGAATTGACTGGTGAGAAGTTCCATGATGCTTGAGAGAGATATAATGAAATCTTGTATAAGTGTTCCCACCATAGGTTCGTTGAACATGATATAGCTAAGAATTTTTACATGGGACGTGGAAATAAACTTAAGAATTTGTTAGATGCAGCAACAAAAGGGCAATTTTTCCTAAAGCCAACAAAAGAACTCTTAGACTTGTTTGACAGTATTAGTGAGAGTACAATTCAATATGAATATGAGTTGAGGTCTAGAGGTGTACTAGATAAAAGATCTAAGAAAGCTTATGTTGTGAATCATGATGATGTAAGAGATTCAGTAGCGTTCATAGGAGAGAAATTAGAAAGATTTAAAAAGCTTCTCCCGAGAAATCATTCCCCTAGAAGAGAAGTGTGAGAGGTAGAAGTAGATTATTCCCACAATGAGTGTCAAGGTGGTGAATTTGTTGCAGCTAATGCTAATGTAGCATGGAACTACCTAAATAATGTTTCTTTCACCAATTCATATACATCAAATGTCCAAAATTATCCCTCTCTTTCATCTTAATTTTTGAATGTGGAATCAATATTCCCTCAGGAACAACAATCATATAAATCACAACCAAGGTTTCAACAGAGTGAAGAATCATATCAATCCCCACCAACAATCATGGCTCAAAACTCTCAGTGAAATTACTAACCCAAACAGTCATCCACTAATTCTCAAACTCTCCAACCATTCAATAATAATCAGGTTGTCCAACCATATAATTATCAAACTCAGCCTCAAGGAACCCAAACCCAAGGATTCAGTCCAAATCAAGCTTATCCTCCATATCCTCAAAACCATCTCTAACATAAACATTTAATTCAAAATCCACCACCAAGACCACCTGGCTTTGAAGAAGAGGTGATGAGTTCCCTGAGGGAGTTAAAAGATCAATTTAATAATTATCAGGCGACTATCCAAACAGTGAACTCTCATTCCCAATTCATTGCTCAAATTGGAGCCCAAATAGTACAACTAGCGAATGTTGTGGATAGGATATAGAGAACATTGCCTAGTCAACAAGTGGCTAAAAGGCTGCATCAAGCACTGGAGGTTGAATCCTTTGTTGAGACTCGTCATGAGACAGTCCAAGCGGTCACAATTTTGAGAAGTGGAAAAGAGGTGGAAAATAGGGCCGAGGAGCAGCATGATGAGAGGTCGAAGAAGCAAAAGGCCCAAGAAGTTCAAAGGAAGGCAGAAGAAAAAGCTCAGAAGAAAGTGGCTGAGAAAATTCAGAAAGATCAATCTTAAGAAGAGGAAGAATAGAATGAGACAATACCAGGAGAGTTGGATAGGGCATACTATTAGGAGGCAACACTATTCCCTCAACATCTTAGAGAGCCGACCAAAAATGATAAGAATAAATAGTCAGACATGTTGGAGACATTCCGACAAGTCAAGATTAATCTGCCTCTCTTAGACAATATAGACCGAATACCACCCTATGCTAAGTTTTTGAAGGACCTCTGTACCCAAAAGTGTAAAAGCAGAACTAAGGTCCCGAAGAATATTTTGTTGACTCAACAAGTAAGTTCGATCTTACTGACTGATACTCCACCTAAGAGGAAAGATCCCGGTGCTCCCATTATTTCTTGTGTCATTGGTGACCAAAAGATTAGTAGAGCTCTTCTTGACCTCGGTGTGAGTGTTAATTTATTACCTTACTTAGTGTATCAACAGCTAGGGTTAGGAGAGCTCAATCCTACATCAGTGGTGCTTTAATTGGCAGACAAATCAACTAAACAACCGAGAGGAATTCTGGAGGATGTCATTGCCCAAGTGGGTAAGTTCTACTATCCTGTGGACTTTACGGTGTTAGACATGGAACCTGACCACAAATCAATGAGACATATCTCTGTTATCTTAGGAAGACCGTTTTTGGCTACGCAAATGCATGTGTTGATTACAGAACAGGGGTTATGGATATATCTTTTGGGAATCTAGAGATGATGATGAATGTATTTGATATCAACCATTAACTACCGGAACTAGCCGAGTATTTTAATATTGATAAGATTGTTGATAAAGTGGTACCTTAGAGGAGTGGAACAAGGAATGACTTGGATGCTGTGATTGAAATGTCGAATGCAAAGTTTGACATGTGGGAGGAGCCAAGGGATTCGCTTGAATTTCCATTTGTGTCGCCAGTGGCATTGGTGCCCAACAACTCATTTTATAAGATTGGGTTGTATGACGACACTGAAGGTCGATAGAAGAGCTTAGTGATGAATAAACAAGATGTGGAGGCTGTTAGAGATGATCAATTGTTACAAACTTTTAAAGAACCTACTAAGGATGTCTCCCATCTTAAGGACACTTTTCTAGATGAACCAGTGTTAGGTATACACTTGGTAGAAAATGTATATGCCTTGGAAGATCCGCGATTGAGAGATAAGTATGAGGGTATACGGAGTTGAGCGGATAAGGATGCTCGAAGATATATAGTTCGAATAAGAGTACATCATGCTAAGTATGTCCGTCTTAAGTTTCTTGAGCTTGGCCGGAAACGACAATGTAATCTAAAGCTGAAAGTGTTTCTAGGTAAATTCCGACAAAGATGGGACGAACCACATATAGTTAGATCGGTTTATCCCCATGGAGAAGTAGGATTTGATAAAAGGTTTGGGATACATGGGCAGAGATTGGAATATTATGAGGAGATTGACCCGGGACCAAAATTTTTGGCATATGTTAGTTTAATGCAGAGTGATGAATTGGTGGAAGGAATATTACCTAATATATTGAAGAAATATTCATTGCACACATTGCTTGTACATGGGGTAAAGTTAGAATGCGACAGATGAGGTACTTAATATAGTGATTATTGTTTTATCTTTGATGTCATGGATATTACTAATTGTTCACAGGTGAGAGCATTGAGGGAGTTACTGTTTACATTTTGTCCTATGAGTAGGAGAAGTGTTGCACAGAAGAAGGGTGTTGGATAACCCTTTGAGGAGTTTTCGTGCTACCAACATTAAACATTGGTCCTAGGTTGTGATAGTCAGTTTCTAGACTAGGTTTGTAGAATAAGATATCATTTAATTTATGTAATTTTAATTCTTAGAGACTGTAGTCCTTTAAGGACAAGTCGTTGCAATTTCAATTCTTAGAGATGGTAGATCCTTAAGGCCACGTCTTTGTCTTTGTTTTTATTTTATTTTTATAGGATTGTAGGCCCTTAAGGACAAATCATAAAAAAATCAACAAAAAAAAGAGGATTTTTAATTCCTTGAAAATTTTGTGTGAATTTCTGGATATTTTTTATAATTCTTTTTCCCTTGCTATGATTATGGGTATTTGTGCTTTGTTGCGTATATCTACAGGTGATCCAAATTAAGTTTGGGGGTGGAGATCAAGTGCTTCAATGTTGATTCCGGAATTGAGCTTCAAGGGTAACTATATCTGTTTCATACTTTATTTTTTACCATGGGGACATGGTCTCATTTAAGTTTGGGGGTGAGGGTATAGAATTACAAGGAAAGAAATTTTTCGAAAAATTTAAAAATTTTAAATTTTGGCGCAGTTCTTTATTTTCACGGATGATTGATTTGGATTACAATTCGATTGAGTTCATGTTTATGATGTATGAGTAGTATGTGATGTGATACCCATTCATGAGATTAATGATTAGATCGAGTTAGTGAAGTGATGTGGTTTTACATGGGTGAGTGAATGAGTGAAATTGAAATTAAGAAAGACGACATTGACCTATAAGCACAAACACACATTCACTATGGGAAATAGGTTAATCTTTAACTATGTAGTTGAAAAAATAATTTTGCCACAATAAAAGGGGAGAATGGGAGATGTTTTGGTTGAAATGGAGAAAATTGAAAAAAATTATTTTGAGAAATAAAATGCGAAAATTAGTTCTTCGATCTGAGTAACTGGGCCTTGGTATCACCAATATAATTGTTCGCATAAAAAGGGGAGAAAACTAATGAGTATAAATCCCATGGAAGAAGCTCAGGCCCAGTTGGTCAGGACTAAAAATCCTCGCTGGAAAGTCCGGAGACTTAGAAAGACAAAAATGGATGAAAAGTGAAAAGATGTTTTTTTTATAGAAAATGGCAAAGTTTGGTCAATGAAATATGAGAAGGGAAACTAAAATATCATAGTCGAGAGTTCACAAGATCATGGAAGGTTGTCTGGATTTAGAGTAGAAAGGAGCGAAATGATTCACTTAAGTGAGAACCATTCATGACACGATGTTCAGTATAATTATTGTTCGGTAGTGAGTGGGAGTATTTGCATCCATGTTGTCTTTTGCATTATATCATTACTTAGTTGAACTTGTGTGTGAACTCATAACTGCGTGATTAATAGAGAACTGAGATGTTTGTAGGTACCATCACTAGAGACCTTCACGAGACTTCACTCGTCCACTCAGTGTTACCGAGGTGGGTTTAAAAGGCTTATTAATCATGCTAAGTGTAATCGTTGACCGTTACGAAAGCAAGGGAGTAGTGTAAATTAGTATAGGTTTGTTTGGATAAAAATCATCATAAGGTAATTTTCCTGAGTTAATTGCTAAGGGACTAGCAATATGTAAGTTTGGGGGGTGTGATAGAGGCTCAAAAGTATCCATTTTAAGCCCATATCTTACTACTGTTACGTATTTACAATCCATTATTTGGTATTTTTATGTCGTTAGTATGTTTAAGCGTGTTTCAGGAGCTTAATGAAGATTACGAGCTAAATTTGGTGAATTAACTAGATAAGTGATTTTGTCTATCCAAAAGAGAGAGCAAAAGAGGTGTTTTCAAGAGAAAAGTGTCTCCCGGAGGGCGAAAATGTCATTTTTCGGAGCCTCAACTTCAAGAATCATACCGAGGGAGTCGAGGGGGTTCAAATGGAGCAATTATCAAGAAATGTGGTTTCCGGGGGTTTTGCTACGCTTGACCAACGCTTTCAGTTGCAAAAAGTGGCCAGAAAGTGAGTTTCTACGCTTATCCCTACGCTTGAAGCGTAGGTGCGAAATGCTAAAGTGTTTTCAATACAAAATTTCAGTCAAATTTGGGAGCCCATATCTCAGTCAAGAAAGCTCCAAATGAGGTGATTCCTGATCCTATCATCAAGATGTTGAAGTCAGCTTTCCAATGATATACTACATGCATACATCCAATCTGTGTAGCTCCAAATATGATCAAAAGACCGAGAGGTGTCCTGCAGAAAAAGCTGGAAATTTCATATTCGGGCCAAAATCCTATTTTGACCCTGATTTATCCGTTTTGACCCGAATGACTTAAAGTTCGACCCCAACACCTCTATACATATAATATACACATATTATACATCAGATATTAGGATTTTTCTTGGTTGGGGTTGAAATTACGAAAAAGGGTAATCTTATTCTCCAAGTTAGGTTTTCCCTCACCTTTGCCTATAAATACCAAGCTTTACTATAGATCCAAGGGCCTTCTCTACACATAATTTTTTAGAATATTTTCTAGAGATTCATCTATCATTCCAAGGAGGAGCCATTCAACACCTAGAGATCCGGAGAAGAAGACTATGGAGGGCGATTTTACATGAACGATCCAGTCTTCTTCTACCATGAACAACTAATTCGGTATCTAGAGTTTTCTAGGAAAACCCTAGCCATGTAATGTAGTTCTTTCATTCTTTTTAATTGTAATGAGGTGAATCTATTGACCATACTTTGATGATTGTAGTAGTTAAGAGACCATACTGATTTGCAATATAAAATTATATGTTCGTTCTAAATTCTTGTTTTAAATGGAATAAATGTATTATTTTGCACAATTATGATTATTCACTATGGGCTGGAACTCAGATGCTTAATCATGGTTTTCTACAAAATGGTGGTAATGAAACTTAAGACCCTAGGTTGACATAGGCCGTGCCTTGGTGATTTAATATAGACATGCTTTAATTTATTTTTATGCATTAGGAGTAGATTAGAGTAATATAATTGGCATGTACTAGTTAGGTCATTCATGGGATAGGTTATCGCAATCCGGTTGATGGTACTCCTTTTTGGGGTCGTATTTATCTATTCGCAGTACGACTTGATTTACAGTGATGGATCGCCCTCGTACAATTGATACAGTAAGGAACTATATTATACGGTTAGTGGTGGAGTGATGAAAACCCTATTTTTCTCTCTCATCTGAATCACAACCAATTTTATTTTCTTTCTAGATAATTTTAGTTAAAATTGATAATTTTGTCTTTGACCACCCAAACAAACCATATTTCAGAAAATATAAATCTGTATTTTTAAACTATTAAAGTGAAAAATCTCAGTCTCTGTGGGATCGATATCCATTACTCAAGCCATTTACTATTCTACAATTGATACGTGCGCTTGCGTAGGGTAAAACCTAGAGTCGTTAAGGTGTCGTTTTTAACCACATATTTTTATACACCTGACGTTGCATCATTGAATTATACTTACAGTAGCTAAAAGAGGCTAGAAAGTGCTAAAACTACGCTTGGTGAATTTTGACCTACGCTTAAAGCGTAGGGGGTTCATTGTGATTAAGCTGTAAAATTCCAATTTTGGGCCCGACTTAAATTCGTTTGATGCAACTTTGACTCCAACACCTCCATACGCGTGATACATACATATTGTATACTAGATTGAAGGGTTTTTCTTAATTCGGTGTGAAATTACTAAAAAGGGGAATCCTACTCTTAATAGGAGAATTCTAATGTGAGGTTTGCTACAAATTTTGGAGAGCTTCAGATATACACATAATGTTCAGAGCAATATCTGGAGATTTATTCAAGGAGGAGCCATGCAAGACCTAGAGGTCCGGAGAAGAAGATCGTGGAGGTCATTTCTACATCATCGATGTAGTCACCATCTACCATGATCAACTAACTCGGTATCTAGGGTTTTCTAGTAAAACCCTTGCCAAGTAATGTAGTTCTTTTAATCATTTTTAATTGTAACGAGGGGAGACTGTGACCATACTGTGATGATTGTAGTAGAACAATGATCGTACTTATTCTTGACACAAAATATTATATTTATTCTTAATTCTTTTCTTAGATTGAATGAATATATTTTCTTAACCAATCATATTATCATAAACATAGTGTGATTTTTTACAGAATGGTGCCTAATACTAGAAACCCTAGGTTGAAACAGGTCATGCCTTGGCGAGATAATATTGACTTGCTTTAGTTTAATTTAATGTTGTAGGAGTAGATTAGAGTAAAGTAGATGGCATGTACTAAGTACACTCTATCCGGAGATGGATTATAGCAAATCCGATGGATAGTATCCTTTTTGGGGACGTATTCGACTATTTGCGGTAGATCTTGATTCATAGTTATGAATCACGCTCTTGCAATTGAACGAATTGACAACTCTATTATGTGGTTAGTGGTGGAGCGATGAAAACCCTAGTTTTTCTCTATCTTGATCATAATGACAATTTCCTTTTTATTTTTAGTTAATTTAGTCATAGATCTCGAAACAATTCATAACTTCTTTTCAAACATAATTCAGTACTTTTAAATTGCTATAGTGAATAATCCAAGTCTTTGTAGGATCGATATTCTCTTTCTCAAGCTGATTATGTACTACAATACGATTCATACGCTTGCGATAGGTAAAACCTAACCTGTCGTAAAGGGCTATTTTTAATCATTATTTTTATCACCCCTGACGGAATATCAAGTTTTTGGCGCTGTCGCCGGGGATTTGGCATTATTAGTTGCTTTAGTAGTTTAGTTGCATTGCATTATTATAGTGTTCTAAAAGTTGGATTTTTGTGTGAATGACAGGAACTCTGAAAAGCATAAAGGAATTTAGCGGAACAATGAAAATTTCATCATCGGATCTCTTATGAGTTTTAGTTTATCTTAATTTCGCACATAATTTTAGCTTTATTTCTATTAATAATTAGGATTATTCAGAAGTAGTTAGTTTTATTTTTGAAAAAAAAAATAGTTTTTGTTTGGTGCATGACATGTAGGCAATTACTTTTTGATCTCAACACTGCATTAATACCTTTTGATCCTGAGATCGAAAGGACTTTTCATTGAAATAGTCGAGCTAGGGAATTAGAGTATCAACGATAGTTGGATCTTGAAAGGATGGCCAATCGTAATGCCGATGTGTGAAAGGCACCAGCTACGTCCTTGAAAGGGTATTATGCACCTTTGATTCACGAATCATATGCTGAATTTCCAGAAGAAGAGAGAGTCAAACACTATGAGATGAAATCTAGTGTCATTAATATGTTGCTTAAGTTTTATGGCCTCAGGAATGAGGACCCATATCAACATATTAATGAGTTCTTAGAGATAGCCTAAACAATTATAATTTAGAATTTGAGCTTTAATGCGTTGCGTGTGCGCTTATTCCCCTTTTCTTTAAGAGAAAAAGCTAAAAGGTGGTATGTCATCTTAGAGAGGGGAGTAAAAATCAATTGGGAGACCCTAAAAGATGAATTCTTAGAGAAGTATTATCCCATAGGTCGAACCCACGAAGCACAAGAGGCAATAACCGACTTCAGAGAATTTCCTGGTGAGCAATTCCATAATGCTTGGGAACGATTCAATTAAATTATGCAAAAGTGTCCCCATCACAAGTTCATTGACCAAGATGTAGTGCGTAACTTCTATCTTGGACTTGGTGCCACACATAAAAATTTGATTGATGCAGCAGTGGGAGGTCAATTTACACTGAAGCCATCAGACGAAATCTTGGAGCTCTTTGACAACGTGAGCGATAATTCGATTCAGCATGAATTTGAAATGCATGCTAGAGATGGATTCGAAAGAAGATCTAACAAATCGTTTAGCATAGAAATGATGAGGTTAGAGAACGAGTTGTCGTATTAGGAGAAAAGCTCGATAAATTCATAAACCTGAGTCAATCCGCCCCTAGAGAAGTCTTAGCAATTGGAACTGATTTTTCCCAAATTGAGTGTCAGGGTAATGAGATAGTTACCGCTGACACTAATGTAGCATGGACCAATTCAAATAATACTTTTTTTTTTAATTCATACAATTCGAATTGGGACAATCATCCAAATCTTTCTTATCGGTCTCAGAATATGGAGAATCCTTAGCCAAAGTTTCCTTAGAACCAACAATCATTTAATTCTCAACCATCAATCATGACTCGTAATTTTCAGCCTAATTCTCAAACCAATCGACCTTTCAATTACCAACCTTAACCCCAAAGAAGTCAAACCCTACCATTAAGACCACCGAGCTTTGATGGTGAGCTGACATGTACCTTAAATGGCATTCAGAACATGTTAGGCTCTCATGCTTAGGCTATTGCAAAGCTAAAAATCCAGATGGGCTAAGTAGCTAATGCACTGAATAAAAGAGAGGAAGGGAGAATGCCTACCCAGCCGGTGTCCAACCTAAAGAATAAACAAGAGATAGAGCTTGGATCCTTTGCCGATAAAACATATGAAATGGTTCAAGCCATCATAACTTTAAGATGTGGAAGGGAAGTCGAGAATAGGGTTGAGCAACAACATAAAGAAAGGGCAAACAAGCGTCAGGCAGTTGAAAAAGCTCAGAAAAATCAACCTCAGGTGGAGGTAGATATTGATTAAACATTACCAGAAGAGCCGGAAAAGGCAAATTATGAGGAGGCAGCACCATACGCTCAACAACTTAGAGAGCCAACTAGATATGGTAAGCATAAAGAGATAGAAATGTTGGAGACATTCCGGCAAGTCAATATCAATTTACCTCTCTTAGATATTATAGCCCAAATTCCACCCTATGCTAAGTTTTTGAAGGACCTCTGTACCCAAAAGCGAAAAAGCAGAGCGAAGGTCCCAAAGAAAATTATGTTGACTGAACAAGTGAGTTCACTGCTATTAAGTAATACACCACCTAAAAGGAAAAATCCCGGTGCTCCCACTATTCCGTGTGTCATTGGTGACCAAGAAATTGGTAGAACTCTTCTTGATCTAGGTGCGAGTATTAAATTACTTCCTTATTCAGTCTATTAGTAGCTAGTGCTGGGAGAGCTCAATCCCACTTCATTAGTGCTTCAACTTGCGGATAGATCGATCAAGCAAGCGAGAGGAATTCTAGAAGATGTCATTATTCAGGTGGACAAGTTCTACTTTCCAGTGGATTTTATAATTCTCGATACAAAACCTGTCCAAGACTCAAGGAAGCATATCCCTGTGATTTTAGGATGACCGTTCTTGGCCACGACCAATGCGTATATTAACTGCAGAACAGGGGCTATGGAGTTATCATTTGGAAACCTGAAGGTGTGGATGAATGTTTTCGATGCTAATCAGCAAATTCTAGAGTCAGTAGACTGCTTTTGAATTGATGAGGCTAATGAGATTGATGAATAATTTGCACCAAGAATCTTGGAGAAAGATGAGATAGAATCTTTCGTGACTGGAGTAAGGTTGGAGAATGAACCTGATGATTGGGATGAGAAGATTAGGATGAACTATGAAGATATTGCTGCAATAGAGACTGCATTATATGCACAACCATGGAAAGCGCTGATTGAGCCACTTCCTATGATCTTAAGTACACCACCTACTCCATCTCTAATAACTCCTCCTACATTGGAACTCAAGGAATTTCCTAAGAAGCTGAAATATATCTTTTTAGGGCCAGATAAAACTCTTCATGTGATTATATCATCTAAGCTGACAGAGGAACATGAATTGAGTCTATTCAAGGTCTTAAGTGAGAATAAAGAGGCGATAGGATGAAGTGTTGCTGATCTTAAAGGAATAGATCCCTCAATTTACATACATTGCATACATTTAGAGGAGACTGCAAAACCATAAAGGGGGATGCAACATAGATTAAACCCAAAATGAAGGAAGTGGTGATGAAGGAGGTTTTGAAGTTGCTAGATGCAGGTATCGTCTACCCCATATCTGATAGTATATGGGTGAGCCCTACACAGGTGGTGCCAAAAAAATCAGGTATAACAGTTGTGACTAACTTGAAAGGTGAGTTGATTCCAAAGCGCATGACCATAGGGTAGTGTGTGCATAGATTATAGAAAGTTAATCTCATATATTAGGAAAGATCATTTTCCATTGCCATTATTGATCAAATCCTAGAGGGGTTGGATGGACAGAGCTATTATTGCTTTTTGGATGGATATTCTAGTTACAACTAAGTAATAATTGATCATGTTGATCAGGAAAAAATCACTTTTACTTGCCCATATGGTACATTTGCATACAGAAGAATTCTTTTTGGTTTGTGTAATGCGTCAACTACATTTCAAAGGTGTATGATATCGATATTCTCTAACATGGTGGAGAAATTCTTGGAAGTGTTCATGGATGATTTCTCGGTCTTTAGGGTAACCTTTGAGGACTATTTGAAAGATCAGGCACTAGTGCTTAAGAGATGTAAAATGACGAATTTGATTCTGAGTTGGGAAAAAAGCCATTTTAGGGTCCAAGAGGGTATAGTACTTGGCTACATAATATCAAAGAGAGGGATCGAGGTAGATAAGGTGAAAGTTGGATTAATTTCAAAGTTTCCTCTTCCCACATCTATTAAGTAGATACGATCATTTTTGGGCTATGTCGGGTTTTATAGAATATATATTAAAGATTTTAGTAAGATTGCCCCAACCGCTATGCAACTTATTAGCTAAAGATGTGACATTTGTCTTTGATTAAGAGTGTCTTCGTGCTTTTGAGGAGCTGCATGCTAAACTCTCGACAACCCCAATCATTTGTCCACCAGACTGGTCTCTACCTTTTTAGCTAATGTGTGATGCTTTAGACTATGCCGTAGGAGCGGCATTATGTCAAAGAAAGGAGAATCTACCATATGCGGTGTATTACGCTAGCAAAACTCTAAACGAGGCACATATTAACTACACAACAAAAGAGAAGGAATTGCTAGCAGTTGTATTTGTCTTGGATAAATTTCGATCATATGTATTAGGAACCAAGGTGGTAGTGTATTCAGATTATACAACATTGAGACATTTTATGAGAAAGAAAGACTCCAAACCCAGGCTTATTTGATGGATTTGGTTGCTACAAGAATTTGATTTGGAGATTAAGGGAAAAATGGGTTCGGAAAATGTAGTTGTTGACCATTTGTTAAGGATCATTGTCAAGACTACAAAGCAAACTAGTCCTCTTAAGGATTCATTCCCGGATGAACATCTGTTCAATGTGGTTGTAGTGGAGCAGATACCTTGGTATGTTGATATTGTTAATTATAAAGCCACGGGTCATATTGAGAAAGGTTGGTCTAAGAGTGAAATAAATCGATTCTTTAGCCAGGTTAAATTTTATATTTGGGATAATCTGCGATTGTACAAGTATTGCTCTGATCAGATTATCAGAAAGTGTGTCCCTGAAAGTGAGGTGCAGAGTATTTTGAAGTTTTGCCATACGCTAGAATGTGGAGGGCATTTTGGAGCGCAGAAAATAGGTAATAAGGTATTGCAGAGTGGGTTTTATTGTCCAACCATATCTAAAGATGCATTTAAATATTGTAAAATGTGTTTATGATGCTAGAAATTAGGATCCATATCTTGACGTGATATGATGCCTCTAACCCTAATTTTGATCGTTGAATTATTTGATGTATGGGGTATAGATTTCATGCGACCATTCCCGCAAGTGGGTAAGAAAGAGTATATACTTATAGGGGTAGACTATGTGTCAAAATGGGTAGAGGTAGTAGCTACCACACATGCTGACCATGAGATAGTAGTGGAGTTTCTACAGTCTAATATCTTCTCAAGATTTGGTATACCACGCGTGATAATCAGTGATGGCGGAAAGCATTTTGATAACCATTTTCTTAGTGGTTTATGTCGAAAGTACGACGTCAATCATAGGATTCGTATACCATATGACTTGCTGACGAGTGGACAAGTGGAGGTTTACAATAGGGAAGTGAAGAATATCTTGGAGAAAACAGTGCACGTGGATTTGAAGGATTGGCCTCAAATGTTGAATGATGCACTGTGGGCTTATAGGACTGCTTACAAGACTTCGATAGGTATGACACCGTATCGACTTGTCTATGGCAAGGCATGTCACCTCCTTGGTGAGCTAGAGCATCGAGCCTATTGGGTAATTCGAAGGTTGAAATTTGATTTCAAGAGATCTGGTGCTCAGTGGAAACTCCAACTTGCAGAGCTTGAGAAGTTGAGAAACAATGCTTATGAGAATTCTCAAATTTATAAAGCTCGGACAAAGGCATTTCATGAAAAGCATATTCGAAAGAAAGTCTTTGAGCTTCGCCAGAAAGTTTGGCCGTGTAATTCAAGATTAAAGCTATTTCCTAATAAGCTTTAATCGAAATGATATGGGCCGTATGAGATTACGAAGGTTTTCCCCCATGGAGCGGTAGAACATAATGATAAAGAGACGGGAAATAATTTTGTGGTGAATGGTCAGAGGCTCAAACATTATATTGAAGTTCAGCTAGTTGAGTGTGTTGTGGAAACTATCGATTTGACAAATCCAACACACGAGCATGATCCTGGATACTGAGAAGTGGCAACGTCGTGCCAACTACGTTAAACATTGGTACTAGGGGATGAAAATTAGTTTTTGACCCAAGTGTGTAATTTGTAATGTTAGTTCGTTACATCGAGTCGTAAGATCGAGTCATAGTAACATCATCGTTATGATAGGTGTGGTGAAGTGTTTCAATAAAGTGTATGGAATGAGCGGAGAGTGGTTGTGTTGAACAAAGTACGAAAAAAAGTCAGTGAAGTGAAACTACAAAATCTCAAAGCTAGGGAGCTACGCTTTGAATCATTTCTGGATTTTTTAAATTCCAGCCAAAGCGACCGGTTTCTTTAGGTTTGAACTTTAATCAGTTTTCCCGCGCTCATTTCTCTACCAAAAGCTTCGAATTTTTTTAAATTCCAGCCAAAGCGACAGGTTTCTTTAGGTTTGAAGTTCAATCAGTTCTCCCGCGCTCATTTCTCTACCAAAAGCTTCGAAACCACTCCCTATCTCTTCGTCATCCAATTTTGAATCATTCCACGCCACTCTTGCGTCAAATTTATGCGTTGATAATCCGAATTCTTGTGTAGAACTCGAAGAGTCTAGAAAAGTAATTTTTGGAGAAATCATCAAATCCTTTGATTCAGTGAGTTTTTATTCAATCTATGTGGTTCTAATTACTTTTCTAATCATTCTAAACTGATATTGATGAACAAATCCCATTAGGAACCTGTTTTGATTCATTTCTCAAAAGTTGTAATTATCGGCTTAAAGAATGGGTTGAATTTTGAATTTCTCGCATGTTTTTGATTTTGGGATTTGTTTAAAGGTCATATTAGATTCATTTAGTGATGATTTTGAGTTTGATTCGGTATCCGGAATGATTCACTCATTACTTGTGAAAATCTCGACTATAGGTATGAAGATTAGACTGCAGAGAGGGGGTGTGAGTTCGTCGCGTATTAGACCGAGGTCTTCTGACCCGGCACCAGCAGATAGATCACCCCCTAGAGCACAAAGACGATTAATATTTCCAGCTGCCTCATCCACGTCATCCGAGGACATACACAGTGACCGTGTTGCTTTGTTGGTTGTTTCACCAGTTGTGTCACCATCCATTTCGCCACCATTAGCAGCGCCTGAGCCATAGGTGGCAGCTGATGGGCCGGGAGTATTGATTTTTTTCATGCCAATGCCACCTACTGTGCTGGTGGGTAATTTATTAGATCAGACGATGTGGAAGGGGTATCAGCAAAAACAGATTTATTCTAAGATAATCTTTGGGGGGATGAATGTGGTGCCAACGTGGACGATCCATTGTCTACGGGCATGACGGTTATTGTCGATCCTTACCCCTCCATCCAATTTTATCTGTAAGGACATGATCGAGGAGTTTTGGCTGCACATGCAACATTGCAGTCGAGGGATGAGGTTGGAGACCGAGGTGCATGAGGTTAGATTTCAGATTACGCCCCAGACCATTACTGAGGCGTAGGGTATACCAGATACCGACCCACCAAAGTTGGAGGGAGACTTTTCGCCCTTGCAATGGTAGTTTCCTAGTGTGGCTGAGATAGTCCAGTTGTAGAATGAGGGCGAGTTTGGGGATGATCGAAACAATTGCACGAAGAAGTAGGATTATCATACGAAGTTGTAATTATTAGAAATGATCCTCAAATATCAGGTTCACCCTCAGGGGCATGCTACTTAGAGATGGCAGCTATTTATGGTGTTGCATTATGCTTTTGAGTTCGGCCGATGGATTTCGATTCCTAGGATCATCTGGCGGGGCCTTTATCAATACTATATAGATATACGGGACCACACACAAGGTTGGGCAGAGTACATTTCAGATGAGATTTCCGACGTTGATCATACGGCTTATGACGAACGCTAGGATCGAGATTGATGAGGAGGTGGACCGAAACCGGTTTATAGAGGGTGATTACACAGCGAGTATGTAGAACAAGAACTGGTCGAGACTGGCCAGTGATGCAGTATTACAGAGGCGCCTGATGATAACTCATGCTGTGGTTGTACCTCCAGTTGTCCCTGCTGAGCCCGAGGCTGGAAATGATGATGCTGGTGCGACAATTACACTTACTCATGCACAGTTTGACGAGTTGATGGTAGGGCAAGACGCACTTCGAGATGAGATACGCCAGCTGAGGGATGAGTTAAGGACCGGTGAGAGGGTTTTTGTGATCGGTATGCAGTTGCGCAAACAGGAGATGACACGGCTTTGACGTGGTCAGAGACAGTTACGGGGCTTATTAGAAGCACCAATGTTTCACATAGGAATGGATCTACCAAGGACCCCACCATCATCTGAGGAGGAGGATTAATGTAGTTGAATATAGAATTTATATATCACTAGAGTAGAATTATCTGGCAGTTTAGTCTTTTATAGTGCGATTCATGTTCACTGCTTGAACAATTGATTTCTAAGTGATTTTTTGCTTCTTGATGTTATAAAACTATTGATTCTCGTATTTATGCGAAGATGTTATTCATGATTTTCATTTTCCGAGACGATGATGATGCATGCGTTGAGCGTGATGTGATTTTTAGGTTTTGGTTGAGCTTTGGAGTCACACAATGAGAACATGTGTGTTTAAGTTTGGGGGAGTGTGGTTTTACACTGAAGAATGATATTGGAGCATAAATATGTAGATTTTGTAGAAGAAAAATAAATTAAATAAATAAATAAAAACCAAGCCAACCCTGCGCTTGGTGTTATGCTTAAAACGTACCCCATAAAACGTAGGAAGCTACACTTGGTCCTTACGCTCAAAGCGTAAGGGCTTGCGTAGTTTATCCAAAAAAATTTCAAATTTTGCCCGAACATAGAGTTTTTTTGCTGGTTTTTGTTTTGTACTGTATTAGGATTTAGTTAGGGTAATTTTTAGGATTTTTGTAGTAGTATTTAGAGAAATCCTAGTCCAAGTAGGAAGTGGAGTTCAAAGACATGTCAAAGATGGATGCTGAGTTGTTTTCACTTTCCAACTTCAGTCATAATTTTAAATCCTTTTCCTTTATGGGCTAGAGTTATTCATCTATACATACAGCCCTTAGGATCCATAATTCTCACTATTCTACAAGAGCTTGTGTAAGAGATCATAGGAAAATGTTTAGTTCTTTCTCCTTTTTGTATTCTATTCTTTCTACTTCTTTTTCTTACCATCCCAAGGGTACATATGTAGAGAGTGACTATGAAATCGAGTCGGATCCAGAGAATATCCTTGATGATGTTTCTTTGGAGATTAGGAATACTAGAGGGAAGAATGTAGAGGAGGATGAAGAAAGTACCAATGTGGAGGTCACAAGCGCCCCAAGTAAGAAGATCACACCAATTTCATTCATAAAGTGTAAGTTGCAATATGAACTAATGTTTCTTTAGGGGAGGATGAAAAATCCTTTGATAGCATCCGGGGTGAGATTCCTACGTAAAAGAGGATTGGGGAATCTAGAGAGCTCGACCGGATTGAATGTCTACCCAAAGTTGGTTCGATGATTCTATGAACGAATGAAGATTGAAGGCCTAGAGGGACAAGAGGTGGTCAAAGTAAACTGATAGTGGTGGTTGAAAGAGTTATTGCAAGAAGTTTGAATATTCCACTTTGGTGTTTGAATAACTTGCGTACTAAATTCAAGATAATCCCAACGGAGTGGACACTCATGGAGGAAGAGATGATTAAAGAGATATGTGCGATATATACTCTAAAGCATGGTGCCACAAGTATGGATAACTTCCATTTAAACCCTGAATTGTTGTACTTAGATTGTATACTTGCATCCTAAGTATGTCCAACCATAGGGAAAGTTGGAGAGGTCATACTATGATCATGGTTCTATATTGCATGCTCAAAGGATGTTGGATAGTCATTCCGGAGCTGAAATTGGGGAATATTGTAAGGGTGCGCAAAATTGTGAGTAGAAAAGAGGCCATATGGGATTAGATGGATATTTATCTCCCTTACTCGTTTTTGATATCACGATCATTGAGGAGAGCTTGGGATGTAGATTGGATTAGATGAATCCAAAGTGCTTATCATTCACAACATATTTCAAAGAAGCAAGTTTTAATTGGCTTGAGATGGCATCAAATATATTAATGCTTCTTTGGGAGGTTTTTCGAGTGGAAGTGAATGATGGCGATAAAGTAAGGGAGGAGGAGCAATCAAGAGTAGGACTAAGGTTTGTAGGATTAGGAGAATTTTGTTTTGTTTTATAGATAGGTTGTAATTTCAATTCTTAAAGATTGTAGGCCCTTAAGGTCAAATCTTTTAAATTTTAAATTTTTAGGGATTATAGGCCCTTAAGGCCAAATCATGATTATTTTATTTAACAAAATTTTCATTCCTTGTGCCAAATTTTGATGATTTTTGGAAAAAATTGATTATATTTTATCTTCCCTTGCTATGATATTCGGTATGTGTACGGTGATAAAAATCTTTGCATGTGGCCCAAATCAAGTTTGGGGGGGAGATCATGTGCTAAACTGTGAAATTCTGAAAATACGCATCAAGGGTAAATATATTCTTTCTCATGTGTATGATAGTGAACCCTGAGGACATGGTTTATTTCAATTTTGAGGGAAAGGGTATAGTTTAAGGACTGATAATTTTGAAAACAAATTTGAAAATTTGAAAATGTTTTGAAGAAACTATTTGTTTTCACGCATGAATGTTTTGCATTACAAGTTGATTGAGTTCATGTTTATGATGTATGCGTAATATATGATGTGATATTCCCGCTCATGAGAGTAATGATTAGATTGAGTTAGTGAAGTGATGTGGTTTTACATAGGTGAATGAATTAGTAAAATTGAAACCGAGAAAGACGATCTTGACTATATGCTCATGCACACATTCACTATGGAAAAATAAGTTGATCTTTAACTATGTAGTTGAAAAATTAGCTTTGCCGCTATAAAAGGGGAGAAGTGGTGTTGAAGTGGATGAATCTGAAAAACCATTTATCTTTAAAGAAAATGTAAAAAGTAATTATTCTATCTGAGTAACCGGGCCTCCTACCACAAAGTAGTAGAGTGTTCGCGTAAAAATAAGAGAATACTAATGATCATAAATCCCATGGAAGAAGCTCGGGCCCAGTTGGTCGGGACTAAAAATCCTCGTTAGAAAGTCCGGAGTTTAGAAAGACAAAAAGGGATAAAAGTAGAAAAGATGGAAATAAGGAATTTTTCAAATAAAATGGCAAAATTTGATCAATGAGGTAGAAGAAGAAAGATTGATCTATTATAGGAGAATGTTAACAAAAACACGAGATATTGTCTAGATTGGGAGTAGAGAGTAACGAAGGTATTTACTTTAGTGGGGACCATTCACGAGATTTGCTCGAGATAGTTGTTGCTCGGTAGTGAGTGAGAATGTTTGCCTCTATATTATCTTATCCATTGTATTATGACTTGGTTAATGAGTGTGTGAATGCATGAATACTTGAGAATGAAGAATGGAAAATTGTGGGTAGTATAACTAACCCTCACGAGACTTAACTCGTCCACTCGGTGTTGTCGAGGGGTTTAAAAGACTTGTTACACATGCTAAGTATAATCGTTGACCCTCACGAAAGCAAGGGAGTAGTGTAGATTAATATAGGTTAGTTAGGATAGAAATAATCATCACAAGGTAGGTTTAAGAGTTTTCCTGAGTTCATTGGTAAAGGACTAGTAATATTTAAGTTTGGGATGTGGTAAGTGCCAAATGTTGTCCATTTTAGGCCCCTATCTTGCAATTGTTATGTCTTTTCATTTATTATTTGGTGTTTTTATGTGATTTGTGTGTTTACGGATGTTTCAGGAGCTTAATGAGGAAAACGAGCTAACTTTGGTGAATTAACTAAAGAAGTGCTTGTGTCTATCCAAAAGGAGAGATAAAAAGGTCGTTTAAAGAGAAAAGTGTCTCCCGAATGACGAAAATGTTACTTTTCGGAGCCGCAACTTCATAAATCATAACAAGGGAGTCGAGGGGGTTCAAATTAAACTACTATCAAGAAAGTGGTTTCCATGAAATTTGTTACACTTGACCTACTCTTACAGTAGCTAAAAGTGGCGTGAAAGTGCTAAAACTACGTTTGGTCTACGCTTGGTGAATTTTGACCTACGCGTATCTTAAGTCTACGCTTTATAAGCGTAGGGGGGTTCAACATGATTAAGCTATAAAATTCTAATTTTGGGCCCGACTTAAATTCATTTGATGTAATTTCAACTCCAACACCTCGATACACGTGATATATACATATTGTATACCATATTGAAATGTTTTGCTCAGTTTGGTGTGAAATTAGGGAAAAGGGGAATCCTACTCTTAATAGGAGAAGTCTAATGCAAATTAGGGTTTCCCTTATCTTTGTCTATAAATACCAAGGTCTGCTACAAATTTTGGAGAGCTTCAGCCATACGAATAATTTTTAGAGCAATCTCTGGAGATTCATTCAATGAGGATCCATACAAAACCTAGAGATTTGGAGAAGAAGATCATGGAGGCCGTTTCTACATCATCGATGCAGTCACCATTTACCATGATCAACTAACTCGGTATCTAGGATTTTCTAGCAAAACCCTAACCAAGTAATGTAGTTCTTTTATTCATTTTCAATTGTAACGAGGGGAAGTTGTGACCATATTGTATACTAGATTAAAGGTTTTTGCTCAGTTCGGCGTGAAATTATGAAAAAGGGGAATCATATTCTCAATAGGAGAAGTCTAATGCAAATTAAGGTTTCCCTTGGCTTTCTGTATAAATACCAAGGTTTGCTACATATCTGGAGGGCCTCTTTTCACACCTAAATTACAGAGATTTCATTGAAGGAGATAAGCCATACAAGACCTAGAGATCCGGAGAAAAAGATCATGGAGGCCGTTTTTACATCAATGATGCAGTCACCCACCGCCATGATCAACTAACTCGGTATAAAACCTTAGCCAAGTAATGTAGTTCTTTTATTCGTTTTCAATTATAATGAGGGGAAGCTATGACCATACTGTGATGATTCTAGTACAACAGTGATCGTACTTATTCTTGACACAAGATCTTATATTTACTCTTAATTATTGTCTTAGATTGAATGAATATATTTTCTTAACCAATCAGGTTATCATGAACATATCGTGAATTTCTATGCAATGGTGCTTAATACCTGAAACCCTAGGTTTACACAGGTCATGCCTTGGTGAGGTAATATAGACATGCTTTACTTTAATTTAATGTTGTATAAGTAGATTAGAGTAAAGTAGATGTCATGTACTAAGCACACTCTGTCCGGAGATGGGTTATAGCGAATCCGGTGGATAGTATCTTTTTTGGGGACGTATTCGATAATTTTCGGTATGTCCTGATTCACAATTACGGATCGCCCTCTTGCAATTGAGCGAATTAAGAACTATATTATGTGGTTAGTGGTTGAGCGGTGAAAACCCTAGTTTTTCTCTATCTTGATCACAATTGCAATTTACTTTATGTTTTTAGTTAATTTAGTCATAGATCTCAAAATAATTGAAAACTTCTTTTCAAACATAATTCAATACTTTTAAATTACTAGAGTGAAAAATCCAAGTCTTTGTGGGATCGATATTCCCCTTCTCAAGCCGATTATGTACTTCAATATAATTCGTGTGCTTGCGATAGGTAAAACCTAAGTTGTCGTAAGGGGTTATTTTTAATAATTATTTTTATCACCCCTGACAACACATCACTAATTCCAGAGTTCTCGAGCTGGCCGACATCAGTTTTTTAATATGCGTGAATTTGATAAGTTAAAGTCTCCTAAACACTTTTGGACATGTTTAAGAGATATTATTGGTATATTGGTCAATATTTGGGGACTTTATGGTCAAAAGTCAAAGACTTGGAGGAAAGGAAATCCTAACCCTAATTGGAGAATATTTTTTATATATATATTGATTAAACTCAAGAGAAGAGGTGTGGTTTTTATATTGTGTCTTTTGTGCTTTGTTATTCATCCCTATATCAGATTCATTTGCAAAAAATGAGAGAAAGTGATTGCTTGATCATCCTATATCGAGATTCTCTTGAGTTTTTGAAGATTATCCAATTATGCATCAACCTTTGACTTCTTTATGCACAGTTAGATGATTTAGTTGCTGAAAAATCATCACACCACCAATTACAACATGGTTACATCGATCCGTTGAGAAACAGAGTCATCGGAGTAGGAGGCTTCGTGATTCTCTAATCCGTTGAGAAATGGAGCTTTCAGAATATGAAGATTGAAGTAAGACTTTCATGGTAGCATGAATGATTCAAGATTTTCAGATGTCAAGTGAAAAGTGGGAAATTAGAGTTATTGTAAGTCTTAACTTTATAGAGTCTGTAAACTTTTTTGACTCACCGTGCATCGATATCCGAGTGTATCCGTAATTTTTACTTGGAGCTTTTCGAAGGTTTTTCACAGAAAAATATCTGTGTCATCTCTGCTTTATTTTCTAAACTTATATTTTTTATTACGTAGATTATCTTGCTAAAGAATTGAATAAAAATTGACTATTCCGCAATTAACTTTTAATTTATCAATTAATTCATAAAAAAACATATTCAACCACCTCTAGGCTTGATCCATTGTCTCCTAGGTAATTTCAATTTGTATTAGAGCGTGGTTGCCCCGATTTAGGTTAACGACCTAGGGTTAGATCTTGAACTTAGGAAATGGACGTACCTTGAGAAGGAGGTTCTGTGACTAGGTCCCCTTTATTCGATGGCTCAAATTACACCTAATTGAAAGCTAAGATGAGAGCATTCTTGAAAGCTATAGATGAAAGAGCTTGGCTTGCCATAGAAATAAGATACTCACCTCCCACTGTGATGGATGAGACAATGAATAAATCTAAATTAAAACCGTCTAACGAGTGGACTCCTGTTGAGACAAATAGTGCTAATTGGAACTCCAAAGTTTTGAATGCTTTATTCACTGCTGTGACAACAAATGAATTTAGGAGAATTGTCATTGTGATATTGCCAAAGAAGTTTGGGATACTCTCCAAGTTACTCATGAATGAACTTCAATAGTTAAGCAATTAAAACTTCAACTGTTAAATTAACAATTTGAACATCTTAAGATGGAAGAGGATGAAGTCTATGCTGACTTTGAGGCTAGACTAACTGATATAGTAATGGGCTGTTACAATCTAGATGAGCCCATTCCTGAGACTACCATGGTGAAAAAGATTCTTAGGTCTCTACCTGAACGTTTTCGTTCTTGTAACGCCCTGTGTTTTCCTTTCTCTTTTATGGAATTCTTTTCCAAGTGTTAACTTTTTGTGACGTCACTTATTTATGACGTCTTGTATATTCTCGGTACGTGTAAATTTTTCGCGTTTGAGTTTCGGACTTAGCGGGACGACTTAGTGAACTTTCGTTTCCGGCTTTATGATTTATTATTCGTTGGCGACTATGTGGGTTCTTATAACATTTTCTCGTTGGAGCTTCGGTAATCTTATTGCATTTCCGAACGTGTTACCTTAGTTTATTGTAGACGTTTTGGTGTAGCACTTATGTGAATTTCTTCTTATATTTTCATGTTGTAAGTAATGAGAATAGTTAGAAAGGATTTCAGGAAAGAAATGACCGGAGGGTAAATGCGTATTTTCATATTTAGAGCACTTAGTGGAAAGTGTAGAGATTTAGCTAAGTGTTGGGGTAAGAATGACATGTTGGTAATTAGAGAGGATGACAAGGGGTAGAAGAGTATTCAAGAGGTATGATGACACTCTTATAATTAACCCAAAGTTGGGAGGAATTTGGTCATTTCCCCTTTTCAAGTGGTGTTTCATTCCTAGCCATTGATCTCTTTCTCCCATCTTTATTCTAAACCCTTGGATGTTAAGGCCTTCTTTGGGAAGTTAATAGATTTTGTGTGTGGTGTAATAATTCTTTTATGGCAAGACTTATTCCTAGCCCTTAGATCCATTTCTTTTGCCCCATATTTATTTGGGACCCTTGGATTATGAGAGGGGTGAGTGGAGGATCTCTACACATATATGAGTGTAGGTCTTTCATTGCAATACTTCATGTATTCTTCTCCATTTTCTATCATCATTTCTCTCTTGCTTCTTCTCCACTTAGGGGTTGATTTGATCACCCTAAGTTGGGATTTTGATGTGGCCATCAATATGGAAGATGTTCATGGTGTCCTTTTATTTAGTTTGAGCCTAGGATGGGTAAGTGTTCTTCCTTCCTTGTGTGTTTTCCATTCAAACCCTAGTTTAGGGTTTCTTGATAAACCACTAGATAATTCTTGTTCTTCTCTTCTATTGGAGTTAGATTCCTTTTTAGGGGACTATGGTGAAGCTTTCCACCGGATTGCTCCTTTGGTTTCGGTGTTGGAGAAAAGCTAGGGTTTTTTGGCCTTGCTTAATGATTGGCTTTGCTCTTCAAGAGGTAGGGGAAAACTTCTTAACTAAGCATTCTATGATTGTGTGGTTATGAGTTTGATTCTAGGATTCCTAAACTTAGAGAAAAATTGCTAAGTATATCTTTGAAATTGTGAAGTTAGAGTTGAGTATGTGTATGTAAGTTAACCCTTGTGTGTGAAGTGCATGATGATAGTATTTTTAGGATTATGATGCATGCTAGTGGGTGGTTGTTCTCGCAATTTACATAATTAAAGTGTGCTTGTATTCCTATATATGTGTATATGTATGTGGGTATAGTTGTGTATATGTGTAAGTGTAATTATACATATGAGTATGTGGGTGTTAAGGATGTAGCCTTGAAGTGAGCTTAAGCTAGCTCCTTTGGTTAGTACCTTTGAGAAATGTTGGGAATTCATGTCATATTTAAGATATGATTTGTGGAAAACTTGCTTCAATTGAACTAAGACCATGTTTAAGGAATGGAATTATTATCCTTTTTAATTAAATGACAACTTGATGAATGGGAACATTTCTTGTGCATGAGAATGTACCATTGGGATTTATATGTTTTAATTGAGAATTGAGAATTGAACATGTTAAATGAGTAAAAATGTTATCGTTGTGTATTAAAGGATAACTTGATGATTTGGATTATGAAAGGTGCATGAGAAAACATTCTTGTTGGTTATTGTTTTTAATGAGACTTAAAAGCATGTTGAGTGATAATGGCATTAGTATTGGCATTTTGGAAATGTTGTTCATAAATATGATGAAATACATATTTGTGTGAGATTATAAGACCGAACTAGGTTGTGCATCCGTCTTTGGATTATAAGTCACAAGTGGGTTGTGCATCCGTCTTCGGATTTCGAATTAGAAATCACAACTGGTTTGTGCAATGTTGTTCATAAATCTGATAAGATACAGATTTATGTTGCATTGGAAGTCGCAACTTGGTTGTGTATATGAAGTCGCAACTGTGTTGTGTATATAAAGTCGCAACTGGGTTGTGCATATGAAGTCGCAAATGGGTTATGCATCCATTTTTTACTTTTGAGTCGTAATTGGGTTGTGCATTGAGTTTCATTGATTGAGTTATATTTTCATTATATGATTTATGTATGCATCTGAATCATGATATTATTCTATGTGGTTGAGGAACATGTTTGATGTGAATTTTGAGATATAATTCATATGTTGTTCAAATGCTCAAGTGAAATTGAAGGATGTGAAAATATGATTTGCATGCCTTGTTTTAAAGTATAATGTGAGATAAATGCTTATACTTGTTGATATGTGCTTATCTACCTTAGGGGGGGTGATATGAGTTATTTTAATGGCTTTCTTGTAATAAGTGAAGTCGGTATAGTTTGTGATCTTGGTTGATTGGGTATTGATGGCTATGTGATATTGTTAGAAACCTAAGTGATGTGGTTTCGAATGTGGAATTGAGGTTTGAAAGAATCGGAAGAGATTCTTGATTTGAAAGTAGTTGGTTCCGTGACAACGGCCACTAGGTTCACTTTAGCGATCTTAAGGAATGAAAATTCATCGGAGTTGTGGTCATTCTCGGTTATGTCATTATAGGGTTATGAGTTGGATGTGGAGTTAAGTATGGTGGGATTAGGGTAAGTGTCCTGGTGTATAGCCACTTAACTTGTCCTTTGAGTTGCCACTTACTTACGCTTTTTGATTTTCTTATTCCATTTGAGCGCCTGGAAATTCGCTTTGGTTTTTCAGTTTGTGTTTCAGTTTGTTTCCCGAGAACGGTTTTTTCATAAGACTTTCATTTGAGTCTATTCGGTCTTTAAATGAAGAAACCCGTTTTTGCCTACCCCCGTGACACCGACAAAAATTTTAAGTTTTGAAATGGTTTTAAAGTCATGAAATAAAAGATTTTGACCTTTGAAAGTCGCATTGTCCAAAACAGAGACCGGGGGCAAGACGGTTAGTTTTCTGGATTTTCAGGAAAGGGGTTTGATAAAACTAAACCATGATTAAATTATATTTTTATTATTTCAAAAGTTCCCTAATAGTTTAAAGGTTATCCCCCATGATTCATAAATATTTAAAGTGGTTTCGGGTCAGTTTTTTAACTGTTAGGACCCGTGTAGTCAACTGAGCCCTTTCTGTAGTCGACTGAGCCTTTAAATCTTCATTTCCGGAAAATTTTGGTTATTTTTGACCCTGTACAGTCGACTATGACCTCATGTGTAGTTATGGCATGTCTTTTCTTGCACTCCATGGTGATGTGGTGTGGGGACCAAGTAATAGTTGTGACTTAACCAATATGTCCTTCATTGTACTTGCATAAGGATCCAGAATACAGTAGTCTATCTTTGCCTGAATCCCAATGTCGGCACTTTCGATTGATCGGGAAACTCACCTATCGATTATTGGCTCCTGAATTTTAATATTGTGTATTTCTGCGAATTTATGCTTTTGCCGCTTGTACTTTGCTTGGTTGACTTATACCATGCTCTGAATTGAGTGATTTTATTATTCTAAGTGTCATTCCAGATCATACATTTTTGCTAAAATCCTGGAATCAACTCATATTCATATTAAAGCCCATGTAACATGCTTAAACAAACAACTTGGATAAAAATATCAAATTAATAAAATAAAGGGACTAACAATGGGTTAATTAATGACTAGAATAACGAATATTCTGGTCTCATAAGATTGTGATCAATCGCTTCAAGCTTCATATGATAAATTACTTGATAAGACCACACAACTTAATAAAAATCACACTAAACTATTAACTAAGAGTCTTAGCATGGACAAAGAATTACACTACTTAAGAGATGATAAGATCAATGAAGTGAAATTTGGATCAACCCAAATAAATAGATTAAACTCAAATCAAATTTACTCGCAAGTATACGAATCGAATGTAGTAATGGTGTGTATTGCGAGATCGTTCCCACGAGGATTGGTGAGACCACTTTTAACCAATTTGAAGAGTGATTTGTAATATTTTCATTTTATACACTTTTCTTGGAAATCAAGTCATATTTCTGCAGCCACTGATTTCACTTCATTAGGATATTTCCTTCACAACTTATGGTTTAATTACCAAAACTGGTCATGATTTTTGTGCAAGAAAAGGTGGAAGATTTTGGAATGCAATTTGTACCCTCAAAACTTCAGAATTAGGATTTCTATGTGAAATACCAATATTATTCTAATTGAATCAGATTTCCAAAAACATCGAGCTTACAAAAATCTAATAAATGATCTGAAATATATGGGCCAAATAATAAGACGTGGTCTAAATAGATTTTGGGCTTGTTTAGATGGATTTAACCCATTTGTACCAAAAATGTACCAGAAATCACAAATAATCTACAAAAACATAAAAACACAGGTATGAACTAAAATAAAATAAAATAAATGATTAACAAGTATATTTTTAGAGTTTAATTGTGTCACGCCCCTAAAGTTCTAGGACTCCAAAACCCGAGCCTAAGAGCTAAGAGAGTGAATGCGAAAAAAATGGAAATGAAATAAAATCCTTTTTAAGTCTTCAAACACCCATAAACGGGTAAAATAGACCTACAACATCTCAAAGATGCCAAAAAGATCACACGGGATCGGAAAAGAGGTAAACCGAAATACTCGGTACCTTGAACGAAACATTCCAACCCACCATGTTTACCCAAGGAGAAAATGGTCAAATCAGAGGTAAAATAGTAATTTGAAGCCACGAGGAAGGAGATATGAATTTTCAAAAATGGTGTCAGACAACACCGACCCAAAAACTAAAGTTGAAGTACCCCTCTTTCACCAAGGGTAAAACAGTCATTTCAGGATTCAACTGGTCATTTCAAATTTTATCTTGATAATTTGGACATAGGAAAACCCATAGAAACAAACGGGGGTCCATTCCGATGTGCAAGGAGGAAAATACGAATTTTCGAACATCGAATGTTGCATGCCGTTGCAGCAGGCCATGGCATGCCATGCCACGTGCCGCCCTGCGCGCTGCAGAGCACCGCACGAGCGAACAGCAGCCATGCACGGCCTACTGCGGGTTGGCATGCCCAAAGCCAAAAATAATGAGATTTTTTGGAAAAACTGAAAAACTGGAAATTTTTCTAAGTGTGGAAGCTATCAGCCACTGGTTTTTCATCGACTTCCTAAACATGCAAAATCTCGTATTTGGCGAAATAGCTTTGTTTTTGGCGCCATCGGTCCCGAAAAATCATAAATATTGGAAAAGTGAGTTTTTCCTTGGCGGAACCCAAAAATAGTCGCCGAGACCTCGGGAAACACGAAAAATGTAAACTTAGCAAAAAAAATGATTCTTGTAAGTTTTAATAAAATCTTCCATCTTGCCCCCGGTATCCGTTTTAACTACTGCCGGTTTCTAAAGTTTAAAATCTCTAAGAAAACGAATTTAATTAAATCCATTACTAAAAAGAAGGAAATTTACCGGGGTTACGGGGGTAGGCGAAAACGGGTTTTTCAGTTCAAAACGAAAGAGTTTGTTTGAAAGCCTAGAAAAATGTCATTTTCGGTCGGACACCTAATACTCATATTTCATGACAAATAATCCATTTCACATTTACAACTCCAATGAAAAAAAAAGATTCAATAATGACATTTAAATCGCTCTCAGGCGAAGCATGTTATAGTTTGTTCAAAATACATGGTTTTACAATTCGGCACCGAAGTGCATCGAAAGAATATAATCCCCGCGCATAACGCTCCAAGGGATGTACATAGACAATAACACCTCGACTAACATGCTAGCCATATCAAAATAAAGTAGTTTTACAGGTTTGATTCACATGAGCAAAAAGAATATATTCATACATGTTTATCGACTAAATGCCAAACGAAATAAGTATGGTCAGCCTCCCATGCACAAAAAGGGCGGACATATAGCCATACGTCCACGGAAAGACTACGGAATTCTCCCAACGGGATCATCACCTGAAAAATATATAAGGCGTGGGGTCAGCTCACTAGCCCAGTAGAGGAAGCGTCATTGTCTCCATCTCGGTAGTCCGAGTGGTTCAACCCAACCAAGGTTCATGCCACTAACCCTAGGTTAGTCTCTTGTTCCACATGGCTCTAATGCCAATCCAGAACCCCATCGAACCCAACAAATAAGTTTTCCCCAACATGCTCACAACACAATTTTTCACAATTATAGCATGCTTCCATATTAATATCATAATAACATATATATGATAATTCAAGTGTAATATGACTCAACACACCCCATATTACACGCTTGCCCAATATAGGTTAACGAATACATACCCTACTCATTTATAACGAGAAAGAGTACCACACCGATCCTTCCCAAGTGATTTTGAAACTTCTCACTTCAACAAGGAAGGCGGTTTGCACGAGACTACCCGTGCTAAAGATTCGTATAACGAATGCACGAGACGACCCGCGACTTCGAGAATGACACGACTCACCCTATACCCCATTCCCGGCTCATTATTCTGAAGGTTGGGAACACCCCCTGGCCAGTTGTTGGGACGATTCGACACAAGACTACGTACACATACAAATACATAATCCGTATAAACCCTACACCCATGATTTTGACACAACATGGTGTACCCTAAAGTGCATAAAAGTTCTTATTATAACCATATGCCATCACAATACATGCTTCTATCAAATAACATTATATTGGATTCAATTTATCACAAGGCTTAAAATTTAACATTTGTTAAGCAATCAATCATAACATGAGTTTATATCACAAAATCATGTTATCAAAGGCCTAAATCATAGTCTAAGCTATCAAGACCAACTCGTACATATATATACGACATATATACACAAAGACGCACACACCCTCATACAAAGACAAACACAAATCATTTTTCCCCTACCTCAATTCCAAGCAAGAACACCAAGAACGAGTAACGCTTCCAAGAGTGAGCCGAATCAACCCAACCTCCTCCAAAGCCAACAATAAGTTCAATTCACCCAGTAGCTAAGCTTCAATAGAGTCTTTAGCAAGAGCTATAGACAAGACAACCCCATAATCAAAAATTGAAGACAAGAAATCAAGAATAGAAGTTAGGGTTTGAAACTAGAACTTCCAAAGGAAGAGAAATCACTTATCAAGCTTTAGCTCAAAAGGAAGCTTAGAGCATCAACATCAACTTTCATGCACAAACCTCCTTCAAATTCTCATAAAAAAGAAGAGATAATTTCACAACTTGGAGAAGAAGGAGTGAAGTGAGGGAGAGCAAGAGAGAAACGTATGAGAGAAGATAGAGAGGTTTGTGGCGAATGAGAGAAATGTCTTGCACTTTAGAAGACTAGAATCAATACATAATTGTGGATATGTATAACTCATAAATGAGTGTCCTAATCCAAGGGATCAAAACAAAGATGGGGAAAAAGGAAATGAATCCAATGGCTAGGAATAAGTCTTGCCAAGTGGAAGACTTATTACACAATTCACAAAACTCATTAATTTTCCAAACAAGGCCTTATCATCCAAGGGCTTAAAATAAAGATGAGAATCAATAAATCATCCAATGGTTGATAAAAAGTCTTGCCAATTGGAAGACCAACAATAATGGATTATTCCATTGAAGTGCCAACCAAACAAGGCCTTATGATCCAAGGGTCTAAAACAAAGATGGGAGAATGAGATCAAGGGCTAGGAATGAGACACCACATGAAAAGGGTAAATGACCAAATTCTTCCAAAGTTAGGGTTAATTACTAGAGTGCCATCAAGACTCTTAAATACCCTTTTACCCCTTGTCATCCTCTCTAATTACCAACATGCCACTCATGCCCTAATTCTTACCCAAAATCTCTACACTTTCCACTAAGTGCTCAAAATGTGAAATTACTCATTTACCCCTCGGCCATTTCTTTCCCGAAATCGTTTTTAATAATTTTCATTATTTTCAAAATGAAAATTTAACATGCAACTTACAATTTTTATATCACATACAACATGTAAGGCATGCTAAAACACATAAACACATTAAGCACATAATTTTTTAAATAATTTTTTTAAATTAACACGTAAAAATACCGGACGTTACAAATTGTGTATGAATTATGCACTTATCAAATACCCCCAAACTTATATTTTGCTAGTTCTCGAGCAAAACAGAATAAAAAACCTAACTATACCACCTTTGCAGGAACTCTCTATTGCATTTAGCATATGCAACAAGCTTTTAAACCCTTAGGTTACCCCTAGTGGACGAGTTATAGTCTCGTGAGGGTTTCCAGTGATGATACGCACAAACATTCGAAAAATAAGTTTCAAAGCAATATACAATAACAATCACATATGTAACCTTGAATACCAAATTGTCATCAACTTGAGATTTTTGAATGATTAATTTATTTGAGATGTCAAACCCATATTCACAGTCTAAATTAAATTCAAGTCAAGTCTAGTTCACTTATCAAAATTTAGTTGAAGACCCAGATTGTCCATCCTTGTTGTAAAGTGAACCAACTAAACATTAATTTAGAATTGGTCAAAACCTCATGATATAACTCTAAAATCTCAAAAATCACCAGCTTTCCTGAATAAGAACAATTTTACATTGGTATCTCGATTGATTACTCTTTTCTTTGACGATGGTGGAAGGATGGTATCCAGTGAAGGTTTTTGACATACTTCCACAAAGAATTGTTTACCCAAGAGGAGCTTAATTTAATCCCAACCTCAAGCCAACCCTTTGGAGTTTAGACATACTTCCACAAGGAAATGTTTACCCAAGAGGAGCTTAATTGACTCCCAACCTCAAGCCAACCCTTTGGAGTATTTATTTTTTATTATTATTTTTTTTTCGCAAATTATTTTTTTCACCACGGGAGTCTTGATTTAATACCATTCTGGTTTACTGATTCTTCCTAAGATAATAGAACGACATCACCAAGTTTCAGACCTTTCCTAAAAAATGTAAGCCGACAATGCTCGTGAAATATTTTTTCAAGGTTTAACTGTGAGGGTTAACAACTAAATATTGATAAGTATAAAAGACTAAGAACTAAGTTTCATTCTGACTGGATTAATTGTTTTAGTTTCAAATACACCAATGATTTTCAAATCTCCACAAAACTGATGACAATTCAATACTCAATGATATAGAAATACAACACATATTTCATAGGCTCTGTAAATTCTTTTTTTAATATGAAAATAAATACATATATATCTATGTGGATGCACAAATTTATTTACCCCGAAACTTAAACCAAATATTGTCCTCAATATTTAAAAATTAAATTCACAAGGGCAAGATTGAGAATTACCTTAGATGGCGTACTTTCCAATTTCTAGCAAGAACAAGGAAACAATGGATCACAAGAGTATATTTTGAACAAATATGCCATTCCCAAACTTAGATTATAAGCACCAACAAAAATTTCATCATTTTGTTTTTGATTGTTTTTAAAAATCTTCTTTTGTGAGAATTAGTTTAAGTGCAATGTTATTGTTTTATTTCTAATCTTGTAGAGAATCACAAGGAATAGGCACAATAATTCTCTCATAATTAGAGATCCTACTCCCTTCTAAAGTAAACCAAAGGATGACCAGTTAAGGCCCGCCAACTAAAAAACTAGGGGGGTTCCCAAGTAGGTGGAGAGGCACTAGGCCTGCTTAATGACGGTACGTCCACACAACCTTAAGCAACAGAGTCGCCATTTGATAAAACCTTTCTAGACATTGTAAAATTGGAAGGTGCTCATTGGAGTTACCAATAGTTAGCTTTTTCCAAGAGGGTCCTATGAGCTAAATGAAAACCCTAGGGCCAATGTCTACTTGATTTTATATTAGAAAATTTAGGCTTGGGTTTGACAAATGCAAGGAAATTTTTAACCTACGTGGGCAAGGAATTGGTGATGAAATCCAATTCTTGTCTTCTTGGGGGTTAGTGCCCTTACTAAACTTTTATGCAAAATGATAAATTAAAATGCACAAATAAAACAAGTACGAAGAATAAAAATAAATACAAAGGAGTGAGTGTGTGAACTTTCTTCTTGTTTTTTTTTTCAAAAATAATAATACTAACAATAGTAAAAAAAAACTGAAATAAATATAAATGAAGAAACTGTGATCCTAAAATTATATCTAAGTTATTCTATTCTAAAGTTTGAATGTGAAAGGCAATATCTAAAAACATCCTATGTTATTCTAACCTAAAATAATAATAATATATAAATAAATAATACTAGATGTAGACACATAAATTTGGTGATGATTTAATCACCGTTGGATCGGTCGACTTAAGTCAATATGTCTCGGTCAAATTCATTGACAATTACGGGTCCCACAAATGGACACGTGTCAAATTCTCAGATGTTGGAGTTATATGTTTTTAATTCAAAATTAAATTTGGATTTATTCCCATAAATAATAAATAAATAAATAAATATTATTTTATGGGATTTTATGCATAATTGGTGGGTACTTTCCAAAATTAAGACCCCACATTTGGCCTATAAATACAAGGTCACCCAACACATTCGAGGAAGGAAAAAAAAAGAAGAGAGAAGGAGAAGAACACTGCAACAAAGTTCTGCTGACTCCAACTCAGCAAAACCTCTGAAATTCTTGAAGACGAAGAACAACAAGCACGCCACATCTGTGCAGTTCTTCTTCAAAGACCTTCAGCAAATCAAGATCTCTTCAATTCCGAAGAACACAAGCAACAATCAAGTAACGGTTCAAGATCAAGCTTTCAAAGCCCTTGCACCGGAGTTTTAGGAGATTTAATCAAAGGAAGATTCTTATTTATTTAAGAATCGACTACAGAGAATTGTACCACTTTATTTTATAATTTATTGTCAATAAAATTAATTGTTTGCTCATATTTTGTTTCCTAGAATTTCGGATACAAAATTTGTGTTTACACTAGACAATAAGAGTAAGAACCACTTACCTCAATTGCAAAATTATGCAATAGCCCATTTGTTTTTATTTTTTTTGTACTTTATGTCCTCTTCTTTTGCTCCAACTTTTTTTGTTCTAAAAAAAACTACAAAAACAATAAAGAAATTAAAGTTAAGATGAATATGAAATAAAACTAAAAAAAAAATAATAATGACCAAAAAAAAACCTAAACTAATAATTATGATAAATAATAATTTTCAAATCTAATTGCACAAAATAAAATCCCCAGCAACAACGGAAAAAACTTGATGTGAAATTTGGATCAAGTCAAATAAATGAATTAAACTGAAATCAAATTTTACTCGCAAGTATAGGAATCGAATGTAGTAATGGTGTGTATTGCGAGATTGTTCCCACGATGATTGGTTAGGACAACTTGGTTCTAAAAGTTACTATTTAACTAATTCAACAAAAAAATTGATGGTTTTAGAAAATAATAATAAAAGTAGTATAAATACAATGATACAAAAAGAATACTAAGACTTTGATTCCACCACTAATCATCACAATTCTGATTTTCAATTGTAAACCTATTAAATATCTTATTAATTTCCACACATCTAAATAATACGTACTATTAAATCCACATATGGTCTATTCCAGTTAGGGCATAGGTTCAATTCATTAATTTATTAACTTGGCCAGAATTAATAAATAAATCATTGAAGGAAAATATAAATCACAACTATCTATCCGTGGTCAGGCATAAATAATTATAATTTATTGTCTTCTTCTTTAATCGCCAAGTACATTACATGTTCATGGTTCGAAACAAGTAAACTATATACTAGGAGGGAAATATGTTTAATTTTAGTCTCGATTAAAACACACAAAATCGAAAGCATTAGCATACATGTAATAATAAGAAAAAACTCATTAACCAAATTATTAAACAATGTCTACAATTGAAAAACATAAACTTACTCATGACAAGGGTTTCCTCTCGGGCTTGGCTGAGGGAATTAGCTATACATGAAAAATAAAACAAAAATGACCAAACCCGAAATCGTAAGTGGAAGACGTCTTGGAATTTTCCGTTGGTCGTACCAGTCTTCCCCTTCTATTTTTTGGTCGTCGATGTTCATTTGGGCATCCACATATGTCCTATTTATAGAGGTCCTCTAGGTTATCTTCTAGGACAGTAGATAAGAGAATAAAAATTCTTATATTTCTTTTCCTAATTGGTGATATCTTGCAGCCCACTTTTAATCAATTTGAAGAGTGATTTTGAAATATTTTTGTGACATACGCTTTTCTTGGAAATCAATTCTTCTTTCTACAACCGCTTATTTCACCTCATTTTGATATTTCCTTCACAACTTATGATTTAATTACCGAAACTGGTCCTTATTTCCACACAAGAAAATGTGGCAGATTTTGGAATGCAATTTTCACCCTCTAAACTTCAGAATTAGGATTTCTATGTGAAATACCAATATTATTCAAATTGAATTAGATTTCCTGAAATATCGGGCTTGCATAAATCCAATAAACGAGTTGAAATATATGGCCCAAATACTAAGGTGTGGTCTAAACAAATTTTGGGCTTGTTTAGATGGATTTAACCCATTTGTACCAGAAATCACCCATAACCTACTAAAACATAAAAAAACAAGTATTAACTAAAATAAATTAAAATAAATGACTAACATGTATATTTTTAGAGGTTAATTGTGTATGAATTATGCACTTATCATTTAATCCAATGTCAGAAAACCTGTTGAAAATAACCTCTCTTTATGCTCTAGATATCATAAGGGTTTTAATAATGATCTTCAAAGGTTCATTCCTATATGTCATCACTGTGAAGTTAAGGGTCACATTTGACCCATCTACTCAAAGTTAAGAGGAAAAGTTTTGAAATCATTAAAGAAACCAACCACCCGTAGAGGACTCAATGTTGAAGATTAAATTAAGGTTTTGAGTGAAGAGGTAAATTTTTTTTTTAAGATAGCGAATAGAGATCCGAAGTTGAAAAATGCGTGGATAAAAAAAGAAAGGTGAGCTACACTATTTTGTATTTCATACTGCACTAAGAACACATGACTCTAGTTCTTGGTATTTAGACAGTGGATTTTCTAGGAACATGATTGGAGATAAGTCATTGTTTTAATTTTTTGAGAAAAGTAATGGAGGGATAATTACTTTTGGAGATGGGAAAAAAGGTAAAGTCATAGGAAAATGTACTATTGTTGATTTTGGTCTACCTAGAGTGGAAGATGTTCTTTATTTTGAGGGACTTAAGGTTAATTTGCTTAGCATTAGTCAAATATGTGATACTAACCATAATGTCAAATTCTCTCATGATAAGTATTATATTCTTGATTCTTCTAGAAATTGTGTTATCGAAGGTATGCGGTCATCTGACATCTGTTATTACATTGTTCCTAAACATAAATTAGCTTGTAGTTAAGTTAAGCTTGATGAAATAGACATTTGGCACCAAAGAATGAGATACTTTAACTTTCGTGATTTAACTAAGATTACTAAAAGTGAAATTGTTAAAGATGTTCCTAAGCTCGGTTATGGCAAAAGTCTTGTGTGTGGTCCATGTCAGAAAGGTAAACAGGCTAGATGTTAGCGTAAGAAGACTAACACCATAGGTACTTCTAGACCCTTAGAATTATTACATATTGACTTAATGGGTCCCATTTGGACCTTAAGCAAAGGGGGTAAGAATTATATCTTTATTATGGTTGATAACTGCTTTAGGTATACATGGGTTGGATTTATGAGGGAAAAGTCTAAAGCTCCTGAAAATTTTAGAAATATTTGCTTTAAAATTCAGACTGAGAAAAATTATCCCATTATTAGAGTGAGAAGTGATCTTGGCCGGAAGGAGATTGAAAATTATGAAATTGAGAATTTTTGTGATGAAGAAGGAGAAAACATGAATTTTCTGCACTGACTCCATAGCAAAATAGGATTATTGAGAGGAAGAATCAAGTTCTTCAGGAAATGGTGAATGTTATACTACATGGAAGGAATGTTCCGAGGAACTTTTGGGCCGAGGCGGTGAACAAAACTTGTTGCATTTCAAATAGAGTCTATCTTAGGCCTGGTACTCTAAAAATTTCCTATGAATTGTGGAACGATAGGAAACCGAATATAAAATATTTTCGGGTGTTAGGTTCAAAATATTATATTTTTAGAGATAAAGAGTCATTAGGAAAATTTGATTATAAGATTGACGAGAGAATATTCTTGGATTATTCATTGACTAGTAGGGCATATAGGGTTTTCAACCTTAGAACTTAAACTATGATGAAAACTGCTAATGTGGTGGTTGAGAACTCATGTGTTGATGAGTCTTCGGCATCTATAAGAAGAAGAAGGTAGTGAGCCATTTTTTTCATTAATTGATGATTCCCCTGTCGATTTTGAAGAGGATAACGTGAATCATAAAGATACTCCTAGTCCGTTAATTGAAAGAGATATTATGATTGCTCAAATCAATGTTGATGATATAGTGTTTGGATCCACTTATAACCAACTTGGTCATTATTTTGGATAACAAATGACACATGAGTTTGAGATGAGCATGATTGAGGAATTGAATTTTTTTCTAGGTCTTCAGATTAGGCAATTAACTGATGGTGTTTTTATTTCTCAAACACGATGTAACACCCCGTGTTATTTTCCCTTTTTCTTGATATTATTCCCGATTTATTTCCGGTTGTGATGTCACTTGTTCGTGACGTTATGGTTATTCTGGGTATTTCACGAGTAATGTTTTCGCGTATATGTTTGGATTCGACTGGCAGCTTGACGATTGTCTCTTTGATGACTTCGTAAAATTTTCTCGGCGATTACGTGACTTCACGTGATGGTATTGTTTCTGACTTAGTGAAACGTTTACGTGAGTTCTTGTTATAGACTAAGTGGATTCATTTTGGCATCTGGCGTCAGGTGCTTCGACTGGATGGCGACATGCTTTGTATATCTGATGTTTAAGGTTTCAACTCAGTGGTTCGAGTTTGGCATTTAGTGCTTTAGGGGTTCGACGTTTCGTGTCCCCATGTAAATGGATTAGTACGTGCCTCCTTTAGTTGGCGTGCTTAGGAACATTTACACTTCCTTTGCTCGTTTTCTCTGTGTTTGTATGTACGTGCTTTGTTTGTTTGGTGTGCTTTATTCTTCGTGTTTCTACGTGCCTCTATGTGTTGATGTGACTTTACATGCCTTACTTGTTTGACTGGTGTGCTTAGGGGTATTTGTACTCCCTTGTTTATTCTTCCATGTTTATACGTACGTGACGCGTAATCTTCGATTTATTTGCAGGACTTTTAGAGTTTCCTTGTTTTATGGGTTTCGATGGGTCTTGTACGTACCCGGTGTTCCGATAGTTGGGTTTTTGTACTACGGATCATTTATTATAGATTATATTATTTAATTGGCGTTCCATTGATTTTTTGGGTACACATGATTTCGTTTAAGGATTTTTCGATGATTCTTTCCTTTATTATTATTCTTTATTATTAAATTGAGGTTAGATATTTTGTTTCCGTTCTGCACTCGACGCGGAAGGGTTTAGGCCGTCTTTCTGCGGTGGTTGTTCAGTGGACGTTGTAACGAGCTATCGGGCAAATGTTTTCAAGATTAATTATGCATTTATATATTTTTGTAATATAATGGGTAATTATTGTATATATATATGTTTGGGTATTTGTATATATATATATATAAATTAAGAGAAAATATAAATATATATGATGATATATGTATATGTGTGTGTGTGTCGGTGGAGAAAGAGAGAACCGACCCTCACCATCACTACCTCATTTTCTTCTTCGATCAATACCACCTCCATTATCATCATCATCTCATTGTCGATCATGGCGAGAGAGAGAGAGAGAGAGGTTGTGTGTGTGTGTGGGTTGCGAATTGGGAGAGTTGGCGATCTAGTTGGAGGTGGCCGATCTGGTAGGACATGACAAGCGACGGCGTCACAGGTGAGGAGAGGTGACCCAGGTGGTGACGAACGACGACACAGGTGGTGGAGCTGAAGCCGCACTTGGAGACGCGACTAAGTAGAGGCGGAGGTTCACAACTGGAGAGAAGGCTAAGATCTCGACCTAGGATTTCATCCAGGCCTGATGACAACATAGTCGTGGCGTCGCGTAGGAGGTCGTAGCGCGCTGGTTCCTGTGACGGTGATGTTAATGAACACTGACGAGTTCGGTCGGATCCTGTTGGGTTGACTCGATGCCAATTAGTGCTTTGTTTGGCACAAAATTTTGAGGATAGCTTGCTTCTGATGTTGTACACGATATACTCAAATATGGTACGAAACCGTTCAGCGGTTTGGCAGAAATTTGTGATTTTCTAGTATAATGTTTGTTTAGGTTTTACTAGATTTGTTCTGTTTTGTTAGGCTATTACTAACGGGCTTTAATTATATTCAATTGGTCGGTGAGACAGGGGTTTTGGTCTAAATGAAAAAAAAATTGGACAACTTTCGTCGGCGGGCCCATTTTTGGGCGCCGACACTGTTCATGCGGGGGTCATTTTGGGGCTGTTCTGTAAGCGTAAATTTAGGTGGGATATTTCTTTTAAAAAATATATCTAACTCTCACACTCGTGGCATAGGGAGCCATAGATTTTATTATTATTTATTTATTGAGCATGCTTTAAATGTTTAAGAAATTTTAATTCTTCATATTGTTGTATATTGCTAGTATGTGATGGCATGCTTTGTGTTACTTGTTATATAAGAGATTTAGGGGTTTTATAAACTCGATAACAGAGTGCCTCTAGGTGGGTTAGAAAAGAGGTGGAAGATAGTAATTTACTCGAGAACTGAAAATAATTTAAAACCTATTTAAATTGGGTTGAAAATAGGCGGCCTAGCTCCACTTGAATTTAGAACGGATTAGAGGATGTTGTGAAAAGTGGGTTTTAACTTAGAATTTGATATTAGTTCCTCTTTAGGTTGTGTTTTACGAAAATTAAAACAGGTTAGTGGAGACTTTAAAGTATGGGACGAGAAAACGTATATGCTGTTATAGGTCCCTTTTATTTATCTTGTAAATTATAAAAAGTAGATAAATTGTGAACTGATATTCTGATAATGGATTATTCATGAATTCTTGCTATGATTTAAATTATAAGCATACTGATATGTAAAATTTACAAGAAATGGGTGATTGAGAACCTGAATAACCCTAAGATGAAATTGTCGTGATTTACTGTTTTAGTTAAACTGTAAAGCATGCTTTGTATGAATGAAAAATGGAAAATTATGTTGTATCATTGAGCATTGTGTCCATGCAGGTGCATTTTGCATTTATGTAGCACCGTGGACATATATATTGATTCAGTGTGAGTTGCATTCCTCGTTTGGGTCATATATACGTATGGACCATTTGGATAGTCGCGACCACTGGCCAGTGGGTGTTCTAGCACCCACGGAGCTAGCATCTCTCGAATCCTTAGAAGTTGGGGGTTAGGGCATAGGCCTCACTTGCTGTTCCGGACATACTTGTGGTCTCCGTACTCTATATGGTGACACCCAACATTTATTTCGGAGCTTGCTACCCCCAAAAAATGATCTGAAATTACCTAGACGATGGTGAAAATAGCCTATAGGGGGGGGGGAGGTGAATAGGCATTTTGTGGATTTATTGACAAATTAATAATTAATTGCGAAAAAGTCAATTTTAATCCAATCACAAAACCCTAATTCTCAAACCACATCATTCAAGCAAACATCAATGTAGTGCAGAAAATAAAGCAAGAGACGACACAAAGAATTATACGTGGAAAAACCAATGAAACGTTCCAAGGAAAAAACCACGGGTACACTCAGGTACCGATGCACTATGAATCAACAAGTACAGACTCTATGAGAGGTTTAGACTTACAATCATTCCTGATATGCCTTCCTCTAAAACCACAGCGTAGGTCAGAACCAATTTGTCCTGTTTCAGCCTCTAACAATGTAGGTATATAACATCTTTTGCAGTTTTTTCATATTTGTGTTAAACTGGTCATCTTGAACTCCCGATGCTTTTGATTGAAGTCATAATGTTTGGAAATGATATTTTTGCCTTTCGGTGAAGTGATGATGTCGAGAAATGACGATTTTCCCTCCGGTAGCTTTCTTTGCTTTAACACACTCCTTGACTTCTTTCTCGAAATAGAAACAAACATACTAACAACTCTATTGTAAATACACAAAACTCTCAACATGATAATTGTCACGCCCCTAATTTCCTAGGACTCCAAAACCCGAGCCTAAGAGCTAAGGGAGTGAATGTGGAAAAAAAATGGAAATGAAATAAAATCCTTTTTTTAGTCGTCAAACACCCATAAATGGGTAAAATAGACCAACAACATCTCAAAGATTCCAAGAAGATTGCACGGGATCGGAAAAGAGGTAAACCGATTCACTCGGTACCTTGAACGAATCATTCCAACACCCCATGCTTACCCAAGGGTAAAATGGTCAAATCAGGGGTAAAATACTAATTTCCAACTACAACTACCAAATTTGGACCTAACACTAGCAATACGAACAAGCGGAACCTAATTTGAAGCCACGAGGAAGGAGATATGAATTTTCAAAAGTGGCGTCAGACAACACCGACTTAAAACTAAAGTTGAGGTACCCCTCTTTCACTAAGGGTCAAATAGTCATTTCAGGACCAAACTGATCATTTCAACTTTTATCTAGATAATTTGGACATAGGACAACCCATAGAAAGAAACGGGGGTCCATTCCGACATTCGAGGAGGAAAATACGGATTTTCAAACATCGGGCGTCATAAGCCGCTGCAGCAGGCCTATACTTCAAATTTCGAAAATGCTAAATTTTTTCTAAGCATAGGAGAGTTAAGCCACTGCCCAAATCTGCACTTTCATTAAAGTTTCAATATGCAAAAACGCGAGATTTTGCGATATGGCTTTGTTTTTCGAGCCGTCGGTCCCGAAAAATCATAAATATTGAAAAAGTGAGTTTTTCCTTGGCGGAACCAAAAAATAGTTTCCGAGACCTCGGGAAATGCAGAAAATGTAAACTTAGCAAAAGTATTTTTTTTGTAAGTTTTCATAAGATCTTCCGTCTTGCCCCCGGTCTCCGTTTTTAACTACCGCCGGTTTCTAAAGTTTGAAATCTCTAAGATAATGAATTTAATTAAATCCATTTCTAAAAACAAGGAAATTTTACCGGGGTTACGGGGGTAGGCGAAAACGGGTTTTTCCATTTAAAACGAAAGGGTTTGTTTGAAAGTCTAGAAAAATGCCATTTTCGGCCGGACACCTAATAACCACATTCTATAACTATTATTCACATCACACTCAAGATAAACTAATTTATACATTTAATGATTACGCCGCACCAAGGCAAAATAGGACATAGTTTTCATAATATGAACTAGTCTTACATTTCCGGCACTGAAGTGCACCAAAATAATAAAATCCCCGCACATAGCGCTCCAAGGGATGTACATCGATAATAAAACCTCAGCTAACATGCTAGCCGGACAAAAATTAATTAGTTTTACAAGTTGGTTTTACATGTGAAAAAGGAATATATTTATCTACCTAATGCCCAACAAAATAAAAGTGTGGTCCGCCTCCCATGCATAAAAGGGCGGACATACATCCACACGTCCACGGAGAGACTACGGAACCCTCCCAACGGGATCATCACCTGAAAAATATATAAGGCGTGGGGTGAGCTCACTAGCCCAGTAGAGGAAGTGTCATTGCCTCCATCTCGGTAGTCCGAGTGGTTCAACCCAACCACGGTTCATGCCACTAACCCGAGGTCGGTCTCTTGTTCCACATGGCTCTCACACCAATCCGGAACCCCATCGAACCCAACAAATAAGTTTTTCCCCAACATGCTCATAATATAATTTATCCCAATTATAGCATGCTTCAATAACAATATCATAATCATACATATGGGATAGTTCAAGTGTAATATAACTCAACACACCCCATAATATGCGCTTGCCCCAATTCGGGGTTAACGAATACGCACTCACTCATACTATGAGTAACGAGTACCACACCGATTCTCCCCAAGTGATTTTGAAACTTCTCACTTCAACAAGGAAGGCGGTCGCATGAGAGCCCCACTGGCAACTCCCATACTACGAAGATCCGAGAGTGGCGCATACCACCACGATGGGGCAGCAACCAACCCTATATCCCCAATTCCCAGATTACTAGTCCGGAGGTAGGAGACACCTATACCTGGCCAGTTGTTGCTACGATTCGACACAAAACTACGTATATAGGTTTACACATCTCGCGTAACCCAACACCCACGTTTTGACACTAAATAGTGTAACCAAAATGCATAAAGGTTTTTGATCTCAACCCTATGCCATCACTATACATGCTTACAATTCATATTTATAAGCCATAAAACACAAAATGCATATATATCACAATATCATGTTCTCAAAGGCCTAAATCATAGGCTAAGATATCAAGACTAACTCGCATATATATATATATATACGACATATATACACATAGACGCACACACCCTCGTACAAAGACAAAGATAAGTCGTTTTTCCCCTACCTCAATTCCAATCAAACTAGCTCAAGGGTGTCCAAGAGAGGTCCAAGTAGGCTATCAACTCAAACGTTCAAGGAAAGAGCTTCCAAGCTTATAATTACACCATTCAATGAATAACAATTAATATGGTATTTCTATAAACCAAAATTATTAAAGTGGCTTCAACCACAAAACAAAATCATCCCTAACAATAACAACTTAGGGTTCTAAGAATACACAATTCAAGAGAAGGAATTCTTGAACTTACCACAACTCTTCCACAATAGGAGTCAAGAATCACAAGATGAGCTCCAAGCTTTTAATAATAGAAATAATTGGTGAAAAGGTTCAACTCATGTCCCTTAACAAGATTCAAGAGAAAAAGGGAACCAATTATCAATAATTGAATACAAAGCTTCAAGGAAATGAATTCTAGCGTTTGAAATTGAAAACCCTAAAGAAGTGAAGAACACTTACCAATTTTTTATCAAAGGGAAGATAAATCCATCATCTACAACTCTTATGTTCAAAGGTTCTTCAAACTCCAACCCAATGATGGTGTTCTTGAAGAAGAACCAAGGAAGAAAAATAAAATGGACGTGAGAAGAAGAGAGGAAACGTATTGGAGAGAGAGAGCTTTGTGGTGAATGAGAGAAGTCTTGCACTTTAGAAGACAATAATCAATACATGATGGTGTATATGTATAACCCTAAATGAGTGTTCTAATCCAAGGGTTCATAACAAAGATGGGGAAAAAGGAAATTAATCCAAGGGCTAGAAATGAGTCTTGCCAAGTGGAAGACTTATTACACAACTCACAAAACTCATTATTTTGCCAAACAAGGCCTTATCATCCAAGGGCTTAGAATAAAGATGGGAATTAACAAACCATCAAATGGTTGAGAAAATGTCATGTCAAGTGGAAGACCAAGAATAATGGATTATTCAATTTAAGTGCCAACCAAACAAGGCCTTATGATCCAAGGGTCTAAAACAAAGATGGGAGAAGAAGATCAAGGGCTAGGAATGTAACAACACATGAAAAGTGGAAATAACCAAATTCATCCAAAGTTACGGTTAATTACTAGAGTACCATCAAGACTCTTAAATACCCTTTTACCCCTTGTCATCCTCCCTAATTACCGAAACGCCACTCATGCCCTAATTCTCACCCAAAATCTATACACTTTCCACTAAGTGTTCCAAATGTGAAATTACTCATTTACCCCTCGGTCATTTCTTTCCCGAAATCGTTTCCAATAATTTTCATTAATTTCAAAATGAAAATACAACATGCTACGTACAATTTTTATAACACGTACAACATGTAAGGCATGCTAAAACAATTAAACACATACATAACCACATAATTGTTTAAATATTTTTTTTAAATTAACCTGTAAAAATACTGGATGTTACAATAATTCACTCAATGTAACACCCTGTGTTATTTTCCTTTTTTCCTAAAATTATATTTATCTTAATTTCGGTTATGACGTCACTTGTTCATGACGTATTATTTATTCTTGGTATTTGATACCTGTAAATTTTTCGCGTTTAGTTTTAAAGTCGACTGTATCACTTTACGGTTTCTCTTTGACGACTACGCGAATTCTTATTCTCGACTACACGGTATTAGTGCTTTTACGGATCCGGTGTGAAGCGTATTAAATTACCTTCTCGGTGTTCCGGTTGTTGGATTCCTAAACCGGTATATTTCTTTCGGACTAATTTGGTTATTGGGCGTCCTGTGGACTTACAGGTTGACTCAATATTAATTGGAGGCTTCCGGTAAATATTGGGATTTATTATATATATATATATATATTGAATTATATATATATATATTGAAGAGGGGTCATTTCGCAATTTAGGATAATTAAAGGGTTGCTTTTGCAATTAGTACATATATATGTATACATGTATACGCTTCACAGACCTGCTACTCTCCTTCTCTACACGCCATCAGACGACCTGCTACCATCTCTCTTCCTTCTCTTCACGCACGGACCGAGCTGCTTCTCACGCCTCCATCCTCCATGGTCGCCGGTCAGGCGAGAAAGAGAGAGAGAGAGAACGGCCGGCTGGGCGAGGCGCGGCTATGGAGCTTGCTGCAGCAGCAGCTGCGGCTGGAGCTGGAGCAAGGACGGAGACGCGACGGCTGTCCAGAGGAGCGGCGGTGCTGGGTGGTGACGACGAGCTAGTGGCGGAGCGGGTGGTCGCACAGGGGTCGGCGACTGTAGCCGTGGTGCAGTTCGTTCGACAGGACCGGTTCGGCCGGACTTTGAGTGGCCGGTTCGATGACTTCCGGTGATCGGTTTGAGCCAATTTTCGGTGAGTAGTTTCGTACCTACGTAGTATTCGTCATATATTAATTTCGTGATTTTACGTTGAACGATTTGCCCGGAAATTGCATTTATAGGTTATAGTTTTCGTTTGGGATATTTTAGATTTAACCCAATTAATTAACCTATTATTAATGGGCTTCGTATATATCGTATAGGTTGTCGTGACGGACATTTCGATATATTTGAAATAGTTTTTGGACGATTTTGGTCGGCGGGCTTCATATTCGGGCGCCGGTACTGTGCTGTTTCGGGCTGTTCGGTAACGTATAATTAGGTGGGAAATTATATTTCTCACTCCGCATTATTGAAGTAGTTTAGGGGTGCAAAACCCTTATTTAATTTATTATAGATATATTAAATTGCTAGTTTAAATATCTATAAATTGTTTAGGATCAGGATGGGACTTAGGAATTAATTTAAGAAAATTTATTAAATTATTCCTATGTGATTAAATAATATTCTTATTTAAATTAAATAAGAATAGACGGCTTAGAAAACCCTTACGAATTTAAATGGGTTAGTAGAGATTTGTAAAGCTTAGACGATGTGCTAGGTTCCTTTTGGAATACGTGAAATAATTGTTTAAATTATTTTAAAAGGGCATGTTAATTGAAAATGAAATATTTTCTAAAGAATTAATAGAAAATATATTTTTGGAGAACATGAATTATATATGAAATTTTTTTCATATAGTTTAATTGCTTTATGGTATTTTAAAAGCATGTTGAAAAGAGATTTTGAGACTTATATTACCATGTGGGTATTTTTACAAATATGATGCATGACATATTTATATTGAGATATGATTTGATTGTACACCATGTCGGGTGAGCACATAGGTGTGGGTGCACGTAGTGCACGGGTTTCACCATTTGCAGAGAAAGGTCTTTTGGTGTGGTTTACCTCATTTCGTGTGGTATATGAGAGGGTTTGTGTCGGATCATCACAACAACTGGCCAGGAGGTATCACGCCTACGAAACTAAAAAGCCGGCAAATGTGAGTTAAGAGTCCGGGTGGAGGCTTATGTTCTTGACTCAAGGGTAGTCATGGCGTACGGAGTTGCAAGCTGGGCTCTCGTACAACCGCCTTCCCTGTTGAAGTGATAGAGAGAAAAATCACTTGGGAAGGGTCGGTGTGGTAACTCTACACTATGATGAGTGGACAGAGTTTGTATCCGTTGCCCTTGGGAAGGGTGTGTTGTGCGTGAGTATCACGGGGAGTGTTGAGTCACATTACACTGCATGTTATTTATGTGATCTCATTTAACATGTATATGTGCTATATTACATGTGTTATTGGAGCATGTTATTTATGAATAGTGTAAATTAAATTCACATTTTATAAATGCTCAGTTGAAAATGAATAATGTGAAACGAGACTTTAAATGAGAAAATCATTACAGTATAAATGAAACATATAATCTTTATACTTGTGTTATATGCTTTTATGCCTTTGAGGGAGGTTAAGTGTATTGACGTAGTAATCTCTGTGAGTAGTTGAGGCTAGTGGTGGATTATGGAGTTGATTTTGATTTGTGGCCTTAGAGAGGACTGTTAATTGTTTTGTGGTTGTAGTTAGTTGTGTGATATCTTTAGAGATTTGAGGTCAGTGATTGACTTAGTATCAATTGTGATTGAGGCCTTGGATAAGGTGGTTGATGTGATTGTGGTCTTAGTGGATGTGGTAGTATAGACCTTTAAGTGTTTTTCATTCTTTTGAGGAATGGGTAAAGGTTATGATTGAAGTGATTTCATTAAGTACTTATGGTACTGTAGCGTGGTTTCTAGTGCTTAGTTCATTCCCCTAAGCATTTCTTGTATAGTGTTTGTACACTAGTACGTGGCCTTTGGCTTACATGTCATTCCTTGACTCGTTGGTTACGGCGTGGTGCCGAACCTCTTCCATGTGTTGTCGTTTGGTTTCGTGAGGTTGGGAACTGATAGTTGTGTTCCGTGAACCCAATGTAGTACTCTTCCTTTACTGTCCTCTGGGGCATTATAGGAATCCATAGAGTTGTGTTTTCTCTTATTGGCTGTCATTTCGAAAACGGTGTTTCCTAAGTTTTGAAGTAAACTCTTGTATTTAAAAGGAAAAACCCGTTTTTGCCTACCCCCGTATAAATGAAAAGTTTTAATACTTATAAAATGATCTTGATATCTTCTTTGAAATGATTTTCAACTTGTAAAAGCCAGTGATGGCAACTGACGGAGACCGGGGGCAAGACGGTCATTTCTACTGTGTGATTTTCTAAAAGAAAACTATTTTATTACTTTTCTTGGGATTCTGAGGTTACGAGACTTCTTTCTCAAAACCTCGACTTGTAGAGTTTTGAAAGGTGTTCCATTGTTTCACCTTTGCTTCCGATCATTTTTAAGTCTCGATTTTGAGGTTTGTCGTTGTTCAGTGCACACATATAGTGTTGCGTTTCTCTTTTCTGGGTTATTGGTTTCACCACCTAGGTGATTTGAGTTTTTCTTACGTTAGGGGCATGGATGCCAAATGGATCGGTTTGAGTTTGAAAACATTTTTCTTAAAAACTATTGAATCTCTGGGATTCATCTTTTTATTACTTCCACTCTCGGCCATTCGTTTTTGGTTTCCTTGTTCACTTTTGGTGTTCTTTCTTTGTTCACTTGTGGTGTTCTTTCCTTGTTTGGGTATTCTTAACCTTGACGTTGTTGTCTTGGTTATCTGTTGGTTAGCATTGAGAACTCTTTTCCTTTGCTTCGTTTTGGTGACCCTTAAGTGGTCGTTCTTGGGAGTTGAGTTCTTGTACTCTTAGTGAATTGATCGGGTGGTTTTGTAGCTTATAGTGCAAGTGTTAGTGATGGATTTATCCTGTTGGTGACTTATTGACTTGTTGGTGATAGCATTGAGGTTTTCGCATAGTGAGATGATGGGATGATCCCATCCTTGAGGTACAGACTTACTCTAGGAGAGGGATGAGATTGGTTATATATATATTGATGATGGTTGTGTTAGTACGCAAGGACGTGGGTGTTTTCCTTCCTGTGTTACCGGAGTGTAGGATTTGAGCCTTCCTTGGTACTATTGGTGGATTTTGTTTCCTTGTGGATATTAGAGGTGAGTGTGATCTCCTCGGTTGGATCTTCTGAATTGTGTTGTGAGTAATTTGGTGATTTGTTAGACTGGACCTTAGTATCGTGTACCTAGTGTACGTTGGTGAGAGTAGTGTAGACTACTGGTGTTGGGTACTTGGAGTACGAGTCTTAGAGACTCATGTTGTGTATTTATATATATATATATGTGTATATATATATATATATTCCCTATATACTTATGTATACTCGTGTACGATAGTATATGAGCGTGTGACTTGGGTTTGCGTGGATGGGACTAGTTGGGCTATTTACATCTTATTAGACGGTTTAGCTTTACCTAAACTATCAGAGGATGTGGTAGTTAGAGTATTCTTTCCCACTGAGCTTATTTGCTCACAGGGGTATTTCACTTGCCCCCTGGTATTCACACGCCAGGTTGGAGGAAATATACGGCTATGAGCAGGATGCAGTGCAATGACAGCTTTCTTTTGTCTCCTTGTTACAGGTTTTGGAGTTGCGTTGGGTGATGCGGTTACGGTTGCAGCACGACTAGGTTTGGGGACGATAGGTATCCGCTTTCAGTTTATCTACCCATTGTTATGGGATTGTTATGTATTCTCTTTTGGGAGCCAGTCTGTTGGCATATCCCTGTTGATGTATCCTTTAGTTCCTGTATTTATTCTTTCTGATGGTTATTGTATTTATTCTGCACAGCTAGGTGTTTTTCTGTATTTTTATTCGAGCACTTGTGGCTCTGTTGATATTAGAGGGTTTGGAGGGGTTTTGGTTTCTTTCCACTACCTCGGCCCTATTAGGATTGATGAATGTGGGGCTTGGAAGCCATTGTGATTATTGAATTGCTATTGGCAGGTTCTTGTGTTGTGGTTGTTGTCCGGATGTTCCATTTACAAACGGAACTCTACCGGATTTTTGTTAGATTCCGCTGCTTAGTTTATTATCCATTTGGGTATGAAATATACCATATCTATCATTAACCCATATGTTTTCACGGTTAATGATGTCTTAGTTGGTCATTCATGTTAAGGATCACATTCTGGATTCCTTGGATGTCCCTGTTCGGGAGTCTTAGGGATTTAGGAGCGTGTCTGTTGGTATCTGATGATACTCTTCTGTTTTTAGTATTCGTGTTGGCATGGAGTATATTCTTATTGTTATTCCATGTACTTCTTCGTTATTGTTGACTCTAGTAGTCGTTTGGTTTGCGTCACCCTTTAGGGGCGTGATAGCATGGTATCTGGGCATTCATTGCAACCCTTTATGGGTGTTTAATGACTGAATGTCTTTTGGTTCTCGTTTATTTTCACTTCCGCAATCACTCCCTTAGCTCTTAGGCTCGGGTTTCGGAGTCCTAGGAATTTGGGGCGTGACACTCAACATGGTTATTGTCTAGAACATGCTAAACACAAATAATACTATAAATGTTCTTACAATCTCCCCCTTGGCATTTCTGAGACAAAACCATGTTTTACAATATATTCTCACAAATAACAACATAACATCTATACCTATCAACACACACCGACAAACATAGATATAAATTGTCACTTTGCTTTCATGAAGGTCAACCAATCTTGTAACCACAACACTAAATAAACCATTCAACGTAAGTGTGGAAAATAGATATTAAATGAGCATAAGGAAAACACAATATCCATGGAAGCATAATGATGATAAAACACACACTCTTTCTCCCCTTTAAATCATTACTCCCCCTTACTCAAAACTTCTCCCCCTAAAACCATTAATCCCCCTTACTCAGTATTCTCCCCCTTTTGTCACTAAAATGACAAGAAACAACAAAAAGAATCAAAGCACACGAGAGAAACATGGGAAAACCTAAAGAAGAAAACATAGGGAAAAAATTACAGAAGATACTCAAGAGAATCTAAACCAAGCACTAAATACTAAGGTAAAGTACTCTATTAAAATATATCCAGATTCTCAAGTAACATAAATCTCTACAATTCATGAACTTAAGACTAATCCATGAATGTAAAATGCAAAACAACCAAAAATCTTTTTATTCTTAGAACCATGTGAGCAGGCAGTAGAGACAATGAGTTAGTCATTAACACATCATATATGCATATTTGACTTAGCTATTATACACATGATAGTGAAGAAAATCAGCACACATACCTGTAGATATAAGTAGTCACAAGGCACGTTTTACATAACAGTTGCATATATGAAAAATATTCAGGTGCAAGCAAATAACTAAGATGAAAGCAATACGTACTAATTTTGATAATCTCCTCACTAACTGTGATGATATTTCAGTTCAAAACCTAAGCTAGAAGATAAATCATTAACTTGGACCTTATTGCTTGAAAAAATAATACTCCAATATCACACAATTTATTCTTTTTACCTTTTCAACTTTTTCACCATATCCCTTCTTGTCTTTCTAAGCTCTGGACTTTCCAACGAGGGTTTTTAGTCTCGACCAACTGGGCCAAACTTCTTCCATGGGATATATGTTCATCAGTTTTCTCTCCTTTTTGTATTAAAGAACTACTCTTTGCATTTTTAAATTTTAAACATCTCATTCTTTCCTTTTTCAACTTCACCACAATATTCATAAGCAAAAAAAACATATTTAAAACCATAGATCAATCTAGCATAACTCATGAACCAACATATCACTTTGGATTAGTTGAAAAGACTAAAAGTTTCAACAAGTATTACAGTGATCTCCGAAGTAAAACGAGCACCCAAAGTTGATGAGTTTCAAAAATAATATTTAAACATGTCAAGTGAATAACTCATAACCTCAAGTCAGACTAACAACTCCATCTCTCATAAGCATAATAAGAAAAGTAAATATGAGAATAGAGTGAAATATGATAATCATTTGTACCCTTAGCCCAACTTAACATGCTAAGAATTATTTTTTTAATTTTTATGGAATTTTTGTCATAAGGATGCATGCATGAATAATCCTAATAGTAGCAAAACATGATGCATGCATAATAATAACATAACAAAAAAAAAAACATGCAAATAAAACAAAATGCATGATAATATATCAATTATAGGATAAAAATATAATACAAGATATTCCTAGAATAATACATATGAAGACATCTATCCTAATAATAATATGCCACTACATTTTCTAAAATGCATATGCTTTCGAAAATCTAATGGTTTCGTAAAGATGTCTATTGACTGAGAATCTGTGGATATATACTCGAGACATTTCTCAAATTAGTCACGTGCTAGACATGTAGTATGATCAACAAAACAATGCAATTCATCTTTTCTAACCCACATTTGTTTAATTTTCGGTCCTCAACTTGCTAGCCTAGTCAACCTCTTCACTCAACACCCAAATTTGACTTTCAACATTGGGTCTTTTCTGAATTCTATGCTTCTGCTAAGATTTCAAAGTTTTTCCTCTTAACTTTGGACATACGTGTCGAATGTGACCTTTCACTCCACAGTGATGAAAAACTGGAATAAACCTTTGAAAAACATTATTTGAACCCTTATTGACTCTAGAGGTAAAGGGAGGCTTATGCTCAACAGGTTTTATGACATAAGATTGAGCATTAAGATTCCTATCAGACTTACCTAAGAAGAACTAAATGCTACATGGGAAGCCTTAACAAAGGTTGTTTTGGAAACAATGTCAGGATCACTCATTCCTTTGAACCCCAACGCCTTAGTATTTCCTCCTGACTTTCCTACACTCAACATGTGATCTAGCTTATATGTTCCACTAGACCATCTATGAATAGTTGAGTTAGCATCCTTCAATTCCTTTTCCAAACTCTTAATCCTTGTAGATTTCTCACTCAATTTCAATCTTAGAGTTTTTAATTTCTCATTGAGACCATCTACCCTCTTCAAAGCCTAAGTCCTTTTTTGTTCAGACTTGGTCAATACTTCTCTTAAGGACTGTCTCTTCTTATCAACATTGTTGTATTGAACCAAAAATTTTGAGTACACTTTGATAATCTACACGGACTTTTCATACAATTTATTGTATGTATCTTCATATGAATCCCCACGATCTTCATTATCCTCAAAATCATCATCCTCTGACATTGCCCAACTTGCAGCAACTTCACCGACCTCTTTACTTTGTGCAGCAAACACGGTGAAATTCTCAATCTCATATTCTACCTCAAAATCCGTCGAATCACTAGCTGATCCATCACTCCAACTAGCAGGCAAACCTTTTTTTTTTGACTTATTAGCTCACTCAGTAGCTATGTGCCCAAACCCTTAACACTCAAAATATTGAGGTTTCTTCTTTTATGAACAAACTTATCATTCCTATTTTGAATTTCTCTTTTTTTAGAATCATGTGATTTATCTCCAAAATTTTGTTCTTTAATCAATTCTTGACCACAAAAAGATTTTAAAAACTTATGAAACTGATTCATGATCATGTCAAACTGATTTGGTTTACTCTCACCCTCTTCATCCAACTCACAAGGACCCTCCTTAGTGATTTTCAAAGTTATGTCATTCGCTTTTCTGCTACTTGACTTTTTAGAAGATTGAGCACACATCTCTATCTCATACGATTTCAAATTACCAGCCAACTCTTCAAGTTTAATTTCCTTGAAACTCATGATTTCAGATATGACGGTAACCTTAGACCAAAAATGTTCAGGCAAAGACCTAAGGATTTTCTTCACAATGGTGACCTCAGAAATAGGTTCTCCTAGATTTTGACAATTAGTTACTATCTCAGTTAACCTAGCCTCAAAATCACCAAAAACATTATTCTCCTCCATCCTAAGCTGTTCAAATTTAGAATTTAGAATTTGAAGTTTTGACGGTTTAACTTTTGAAGTTCCCTCATGAGTTACTTGGAGAATGTCCCAAGCTTCCTTTGTAATTTCACATGTGGCTATTCTCTTAAACTCACTCTCAGTCACCGCATTATACAACACATTCAAAGCTTTTGAATTCCAACTAGCACTATTTGTTTCAGCAGTAGTCTACTCAATCGATGGTTTTACCCTAGATTCATTAGTAACAATATCTTTCACCACGGGCGATGAATATCCTGCCTCTACGGCCAGCCAAGCTCTCTCATCTAGTGATTTCAAAAATGCTCTCATTCTCACTTTCCAATACGTGTAATTTGAGCCATAAAACCAAGGGGACCTAGATATGGAACCTTCTTCACGAGATACGTCCTTCGTCTAAGTTCAAGATCTAACCCTTGGTAATTAACCTAAATCGGGGCAACCACGCTCTGATACCAATTGAAATTACCTAGATGATGGTGAAAATAGCCTAGAGGGGGGATAAATAGGTTTTTTGTGCATTTATTGAGAAATTAATAATTAATTGCGAAAAAGTAAATTTTAATCGAATCACAAAATCCAAATTCTTAAACCACATCATTCAAGCAAACATCAATATAGTGCAGAAAATAAAGCAAGAGATGACACAGAGAATTGTACATGGAAAAACCAAGGAAATGTTCCAAGGAAAAAAACCACTGCTACACTCAGGTACCGATGCACAATGAATCAACTATTACAGACTCTGAGAGTTTTAGAATTACAATCACTCCTGATATGCCTTCCTCTACTCATGGTCTCAAACCCTTGAATCACTCGTACTCCACGAAGAAATGCTTGCTCCGCCAAACACTATGAGAGACTCACAAATCACGCCCTGATTTGGCTTTCTCTACTCGTGGTCAGAAATTCTCGAATCACTCCATACTCAAATAGATCAAAGCAACCTGATTCCAATGGACGGTGTGATGATTTTTCAGCGATCACTCATCCAATCGTGCATAAAGAACTTCGGTGTAGAAGCACGATTGGAAAACTTCAACACAAGAGAGAACACCAATATGTATCATCACTCCATAATCACCTCTCTGTGTATCACTCTGTAGAAGAATATGAACTATAGAATATTGCAAAGCTCTCACCCAAAACCCGCTTGAAAAATCGTCATAAAAAACCGTAGCCTCTTATGTTGTAGAACCTTGGTATTTATAGGTCAAGTCATAGAAAACCCTAACCTTGCCCTCTTATGTAATTTCACAATACCTTGATAAATCCTCTAAAATATGATGTAAATATGTTTATACATTAGTACATAGAGGTCTGAAGTCGTCGATCACTTAAAAACTCGTAGTAGGAATCAAACTGGAAAAATCCGAAAGCACCCGGAAACAAATCCTGCGTAACAAGTAGTCATGTGATCGAGCATTGGGGCATATGCTTGGGACCTACACTCAGGCGTAGGTCTAGGGCATAGGGTCCCCTCCCAACTCTAAAACCACAACGTAGGTTAGAGCCAATTTGTCCTATTTCAGCCTCTAACAACGTAGGTATGTTGCATCTTTTGCAGTTATTTCATATTTGAGCTAGACTAGTCATCTCGATTTCCCCATGCTTTTGGTTGAAGTCATAATGTCTGGAAATGACATTTTTGCCCTCCGGTAGCTTTCTTTGCTTTGATACACTTCTTGACTTTTTTCTCGAGATAGAAACGAACATACTAACAACTCTATTGCAAATACACAAAACTCTCAACATGACAATCACTCAACACAGTTATTGTCTAGAACATACCAACCACAAATAATACTATAAATGTTCTTACACGATCGGTTTAGGATTCCTTGATCTCCGTTTAACCCCCATGTATATAGGGTTGCACTAGAGTTGCATTGGCATTTCATTAGCATTTACATTGAGTATTCATGTACCATATTATTATCTGTTGAGATTGCGTACGGTTATTACTTGCTGATGTCGAGTATGTTGTGATTTAATTATCATAAAAATCTATATAATTCTCTTAAGCGCTATGCCGCAAAGGTTGTGAGTTCCATTATGCTTTTGGTTATAAATCCCTTGTAAATGCTAGAAATTTCTCAATGTAAATGAAGGTTTAAACACTTTAAGATGAAAAGTAAAAAGTGTAATGATATTAAGAACCAGGAACAGTAGAACGATGGTTGGCCTGGGTTCTAGGTGGTTATGTGGAGTTGATTAGAGAGTTGCCAAATTCCCTAACTTTTTTCCCTTGAGTCAGGCTTCTAGTTGAGATGGTCAACCCTCATACCGAGACTTATATGAGGTTGTGGTTTTCGGCCATATAGGCATTTGTTTTGGATGAGTGATGTTACCGCGGGATGGCTGGTGTAACCTTCCAGTGGGGAGGTGAGTTTATTAAGTTAAAAGTCAGTGTAGGCTCGTTAGTCTTACCATCTCTTTTTTGACTATTGATATTTCTGAGCTTATCAATCCTCACTTCCATTTTGGCAAATGTTTTGAGAAATAAATAGTGTTTAGTTTATGTACCTTGAAAGCTCGGTTACGTTCTAGGTCTTTGGGGTCAAACTAAATTTCTCTCAAGGTTTTGAAAACTTAAGACTTTTGGATTTTTATAAAGATTTGTTCTTCACTTACCTCGGGGCTCGTCATCTATTTTTGAAAACCCTAAGTTAAAACTTGTTCCATAAAAATAATTTTTTAAGTCTTGGGACCGGGAGTGTCTAAAGTAAATCCCGTTTTGAAAAGAAATATCAGAAAATCCCATTTGAAAACATTTTGTGAAGTTAGTGAGTTTAGGGCACTAGTTGCCTATGTTCTTGAGATACCGATGTTGTTTGTGAGATCTTGGCATTGTTGGAGTTTGAGGACTCTAGGTTTATCCTAGTGTGTTTCTGAGATTCCTTCTTGTGCCCGATTTTGTTCGGGTATTCGTTCATAATTTTCCATAAATCTTTAAAATATTATTAAAGGTCTTAGGACAGGTTTTGAAATAAAATTAAAGGATATTTAAAAATGGTTTCATCTTGAACCCTTGTGGTCATTCTCCTACCTCGTCAGCATTTTCTTGATTGTATAAGAGACCTGGGTATTTTAGGGCCTCAGCTGTTAGTGAGGTCTTTATACTTCTTTCCTTTGGTGCTCTTCTTGTCATATTCTTTGGGAAGAGAGATGACGTTGATTTACGCACACATAGCTTTCATGGGTTCAGAGACATTGGAACCAAATAGATTTGACCGGGTCCTAAACGTTTTCTTAAAAACTAGTTGAATCCTTCGGGTTTCAACATTTTATCTAAAAACACGAGGGCCTCGGCATCTGTTTGGGACTAAATGACTCTGGTACCCCTTTCTTGTGCCTCAATAGGCAATATAAATTGGCAAATGTCTTGTGATTGCTGAATCTGATTTAGTTTTGGGCGTGATTATGGTTATTCCCTTTCGGTAGTCCTAAGGAGTGACTTATTTACCTCCTAGGAACTTTGAGTGGCGTGCTCGGTGCACGATATGATGGATAGTTAGTTCTTGTAGTAACTCTAGATGGGGGTGTGTATTAGACTTGTTTTATACATAACATTGTGGGTATGGTCAGTTATCTGTGGGTATACATACGTTCATATTTATTTGTATGGTGGTTTGACATGTATACATAGGTTGTGCTATTTTTGTTGCCTTATACTCTCTTTTGATTCTTGATATGATTTGGATTATTTATAGGGCTGTTTTGGGGTCTCGAATTGGCGTGGGTGTCAGGTGAGACAACTGACTAACCTAGAATAGATGCATGCATACGGGATTGTTCGAGGTTCCTGGCAGCTAGGGGTGTGTTTGTTAAGAATATTAAGTGAGCCGTGGTTTTTGCTCATCCCCACACAGATTGCAGGTTTGTAGGTGGATGCAGTAAGGCATGTTCAGTAACGATGGAACGGGTGCATTGGGACATTTTTAATTAGTTTTGTTCCTTTTATCTGTAGTTATCCTTGTGTATTCTTATTTCTCTTGGGAGCCAGTCTGTTGGCATATTCCCTTTCGTTGTATCTTTTATTTCGGGTATTTATTGTTTTAGGGTGCCATTATACCTTTTCGGCATTGCCATGTGGCTTTCTTTATAATTTCATTTGAGCATTTGGGGCTCTATCGGTTTTAGAGGAGTTGTGTAGAGGTAGCTGTGTTCTTTTCCACTACCTTGGCCCTAGTAGATTTCTGGAATGTTGGGCTGCGTGCCATTATCATTTTGAATTCATTATGGGCAGGTTATTCTGTTTTTGTTGTGGTTATGTATCCGGATGTTCCATTTACAAACGAAACTCTGCTAGATTTTCGTTAGAAATCTCTTATAAGTTTTTACCACTCAGGTGGCATGGAATTCCTTGTTTTTATTCTTATTCTATGTATGTCGTTGTTGTTGATTCTAGTGGTTATTTTTCGTGACGTCATACCTCGGGATTCACTGATTCTTTGGATTGGAGTCTCAGGAATAACGGGGCATGACACATGATATGCCTTAGAACTAGTTAAGAAATTTGGTTTAGAGAAGGTTAAGGAAGCCCGTTCTCTTATGAGTACTACTGTCAAACATAGCATTGACACTAGTTGTCAAAATGTTGATCCTACACTTTATAGATGTATAATTGAGAGTTTTTTGTATTTGTCTACAAGTCGACCTAACATAGCTTTTAGTATTGGTATTTATGTTGTAAAAAGAATTATTAAATATGTAAAACGGACTGTTAATTAAGGATTATGGTACCCATCAAGGTCTAAAATTGATATTGCTTCTTTTGCTGATGTAGATTGGGCTGGTAATGTTGATGATAGAAAAAGTACTAGTGAGGGGTGTTTTTACGTTGGTAATTGCTTAGTTGTTTGGCATAGCAAGAAGCAAAATTGTGTCTCCCTTTCCACTGCTGGGGCTGACTATGTAGCTGTTGGTAGTTGTTGTACTCAGATTTTGTGGATGCGTTAGATAGTACAGGATTATAGTTTATCACAGAGCACAATGACTATTTTCTGTGATAATACCAGTGCTATAAATATTTCTAAAAATCCTGTTAAACACTCTAGGACAAAACATATAGATATTCCACATCATTTCATTCGGGATCTTGTTGAAGATGGTATAGTGTCTCTAAAGTTTATATCCATTGTCTCTAGAGTTTATATTCGACATCATTAGATTTTCAAAAGCATACAAGTCTTAGGAAATCTATTGGAATGCTTTCATTAGAATAGATATCTTCATATTTATCATTCTAGGAACACATTGCAATTATTTTTCCTAGAATTGATACATTGTTATTTCTTTTTGTTATTATCAAACATGCATTATGTTTTATTATTATTACTAAGGATATGAGTTGTTTACTTGACATGCTTAAGTATTATTTTTAAAACTCATTAATTTGAGTGCTTGTCTTACTTTGGAGATGGGTGTAATGCCTGCTGAAAGTTTTAATCTTTCTGATCTGACCCGAAAGGGTATGTAGGTTCATGAGCTAGGTTACATTGATCTGTACTTTTGAATACCTATTGCATGCTCATGAATACTCGGGTATTATTAAAAAAAGAAGAAGAAAGAGAATGAAATAATAATTATATGACTGTCTCTTTAAGCCCCTTAGAACACTGAACCTTCTACTGAATAATTGGGTCTCACTGCCTCAAGAAGCAGTGAGTATTCGCATCAAAAGGCAGAAGTGATTATCTCAAAATTTTAATCCGAATAACCGGGCCTCTTGCCACAAAGTAGTGAGTGTTCACGTAAAAAGGGGAGAAAGTAAAAAAATATATATGAAGGGGTGCAAAAGAAAAATTTTAGAGACAAAAAGAAAGAAAACAAATTGTGTCCCCCTTAATTAGCAATAAGATTCAAGTTAAAAATTGTGACTTCTTGTGTCTATAAGGTATGTGTACTGATTTCCTTCACTATCGTGTGTATAATGGCTAAGTTAGATATGAGATTATGATGTGTTAATGATTAGTTTATTGTCTGTATTGCCCTGCTCACATGTTTCTAAAACAAAAATATTTATTTTTGATAGTTTGAACATTTTGCATTCATGGATTAGTATTAGGGTCATGCATTCTAGAGATTTTTGTTACCCGAAGATCTGTATATATTCTTTTAGAGTCCTATGTCTTGATATCTTAAAGCTTTGCTTAGATTCTCTAGTCTCCTCTTATATTTTTTCCCTGTGTTATCTTATGTTTTTCCCCTATGTTTATACTTTGTGTCTTTCCCTACACTGTTCTAGACTGTGTATGTTATCCCTTCTTTTCTTGGCATTTCGATATTAAAAAAGGGGAGAAATATTGAGTAAGGGGGAAAGAGTTTTTTAATTGAGGGGAGAGATATATGGTTAAGGGGGAGAAATTTATTTGTTTACTATTGAGAGTTACTATTAATGATCATTATGCTTCATGTTGATATTGCTAGTTTTATTATGATCATTTAGTATTTGTGCGTGCTAGTTATTTTCCACACTTACTTTTCACAGTATGCTATTTAGTGTTATGATTATAGGATTGGTAGATCATCCTGAGACCAAAATGATAGTCCATGTCCATGTTTGTTGGTGTGTATTCATAGGTATAGTTATTATTTTTTCTTTCTTAAGGATATCTTTGTAAAACATGATTTTGACTCAGAAATGGCAAGGGGAAGATTATAAGAACATTTGTGTGGAATGGAATCTTCTGATCAATAACCATGTTGAGTGTTGTAAGTTTGAATAGTGTTAGGAAAGTTGATGTGGCCAAGAAAAGAACGTGATCAAGTATTCGACAAGCTTCGTCAATCACAAATCAAGTGTAAAGAGTTGATGAAATAAAGGAAACGGATTGAAGAAAGTGATGAATGAAGATAAAAGTACAAAAGTGGATTTTTTGTTCAAGGGTCCCGAGTTTTTGAGGTGACTACAGAGTTCTCGGGATATTGGTCGCCACTAGCACTACTAACGAAAATTTGTGAAAAACTCTAGAGATATTGGTCACCATCAACATTTCGAGTTCTCAAGCTAATTGCCGAGTTCTCGAACTAATTCTCGAGTTCTTGAACTAATTCCCGAGTTCTCGAGTTAGCCGATATCAATTTTTTAATATGCGTGGATTTGATAAGTTAAAGTTTGGAAGTGTTTAAAAGGTATTATTGGTATATTGGTCAATATTTGAGGACTTTATGGTCAAAAGTCGAAGACATGGAGGATAAGAAATACTAACCCTAATTGGAGACTCTTCTCTCTATATATAATTGGATTAAACTCAAGAGAAGAGGTTTGGTTTTTATATTGTGGCTTATGTGCTCTATTATTTATCCATATATCAGATTCGTTTGCAGAGAGTGAGAGAAAGAGATTGTCTGATCATCCTATATCAAGATTCTCTTGAGTTTTTGAAGATTATCCAATTGTGCCTCAACCTTTGAGATCTTCATGCACAGTTGGATGATCTAGTTGCTGAAAAATTATTGTTGTCCCAAGGTTTTCCACCATGGGTAAACATGACATTTTGATGATAACAAACCATTCAATGTGGTGAATTTAATGTCTACTTGAATTATTCTTAATAGGTTGTTGATTCAAGATAAACTCAATAGAGCTAGTGGATCCATGAAAAGATCAAGCAAATGTACTTAGAACTTAAAAGACATTGAAGACAAGGATTGAGACATCAACCCAAAACTTAAGAAATTGAAGATCAAAGAATTGGGTAAAGTAGGTTTGGGTGAGTGCTAGACTTAATGTAAATTTATTTTTAAAATAACTTATTTGAATGCTCAACTCTCGACCAACTAGTATATAGGACCATGCATATCATTGACATCATTCATGAGTCCTTACATCATTAATATTAGACTATGAAAATCATTGATGAAACATTTATATATAGTTTTTGCTAAATTTGAGTTAGTTCAAGCTTTCATAAGCTATGGAAGAACTCAACAAATAGGTTGTCTTAGAACTATAAACAAAATTCATATCACTTGAAATGGATTCTAGATGCATATTAAAGTTTTGAACAAAATTGTTAAATCATGAAAAGTTTTGTCTAATATTGAGAATTTGTTTAAATTGAAATATTATTTTATGATCTCAATATTGACTTTAGGAATGTCAAGGACCTGAATAAGTCTCTAATACATCATAAGAGTGTGTCTAAGTCATTTTAGAAAAATCCCAAAAAATTTCACGAAAAACAAATGAAAAATTATTTTATGATCTCAATATTGACTTTAGCTTTTGTCTATTCTTGGACTTATAGTAACACAAATGAAAATGCATAACATGTGTTATTTTTTGTATATATATATATATATACATTTATTATCTTGGTTCATCTCTTATTATTTTAGATAAGTATTTTTACCATATATATAAGAGATATAGTATATGTTAAATATTTAAAATATATATATCTTCTAGCACTTGAAAAGAATGCATAACAATGCCATTACATTAAATTTTCAGAGATATGTATTTATGAGAGATATTGAGCACATTTTCATGATTATAATTTTATTCGTCAATATTCTCACCAATTTTCTCCAAGAGAACATATTTTGTAAAATTCATAGAGAAATGAAAATGTCTTTGAATATTAATGTGTTATCATATGTCTTGTGTATTTTTCACTTGCTTATCTTAGGATATTCATCTCTTAGTCATCATTATGATTTTCACTACATTCTATAATTTGATATTACATATGTATTTATTGAATTTCAAATGGTTGAGATGGAGGTGGTGTTGACTCGTTCTTAAATGCTCATATCTGAGATTAAGTGAATCTACAATACATGACTATGTGAGTTCAAATGATCTAGTAGTTGTGTGTTTCTTGTTTGCATATTGTATGTTGAATACTTATTATTTGAACTTTCATTCAAACACACACACTTGAGCATTAAATCATTTTGATTTGAGTCACTCACTTTATACATGTACTTATTATATGAAAATTTATTTTGATCATGTATCTTATTTGTCTATAAAATGCAAGCAAATGATTTAATAAATTTTTTCTCTTCACCCGCAAAAGTGAGCAAAGGTCTGTTTTTCACCCGGAAGCAAGCGTGTTCGAAGGTTGGCTCTCCACCTGCAAGAGTGAGCAAGGTTGGCTCTTTACCCCCAAGAAAGAGCATTTAAAGGTTTGCTTTTCACCTGTAAGAAAAACACGATAGTAGTATCCTCGAGAGGGTTTCTCAAGGTATGGACGTAGACCAAAGACTTGGTTGAACCATGTAAAAATTTCGGTGTCTATAGTGTGCATTTTCTCTAACCCTTATCTCTTTACTTTAAAAACAATTGTCATTTCCAATATTGAGCTTTATATATCAATGCTATGAAACTGCCTGTGTTTGTGTATTAATGCAGAGGTTAGGAAAATGAATAGTTGAAGTGAATTGATAGAACTTATTTTCAACACACCATAACATAAAATGTTTGGTTGAACCATGTAAAATCATGATGTCTTGGTTGCATTTTCTCTACCGCTTAATCTCTTTACCTTATAAGCAATTGTCATTTACAATCTTGAACTTCATATTGATGTCATGCTATGAAATTGCTTATGGTTTTAAATTTATAAGGAGTATGAGAAAATGTTAGTTGAAGTAGTTGATTGGATTATAGTATAGACTATCATCTCCTTTATTTTGCTAAACCTTGTTACACAACATGTGTTTAAATAAAATGCTGCTTCAACAAACCAAAGCCTTGAATGTCTATATGAATCCCATGTGCTTGACAAAATGGTTATTCATCCTAACCTTTACCTTGAGAGTTTACATTCCTTTGTAAACTCTTTTAGGATGTTTTCTAGACAATAAACTTTATGTATAATATTCATAAATGAGGAAAAGTGTTATTACATGTTTTATTTGGTTATGAGAATTGCATACCTAGTTATTCGATGGTACTTCATCTTCTAAATTGAATCAATGATGCAATGTTGCAGTAGTACAAGTATGAAATGAAGTAGTCACTTAAGAGATCATTTATCTAACTAATGTTTGACTAGAGCTCTACAAAGATTATTTTTGTTAAAACAAAGTCAAAAAAAGTCTCAAAGTTTGTAATTGACCCTATTCACCCCCCTCTAGGTGTTAATATATGGCCAACAATCATCATACCACCAGTTATAATGTGGTTGCATCGATCCATTAAGAAACGGATCCGTTAGAGTACAAAGATTGAAGCAGGAGGCTTTGTGATTCATTGATCGGTTAAGAAGTAGAGCCATCAAAGTGCAGATATCGGAGCGAGAGCTTCGCGGTAGCGCGAGTGATTCAAGACTTTTAGACATCGAGTGAAAAACAGTAAATCAAAGTTATTGTATGTCCTAACTTCATAGAGTCTATAAACTTCTTTGATTCATAAGGCATCGATACCCGAGTGTATCCGTGGTTTATACTTGGAGCTTTTCCAAGGTTTTCCACATAAAAGTATATGTGTCATCTCTTCTTTATTTTCTGCATTTATATTTATTATTGTGTGGATTATCTTGCTACAGAATTGTATTAAAATTGACTATTCCGCAATTAATTTAAAAATAGCCTACTCACCCACCTCTAGGCTTATTCTACCGTCTCTTAGATATTTTCAATTATATTTTCTAATATGTTTTTAAAAAAATTCCGTCTTCAGACTTCAGTGTTAAGTGATGAACTTGTCACTTCAAAATTTATCTTATATTAAGTGGTATTCAAATTTCGTATTGCTAACCCTAGCATTTATTGCTACGGTTTCAGTTCTTTCTCCCTCTCTTTACAATCATTTATTGCGATTTAGGTTTGGTTTCTCATTTATTGTCTTATTCATTTATTATTCCACCTAGGGTTTGCATTCTTTTTTGTAAACGCTTTTAGGGTTTCTGATTTATGGCTGAGATGAGTTTGATACATTCCTCTTTGGATGGGTCTTTAATGGCGGCTAGGGTTGATGAACTTGAGTTATTACGTGAACAAGTGCGCCATTTGCAACAGAATATTGTTAACCCTAATCAATTGAGGGTTGCGAAGACTCCCGTTAGTAACTTGCATGGTAATGAGGAGGATGTTATTGCTATTAGGGTTTCGCAGAAAGCTTCTCCTAGGGTTTCACCCAGATCAAATAGGGCTGTTGAACATGATATCACATCACCGGAGATGTTTCCTTCTCTCCCGTTGCATAGTTCCCAAAATACTAACAATATGGGAGTGCTACTAATTCAAACGTGGGCGTAAAGACTCCACAAGAGTGTGGATGCTGGGAAGATGAAGCTTTGATATTGTCCTGCAAAGAAAGATAATCCTACTATTGTTATTCTTCCTGCAGAAGTGGCTCAAAGTGGTGAATGGGATGAGGGCTTAGTTGGATACTTCATTGATAAGCGGTTACCTTTTTTGATAGTTGAGTCCATTGCATAAAAGTTATGGCTAAATGAGGGTTTATGTACTGTTCAAAGTTTGGAGAATCATTTCTTTTTTTTCAAGTTTAGTTTTATTGATCAACGGGATGTTGTTCTCGAGGGTAATACTTGGCACTTTGTGAATCATCTAATTATTTTACAAAAGTGGAGGCCTGGTTTAATTCTCCAAAAGGATGTCATTATGTCGGTTCCTATTTGGTTGAAATTATATGGTATTCCTCTTGATTACTAGAATGAAGATGCTTTAAGTATTGTTTCTAGTGTTGTGGCAAGACCTTTATATGTGGATGCAATGATTGATATTAAGAAGAGGTTGGCTTATGCTAGGGTTTGTGTGGAGATGGAGGCACATTTATAATTTTTAAAAGGATTTACTGCTCAGATGCATGATGGGGTTTGCTTTCCAGTTAAGGTTGAATACCAGTGGATGCCTCAGAGGTGTGTGTATTGCCATGTTTTTGGTCATAGCACTAAAAAATGTCCTAAAAATACTTCTAAACTAGATGTGCCAAAGCCCAAAGTGCAGCAGCAGGAATGAAGAGTTGTGGGGAGGGCTAATAAGGATAATGTGGATACTACTTCTGAAACAGTTAATACTCCTGAGATTAGTTCTTCTGGAGGTGATGTTGAGGCTTCTAAAAGTGACGATGTTGAGTCCTCTAAGAATGGATAGGAAGCCCATTTACTGTCTCTTGCGGGTGCCTCTATTTCCAATAACTTTGTTGTCTTGCAAGAGGGGGGTATTGCAGAGAATCTTGGTGAAGATACAGATTTGGTTGATGATGTTAAAGTAGTTGAACCAGTTGAGGAACATCCCAAAGTTGTTGAGCAGAATGATAATTTGCAAGTGGTTGATTCCCCTACTTCTTTGAAGCCTATTGATATTTTAACAGGGGTTGTTGCTGAGTTAGCAAATCCTGTTGTGGAGAACACCCAGGTAACTAAACCTATTGCTGATCCTTTGGAGTCAGTGCCTCATTCCACTTCTGAATCTCATTTTAAAGTGCTGGATACTAAATCTCAGAAAGGAAAAGGTGGTGAAAAGATTAAGTTAGTGTTGCCTAATACTGGAGGATATAGGACTACGAAAAGGGGTGTCTAATTTTCCAGGTGTGTGTGTTTGTATATATATTTTAATGATTTTTGGTATTTGGAATATAAGGGGTTTGAATTCCCCTAATAAGCAAATAGTGGTTTAAAGGGTGGTGAGAAGTAGATCTATGCCTCTTTTTTGTCTTGTTGAAACGAAGGTTATGCTTCTAGGGTTTTGCAGTGTATGTTTCCAGGTTGGGGCCTTATTCACAATTATGATTATGCTGAGAATGGTAGGATCTAGGTGTGTTGGTACATTGTTGTTCTTTTTGTTTCTGCTTTATTTAGCTATAATCAGTTGGTTCTTTGCTCCATTAAGAGTTTGGATGGCAAGCTAGATTGCATTGGTTGTTTTGTTTATAGACTCAATGATAGTTTTGGCAGGAGGTTTTTGTGGAGGGATATTATTCAGTATTCTCATTCTTTTTCTTATATGCCTCTTTTCCAGGCTGGAGATTTTAATACCCTGAGGTATCCCCATGAAAGATTTGGTGGCTCTACTCACTGGGATCCTAGTATGAGAGAGGTTGGTGGTTGTATTAGTGTTGCGTCTCTTACTGATTTGAGGTATTCTGGGGTGAGATTCACTTTGTTAAATCGTACTTATTTTAGAAAGCTTGATAGGGTTGTGGTTAATGACCCGTGGAATTCTATTTTCTCTTGTTTTGAAGCTATTTTTGAGTCAGGAGGAGTTTTTTTATCATGCTATGATTGTTTTGAAGTTGGATTCTACTATTTTGAAGCATGGTGTTCCCTATAGATTTAATAATCACCCGTTGAAGCACCCTCAGTTCATGCAGATTGTCCAACAAGTGTGGAGTTGTAATGTGGCAGGTTCTCTAATGTTTCAAGTTACTCAGAAGTTGAAATTGCTGAAGACAGAGCTAAAAAAGCTTAATAGAACATCCTATTATAATCTTTCCCAGCAAACTGAAGATGCTTGGATGTTGCTTCATGAGTTGCAATGAAAGGTGGATGCTGATCCGAGTAATGATAGATTGAAATCTCAAGAGAAAGAGGCTTTAGCTTCTTATGTTCATTTGGCTGCTGCTGAAGAGTCTCTACATAGGCAAACCTCAAGGGTCCAATGGCTTCATTTAGGAGATAAAAATACTTCCTATTTTCATAAAGTGGCCAATTATAGAAGAAAGAATAATAGTATTTTGTTTATCACATCTTACACTGAAGTGAGATTCGAGGATCCATTGTTAATTAAAGATGAGATTATTGGGTATTATTCAAGGTTTCTTCAATGGGATTTTTGATGTAGCGTCAGGTGTGTACAAATTATGTGGTTAAAAATGACATCTCTATGACGCTAGGTTTTACCCTACACAAGCGCACGTATCAATTATCGAATAGCAAATGGCTTAAGTAAGGGATATCGATCCCACAGAGACTAAGATTGTTCACTTTAGTAATTAAGAAACATTGAATTATGTTTTCTGAAAATGGTTTGTTTGGGTGATCAAAGACCAAATTATCTCTTTTAACTAAAATTATCTAGAAAACACCTTAAGTTAGTTATGATTCAGATGAGAGAGAAAACTAAGGTTTTCAACGCTCCACCACTAACCGCATAATTCCTCATTCTAACAACTATAAGAGGGCGATCCATCACTGTGAATCAGGTCATACTGCAAATAGCTAAATACGACCCGAAAAAAGGAGTACCATAAACTGGATTGTGATAACCCATCTCATGAATGACCTAACTAGTCCATGAAAATAAACTAAAGCATGTCTATATTAAATCACCAAGGCACGTCATGTGTCAACCTAGGGTCTCAAGTTTCATTACCACTATTGTGTAGAAAACCATAATTAAGCATCCGAGTTCCAGTTCATAGTGAATAATCATAGTTGTGCAAAATAATATATTCATTCTATCGAAGACAAGAATTTAGTACAAACAGATAATTTTATATTGCAAATAAGTACGGTCTTTTAACTATTAAAATAATCATAGTATGATGAACAATTTCCCCTCGTTACAATTGAACAACATTACTTGGAAAGGGTTTTGCTAGAAAACCCTAGATACCGAGTTAGTTGGTCATGGTGAAAGGTGACTGCATCGGTGATGTAGAAATAATCTCCATGGTCTTTTTCTCCAAATCTCTAGGTTTGAATATGACTCTCCACAACAACACGTCTAATTGAATGAACCTCTCTGAATGAACGTGAACCTCCACAACTAAACAACCCTAATGAACGTCTCCTTTTCTCTGATATATGATCGTGTATATATATGCAATGGTATAGAGAGACCTTTTTCAGTTTTTTCACTCCTCCCTTCATGCAAACCCTAACTTCTGATATATATATATAGGTGTATATACATGTATATAGAGGTCTGGAGTCACATGCATGTCTTCAAATCGAGTCAGGCGTAGAACAAGCAGAAACCATAAAAAACCCACAAATCTTGCCGCATATATGCTTCAAGCGTAGCTGGCCTACACTTCAAGCGTAGGACCAAGCGTACCTCCAAGCTTAGCTCCAAGCGTAAAAATGTATTTTCGAGCCAATTTTTGAAAATGAAAGCGTAGGCACAAAGTCATGTATTTTATGGAAAACCACTTTTCTCCATTGATGCACCAAAATGACCACCTTGAACCCACGATACTTTTTGCTGAAGATGACGGCTTCTGGAAATGCTTATTTTGCCCTCTGCGAGCCATTTTTGTCTCGGACTGCCTCTTTGACTCTCCTATTTGAATCAAAAGAACACATTCTTCAGTTAATTCACCGAAGTTAGCTCTATTTCTTCGTTAAGCTCCAAAACACGTTTTAAAACGCAAACAACATAAAAATACCAAATAATGGAATGAAAGAACATAACAACAATAAGATAGGGGCTTAAAAGGAATACTTTTGAGCACCTATCACACCCCTAAACTTACATATTGTTAGTCCCTTAGCAATGAACTAAGGGAAAGTTTCTTTTGATGATTTTTAATCTATCTACTCTAACTAATCTAACCTAGTCCCTTACTTTCGTAAGGGTCGACGATTACACTTAGAACGTGTAACAAGCCTTTTAAACCCCTAGGTTACCCCTAGTGGACGAGTGAAGTCTCATGAAGGTTTCCAGTGATGGTACCTACAAACATCTCAGTTCTCTATAATCACGAAGTCATGAGTTCACACACAAGTTCAATTAAATTGTGATATAATACAAAAGACAACACAAATGCAAATACTCCCATTCATTACCGAACAATAATTATATCGAGCTTCATGTCTTGAATGGTTCCCACTCAAGTGAATGATTTCATTACTTTCTACTCTAAATCTAGACAACCTTCCGTGATCTTGTGAACACTCGATGATGATATTTCAATTTTTCTTCTCCTACTTCATTGATCAAACTTTACCATTTTTAATAAAAACACATCTTTCCATCTTTTCACTTTTCATCCCTTTTTGTCTTTCTAAGTATCCGAACTTTCCAATATGGATTTTTAGTCTTGACCAACTGGGTCCGAGCTTCTTCCATGAGATTTATGCTCATTAGTTTTCTCCCTTTTTTACGCGAACAATGATATTGGTAATACCAATGCCCGATTTCTCCGTTCGAAGAACTTTTTTGCATTTTATTTTCTCAAAAAAAAATTTCTTTCAATTTACTCCAATTGATCTCCCCATCTCCCCTTTTATTGTGGCAAAATTATTTTTTTTCAACTACATAATCAAAGATCAACCTATTTCCCATAGTAAATGTGTGTTTGTGCTTTTAAGTCAAAGTCATCTTTCTTAATTTCAATTTCACTCATTCACTCACCCATGTAAAATCACATCACTTCATTAACTCGATCTAACCATTACTCTCATGAATGTTAATATTACATCACATACTACTCATGCAACATATACATAAACTCAATCAAATTGTAAAGTAAAACATTCATGCGTGAAAACAAAGAACTGCTCCAAAATTTTAAAATTTCAATTTTTTCAAATTTTTTTTCATTATTTGTAATTCTATACCCTCACCCCCAAACTTAAATTAGACCATGTCCCCATAGTCAAAAATAATATAGGAGAATAGATATAGTTACCCTTGACGCTTAATTTTGGATTTCAAAGCAAATCATGAATTCCCTCCCACAAACTTGATTTGGATCACTTGTAGATACAATCAACAAAGCACAAATACCCAATAATAGCAAAGGAAAAGAAACTTAAAAAATATCCAGAAAGTCACACCAATTTTTCAAATAATTTTTATTATATATTTTTTTCTTCTATTGTTTTTTTTTTAAAAATGATTTGGCCTTAAGGGGATACAATCCTATAAAATAAAAAGAAACAAAGACGTGGGTTTATATTGTCCCTATAAACTAAACAAAGCAGAACAAAAAATCCTAATACTGAAACTAAACCCTAATCTCAACCATCATCCTCTTAATCATCACTAGTCACGACGCTCTTTAACCATATCTAGCAGTCTGCTATATCTTTCAATTTATCCAAATCTTCCTCCGGATATGTCTTCATAATTGTCCATCATATCTCATCTAGCTCCTTCATCCTATCACCCAATTGTTCTGCAATGATCTTCGATAACATAAACGGGTATGGAATATAATATTCAAATTTATCTGCACCTTCCCACTGTCTACTCACAATTGCTCGGGCAATCAACATCTCAGCCATGATCACCGTCGGAATACACACTTTATACCCTTGAGTTAGGGCATACAATGTTCTAAGCATCATGTGATCCCTTACACTAGTCCGATTATTTGGCCGAATTTGAGTCGAAATGACACAATCTAAATAAAGAAGATCCGATTATCACCTGGATTTGACACCGCACACAATTCTATTACCATTTCCTCATCCGTATATGGCCATACTTGAGGATGCTCCATCAGTCTTCCTTCTAAGTTAGTCGGACTACCAATTGGTATATTCCACCTATCGGCAATACGTTTTTTTTTCCAATCACAATAGGAGCACTCCACTGAGTCACTTGAGCCGACATAACCTCAAATCCTAGTGGGCAAGAAATTATCATATTTTCGTAGAATTTTCGGACCAAGCCCGGATATACCTTTTCTCCCGCCGGTTGCTCTAAACTTCTCAATCCTCGTTCCTTAATAATTTTCCTCCCTGGTGAATTTAATACTCGGTTCATCCTCTCTGGATAAAATATTTCTTCAAATTTTAACCTGTACTGCAGAAAAGATTCCGGGGTGGTTCTTCTTCCTTTCCGACTTGTTGCTCCATTACTTGAACTTTTGACCTCTACATACAGTTCTTCTCCCTCTATGAACTCCTCTGGGGTAGAATAATTCTTATTATCACCATCCAACCTCACACTCTGAGATAGAACGAAGAAGAAGAAATAATATAATGAAAAAATTGAACTGTATTGCCCAACTGTTGTGAATTGTGAATTGTGAATTGTGTTTACCCTATGGGTTTATTTATAAATAGATATAGACTAATCAAGGAGGAAACGAATTTGAAACCCTTGTTGAATAGGAAAATGGAAACAACTGATGATCCAACTCCAAATTGTATTTCCATTCCACTTCCTTGTCGGACTAGGATTACTTTAAAACCTTTACAAAAAATTTACAAAAAATCCTAAAAATACCTTAAACAAATCCTAATAAAAGTACATATACAAACCAAGCCAAAACACCTATTAAACAGGTAAAATTTTCAACTTTTCAAAATCCACCTCGTAATACCCTACGCTTTAAGCGTAGGGTAACCTACGCTTCCAACACAGCTACGCTCCAAGCGTAGGTTTGCCTGAAATATATATATATATATATATTTTTCAAACGGAAACCTTCATATATCTATGATAACATATGCACCCCCAAACTTAAACGCACAAATGTCCGCATAGTGCAATTAAAAACTTCGAAAGAATTCAAAATATCAGCACATTTAATGTAAGCGTGAAAATATGGGGACACCTCAAACGTGATACGATTGATCATAAAAACTGTCATTTTATAAATTAAGAAAGTAACATATACATCTAGAAAATGATCATTAAAGCGGTCATATAAAGCCCTATAATAAACTATCCGCTAAAAAAATTAATTCCAATGTAACACAAATTAAACAAAAATAAAACAAAAAACTAAACTAAGACAAACTAAGCTTTACCCTCAGAGGACGGTGGCATCGACCGAATGTGTACCCCCATATGTTGTCTCATACCATTAACCCAATGAAATAACCTCCTATGATCATGTTGACGGGTCTGTCTCTCCTGATCAAGTGTCTGCTCCAACCTCTGCTATAATCCCTGTATCCGTGCCATAAGAGCATCAAATTGAGCCCGAGACAGAGTAACAGTACCACCCGCAGGTGCCTCTAGCAAAACAACCTCCTCCTCAGCAGCCATCTTCTGTGGCATAACAACAATAGCATCCTGAGCCATACCTACATCAGCCTGACCAGCATCATCAGCCTGGGCCTGTGTATCCGGGGCTAGTAATGGACCGAACCCTGGTCACTATCTCATAATAACATCCCCATACAATCGGATTCAGACACTAGTCCACATTCCTCTGGAATACGGGGAAACATTTTTTAATATATCTCGTTCACCCGCATCTATCTCAATCCCAATATCCATCATCAGCTTCATCACTAAGCATAGGAATCGGACAAGGAATAGACGTTGTCGAACCTTAGTCTCCTTGTGGAAATGGATATAATATGTATACAGGCCCTCCCATAAAATCCAGGGAATAGAAATCCACCTCTCGAACTCAAATGCAAAATGGAGGGTCGAAAATGGCGCATTACACATGGTAGTATGACTGCGAGGAAGAATCTGGGACCATACTATCATATCCCAAAACTAGAGGATCGGGTGATAGTTCGCCTTCTTCGTGTAATTCCTATGCCTATCAGCCCATTTCCCTACAGTTTGAAGTATAACAAGATCGGAAATAGATGGTAGTACCTCGAGCATATGTGGGAACTCAGCAGTTAATTCGGGCAGACACTCGTCCAGAATGCCCCATGCATCAATAATAGTCTAGGGAGTAATCTCGATCTCATTACCTTGGATCACTGTTCGTAGTCTCATCCCTCTGCTAAAATGCTATATGTGTAACCAGAACTTCAGGATCATATCATCGTAAATATATAGGGTAGCCGAGGCAAGAATAGGTAATAATTAATGGGCCCTTAGCCGACCTATTGTCCAGGCAGGTATTAGTTGTAATCCATCAAATATCCTCTATAAATATGTACGCTCCTGCTGATACCCTTTTCGGATCTCCCGGTCTAGTAAATCCTCAACCGATGTTGTCCGGGACACAGGTAAAAATATAGTCAAAACTCTGGGGCCACCCTCTACAGGTGGCTCAGGTACCCCCTCATCCAGCTGATCAATATCATCGCCCTCATCGGCATCATCGTCCTACTCAACACTATCACTCAAGGTATCCTCCTCTATCTACTCAGCCTGCAACTCAGGCAAAGGGGCCAGTGATGGTGCCCATGGAGCAACTGGATGAATAATAATTCGACCATGTGGCAAAAGGATATCGCTTCACTGTGTAGAGCTCTCTGGTACCTCAGCCTTAAAAGATGAGGAAGATGAAGATTCGGAATCGACATACTGTGGTCTCGCGACACATGTACTCTGGGGGCGAATAGGTGCTCGGTCGGGAGACGATGATCTCAACCTCTGCCGAACATCACGCTCTACTGGTCTAGCTACCTCGGCCATTCGCCTCGTCGTGCCCTTAACCCTTGCCACACCTATAATATCGAATTTTCAAAAAGTAAGCGATACTGTTTCGGACACCAAATCAAACAAAAACTAATCTAAATATACCCAATACAGTGATTAAACAAGCCTTCATCCCAAAAGTTCGATATTGAAGCCGCTTTCAAAGTCGAAAAACTCAACTTTTGGAAAATGGATCAAAACACGATTTTGATCAAAATCGTTCATCAATACTATTTTAGAACATTTAAGTAAGTCATATGAAATCAAAATAATGGAAGAAAACTCATCGAATCGAGAGAAACAATGATTTTCCAAAAATTAAGTTTCGGAGACTCTTTGAGTTTTTCACGCGAATCCAAACCAATCACAAACTAATCTGACGATCTGCCGTCAATGGATGATGAGGAATCGGATGAATAAATGGTATAAATAAACCTCATAAAGATTGGTGGAAAATTGAGGGATAGAGAGGGGTTTGAATGGAAATAGAGGGAATGGCCTAACGGGTCTATTTTATAACAGGTATGTCGCTACGCTTGAAACGTAGTTGGGCTTACGCTTGAAGCGTAGGTCCCACTGGCCCAAATTTTTTTATTTCCGTCTTCAAACGCCATCTTCAATCTCGTGCAATCACAATGTGTCCTACACACCCCTAGCTATCTTATTGGTTTTATTTACACTTCCTACTTTGACGATGATGGCCTCGCGACTCGATTTTACAAACTCGATCTTCAATACCGAAATGACTAAATTACCATATTCAAGTACAAACTATGATCAAAAGCTAATCTTCATCACCTAGTACCAATATTTAACATCGCTGGTGCGACGTTGCTGCCTCTCAATACCCCGGATCAAGCTTATCTAGCTCTGGTTGGGCTCAAAAACTTTCTTTCTAATATGCTTATCATGAAACGCTTTTTTTTTAGCCTTATAAATCTGAGAATTTTCATACGCATTATTTCTAAACTCCTCAAGCTCTTGAAGTTAGAGTTTCCGTTGCGCACCGACTTTCTTTATCTCAAAATTCAATCTTTGAATAGCCCAATATGCTCGGTGTTCCAGCTCTATTGGGAGATGACACGTTTTACCATACACAAGACGATATGGTAACATACCAATCGGTGTCTTAAATGCAGTCCTGTACGCCCAAAGTGCATCATTTAGCCTTCGTGGTCAATACTTCAAATCCGGATGCGCAGTCTTTTCCAAGATATTTTTAATCTCCCTACTATAAACCTGCACTTGACCTTGTGATTGGGGGTGATATGGCATACGAATTCTATGAGTGACACCGTACTTCTCACACAGAGTAGGAAGAAACTGGTTGTCAAAATGGCTTCCACCATCACTGATCAAAACTCTTGGCATACCAAATTGTGAGAAAATGTTTGACTTTACAACTTCTTCCACCACATCATGGTCAACACATTTGGTTGCTATAGCTTCTACTGATTTCAAAACATAATCAACCCTCACAAGTATATATTCATTTTTATCTGCTTTTGGAAATGGTCTCATGAAATCAATACCCCACACATCAAATAATTCTATGATCAGAATAGGGGTTAAAGGCATCATGTCTTGTCGAGATATGGATCCAAGCTTTTGACATCGCAGACATGCCTTACAAAACTCGAAAGCATCCTTGAATATGAAAGGCCAATAAAATACACTATGCAGCACCTTATGGGCTGTCTTCTGAGCTCTGAAATGCCCTCCATACTCCAGTGTGTGACTAAACGTCAATACACTTTTCACCTCACTCTGAGGGACACATTTTCTGATAATCTGATTAGAACAATACTTGTACAATCGCGGATTATCCCAGATATAGAATTTTACTTTGCTGGAGAATCGATCCTTCTCATTCTTGGACCATCCTTTTGGAATTCGACATGTGACTTTATAATTGACAATATCAGCATACCATGGTATTGGTTCCACAACAACCACATTGAACAGAGGTTCATCCTGGAATGAAACCTTAAGAGGAGTAGTTTCCTTTGTGGACTCGACTATAATCCTTGACACATGATCCGCCAGAACATTTTCTAAACCCTTCTTATCTTTGATTTCCAGGTGGAATTCTTGCAACAGCAAAATCCACCAGATCAGTCTGGGTTTAGAGTCCTTCTTTGTTAGCAAATGCCTCAACGCGGCATGATTTGATTAAACAACAACCTTTGCGCCCAATAGATATGATCATAATTTATCATATCCAAAACTCCTTCTCAGTAGTTATATAGTTCATCTGGGCTTCATTCATTACCCTAATGGCATAGTAAATCGCATATGGCAGCTTATTTTTTCTCTAGCCTAACATAACTCCTATGGCATAGCCAGAAGCGTCACAGATGAGGTTAAATGGTAGAGACCAATCTGGTGGATGAATAATTGGGGTTGTTTAGAGTTGAGTACGCAGCTTCTCAAAGGTCTGAGGACACTCTTCATCAAAGATGAATGTCACATCCTTAGCTAATAAATTGCATAACGGCTGAGCAATTTTGCTAAAATCTTTAATAAACCTTCGGTAAAACCCGGCTTGGCCCAAAAAATAGCGTATTTGTTTAACAACTGTAGGAGGAGGAAATTTTGAAATTAATTCAACTTTTGCTTTATCTACCTCTATCCCTTCCTTTGATACAATATGACACAGTACTATCCCCTCTTGAACCATAAAATGGCTATTTTCCCAACTTAGGACCAGATCACATTGATCAATTGTCACTTGATTATAGCCGGAATATACATCCAGAAAGTAGTAGTAGCTCTGTTCGGCTAACCTCCCCAGGATCTGATCAATGAATGGCAACGGGAAATGATCCTTCCTGTAATCAATACACACATGCCACCCCGTGGTCATGCACTGTGGAATTATCTCACCTTTTGAGTTTGGCACCACTGTGATGCCCGAATTCTTCGATACCACTTGAGTTGGACTTACCCATGTGCTATCAAAAATGGGGTAGATGATACTCGCATCTAGCAATTTCACCACTTCTTTCATCACCACCTATTTCATATTTGGATTCAGCCTTCGTTGCATTTTTCTCGATGGATTTGCATTCTCCTCAAGATGTATGCAATGCATGCAAATATAGGGGTCTATACCTTTGAAGTCAGCAACACTCCATCCTATTGCCTCTTTGTTCTAGCTCAAGACTTTGACCAGACTCAATTCCTTGTTTTCTGTAAGCTTTGAAGAAATAATCACAGGAAGAGTCTCATCGGGTCCCAAGAAAACATATTTCAGCTTTTCAGACAGTTCCTTGAGTTCCAAGGTAGAAGGAGTAGTTAAGGATAGAACTGGTGGAGTATTAAAAACTATCGGAAGTGGCTCAACCGGCTCCCACCATGGTTGAGTATATAAAGTAGTTTCCATCTCATCCAATTCTTTATTTTGAAGCTTCCAATATGACTCTCAATCAGCCACTTCCTCATCCGGCCATTCTCTAGTCATAAATAACTCTAGCTCATCCTTCTACAGGATTTGAGTTATAAATCTGTTGTGATATCATTCAGTTCATCGCACTCATTAATCTAGAAACATTCCCCTGATTCAGGCAATTGGTCGCTTCTTCGAACACATTCATCCTAACCTTCATATTTCCAAATGTCAGATCCATGGCTCCGGTTTTGTAGTTAATGCATGCATTCGTTGTGGCCAAGAATGGTATTCCTAATATCACTGGGATTCAGGGATACATTCTGTATCCAGGACTACAAAATCAACCGGAAAATAAAACTTGTCCACTTGAACAATAACATCTTCAAGAAATACTCTTGCCTTCTTCACTGATCGATCAACAAATTAAAGTATGACCTCAGTGGGACTGACCTCGCCCAACCCTAGCTATTGGTAGACTGAATAAGGAAGCAAGTTAATACTCCCACCTAGATCAAGAAAAACTTTACAAATTTCCTGGTCACCAATGACACATGGAATAGTGGGAGCACCGGGATCTTTCCTCTTAGGTGGAGTATCACTTAAAAGCAATGAACTCACTTGCCCAGTCAAGAGTATTCTTGTTGGATTCTTCACTCTGCTCTTTCACTTTTGGGTGCAAAGATCATTGAAAAACTTAACGTAAGGCTGTATCTGGGCGATTACATCTAAGAGAGGTAAATTAATCTTGATTTGTCAGAATGTTTCCAACATATCAAATTCTTTCAGCTTCTCGTACTGGGCCGGCTCTCTAAGACGCTGAGGAAATGGCGATGCCTCCTCGTAACTTTCCATGTCTGGCTCTTCAAGTAATGTCTGATCAACATTGTTTTTTACTGATGGTTGATCCTTATGGACACTTTCTGCCTCCTTTATTTTCTCTTCTTCAACTTCCTTCTTTTGTGCTTGTTCGGCTTCCTTTCTTTTCTGCAACCTCCCTTCATGTTCCTCTAGAACTCTACTCTTCACTTCCCTTCCACTTCTCAGAGTCGTGATTGCTTGAACTGTCTCATTAGGTTCATTGACAAATGATCCAAGCTCCAATGCTTGTTGTGGCCTTGGGTTAGCGACTGGCTGACTAGGGAATCTTCCTGGTTCTCTTACATTCCTCTCATTAGCCATTTTGCCCATCTGCATATGTAGTTATGCGAATTGATAAGTGTCAAATATTATATATTTAAACCCCTTAATTTACATCTTTTAGTTCTATAGTGATATCTTTTATTCAACTTTTATGATATTTTTATGTTTATCTTATTTTCTAGGTCTTCATGAAGAATTCAATCAATTCCATGCAAATTGGGTCATCAACTATGCATGAAATATATTCATCCTGACCACCCTTTACTTACATGCCTATAAATAATTTTGTGTTTTGATTCTGGAAATGGCATTGGTACCATTGGAAATTTGATTCAGGGACCTTCAATTTGAGCACAAGAATGACCTTATTTCGATTTGAAATGAAGGCGTTATGGCAGTTGCAAGTCAGCTTCAAAACTGCAGAATTGTGCAGAAATCAATACGGGTTCGGGTTTACCAAAGGGTGATGTGAATTTTACATTTTCTTCAAGATTTACCACATTCATTGGATTATGATTTTACAAGAGTAAATCTGATCCATGTCAAGAAACAAAGGCACATGGAAGAAACAAAGGCACATGTGAAAAGAAGACAATGGGGTGGAAAGTAATGAATATTCAAACAAAAAGAAATCCAATTTCTCTTTTCTAGTTGTCATTTGATTCCATATTTTCCCTATAAATAGAGGTAGTCTTTCATTTGTAAGAGAGGAAGAATAGGAGTGAAGAGAAACATAGTGATTTATATATTTGTAATAGAAGAGTAATTCTCTAGCTAAGGCTAGGGAATGAATTTAAAATGAAGAACCAAGTGTTTGCATATCCAAGTATTTAATGCTTCAATGTTAGTATTATTGATAATATATGAATCTAATAATTTTTATTCAATGATTCTTTGTCTCTTTATGCCATGTATATTGAGTTCTTTGAATCAATGAATACACTTAGGTAATTACATCTAAGATTCATTATGCCATACAATGATATAAGTAATGCTCAAACCACTTTATGTGGTGTTCTTGATTTCTTATGATCTTACATAGGTATAATGAATACTTTGAATGTAATTACATTTTTATAGTTCACAATTCTTATGATTCATATGTAATTAATAATACTACTTATTTAATGGGATTTACTAGATCATTAGTATGTTTATTATTATTGCTAATATAGGCATGATTTGTAGAGTTGCTTCATTAGCGACCACTTTCTTGCCATAACATTTATAATGAACATATAATGATTCTATTAGTTCACTTATATAATTCATTTAGTATGTTAATTATTTATTGTTTATGGGCATGATTTGGAGAGTTGCGTTGTTAGTATGGATTATCCTACCAAGCGACCCCTTTCTTGCCATGCAAATATAATTAACATATGATGATTGTATTGGTTAATTTTTATTACTTATTTGGATATGTGGTACACTTGGTTTCGACATTGTAAAGGAATTCTCAATGCCTTAGTATTTAATTTAATTCAAGAAAACAACCAAAATCAATCAATCAAATCAATTCAAGGACAAAAATAAAATTCATTTTTCATACATCTTTCCGACTCTCCCTGAGGTTCAACACTTGGATTCACCAAGACTATATTACAGCTTGACTACCTATACTTGGGTATTGTAACGTGGAACACATTTCTAGACACGTCACGAATGATTGGGTATGAATGCCTAGCTTATTATGATTGTCCAGTATAACTTGCTCTAACCTATTAGTCTGGAAACCGGGTGGAGGAGTTTGGCTAATTTAAGGCTTGGTTTGGTAGTTATATGGTTGCACAGCCTGATTGTTATTAAATGGCTGAAGATCTTAGGAATTATTGAATGGCTGAATAGCTTAGGAATTATTGAATGATTGGAGAGCTTGGGAATTATTGGATGTTCTGGGTTAGTAATTGGACTGAGAATTTCTATCCATGTTTGTTGGTTGTGAGTCTAATGATTGTTGACTCTATTGGAACCTTGGTTGTTGGTTATATGATTATTGTCTCTCAGTGAATCTTGGTTATGGATTATATGACTGTTATCTGTCTATGAATCTTGGTTGTTGATTGGTTGATTGTCCCTATTGAGACCTTAATGGTGGTTTCTCCACATTTGTAGATTTATAAGAGAGAAGTGGATGATTTCTGGCATTTGAGGTGTATGAATTTGTGAAAGGAGAATTATTGGAATAGTTCCATGATGCATTGACATCAACAACCATTATCTCCTGACACTCATTTTGAAAGTACTCAACTTCTACTTCAAATGTCTCTCTCGAATGGGAATGACTTCGCTGCATTAACTTTTCAATTCTCTCTAATTTCTCTCCAAACAATGCCATGGTATCTCTCACATCATCATGCTCTGCAACATAAGATTCTCAGATCTCATATCATGTTTTCCACCTCTAGACCTCAACTCAGACTGATATTGAATTGTGTTTTCACTGATATATTATCAAATATATCCAAAAGTTCTTTAGCTGGCTTCAGGATAAACTGACATTGTGTTGCCACATCTATCAAAGTCTCATGCACCTCTCCAAGTCCCATGTAGATATTTTTAGCAATATCTTGTTCAGAAAACCTATAGTGAGGACACTTATACAAAATTTAATTATATCTCTCCCAAGCATCATGAAAATTTTCACCAGGTAACTGCCTAAAGCTTTTGATTACATCTTGTGCTTAAGAGGTCTTTCCTATGGGATAATGCTTTTCTATGAATTCTTTTTATTGGCTTCCGAATCAATTTTAATTTTTTTTGCTAATTTGATGTACCATCTTTTAGCTCTCTGTTTTAATGACCAAGGGAATAATCTCTCTCTCAAGTCATTTTTGGGTAGATTGTCATACCTAACAGTAGAGGCTACCTCTAAGAAATCATTGATGTGCTAGTATGGGTCCTCTATTATAAGGCCTGAAAATTTTGGAAGCATATTAATCATGCTTGTCTTGATCTCAAAGTGCTTCATTCCTTCTTCCTCCGGAAAATCAACATAGGAGTCGTACGCATCGGGTGCGTAATATCCTTAGTGGGTTGGCTCTTTGGTCAGCCATCACTTCTTCTTCTGATTGATGTTGTCGTTCTTCAATAGCTCCATGTAAATAACAGAGATTCTTTTCGATCTTAGGATTGTACTCGACTAACGCAGTGCTAAAATTAGAACGGGTCGATCTATCAGTCATACGCTAGTTAAACAACTAATTGTTTTTTCAAAATGTTGTGAAATAAAAATTAACTAAATTAACTACTTCTATGTTACTTTAACTATAAACAGAAAATCAAGCTAGGATTAAATGCAAAAATGAAGGTAACACTAAAACTCATAAAATTTCCAGACGCAACTTTGGAAGTTCCGCTTTTCCCTTCTATAATCTTCAGAGTACCTGTCAATCACACAAAAATCTAACTTTAGCTACAACTATAATAAAGCAATGCAAATAAATTACTAAAGCTATTTGAACAATGATAAGTCCCTGGCAACGGTGCAAAAGACTTGATATAACGTCAGGTGTGTACAAAATATGTGGTTAAAAATGACACCTTAACGATGCTAAGTTTTACCCTACGCAAGCATACGTATCAATTGTAGAATAGCAAATGGCTTGAGTAAGGGATATCGATCCCACAGAGACTAAGATTGTTCACTTTAGTAATTCAAAAAATTAAATAATATTTTCTAAAAATGGTTTATTTGGGTGGTTAAATACCAACTTATCTATTTTAACTAAAATTATCTAGAAAGCAACTTAAGTCGGTTGTGATTCAGATGAGAGAGAAAACAAGGGTTTTCATCACTCCACCACTAACCGCATAATATAATTCCTCATTGTATGAATTGTAAGAGGAATCCATAACTGTGAATCAGGTCGTACTGCAAATAGCTAAATACGATCCCAAAAAGGAATACCATCGGCCGGATTACGACAAACCCGTCTTATGACTGACCTAACTAGTACGTGGCAATTATATAACTCTAATCTACTCATATTACATGAAAATAAACTAAAGCATGTCTATATTAAATCGCCAAGGCACGGCCTGTGTCAAGTTAGGGTCTCAAGTTTCATTACCACCATTGTGTAGAAAACCATAATTAAGCATATGAGTTCCATTCATTTCATATAAGATAAGAATTTAGAACTAACATATAATTTTATATTACAAATCAGTACGGTCTATAAACTATTACAATCATCACAGTATGGTCAACAATTTCCCCTCGTTAAAAATGAATAATTATTAAAGCGCTACATTACTTGGCTAGGGTTTTACTAGAAAACCCTAGATACCGAGTTAGTTGATAATGGTGGAAGGTGAATTCATCGGTGATGTAGAAATAATCTCCATGGTCTTCTTCTCCGGATCTTTAGGTTTGAATATGGCTTTCCACAACAACACGTTTGAATGAATGAACCTCTCTGAATGAACGTGAACCTCCATAACTGAACAACCCTAATGAGCGTCTCCTTTTTCTGATATATGATCGTGTGTATAGAGGAAATGGTATAGAAAGAGACTTTTCAGTATTTTCACTCCTCCTTTCATGCAAACCGTAACTTTTGATATATATAGGTGTATATACATGTATATAGAGGTCTAGAGTCACATGCACGTCTTCACATCGAACCAGGGGTAGAACAAGCAGAAACCATTTAAAAACCACAAATCTTGCCACAAATATGCTTCAAGCAAAACTGGCCTACGCTTCAAGCGTAACTGGCCTATGCTTCAAGCGTAGGTCCAAGCGTAAAAATGTGTTTTCCAGCCACTTTTTGAAACTGAAAGCGTAGGCACAAGCGTAGGTATTTTATGGAAAACCACTTTTCTCTGTTCATGCACCAAAATGACCACCTTGAACCCACGATACTTTTTGCTGAAGAAGACGACTTCGGGAAATGCCATTTTTGCCCTCCGAGAACCATTTTTTAATAGAAAGAACAAACTCTTCAGTTAATTCACCGAAGTTAGCTCCATTTCTTCATTAAGCTCCTAAAACATGCTTTAACACACAAACAATATAAAAATATCAAATAATGGAATGAAAGGACATAACAACAATAAGATAAAGGCTTAAAATGGATACTTTTGAGCACCTATCAGTTTTCCTTCTGTTATGCCTAATTTGTAACAATATATTGGTGCTCCTCTTTCTGAAGTTCATATTAATTCTCTTTCTAGACCTGTTACAGATGATAAAATTCAAGTGCTATGTTTTATTTGAAGAATAATAAAGCCCCTAGTAGTGATGCAATGTAACCTTCTTCAAGCATGCATGGCCCATTATAGGGAGAGATTTCATCAAAGTTATCCTAGTTTTTTTCCATTCAGGGAGGCTTCTAAGTGATGTCAATTCCACTATCATTACTCTTGTTCTCAAGATTGAAAACCCATTTCCCTCTACAACACTCTCTACAATGCAACTCTCTAAGCTTTCTGATTTTAGGCCCATTTCCCTCTGCAACACTCTCTATAAATGTATTATCAAGATTATTGCCAATAGAGTGAAGGGTTTCTTAGATTCTTGTATTAGTAAGAATCAATGGGCTTTTGTTCCTGTTAGAAGCATTTCTAATAATATTCTTTTGGCTCAGGAGTTGTTAAGAAATTATCATAAGCATCTCAATGGGGCTAGGGTTGCTTTGAAAATGGAGTTGACAAAGCTTTAGACACATTATCTTGGTAGTTTTTGGAAGCTACTCTTAGAGCTTTTCATTTTCCTGATCATTTCGTGAGGCTGATTATGGTTTGCATCTCCACTCCTAAATTTTTAGTGAATATTAATGGTTCTCTTCAAGGATATTTTCCTAGTTCTAGGGGCATTAGGCAAGGAGATCCTCTTTCTCCTTACCTATTTTTCCTTCCTATGGAGGTTCTGACTTAGATTCTCAAGCATGAGGCCACTTCTCCTCTTTTTAATTACCATTGGAAATGTGAAGCTATGCAAATCACAAGCCTTATGTTTGTTGATGATCTCATTATTTTTTATAAGTGAGAGCTCCAGTCCATTAATTGTACCATGCAAGCTCTTGAGCAATTTAGTTCTTTATCTGACATCTTTTCTAATCATGCTAAGAATGTTATGTTTCATTCTGGTCTTTCAGATGAGGAGCTTCAAAGTATTATTTCTAGACTTCGCTTCCAGAAAGGTTCTCTACCGCTGAGGTATTTATGGTTGCCTCTACTATCTTCTAAATTGAGAAAGGAGGATTGTGACTGTCTTCTCTTAAGGATAACTTCCAGAATCAATAGTTGGTCAACTAAGTTTCTTTCATTTGCAGGGAGGTTACAATTGGTGAAAGTTGTGCTTTTCTCTACTCAGGTTTATTGCACATCTTCTTTTATGCTTCCTAGGTTAATTTTGCATGATCTTACTTCCCTTCTTCGAAATTTTCTCTGGATACGCTCTAAGATGTGCAATGGTGGCAACAAATTTTCTTGGAGAGCTGTTTGTTCTCCAAGAATTGAAGGGGGTTTGGGTGTAAAGGATCTTGAAGAGTGGAATATGGCTGCAATGGCTAAGTATGTTTAGAGAATATTTCAACCTCAGAACAAGTCCTTGTGGGCTCTTTGGGTTAATCATTATCTGGTTAAGAGTAGGAATTTATGGGTCATTCTAATTCCTCAACAATGCTCAAGGACTTGGAAGAAGGTTCTTCAATTGGGACCTTTGATTCAGCCTCATATCAAGTTAGTGATTGGTGATGGAAGAAGTAAATCTCTTTGGTATGATACATGGCATCCTCAAGGTCCACTCACTAATATGTTTTCTCATGCTATGATCCTAAATTCTTGTTTGGGAGTTAATGTTATTGTTAGCAGATTCATCATCTCTACATGTTGGCATTTTCCTGTTTTACATTCCTCAACTTGGCTTGCCTTCAAGGCATCTTTTCCTTCTTCCTTATTGCCTAATCAACAAGTCTCTGATTCTATTGTTTTGGTGCCTTCTAATGGTACTTTTACTATCCATTCTGCTTGGGAGGTTATTAGACAAAGATTTTCTCATGTGGACTGGTTTGAGGCTGTTTGGTTTAAGCACCATGATCATAAGCATAGTTTTCTGTTATGGATGGTGACTTTAAACAGGATTAATACCATGACATTCCTTCTTTCTATTGGTCTTGTTCAATTAGCAAATTGTGTCTTTTGCAACCTTAGAATGGAAGATAGATCACATTTATTTTTTCAATGCGGTTTTACTTGGAGAATTTGGTTGCAAGTTGTTCAAAAAGGTTTTAAACCTTGGCCTGATGATAATTGGGAGGAGCTTATTCAATGGATTAGTACTGATTTGTGTGGGAAGTCATTAATAGTTACACTTAATAAGTCGGCTTTTGCAGTCTCTATTTATAAAGTGTGGATGGAGAGGAATCGAAGGATTTTTCAGAATGAGTTTAAGTCTGTTGAGGATATTTATAAGAAGATAGTCAGTGATGTTAGGCTTGCTCTTTTCCCTCTTTAGAGGTTTGCTGACACTGTTGAGAATCAGAATTTATTGTGGGTTTGGGACTTTCCTGTGTTCTTCCTCTCAGGTGGTTAGTTTTGCATGCTTTGGTCTATTGTTTCTGGTCTAGCTATGCTCTTGTTCAAGTGTTGGTTTTGTTGGAGTAGTGGTATGGTTTTTGCAGCTCAAGCTCAAAGATTTCCAATTCGGTTAGGCCATAACATATTCTTGTTTTGGAGGTTTCTGATTTGTGGCAAAACTTACTGCTGGCTTGGGACTTGCATCCTCTTGTTCTTGTCTTGTTGTGTTGTGGCTATTGTTGTTCAAGCTAAAGGAACTCAAAATATGATAGGTCATAGCATATGTTTGCGTTGGAGGTTATCTATTGTTCATTGTAATGTTTCTTTTTATCTAGCTAGAGTGTGTGATTATGCTTGTTCCTGGGGCTTATTTGGCTCCAATTGTTCAATTTTTATGTGCTTTTTTAAGTGGTAGACTTTTAGTTTTCACCTCCTGGGGTATGCCCCATGGTAATTGTGTAAAGCTTTTTCTTTGATATAATATATTCATCCTTAACATTCAAAAAAATAAAAATTCTTATCAAACGCATTTAACTAATTAAGTGTTGCATCTGTTAAGATTTAAGTGGTAAATATGTCACGCCCCAAATTTCCTAGGACTCCAAACCCGAGCCTAAGAGCTAAGGGAGTGAATGCGGAAGAAAAAGAAATGAAATAAAAATCCATTTAAGTCGTAAAATACCCATAAACAGGTAGAATAGACCTACAACATCTCAAAGATGCCAAAATGATCCCACGGGATCGGAAAAGAGGTAAACCGAACACTCGGTACCTGGAACGGAACATTTCAACCCACCATGTTTACCCAAGGGTAAAATGGTCAAATCAGGGGTGAAATAGTGATTTCCAACTACGCCTACAAACTTTGGACCTAGCACAAGCAGTGCGAACAAACGGAACTAAATTTGAAGTCACGAGCAAAGAGATATGAATTTTCGAAAGTGGTGTCAGACAACACCGACCCAAAACTAAAGCTGAGGTACCCCTCTTTCACCAAGGGTAAGATAGTCATTTTAGAGTTAAACTGGTCATTTAGAATTTTATTCCGATAATTTGGATATAGGAGAGCCCATAGAAATAAACGGGACCTAAATCGAATGTGCGAGGTGGGAGAAATGAATTTCTGAAAATGGTCGAAACAAGGCTGAATGTCCGAGAGTAGACTGCCCGTGTACGAGAGTCGACTTCCCAATGGCGAGAGTCGACTCTCCAATGGCGAGAGTCGACTGCCCTAAGACGAAGCTTAAGGAAAAAGAAGCTGCAATGCCATATTTCCGGAAGTCGGCTGCCGGCTCTTCGGCAGTCGACTTCTTCAATACGAAGCTTCAAAAATGACCCAAAAAGTGATTGAATTCTCAACTAAAAACATTTCTCCAACCTATATTTGATTGATGCACATTTTATCTATGATTCAAGTCATCCTAACACAACATGAACTTTGAACAAAAATATTCATTTATAGTTCATAAAGTTATCCGTCTTGCCCCCGGTCTCCGTTTTAAGTATCACCGGTTTCTAAGATTCAAAATCTTTGAAAAATGAGTTTAAGGCCATTTCTAAAACAAGAAAATTTACCGGCTACGGGGGTAGGCGAAAACGGGTTTTTCTATTCAATTCGAAAAGGGTTAGTTGAAAACCTAGAAAAACGCCGTTTTCGGCTAAACACCTAATATTCATATTTCATGGCAAATCATCCAATTCACATTCATAACTCCAAGTAAAAATACTCAAGAGTGACATTTAAACGCTCTAAGGCGGAACATGTTATAGTTGTTCAAAATTACATATTTCCCCGTTTCGGCACCGAAGTGCCCCAAAAGAATATAATCCCCGCGCATAGCGCTCCAAGGGATGTACATTGAGAATAACACCTCGGCTAACATGCTAGCCGGGTTAAAGTAAAATAGTTTTTCAAATTCAACTTACATGGACAAAATGAACATTTGAATACATGTTTGTCAACTAAATGTCCAACAAAATAAGTGTGGTCCGTCTCATGCACAAAAGGACGGGCATACAACCACACGTCTGCGAAGAGACTACGGAACTCTCCCAACGGGATCATCACCTGAAAATTAAAAAAAGGCGTGGGGTGAGCTCACTAGCCCAGTAGAGGAAGCGTCATTGCCTCCATCTCGGTAGTCCGAGTGGTTCAACCCAACCAAGGTTCATGCCACTAACCCTAGGTCGGTCTCTTGTCCCACATGGCTCTCACGCCAATCCGGAACCCCATCGAACCCCACAATTAAGTTTCCCCAACATGCTCACAACATAATTTTTCTATAATTATAGCATGCTTCCACAATAACATCATATTCACATATATATTATAGTCTAAATGCACCATGACTCGACACACCCCCCGAGACACACGGCGCCCAACTCAGGTTAACGGATACATACTCTGTCCAATTACTTGTAGAGTACCGCACCGACTCTTCCCAAGTGATTTTTCTCTCTATCACTTCAACAAGGAAGACGGTTGTACGAGAGCCCAACATGCAACTCCGTACGCCATGACTACAAAAGTCAAGAACATGAGCCTCTACCCGGACTCCTAACTCACATTTGATCGGCTTTTTAGTTCCGTAGGCATGATACCTCCTGGCCAGTTGTTGCTTTGATCCGAACCCGACTACCAACATATCACTACACCACCCACATATTCCGACACCATGTATTTGACACTACATGACTTACTCAATATACACGTATGATTTTTCATCAACCATACTTCATCATAATATATGCTTTTTCTCTTTAGGCAATATATCATGTCAAACTTTTCACATGCTCATAATATTACAATTATGATCAATATACCACAACATTAATTCATATCACATTTATGATCAATAAATAACAATATGAATTTATATCACAATATCATATTATCAAGGGCCTAAATCATAATCTAAGTTGCCCAAAACCAACTCGTATATATATATACGGCATATATACACTTAGACGCACACACCCTCTTACAAAGACAAAGACAAGTCATTTTCCCCTACCTCAATTCCAAGCAAGAGCAAGCAAGAACAAGCAATGCCTCCAAGAGTGATTCGAATCCACCCAACCTCCTCCAAAGCCAACACTAAGCTCTACCCAACCGATAGCTAAGCTTCAATGGAGTTTCAAGCAAGAGTTATAAGTAGACAACTCCATAAACCAAAAATTGAAGACAAGAATCCAATAATAGAAGCTAGGGTTTGAAACTAGAAATTCTAAAGGAGTAGAATTTACTTACCAAGATTTGGCTCAAAAGAAAGCTTGGAGCACCAACATCCACTTTCATGCACAAACCCTCTTCAAATTCTCATCATAAGGATGAGAGAATTTGACAAGAAGAAGATGAAGGAGTGTAATGAGGGAGAGCAAGAGAGAAAGAAACTTATGGGAGATAGAGAGATATTTGTGGTGTATGAGAGAAGTCTTGCAAATGAGAAAGACTCATAAGTGTAGAGATTCTCCACTAACCCTACTCAAATCCAAGGGTCCAAAATGAAGCTAGGAAAGAAAAGAATGAATCCAATGGCTTGGAATAAGTCTTGCCAAGTGGAAGACTTTTACACAATTCACAAAACTCATTATTTTGCCAAACAAGGCCTTATCATCCAAGGGCTTAGAAAAAAGATGGAAATCAACAAATCATCCAATGGTTGAGAAAAAGTCTTGTCAAGTGGATGACCAAGAATAATGGATTATTCCATTTAAGTGCCAACCAAACAAGGCCTTATGATCCAAGGGCTTAAAACAAAGATGGGAGAATGAGATCAAGGGCTAGGAATGAGACACCACATGAAAGGTGGAAATGACCAAAATCATCCAATGTTGGGGTTAATTACAAGAGTGCCATCAAGACTCTTAATTACCCTTTTACCCCTTGTCATCCTCCCTAATTACTAAAATGCCATTCTTGCCCTAATTTCTACATTTTCCACTAATTGTTCCAAATGTGAAATTACTCTTTTACCCCTCAGTCATTTCTTTCCCGAAATCGTTCTCAATAATTTTCATTAATTTCAAAATGAAAATAAAACATGCTACATCCAATTTTTATAACACGTACAACATGTAAGGCATGCTAAAACAATTAAACACATTAAGCACATAAGCACATAATTGTTTAAATAAAAAATTTTAAATTAACCCGTAAAAATACCGGACGTTACAAAATAAGTGCTATCAATCAGTTCCTACATATCTTTCTTGAGCATATTTATATTCTTTATGGTGCAGTTATTTAGTGATCTTATAGAGAAGCTCATTTTCTAACACCAATTAATTCCTTTAATAAATAAAATAAGAACATAAATAACCTAAGTAGTACCCAATGGTGTAAAGACTTTTTCATGCAACGGAGGCCATATCATCTCACATGGCTAAACATATAACCTACAGAGCCCAAGTAATTACATGTATTATGGTATAAGTTGGCGTTACTGGATTCAATACAGTTGGATGCTACATAGGCACAAACACTATATTTTAGAACCTTTATATAATTTATCTTTATCCTTGATTTGGAAACTCTAATAAGAATGCCAACAAAACTATCATTAGAAACTTGTTGGTACCATGATCAATATCATCTATATATGTTGGCGTTGTGTTACACTTTGACAATATATATATATATAGTACAAAGGAAACAAAATATTATAAGCACAACTTTGAGGGTCAACAAATCAATGATTGCAATGTGAAATAAATTTCATTTGAATTGAATGAAAACATTATTGCTTCATATATATATTACTTTGATAAATTTTGAATTTATGATATTTCCAAAATCACTCTTGTCCCAAAAGTGGAGAGTCCTAGCTTGGTTTTAGATTTCAGACCCATCTCATTGTGCAATACTATTTATAAGTGCCCTTCCAAGGTCATTGCAAACAGAATTAAGGTTTTCCTTCCTTCATGCATTAGTCCTAATCAAGGGGCATTCATTTATGGGAGGAATATATCTCATAATATTTTGCTAGCTCAAGAGCTTCTAAGGAACTACCATAAGGATGATGGTGACCCCAAGAGTTGCCATGAAAGTGGATCTTTCTAAGGCATTTGATACAGTTTCTTGGCCCTTTTTGAAAGCTGCTCTCAGGGATTTTAATTTTACACCTCATATGATCAAGCTTATTATGTCTTGTATTAGCACTGCTATGTTCTCAGTAAACATTAATGGGGACTTAAAAGGATACTTTAAAAGCTCAAGCGGTATTAAACAAGGTGATCCTGTCGTGATTGCTATGGAAGTCTTAATTAGCATGTTGGAAAGGGAAACTTCTCATGATGATTTCATCTATCACTGGAAATGCAAGCACTAAAAAGTCACTAGTCTCCTCTTTGCAAATGATCTTTTACTCTTTTCTTCAGGAGATATGGTTTCTATAAGTTACATCACGAAAGCTTTGGATACTTTTACCCAATTTCCTGGGCTTCTCCCTATCCTCCTCTACTCAATCAGATTCAATATAGGTTGGGTTTCAGATTGGAAGCTTTTCCTGTTAGATACTTAGGTGTGCCTTTCCTATTTTCAAAGCTTAAAAAGCAAGATTGTGATGTGTTAGTTGCAAAACTTTCAACTATAATTTCCAATTGGACTAGTAAGTATATTTCTTTTGCATGAAGAATTCAATTAGTCAATGCAGTTCTTTTTCCAACCCAGTTGTATTGGTCGTCAACTTTTCTTTTACCAAAAGCTCTCTTTAAGGATCTTATTACTCTTCTAAGGCAATTTTTGTAGACTGGTTTTAAAATGTACAATGGAGGATGCAAGGTTGCTTGGAGTCAAGTTTATCTTCACTTTAAGGAAGGTGGTTTGGGGGTGAAGCATCTGGAGGAGTGGAATGTAGCTGCTATGGCCAAAAAACTTTGGTTTTTACTTCAATTTGACACTAAATATCTTTGGGATTTTTAGGTTAAACATTATCTCATTAAAAACAGAAATTTCTGGGATCTTTCTATTCCTAGATAGTGTTCTTGGACTTGGAAGAAAGTCCTCCAATTAGGACCTTTGTCCAAGCATCTAATCAAGTATAGTATTCATGATGGGAGGAGTACTTCTTTGTAGCTTGATAATTGGCATCCCAATGGTCCCCTTGACTCTATGTTCAGTCCCTCTTTGATAAGAGCTTCGGGCTTAGGTTTCAATGCCTTAGTTAGTAGGCTTATCACTGCATCAGGATGGCATTTTCCCACTCTAAACTCTCAGGAATGGCTATGTTTCAAGCCTAACTTCCCTCCTGATTTCAGGCCAGATTTAACAAGAAAATATATAGGATCTTATGTCTACCTGCAGGTAGAAAATTCTCTATGCATACTGCTTGGGATTCAGTTTGATATAATGTTCCTTCTGTCGATTGGTTCAAAGTTGTTTGGTTCAAGCATCACACCCCTAAGCACACTTTTTTCTTATGGATGGTACATCTTAATAGGATTAATACTCTATATTTTTTCCTGCCTATTGGATTGGTTACCAATGCTAATTGTATCTTTTGTGGGCTTTCTATGGAAGATAGAGATCATCTCTATTTTAAATGTTGTTTTACTAGAAGGTTATGGAATATAGTTATTCAAAAGGGTTTGTTTGAGTGGCCTGACAGGGACTGGAATACCATTATTGATTGGTCAATTGCTAATTTGGGAGGGCAATCTTTGTCTTGCACTCTAAATAAATTAGCATTCTCTGCTACTACATATGAGTTATGGATGGATAGGAATAGAAGTATCTTCAATGAGGCTTTTAGTTCAATGGATAATTTATTCTCTAGCATTGTGCAAACTTTGAAACTTTTGTTGTTAATCAGGAGCTTGTTCGGCAATGGGGTTTACCTTTCACTCTTCTAGTTATCTGATGTGTTCTGCATGTATCAGTATCCTCCTTTTATGCTTTAAAGCGACTTCAATCTTTTGGATTCAAATTGGTTGGAGTTTGTTTCTACTGCTGCTATGGCTTGGTATCTGCTCGGGTGACATACGGCTATTTTTGTTGTTGTTATGGTTCAACATATGTTGGTGTTTGCATGACAAGAGGTTGCTCTCTTTTTATTCATACTTTCTATTACTGCTAGACATGAGGTTGCTCTTTTCTTTTTCATTCTTTATGCTGCTGCTTTGGGTGATTGCTAGCTTGTGTTGGATATCTTACAATTCAAACTTGCTTCTCATTCTCTGCTATTTTTGGCATGCCACTGCTTGGATGTTTACGATTGGTATTGATGGTTTTGGGAAACTTGTGAACCCTAGGACCACTCTTGAGATTTTTGTTTCTTATATGTTTGTCTACAAGTTTCTTTTCTTTGCTGGATTTTTGGATTCCACATTTATATTCTTGTCACTAGGGGTATGCCCCTAAGTACTTTGTAGATCTATGGTCTTCTCTTATTTATAAAATTTCCTTACCATTTAAAAAAAAAACAAAGCATTGGTATTACTCATTGATCTAAGAGTATATTAATAAAATCTACCAAGTATCTGTGGGAGTTATACAAAAGGTATCTTACTACCTTTCAAGTTGTTAGACCAAGATAATTATTACCCCTTATCAAAGAGGAGAGCTTAGTGAAGATTGATATCACATATAATCCCTTAGTAAATTGGGTTTAGACAGAGTTACTCTTTATAAAGATAACATTAAGCAATTGCAAACTACACATTTTTTTCCTCATTGAAGGGGAAAGAGAAAAAGAGGTCGGCTACACCTCCCAAACATTAAAAGGACAAGATTCGACCTAAGAACAGTTCCCTCAAGACTTAGATGAGAAGTTAACTACATCAATGACCCTTACATCCTTCACAAACAAAGTCCAAAGAACTACTCGTACTAACCCAGTAACAGGAATAGGCAAAAGACTACCAAAGAGAATAAATCCAGCACCACATCGAACACTCTTGAAGATTTTTCTTGGCTATGACAATGGGATACATGGACTCATTTACAAATATGCCTTGAAAAAAGTGAAAAAAACAGTAATACTCACTTTCACTTCATATCAATTTTGTTGCTTGCACTAGCAAAACAAATTTATAGGTCAAATGAGTCATTTAAATTCGGTGGTCAATTACTTGATAGAAGAGCCGTTTAAATTCAACGGTCTATAACTCGATAAAGGTGACTTAACGTACTTGATGTTTGACAGACAAGTTCAGATCGACAACAAAGGGCAAGCTTATTAAAAGCTTCGACAATAACTACCCCTTACTAAAGGGATAATTCTTATTAAAGGGTGGGCTGAGTGAATCCCAAGACCCTTACTACACTCATTATTAAAGGGGTTCCTATTATTATAGGGCAGATGAATGAAGCCCAAGGAACACATCTTTCCCTCATTCAAGGGAAAAGAGGTTAAAAGTCCTACTTCTCTTATTAAAGGGATGAGAGGAACACTACTTGAAAAGATACAATTGAAAGCTTAATTTCTCTAAAAATGGGGGGAGAAATCACTACCACATCCCCCACTAAAGGGATGAGAAAATAACTACAACACTTTTCCTTACTAAAGGAATGAGATGACGACTTCTTTGGAAAAACGGAAAGACTACTACCTCATTAACTGGAGGGGAAAGAGTACAACTTTTTATTCAACAGGCAAAATAAAATTTTCATTATTATGTGATAGAGTGTCAAATTCCTTTATTAAAAAGGAAAGAACCAGTATATCCTTATTAGGGGATGGACTGAGTGAAGCTCGTGATATATACTTTCCTTATTAAAGGAACGGGCTGAGTGAAACTCGTAATATATGTTTTATTTATTAAAGGAACAAGTTGAGTGAAGCTCATAAAGTATTCCTTCCTAATTAAAGGGGGCTAAGTAAAGCTCGTAATTATATACTTCCCTTACGAAAGGGACCGATTGAAGCTTGAGAAAACAACACTAAGCTAGAAGACTACTCTCATTTTAATGGTCAGGAGAGAGGTATTGATTTACTAAAAAGGGTAAGAACAATTACTCTCTTGTTAAATGATTGAATCACAAATGTTACAAGTACAACTTCACTTAGGCTCCATATTTCCAAGCCAAATGATATACTCTTAATCGAAAGGTGCTTGAGGAACACAACTAGGGTTGTCACACTACTCTAAAGGGCACTACTGAAAGGGCTCAAGTTGGTATACAAAATGATCTCATAAAATTATTTATTGCATTACATTTTTGGTTTCTCATTACTATCATTTTTCTATTCACATGGTACATTTACAAACTTATATGCACTTACAAAAAACCAAAAAAGAAGAAGAAGAAAACGGAGGGGTCAAAACCAAACATTAATGCTATAAGTTGGTGACTTTTCAAAACAAATTATGGACGTGTATCAAATAATGTGAGAGAATTAATGCCAGCTTACAACATAAGAAAATCTACAAGATTTCCTAAGTTTGACAGGTAAACCCGGAAATGGGGGGCTATTGATAGGATAGATTTAAAGTAATACAAAGTCCAAAGAGCAAAGGATGCAAAAGAAAGAGATAAGTTACTCTTAAAAGATAAAGATAACAACCTTATCACTTTATCTTTAGAATTTTTGTAATTGAACAAAAATAGGTAACTGAATGGGTAATCCATTATATCGCGACTATGAAATCTTATTCTATAAAAGAGGATGGTGGTAGCATATCAAAAGTTATGACACAACCTCTCGCTAAAAGCTCTTTTCCTTTTATCGGTTAAATAATAATTTGACCGTCGGAGTGCCCCCGACTGACACCACACCGGTTGTCACTACTTTTCTATTGTTATGCAGGAAGAGCTCCCGGTTTTTACTTGCTAGCATGGACACTTGACTAGAATAGTGCAAATTTTTGCATCAATAGTTTCCAAATTGAAGACGAGTGAATTCAGACAAATGGTATAATAGGATAAAAAAAATTTAAAGACATATATTTCATGAGAAAGTAAATTTTTCTTGTGTTTTATTGTTGAAAAGTTTTGGAGATATTAACCACTTTCTAGAATTCTATTTTCCCCAAACTTTTCTACTTCATTCTAACCAAACTTTAATAACTTTAAATTCTTTTCGGTTTCTTTTCCTTTCCTGTTATTTCACGCTAACCAAATGCACCCTCAGCTTAATAGAAGTGAAATGGAAAATCCTGGAAATATGCTCAAAGTACCACTTTTTTGGTTGCAAAATACTACTTACAATCCGTGAGTCTCTCACATGACAAACTCATTTATAATAAATACAAAAAAAATGCCTTACGGTTGCAAGTTCCTAATTTAATATATATATCCCACTACAAGATTTGTTAATTTTAGTTCCATAAGAAATTGTTGGTAATAGTGCAAAAACATGACGGAGAAGATCTTATCGACCACAAAAAACAATGTCGGGAAATCCTGTGCCGATCGATAATTACGATTGATTTGCAAAAATCGTCGGTGAGAGGTATTTCACCCTTAACTACAACGTATATACCGATGGTTTAATGGAAACCGTCACTGAAGCTTTATTTATCAGCGGATTGAAAATGCTAGTGATGTCCATTTTACTGTTAGTTTGTAAAAATTACCGCACTGATGCTTTGTATTTCTGGCATATCAACGCGCTGGTGACCAATATTTTCTGAAATTTTTCTTTAAACCATTGGTTGAAACATAAATTTTGACTGTCACTATTTCTTAATTGTCGGCGAAAAAAACATTTTTTAAAAAAAAATTGGTAATTTTAATAAATATTGCTGCTAATACAAAATTCACATTCCAACAAACTCAAAAGTTAATTTTATTGTGAAATTATCACTCACAACATCAAAATTCAATAACATTAATAAGGACAATGTCATGTCCCAAAATCCCAAAGTCTTCGGGGTGACGTGAGAAGAGAAAATAAATGAATGCAACCCTAAACTCGAAGCCGGAAGCTAAACGAGCGACCCTGAAACCGAAACACGGTAAAAAATGCCACAACCTACCAAAAAATAAAGCGGAAGTAAGAGTCATAAACCAAGCCTAACAATCCCCAATTGCAGATCAAGGGAAAAAACTAGAGTACAACATCGGTCCGTGACACCAAAACCCCTCCAGAAACCATTCGATGAAAACGATTGTGAGAAAGGTACATAGACCTTAACTAAACCTCAAAGAAACTAAAAACGGTCCCTAAGGTACCTAGTAAGAGTTACAAGAACAACCTGAGGATATCCCCAAACATCTCCGGAAACTAGCGAAATGCACGGAGATAAAAAAATGTTCGTTTGATTCAAACAACCATAAATCTATCATAGAAACTCCAAATTGAGTGGTTCAAAAAACTAAAATCATCCTCATTCAATCAGTTTCCAACGCTTTGAAAAACGTCAAAAAACACTAAACATTGCAAAAGTTATGATCAAAATAGTAAAGTCGGCGTAAAGGCTAGGTGCATGCTCGACAACATAACAGCCCCCTCAGCTACATAACACCCCCCCACCCCCCCACCCCCCAAAATTGCCAAGTGTGCGAGCCAGTCTCTCTAAAAAATGACAAAAAATAAGGAAAAGGGGTTTTCCCAAGCCCTGGTGATACCGGATGGTCCTGGGAAACCCCGAAACCGCCGGCTGATGCCAACACCTGGAAAACATAGATAAACGGTTCTAGACACTCAAAACCTAAAGAGAACAAATGGGGGAACTAACTAAGACGTCGATATTTAAACCAAAACCATAATTCACATACACTTAACATGTGAATAATGACAATCACAACAACATGTGAAATACGGATATCGCTCTCCGAAATATTTGTAACAAGCTTAGACCTAAAATAATACATAGTTCTACAAAAACATTCTTTCATTCATTAACGAGCCAGACAAGGAAAGGAAATGGGTCGGGAACCCCAAAAGAGAGTTCATGGTTCCCAGGTTATTTCCTCATTTTGGAAACAACCCAAGAATATACAAAAATATGTGTTCCGCTCTAGATGAGCCAAAAGAATAAGTTTACATTCATTAATACAAGCTAACATGCTAGCTTAACAAAATAATAGAAGTTTCATTACTTCAAAAGGGCAAAAACAAGGATTAAAACCCCCAACCTCCATCGAACAAAATTGTTGGCTTTGAAATTTACTTTCGGCAAATAATTCCAAAATTGATGATAACTAACCATTGAAGAGTGTTTGATACTAATGAATTATCAAGTTTATATTTTCAGCAAAAGACAGGTGAACGACTCTGAAATCAAACTCGGAAAGGAAATGACTCAGAATACAAGCTCGGAAAGAAAGCTTGATCTAAAGCGAAAAGCTGTGAAAGAAATTGAAACGGAAATGGAAAATCAATTAATTCAACGGCAAAGCCAAAAGTCGAAGACTCAAGACTCGGGATAGATAGGTCGGGGAGCGATCATTGTAACAAGGTAATTTTATGCGTCGATATTATCGTATAAGCTCAAGTATAAAATGAACCGAACTCAAATAGAATGAAAAACGCTTTACCGAACTTAAACGGAAGGAAAAACATTTTTCAAGTTGTAGTCGACTAGAATCACCATGTGTATTTCAATATAGTCGACTAAAACAATCAGTAGCTACAGGTTTTTCATCCACATCAAAGTAGTCGACTAAAAGAACTTTGAGTCGACTAGACTACAAGAAGTAGTCGACTAGAACTCATTCTAGTCGACTAGATGAATCAATGTAGTCGACTAGAACTTAATCTAGTTGCACCTTAAAACTTGCAGTTTTAACAGAAAACATTTTCCATGCTTTAAGGATCGTGCTTAATGGTTTTTAAACGGCTCTTGACTCTAATAATTCAATACTCAATGTCTTAACCCTAATACAATGCTATATATAGAATAAGATGACTTTATTGAAGGGCAAGAGAGTTGAATCAAATAGAAAAGAAGGCTTCATCTTCTACAGAAATGTTTCTGCAAAATCCATTGAAGGCAAGAAGCAAAAATCTGATTTTCTGCAAAATCCTTGAAAAACAAAAACTCTAGTTTCTCCTCTTATTTTCCAAATATTATTCATTGATACATCCTTGGAGAATATATTTTTCTAGAGCTATTCAAAAATCACCAAAAACACTTGAGCTTATATTGGTTTATCTTCCGTAAAAACCTTTGGGTTTTGAGTGTTTTTGTTCTTGAGTGATTTAATTGATTACATACGAATTTGTAATCTCGTACAAGTGAAGTCCACCGATTGTTCAAGAGAGGGTTGTTCTCTTGATTGAGAGACAAGCTCGAGAGGCTTGTGTTGTAAAGGTTTGCCATTCCACCTGTGAATGAAGGGCCATAGTGAAAGGATCGGGAAAAGTCTCAAGAAGGGGTTCTTGAGCCGAGGAGTAGGAGTTACCGAACCTCGAAAAAATCACGGTGTCAATCTCTCTATCTCTTTCTCCTTACTTGATTAACTTGCATGCTATAATCACTTGAATATCTTGTATACTATAATTTATCTTGAGATTAATTGTTAGAGAATTGAAATTGAATCATTCACTTGTTTATTGAGAAATTATTTTTTGGTTATAGCGTGTTCCAATTTCGAAAAGAGTTAGAACTATTTTCGAACACCATATTCACCCCCCCCCCCCCTCTAGGGTTAATTAGTGACTAACAATTGGTATCAGAGCCTAATCTCTATTTATTTTAGACTTAACCGTCTTCGAGAATGATCATGTCATCGAATTTAGTCACTCATGTTGAAGGACAATCGAACAATAGGCCCCCATGGTTTGATGGATCAAATTATAGCTATTGAAAAAATAAAATGATAGAGTTTCTTCAAGATATTGATTACCAAATTTGGCAAGTAGTTCTTGAAGGACCATTTGTATTGACTAAAATTGTTGATGGAAAAACCGTCCCCAAATTACCCAATGAGTGGGATAATGATGACTGTAAACTCATGTCATACAATGCTAAATCCAAAGTAAATTTAAATTATGCTTTAATTCCAAATGAATTTAATCGTGTATCTATTTGTTCAACGGCAAAAGAAATGTGGGATAAACTTGAGGTAACCTATGAAGGAACATCTCAAGTACGAGAATCCAAAATTGAAATACTCATGCATGAATATGAATTATTTGTTATGAAAGATGATGAAAATGTAAATTCTATGATGTCTCGCTTTACAAATATTTTGAATGGTCTAAAGCATCTTTGTAGAATTGTTCCTAGATCCGATGCGTCATGAAAAGTGCTTAGAAGTCTTCCGGCCAAATGGGATGCAAAAGTAACGGCAATCAAAGAAGCTCATGACCTTAACACCATGAGTCTCGATGAGCTTTTCGGCTCTCTACTTACTTGGGAAATCACATTGAAGTCTCGTGAAGAGGACATCAAGCCAAGAAAGGGAATAGCTTTGCAAGCCTCCACCAAAAATGAAATAAATGAGCCGAGTGCAGAAGAAGAGGATGAGGACATTGCCTTATTCACCCAAAAATTCAAGAGATACTTTCAAAGGAAGAAAGCCAATGGTGAAATATTCATGAAAAGAATCAAACCAAAAGGGGAACCTAGCAAAAGAGAACCCCCAACATGTTTCAATTGTGGAAAGCCGGGACACTACAAAAGTGATTGCTTCAAGCTCAAAAAGGAAAACGAGAAAAGACCTAGCAAGATGGCAATGAATGTCACATGGGATGACTATGACTCATGCGACTCGGATGAGGATCAAATTAGCGAGGAAACGGGAAACATTTGCCTTATGGCAAATGAAGAAGAGGTATGCTTGAAGTCCTCATTGAAATAAAAGTGGTTTCTTGATAGCGGATGCTCAAGGCATATGACGGGAGATAAATCAAAGTTTATCTTACTAAAACCATATGAAGGAGGAAACGTAACTTTTGGAGACAACTCTAAAGGCAAAATTATAGGAATTGGCTAAATCGGTATTTCCTCTTCTCTCTCTATTGATGATGTGCTCTTAGTTGATGGTTTGAAGCATAATTTATTTAGTATCAGTCAACTATGTGACAAAGGCTATGATGTTATCTTTAGGACAAATGCATGCATAATTGAGAAATATGGGAAGCAAATGTTCAATGCCAAACGAAATGGAAATTTGTATACTTTGTTGCTATGTGAATTGCATGAACAAGATGTTAAATGTTTTGTCACATCTAGCGAAAATAGTTGGTTATGACATAGACGCATAGGACATGCTAGTATGGATCTCATTCATCGTTTATCCAAAACTGACCTAGTCAAAGGCCTCCCAAAGACTAAATTTTCGAAAGATAAAATATGTAGCGCATGTCAAGTAGGGAAGAAAGTAAAATCCTCTTTCAAGAGAAAGAAATACATTATCACTTCTAGACCTTTAGAGTTACTTCACATGGATCTTTTTGGTTCGGAGAGAACGGCTAGCTTAGCCGGAAAACTCTATGTACTTGTTATAGTTGATGACTACTCTAGATATACTTGGGTTCACTTTCTTGCTCATAAAAATGAAAGTCACTCCATTCTTGAAATTTTTTATAGAGTCATTCAAAATGAAAAAGATTTGAAAATCAAGAAAATTAGAAGTGATAGAGGTAGGGAGTTTGAAAATCAAGACTTAGAGAAATTATGTGATGACCTCGGTGTTTCTCATGATCTCTCGGCCCCTAGAACCCCTCAACAAAACGGTGTAGTTGAAATAAAGAATCGATCTCTACAAGAGATGGCTAGAACCATGTTAAATGAGCACAACCTTCCCCGAAGCCTTTGGGCGGAAGCGGTAAACACCGTTTGCCATATAATTAATCGTGTTATTATTCGGATGAAGTTGGGAAAGACGCCTTATGAGTTGTGGAATGGTCGAAAGCCCAGTATTGGGTATTTCAAAGTTTTCGGGTGCAAATGTTTTGTGTTAAATGATAAGGATAATCTTGGAAATTTTGACTCCAAATCGGATGAAGCAATTTTTCTAGGATATTCTTCAAGGAGTAAAGCCTTTCGTGTTTTTAATAAACGAACTTTAACTATGGTTGAGTCTATTCATGTTGTCTTTGATGAATCACCCTCATCACCATCACCTAGAATTGACCTAGAAGATGATGAGGTTGTTGGGATTGAGGATAATTTAACTACTCTCAATATCTCCAATTCATCAAGTTGCCAAAAGGAAATGAGGGAAGTTGAGCATCAATCTAATGGTGACTTGACCAACTCAATGCCTAAAGCATGGAGGATTGTTCACAATCATCCTCTTGATCAAGTCATAGGTAATCCATCAAAAGGGATTAGTACTAGATCTCAACTTAAAGTTTTTTGCAACCACATGGCTTTTGTATCGCAAATCGAACCCAAGAACTTCCACGAAGCTCAATGTGATGATTCTTGGATCGTAGCAATGCAAGAGGAACTAAATCAATTTGAACGCAATCAAGTTTGGCGTTTAGTTCCTAGACCCGAAAATCAAACTATAATTGGCACAAAATGGGTTCGAAACAAAAAGGATGAGAATGGAGTAATTATTCGAAATAAAGCAAGATTGGTAGCTCAAGGATATAATCAAGAGGAAGGCATCGACTACGATGAGACCTTTGCACCAGTAGCTAGATTAGAAGCAATTAGAATGCTTCTTGCATTTGCATCATATAGAAATTTCACTCTTTATCAAATGGATGTCAAAAGTGCTTTCTTAAATGATGTCATAGAAGAAGAAGTCTTTGTGAAGCAACCACCCGGTTTTGAAAATAATATTTTTCCAAATCATGGTTTTACAAGAGGAAAAGTTGACAACACACTTTTTACAAAAACCATCAAGAATAATTTGTTGATTGTCCAAATTTATGTTGACGACATCATATTTGGCTCAACAAATAATTCTTTATGTAGGGATTTTGTTACAAGCATGCTAAATGAATTTGAAATGAGCATGATAGGTGAGTTGAATTTCTTCCTAGGGTTGCAAATCAAGCAAAACTCGGATGGCTTATTCATTAGCCAATCCAAGTCCACTAAAGATTTGCTAAAGCGATTTGGTATGGAGGCTACCAAACATGCCATAACTCCTATGAGTTCCTCTATTAAGATTGATAAAGATGAAAATGGTAAATGTGTTGATATTACTAACTATAGAGGCATGATCGGTAGTTTGCTTTACTTAACCGCTAGTAGACCGGATATAATGTTTAGTGTATTCTTATGTGCCCGGTTTCAATCATGTCCTAAGGAATCTCATTTGCTTGCGGTAAAATGCATTTTTCGCTACCTAAGTGGTACAATAAACTTAGGGCTTTGGTATCCACGTGGAACTTCAATTGATCTTATTAGTTATTCGGATGCCGATTTTACGGGATGTAGAATTGATCGAAAAAGCACAAGCGGCAAATGTCATTTTCTAGGACACTCACTAGTATCTTGGTCAAGTAAAAAGCAAAATTCCGTTGCATTATCTACGGCCGAAGCCGAATATGTGGCAGCCGGTAGTAGTTGCGCTCAAACTCTTTATATTAAGCAACAACTACTTGATTTCGGTCTTACTTTCTCTCACGTGCCTATTAAATACGATAATACGAGTGCGATTTGTATTTCAAAGAATCCTATTCATCACTCACGCACCAAGCATATAGAGATTAGGCATCATTTTTTACGTGATCATGTTGCTAAAGGTGATGTTGAATTGGTTTTTATCGATACTAAAAATCAATTGGCGGATATTTTTACAAAACCACTTGCGGACGAATCATTTTCTAAAATTCGTCGAGAAATCGGAATGGCCATGGACTTTGATGTTTTATCTTAATTTCTGTCATAATATTTATTTTTCATATTTTTGCTATTTTTGTGTATTTATTTCATGATTTTTTATCTATTTTTATCATTTTTCTCCTTCTAGTTGACTCATCATGTGTAGTTCTAACCATTCTAGTCGACTACTTTGGTCAGTAGCTTCACTATTGACACTCTTCCACATTCTAGTCGACTACTTGTTCATTGTAGTCGACTCAATTGCATTTTAGTCGACTACTTTCCTATTCTAGTCGACTCATTTCTTGCCGAGTCCCCTCCTAGTCGACTCAACCTTGCCTAGTCGACTCAAACCCTTTATTTTAACCGACTCAACCCTAGCCTTAGTCGACTCAAACACTATAAAACCTAACCCTCATCTCATCTTCTCCATCCGCCTCCTAGAACCTTAACCCACTTTCAAATCCTCTCCTCTCAATACCTCTCCTACTACCATTTCTACCCTCAAATCTTCATAAATCCTTCATTTATATTGCATTTCTACCATCATTCACCCATTTCCTTCACTTATTTTCATCACTTTCATCATCTTCATCACATTCATATATCTATATATATATACCATCATATATCTATATATGTACACCATCCTTTTTCCATTCTTGTGTATTATCATCCACAATGCCACCAAAGACTCGAGGTCTTTTTCGGAAACATTCTCGCATTGATGGAGGTCAAAGCTCCACCAATTCTAGCATTCCTACGGCTATTGACGAAGAGGAGTCGAATGAACCTCTTCTTTTTGAGGTACTTCTTCTTGATAATGATGATAGAAATAAATTTATCACTATTTTTTATCATCGTGCTCCTACTCCTTGTCGTATTGTCACACAAATTTTATGCACTGAAATTAGGGCTCGAACTTTCGAGTTATTCCGAGCAATTGGTTGGGATTTTTTCATCTCTCTCGACATTCTGGTACTTCCGCGAATTGCCAAAGCTTTTTATGTTTCTCTTGACAATCACAAAGAAAAACTCCTCCCTCATCTCCTGTTCAATTTGTGTGGTAATGAGGTAACTGTTGATGACGATGATATCAAGCTCATTTTGTCGCTTCCGACTGATGGAATCCTCCATTTCTCTAAGAATTGGTATAGGCCTGATGGATTCGACCATATTGAACCAGTTTGAACTATTTGCGTCAACAAGGACATCTCACAGGACGCCGGTATTCTCTCTTCTATGCTACTACCCGAGGCTAGATTAATCCATAATGTCATTACTTACTCTATTTTGCCTAAAACTGGTAGTCGTAGTAGTATATCTCGAATGGAGGCCTTTTTAGTTTACTACGTCATGACAGGAACCCGAGTTGATTTAGCATATATTTTCTGTTCCGTCATACTTACCTGTCAGCGCAAGCCATCCGACCCACTTTTCTTTCCCGCACACATTACATATTTACTGCAACGAAAAGGTTTTTCATTCCCGAATGAAGTGTCTGAGCATCGCCCTATTTTTCTTGACGCCACTCATGTCAAGCATATGCACATTTCTTCTGATGCGGAAGGAAATTTCATTTCTAAAAGTGCACCTGCTCCTCATTCGCGCCCGGCTCCTAGCAGTTCTGCACCGCGCCAGGAAGCCTCTTCCTCGGCTCCTCAGTTGGACAGTGCATCGGCTTCTCAGGCTGCTTTTCTCCAACAAATTCTTGGGGTTGTTCAGGGCAATACGGAGTTACTTAAGCAATAGGAACAAGTGCTTCAGCGCCTTAATACGACAGTGAACCAAAAGGCTTCGATTGATCAATGAGCGCTTTGTTCTTCATGATGAGGAAATGTCTACCCGTATTACAAATCTGGCCGGGTCACTTGATGACCTCACTCTTGGACTCTCGCACCCTCGCTCACGCACCCCTCGACGCTGACAAAAAGGGGGAGAAATTATGCTATCGTATTGTCATGTATTTCAATATCCGACAATAGCAATTTCTGTTTTTTGTGTGGCTTGTTATGTTTATTTGCGATTTGTTTGTTATTTCCGTGTTTTCATTAGCTCAAACAACTTGTATTAAATCGAACCATCTATGAAATGCTGTTTCTTTTATTATCTCAAATGTGCGTTTACTTATATATTGTATCAAAATCCCCATTAAATTGAAAATTTCACTTACCAAGGGGGAGCATTTGAATAAAATATTATGCACATGTTGAGGGGGAGCATCACTTGATGTTTCGCCAATTACCAAGCAAACACAAAATATTTTTTCATCATCTAGGGGGAGATTGTTGGCTTTGAAATTTACTTTCGGCAAACAATTCCAAAATTGATGATAACAAACCATTGAAGAGTGTTTGATAATAATGAATTATCAAGTTTATATTTTCAGCAAAAGACAGGTGAACGACTCAGAAATCAACCTTGGAAAGGAAACGACTAGAATACAAGCTTGGAAAGAAAGCTTGATCTAAAGAGAAAAGTTGTGAAAGAAATTGAAGCGCAAATGGAAAATCAATTAATTCAACGGCAAAGGCGAAAGTCGAAGACTCAAGACTCGGGGTATTGAGAAAAATCAATTAATTTACTTTCGACACTTGTTTATTGAGAAATTGTTTTTTTGTTATAGCGTGTTCCAATTTCGAAAAAAGTTAGAAATATTTTTGAACAACCTATTCACCCCCCCTCTAGGGTTAATTAGTGACTAACAAAAATGTCATTCATAGCCAGTTCTTTTCCTGAAAAATGTTTACAACAACGGGGTGAGGAACGAAGCTCAACAAAAAAACGTTATTCACTTCATCTCTCGACCATACAAGAATGTTAACCAACCCAAAATTCATGCTTCTAAGCCCCTAATTCACAGAGATACTCATAATGGCCAAAACACCAATTCGAGGCCCATCGCCCCATCACCCCATGTCCACAATTCGTATATAAAATATAAGCATATACAAACTGTATCAACTAAATAAACATGTATGGAATGCCATGATGAAATGATGAAATGACTTGTCCCATGAACACAATAACCAAATGCTAGTGAACTCAACACCACGAGTGACTAACTCACGCACCCGAAACTACGGACTTTTCAAGATACGGCCGAAGCCCGAATATGTTCTATTACATTCATTTAATTGGACTACTAATCCAAAGGTTCATGGGCATCCTCATGACCATGTCTTAGGGTCTTTCACTCTAGGGCTCCGAGCCCTTCTTGCCGTAAAAGTTTTACAAAAAGCTTTTAGGAGGTGAACACCACACTAAACTTCAAAATAAAATCAATGCCACCCATGTGTAAAAGGTATGCAACCCATGAAAACAACAATGCAATAATCATGCACCACTACACAAGCAATATCCATGCTTATAAACCAGAAACTTTCAATTAGGCAATTTACCAAAAATTATCCTATAACGCAATTCACATACTCAATGTCAAAATCTCAAACATAATATCACAATCATGTTTTGAAAACAGAAATTATACATTTAAGTAATTTAATCAAAATATCCATAATTTTCATAGTATTAACATACATACATATATGTATCAAAAGTGAGTTTTATATTTTTAATCATTCAATTTCATACTCAATTAAACAATTACGGCGCAAACTCACGTTTCGAAATAAAAAACGGATAAAACCCCAACCTTAATAATTTGGGAGAAAATTCCCCAAATCGGACGAAACTGAAACGACCCTACTGCAAAACCGAACCGGTTGAAAACTGATGAGACCAGAATATTCAATATTCTGGGCGTTAATTAAACCTTTGTTAGTCTCTTTATTAACCTTTGTTAGTCTCTTTATTTTATTAATTAAACCTTTGTTAGTCTCTTTATTTCATACTCAAGTATGCTTCGGGCAGTAACACAAATTTTAGTTAATTTTGGATTTTTAGCAAAATGTTTAATCTGGAATGACACTTGGAAGATGAAAGCACTAAAATCAGAGTAAAGTACTAGTCGGGGAAGCAGAGTACAAGCAGCAGAAGCAAAAAATCACAAAATAAATAAATAACTAAATTTAGGGTCCACTAATTAATCGGTAGCACCGACCTTGGGATTTGTGGAAAAAGATACTGCAAAATTCTGGCTCTTTGTGCAAGTGTATTGGAGGGCAGATTGGTCCAGTCACAACTTTTACTTAATCCTCAAACCAAGTCTTCTAGGAGTGCAAGCAAAGACATGCCATGTGTCACGCCCCAAATTCCTAGGACTCCGAAACCCGAGCCTAAGAGTTAAGGGAGTGATTGCGGAAGTAAAAAGAAACGAAAACCAAGAGACATTCAGTCATCAAACACCCATAAAGGGTTGCAATGAATGCCCAGATACCATGTTGTCACGCCCCTAAGGGGTGACGCAAACCAAGCGACTACTAGAGTCAACAATAACAAAGAAGTACATGGAATAACAACAAGAATATACTCCATGCCAACACGAATACTAAAAACACAAGAGTATCCTTAGATACCAACAGACACGCTCCTAAATCCCTAAGACTCCCGAACCGGGACATCCAAGGAATCCAAGATGTGATCCTTAATACCAATGACCAACTAAGACATCATTAACCGTAAAAAAAAACATATGGGTTAATGATAGATATGGTATATTTCATACCCAAATGGATAATAAACTAAGCAGCGGAATCTAACGAAAATCCGGCAGAGTTCCGTTTGTAAATGGAACATCCGGACAACAATCACAACACAATAACCTGCCAATAGCAATTCAATAATCACAATGGCTTCCAAGCCCCACATTCATCAATCCTAATAGGGCCGAGGTAGTGGAAAGGAACCAAAACCCCTCCAAACCCTCTAACATCAACAGAGCCACAAATGCTCGAATAAAAATACAGAAGAGCACCTAACTGTGCGGAATAGATACAATACATCCTGAAAGAATAATTACAGGAAATAAAAGATACATCAACAGGGATATGCCAACAGACTGGCTCCCAAAAGAAAATACATAACAATCCCATAACAATGGGTAGAGAAACTGAAAGAAGAATACTACCGTCCCCAAACCCAGTCGCGCTGCAACCGTAACCGCATCACCCAACGGAACTCCAAAACCTGTAACAAGGAAACAAAAGAAAGCTGCCGTTGCACTGCATCCTGCTCATAACCGTATATTTCCTGCAACCTGGCGTGGAATACCAGGGGGGCCAATGAAATTCCCTCCGTGAGCAAATAAGCTCAGTGGGAAAAGATATCCTAACTACCACATCCTCTGATAGTTTAGGTAAAGCTAAACCGTCTAATAAGATATAAATAGCCCAACTAGTCCCATCCACGCAAATCCAAGTCAACACGCTCATATACCATCGTAAACGAGTATACATAAGTATATAGGGAATATATATATATATCTACACGTATATATATATAAATACACAACACGAGTCTCTAAAACTCGTACTCCAAGTACCCAACACCAGTAGTCTACACTACTCTCACCAATGTACACTAGGTACACAACAACCCAAGTCAAATCTAACAATCATCAATGCTCACCACGCTAACCACCAAATCCAACAGAGGGAAACACACTCACCTCTAATATCCACAGGAAACAAAATCCACCAATAGTACCAAGGAAGGCTCAAATCCTACACCCCGATAACACAGGAAGGAAAACACCCACGTCCTTGCGTACTAACACAACCATCATCAATATATATATATATATTTATACAATATATATATATAACAAATCTCATCCCACTCCTAGAGGAATCTACCTCTCAGGAACTAGATCACCTCAATCACATCTATTCCTCGATACCATAAGTCACATCATCACATTAACCTCATAATACTATCACCAATATATATATATATATATATATATATACATATATATATATAACAAACCTCAATTGCTATCTCCAACAATGTCAATTAATCACCAACGCTCTCACTAAGGATATGAAAAACCACGTAAGAGTCAAGAACCCAAGCAAGGGAAAAGGAGTCCCAATGCTACACCAACAGATAACCGAGACACAATGTCAAGGTTAAGAATACCCAAACAAGGAAAGAACATCACGAATGAACCAGAAAGGAACACCACAAGTGGACAAGGGAACCAAAAGCGAATGGCCGAGTATGAAAGTAAATAAAAGAGGAATCCCAAGGATTTCCATAGTTTTTAAGAAAAAGGTTTTTAAAACTCAAACCATTTCATTCGGCATCCATGCCCCTAACAAGTGAAAAACCCCAATCACCTAGATGGTGACATCAACAACCCAAAGAAAAGGAAAGCCAACACTATAAGTGTGCACTGAACAACACCAAGCCTCCTAACCGAGACTTAGAACGATCCGAAGAAAAGGTGAAACAAGAAACCACCTTTCAAAATACTACAAGTCGAGATTTTGAGAAAGAAGTCTCAAAATCTCAGAATCTCGAGACAAGTGATAAAATAGTTTTCTTTTTAGAAATCACACAGTAAAAATGACCGTCTTGCCCCCGGTCTCCGTCAGTCGCCATCACAGGCTTTTAAAAGTTGAAAATCATTCCAAAGAAGATCTCAAGATCATTTTATAAGTATTAAAACTGTTCGTTTATTCGGGGGTAGGCGAAAACGGGTTTTTCCTTTTAAATACAAAAGTTTACTTTCAAAACTTAGAAACCACCGTTTTCGAAATGACAGCCACATAAGAATGAACAACTCCACGGATTCCTATAATGCCCAAAAGGACAATAAAGGAAGAACAACACGTTGGACTCACGGAAGACCACCATCCGTTTCCAACTCCACCAAATCAAATGATACCACGAGGAAGAGGTTCGGCACCACGCCGTAACCAAGGAATCTAGGAATGACATACAAGTCAACGACCACGTACTAGTGTACAAAACACCGTACAAGGAATGCTTAGGGGAATGAACTAAGCACAAGAACCGAGACTGTCAAGCTACGGTACCTCGAGTACTAAATAAATCCCTAATCATAACCCCTTCTCATGAATCAAAATCTCACACAACTCATCACTCGCCTTCTCTAAGGCCTCAATTATCAATTGATACAAAAATCATCCCTAACCTCACATCTTCAAAAGAGTTCACACAACTAACCACGATCACCAAACTACTAACCACAATCACAGGGCTACTAACCACAATCACAAGGCTGCTAACCACAATCTCTAAGGCTACTAACCACAATCTCTAAGGCCTCAACTCAAGTCAAGCCTACGGTCCACCACTAGCCTCCGCTAGCCACATGAATCACTATGCCAACACGCATAACCTCCCCCAAGGGTACTAAGGTATACAACAACAAGTATAAATATATTCGTTTCATTTATACTTATTTATAAAGGCATATTATCATTTTCTTCCACATTAATTACTTTCAACTGAGCATTTATAAAATATGAATTTAATTTACAATATTCATAAATAGCATGCCCCAACAACACATGTAATATAGCACATATACATGTTAAACGAGATCACATAAATAATAGGCAGTGTAATGTGACTCAACACTCCCCGTGATACTCACACACAACACACCCTTCCCAAGGGTAACGGATACAAACTCTGTCCACTCATCATAGTGTAGAGTTACCACACCGACCTTTCCCAAGTGATTTTTCTCTCTATCACTTCAACAGGGAAGACGGTTGTACGAGAGCCCAACATGCAACTCCGTACGCCATGACTACTCTTGAGTCAAGAACATGAGCCTCTACCTGGACTCCTAACTCACATTTGCCGGCTTTTTAGTTCCGTAGGCGTGATACCTCCTGGCCAGTTGTTGTGATGATCCGACACAAACGTCTACTCGTGCCCCACGCACAAAGGAAGTAGATTACACCAAATGAACTCTCTCTGTCAATGGTGAAACCGTGCACTACATGCACCAACACCCATGTGCTCACACGACATGGTGTACAATCAAATCATATCTCAATCATAAATATGTAATACATCATATTTATAAAAATACCCACATGGTAATATAAATCTCAAAATCTCTTTTCATGCTTTAAAATACAATAAAGCATTTAAATCATATGAAAACAATTTCATATATAACTCATATTTTCAAAAATATATTTTCTTAATTCTTTAGAAAATATTTCAATTTCCCTTATCATTTCTTTAAAATAATTTAAACAGATAATCCACGTAATAAAAAGGAACCTAGAATAGCGTCTAAGTCTCTCACGTCCAACGTTTACAAATCTTCTAGCTCATTTAATTCTCAAAGGAATTTCTAAGTCGTCTATTCCTATTCAATTCAATTAGGAATATATTTAATCTCGTAGGAAATAATTTAATTAATTTTCTTAAATTAATTCCTAAGTCCAATTCCGATTCTAAACGAATTATAGATATTTAAATTAACGATTTAATATATCTATAATAAATTAAATAAGGGTTTGCACACCCAAAAGTACTTCAATAATGTGGAGTGAGAAATAAAGTTTCCCACCTAATTTATACGTTACCGAACAGCCCGAAACAGCACAGTATCGGCGCCCGAACACGAAGCCCGCCGACCAAAATCGTCCAAAAACTATTTCGAATATATCGAAATGTCCGTCTCGACAACCTATACGATATATATGAAGCCCATTAATAATCGGTTAATTAATTGGGTTAAATCTAAAATAACCCAAACGAAATCTATAACCTAAAAATGCGATTTCCGGGCAAATCGTTCATCCTAAAATCACGAAATTAATATATAACGAATACCATGAATATACGGAGCTACTCACCGAAAATCGGCTCAAACCGATCACCGGAAGGTTGCCGAAAAATTAGCCGAAGCTCAGCCGGAGTCGCCACTGCTCACGCGAACAGCACTGGCCGTCCCTGGCGCCACCACCGACGCCGCCCTGCGCCGCCGTGCGCGACCACCACCTGCTAGCCTCGCTGACCACCGCGAATCGCCGCCGTCCACAGCCCTGCTCCAGCCGCAACTCTCACAGTCCGGCGACTCTGCGTGTTGCCGCCCGCTAGCGACCACCCTCTCAGTCGACTCTCTTGCCGGCGATCATGGAGGATGAAGACGTAAGGGAGTGGCTGCTGCTGCAGAGGAGAAGGAGAGGAGATGAGAAGATGTGGTCGTCTGATGGCGTGTAGGAGAAGGAGCAGGTCTGTTGTAGCGTGTACATATATACATATATATGTACTAATTGCACAACTAACCCCCAACTTCTCTATAATCGCAAAATGAACCCCACTTCAATATATATATATATAATTAAATATATATATATATATAATAAATCCCAATTTATTATGGACCAACCCCCAAGTGTAATTTAGGTAACTGGAAATTACACGGGACACCAATTTACCAAATTAGTCCGAAAGAATTATATCGGTTTAGAAATCCAACAACCGGAACAGCAAGAAGGTAATTTAATACGCTTCACACCGGATCAGTAAAAGTACTAATACCGTGTAGTCAACAACAAGAACTCGCGTAGTTGTCAAAGAGAAACCGCAAAGTCATACGGTCAACTTTAAAAGTAAACGCGAAAAATTTACAGGTATCAAATACCAAGAATAAATAATACGTCATGAACAAGTGACGTCATTACCGAAATTAAATTAAATATAATTTCAGGAAAAAGGAAAATAACACGGGGTGTTACACCATGATTATACCAACTTTTGTCTATAAATATGTGAAGACTTCATGAAGAAAAGGTATCTTTCAATCGGAGATCATATATCTTCCATTCTCCTATAGGGAGAGATACATAATACAAACTCTCTTTCTAGAGACGATCCTCTCAAGAACCAACTACTAATCATGAAGATGATTGCTACATTAGAGGCTAGTCGGTATCAATGGTTTCCAACGAAACCCTAATCGAGTAATGTAGAACTTTAATTTATTTTATTGCAAAGAGGGAAAACTAAAGAGCACTTATATGATGATTATGTAGTGAGAGACCGAACAAATAACCTAAATAATATTTTTTGTTAATTCTTTTCTTAAGTTGAGATTGAATTAATAATTGATCTTGAACAACTGTATTTTTTCATTAGGAGTAAGAACCTCCGAAGATTTAATAATGGTTTCTACATAATGGTTCTTAATTAGGCATGATAAAGTCTTAAGTTTACACAGCCCATGCCAAGAGAAGATGGTTGTTATCATGTTTTTAACTTCATGTTTTAGGAATAGTTGTAGTATAAATGCATGCAACAATCATACTAATCGAAGATAGATTGTAGCGAATCAGACCGATTGCATCTCTTTGAGGATTAGGTAACTGCTTGTAGTGTTATTAATCTTATTCATATTTAAAACTGATTTAAAAATTAGATTAAAGGACTATATTACAAGATTAGTGGTGGAGTTGGATCAAAACCCTAGGCTTGTTTATCTTGATTTAAAACTGACACAAAAATTATATCCTTTATTTATTTTATGTTTAGTAGTTTATACAACAAACTAATCAAAACATCTTTATAATATAATTCAATTTTCTACTTTACGATTATTTAAAATACGACTTTGATCTCTGTGTCTCGATACCCTCTCTACCCAACTATACTATATATTATTCGCGTACTTATGACTGAGAGGTAAAACTATGTCTTGTTAATTCTTCATTTTAAAAACTTTTATTTTCACACGACTTGAACCGATCAAAAAATTTTGGCGCCGTTGCCGGGGATCAAATGAATATTTTAGATTATTATAATGAAGTTCTTTGAATTATTTTATTTATTTCAGTTCATTTTTGCATATTTTTGTATTTTTTCTTGCAGATATTCAGCCCCTGCCGAAACTGCAGTTTTCCAAAAAATTCATGAATTTTGCCCACTCTCCGAGAATCAGCATCGGTGATTGATTAGTACGTTGGTCGATCGTTCGGTAAGTTCTCTAATCGATCGAAACTTATTTCGATCGTTCCAGCTAACTCGTGATCGATCGGAACAACTTATGTTCATGCGAAAACAAATAAACAGAAAGCAACAATTGATTCATATCTTTATACAGTATCAGAAAAATATATATATATATAGAGAAATAAAAATTTTAATTTTTTTATTAAAGAAAAAGAATATAAATTTATTAGAAAATATGGAAAAATAAAATATATAAAATAAATATTTATGCTTTAAATAATTTTATTAAATAAAAAATAGGGTAAAGTGCACAAAACCCCCCCTCAATTATCAATTGGGTGCAATGTACCCGCTCAATTCATAAATGACACATTTACCCTTAAATTAAAATTTAAATATATATATAAAATTCAAAAAAACATATTAACTCAGAAAATATATATAAAATTAGAAACAAATATATAAAATTTGAAAAAATAATAAAATTCGAAAAAATATATAAATTTTGAAAAACGTATATAAAAGTCGAAACAAATATATAAATTTTGACAAACATATATATATTTCGAAAAATAAAATTTGAAAAAATATATATATTCGTAGAACGTCATATGTTTTCTAATGAAGTGAATCAAACTACTTACCACCAAAATCAGTTAGTGGTTTTCTTTTATATATATTTTTACAAAATATATATATTTGTTTAAACATTTATGGTTTTTTTGAATTTTATATATTGTTTTTGAATTTATATATTATTTTCGGATTTTATATATATTTTTCGAATTTTATATTTTGTTTTCGAAATTTATATATAATTTTCCAATTTTATATATATTGTTCGAATTTTTTATTTGTTTTTAAATTTTAATATATTGTTTTCGAGTTTTCTTTATTGCTTTCGAATTTTACATATTTGTTTCGAATTTTAAAAGTTTTTAAAAATTTAATATATTGTTTTTGAATTTTATATATATATTTTACGAATTTATATATTTGTTTCGAATTTTTTTTTTGAAATATAATATATTAGTTTTTGAATTTTATATATAATAATTAACCCTTAAAATAATTTATTTTATTTTTGTAAGGGTAAAATTGTAATTTTGCAATGAGGATGGGGGAAATTGCACCCAATTGGGATAGTTGAGGGGCTTTTTTGCCCCTTTTGTAGTTGAGGGGGGGGGGGGGGGGGGGGGGGGGTTGTGCTCATGGGGCAATAGTTGAGGGGGGTTTTATGCACTTTACCCTAAAAAATATCATAATCTATCTAAACAAATATATAATTATTTCATTCTTTAATTACTATATTTGATTGCTTTATTAAATACTATTATTTAACTGTTTATGCTTGGACGTCGTTCAACTAATAGTCCCATTGAAGCAGTTGACCCTGAAATTGATCGAACGCACCAAATAAATAGAAGAAATAGTTTAAATAATTTAAATAATATAAACATGGGTGATAATACAATAGTGGTTCCGCCCACAGTTTTTAAAGATTTCTATACTCCTCAAGAATATACTTCCCCATTAGAAATTGCGATATCAGTTGGAGCAGACCAATATGAAATTAACCTGCTATAAATAATATGTTGTCTAAGTTTCATGGACATGCACAAGAAGACCCTTATCATCACATATATGAATTCTTAGATGTCTGTTCTACAATACATATGAAAGGATGTACTGATGATGATTTTAAAATTAGATTATTTTCTCATTCCTTAAAAGATAATGCGAAACTTTGGTACGGTACAATACTGGCAGATATTAAAAGTAATTGGAAAAAGCTCCAAAAAGAGTTTTTACACAAATTCTTCCCAGTAGGAAAAACTCACGAGACTCGTAGAGCTATCTTAACTTTTTCACAATGACCCAGTGAGCAGTTCTATGAGATTTGGGAGCGATTTAATGAGATTTTAAGAAAATGCCCTCACCACGGATTTCTTAGTCACGAGTTAGTTCGTAGTTTCTATATAGGACTATGAGAAGGCTAGAAAAACATAGTTGATGCAGCCTATGGAGGAACATTTACGTAGAAAACCGTAGACTTATATGAGATATTTTTAAGAATCTTAAAGAAGATTCATGACAAAATATGTCTCACACTAGAGCTCTACGAACTATCATTTCTAATCCTAAAAGAGCGGATATTGCATTTGAAATAAGCCAGATCTATGAAGTAACATCAAAAGTGGATGAATTAAATAAAAAGTTCGATTAATTAATGAGAAACACTTACATGAATCCCACACATCAAGAATTTTGTTCGGTGTGTGCCAGTCCTTCACATTATGCTAATAATTGTCCCTAACTACAACAAGAACCTGAGTATATCACTTAGGATGTTAATGCCACCTCTACCAATCCCAATAATAACCCATTTTCGAACAGCTATAATCTGGGTTGGCGTAATCATCCTAATTTTTATTATAAAACTCAGAATAATACATTCAACCAAAATCCTAATCAACAATCCAACCAATTCCGACCATTTAACTAAAATCCGAATCAATAGTCAAATAAATTTTGATCCTTTAATCAAAGTCCTAATCTGCAACCTTTTACATACCTCAACAATAGACCACCTATGAGACCATTTGGATTTGAACAAGAAATCAGGAGTGTATTGAACGAGTTTAAAAATGATACACAACTCCTACATACACATTCCCAATCTATATCTAAACTTGAAACCCAAATCGGGGAGATAACTAATTCCATAAATATAAGAGAAAAAGGGAAATTACCAAATCAACCAATAATCAACCCTAAAGGGCAACATATTATTGAGCATATAGTTCTTGTGGGAGAGCCAACCATAGAAACTGTTCAAGCAATAACTGTAACACCCCGTGTTATTTTTCCTTTTTCCTGAAATTATTTCCGATTTATTTTCGGTGGTGTTGTCATTTGTTCATGACGTCATGGTTATTCTTGGTATTTTATGTGTAAATGTTTCGCTTTTATGTTTGGATTCAACTACGCGACTTGGCGATCGTCACTTTGATGATTTTGTGGAGTTTCTTTGGCGATTGCGTCACTTGACGTGACAGTATTGTTTCGGACTTAGCGAAACATTGAAGTGACTTCTTGTTGTCAACTAAGTGGTTTTGTTTTGATGCTTCGGGGTTAGTGCTTCGACTGGGTGGTGACATGCATGTTTTGTTTGTCTGACATTTAAGGTTTTGACTTAGTCGTTCGAGTTAGGAATTTAGTGTGGTAGGGATTCGACATTCTTGTTTTCCCCTGTAATGGGATTAATATATGTTTTTTTTAATTGGCGTGCTTAGGCGTATTTATATTCCCTTTGCTCATTTTCTTTGTGTTTGTATGTACGTGTCCCTATGTGATGTTGTGACTTTACTTGTTTATTTGTTTCGGATTACTTTCGTGGTATAGTTTTTAGTAGTTATCTGGTGTTCTAGTGGTTAGGTTTTACACCCCGAACTTTTTTTATCAGGTTATATTATTTATTTGGTGTTCCATAGATTATCCAGGGATGTGTGATTTTGCTTAGGAATTTTCTGATGAATTTTCCCTTTATTGTTATTATTTATTATTAAATTGAGGCTAAATGATTTCTTTTTGTTCCGCACACGACGCGGATGGTTTTAAGCCATTTATTCGTGATGGTTAAGTGGTTGTCGGTGTAACGGGCTATCAGGCCAGGTTTTCGATTTAATTATGCATATATGTTTTTTTTGTATTATATATGGGTATTTAATAATTAAATAAATGAAATTTTGGGTTATTATTGCTTAATAATTAAAATATGCAATAATGATTATTTATATATATATATATTTTGATTATTGAATATATATATAAATATATATAGATATATGTATATGAGTGTGTATCTGATGGAGATAGAAATGACGACCTCCTCTTCTCTCACACGACCAACCCTTGCACCATATCTTCTTCCCCTCTTTCTACGCTATTAACGACGCCAACGATTTTCTTCTCCATCACAGATAGACGAGAGGAAGGGAGAGAGGAGGAGAATCGGACTGTGTGAAAAAGGAGGTCGTGTCTGATTGAGGGAGCTCCACAACCTGGGTGTTCGTCGGAGGCAACTGCAAGTGGAGATGGTGACGACGCTAGTCGCAGCGGCGGCGTGGAGGTGGTGTTTTATGGCAGAGGTTCCCGACTGAAGAGAGATGACTTGACGGCTTAGGTTTTTGCAACTTGGGCTTTAGAGTCTCCGGAGTGCGACAGCACTGCCAGGGCTAGGTGGTTTTGGTCGTGATGAGACGTGGGAATGATGACTGCATAGTTCGTGCCAGTGGTGTTGACGACAAGTGACGAGTTTGGCGGACAGAGTTGGGTCAACTCGGCGGCGATTCATGCTCCGTTAGGGACAATTTTTCAGAGGGTAGCTCGGCCTCGGTGCCATGTACGTCATACTTGAATTTGGTGTGAAACCATTGAGCGGCTCAACGGTTTCGCTGGGAAATTCATATTATTGGTATGATTTTCATTTCGTTTTTTTTAGGTTTGTTCAAATTTATTTATTGATCGCTAATGGGCTTTGACTATGCTAATTAGGTTGGCAAAATAATCATTTCGATTTGAGCAAAAATATTTTTAAACGACTTTGGTCGGCGTGACCCATTTTTGGGCACCAACACTGTTCACAGTAGGCTCGTTTCGGGGTTGTTTTAGGAGTGCTAATTGAGGTGGGATATTTTAAAAAACATATATCTAACTCTCACACTCATGGCATAGGGAGCCGTAGATTTTATTATTATTTATTTATCGAGCATGTTTTAAATGTTTAGAAAATTATAATTTTCCCGATGTGGTATATTCAGGTAGATGTGATAGCATGTTTCATGTTTCTAGCTAGACGGGACTTGGGACTTTTTATGAACTCGAAAATAAAATGCCTTTAGGTGGGCTAGAACCGAGGTGGGAGATTGTAATGCTATCGAAAGATTTAATAAATTAAAATCTACTTGATTTGGTTAAGATAGGCGGTCTAGCACCCTTGGATTTGAAGTAAAATAGTGGAATTCGTTGAAATTATACAATGAACTTAGAACGTGTTATTGGTTCCCCTGTTATTTGTGTTATACTGAAATTAAAAACATGTTAGGGGAGACGTGAAAACTTAGACTCTATTTTAGTTCCCCTTTATTTTTCTTGTAAATTATAAACGAATGATAAATTGTGAACTGGATGACCCTAATATGGGATGTTGTAATTCGTGGTTTGAATTAAATTATGAGCATGCTAATATATTAAAAGTGGCAAGAAATGGGTAATTGAGAAAATGGTTATGTGAAAGTGAGTAAAGCATGCTTTGAAGTTAAAAATGAGAAGTTTATGATTTATCATTGTTCATTTGTTCATGTGAGGCATATATGTGATATGATAGACATCATGTGCATATGATCATCATTGGTGTTGTGCTTCATGCCTCCTGAAGGAATTTGTGTGAGTGGACTTTTCGGGCAGTCACAACAACTGGCAAGGAGGAGTCTCCCAAGGCCTGCGGAATAGTAAGTCGCTTAACAGGGGGCGTGTGAGGATACTCGTGGTTTATTTTTAGGTATACACATATACATATACCCGTGGTTTATTTCCAGGTATCCATATAGATACTCGTGGTTTGGCATCATTATGCCCATTTGTTTTAGTGTATGGGATTTGCCCTTGAGTTGCATTGGCATTCACATTGAGACTTTATTTGCTATGGGATTGACTGTTGAAATTTCATGTTATTACTACCAGTTAATATGAAGCATGTGGATTTGGCTTATATAAAAATTTATATTTATTTCCTTGGGTGCTACGGCATAGTGGTTGGAATTATGATGATATTTGTAAATCCCTTATAAATGATAAAAATCACTCAATGTGAAAGAATTTTTAAAGACATTAAGTTGTAAAGGAAATAGTATAGCAATAATAAAAACCAGGGTGAAAGGAACTAGATTGGCAGGTATTCTGGGTAGTTACGTGAAACTCACTAGAAGGAGACCTGTGTGTGTGTCTGTTTTCCGTGATTTGGGTATCTAGTTGAGTTGATTAATGCCTTACTGGGACTTAGGCTAGGTTGTGACTTTCGGCCATATAGGCCTTCATGGTTGGTGACTAATGCTACCGTAGGCTGATTGGTGGACCACTCTGGTGGTGTGGGGAGTTGTTCAATTTAGGGGTCGGTTAAGGCTCGTTAGTCAGGCCTTTCCTCTTCCGACTCCTGTATTATAAGCTTGACACTTTTCCTTCCACTTTGAAAATGTTTGGAGAAGTAAACTATCTTTGACTCGTGTATCTTAAAATCTCGGTTATGGTTTGGATCTTTGGGACCAAAATAAAACTCTCTCTCAATGTTTTGAAAACTTAAAGCTTTTGGGTTTTTATAAAGTTTGTTTTTTTTACCCTGGTCCCGTCAACTGTTTTTGAAAACTCTAAGTTAATAACTCGTTTTATGAAATATGATTTGAATTCTTGGGACCGGGCATATCAGAAGGAACTTTGTTTTGAAAAGTGTCAGGAGTTTTCATTTTAAAAACATTCTTGTGGAGTCATTGAGTTCAAGGTACTGTTTTTGAGATCTCGAGGTTCTGCCGAGATCTCGGCATTGTTGGAGTTCGAGAAATTCCGGCTTCTTCTAGTTGTATCTAAAATTCCTTTTGAGTCAGTTATATTTTGGGCATCCTTTCAGAGTTTTCTCAAATTCTTAAACAAATATTAAAGGTCTGAGGACCAATTTTAAAAGAAGTTTAAAAAGGGATTTTGAAATGGTTTTCAGTTTGAACTCTTGTGGTTGATCATCCTATTGTCATCATTGTTCCTTGGCTTTTACCCTAACTTGGGATCCTAAGGTTTCAGCCTTTGGGGCGGACCTTATATTCACTTGTGTGGTTATTGTCCTAGTTATATTCTCGATTTAGAGATGTTATGCTGATTTGCACACACATAGTGAGATTCCTATTACTTTGATTATCTTCGTAGACATTGGAACCAAGCAGATATGACCTGGTTCTGAACCTTTTTCTTAAAAACTGATCGAATTCTTCGGGGTTCAACATGTTTCCTTTAAAAGCCCGTGGGCCTTGGCATCCGTGTGAATTGGAGATTGTCCTTTGGTTGTTCAGTCTGATTTAGTGGTAGAGTTTTTCCACTTATATGAATTCTGAGGATTGGATGGTAGTAGTGTGTATATACCATGTGACCAATAATTAGTTTATAAGCACTATTAGTTATAAGAGGCCTTGGAGAAATGGTCCTTTGAGTGAACGGATTATTTCATTGGATATTGTGGATGAAAGGAACGAATTGAGGTTAGAATTTGTGAGAGTGAGACTCTCCAAGGATGATTTAGTAGCGGTACGATATAGAAGTGTAGTTTAGTTGAGTTGTGGATGTAGTTGTGATTATTCCTTTCGAATAATTCTAAGGAGTGACTTAATTATCTCCTAGGAACCTTGAACGGTGTGCTCGGTGCACGGTGTGATGGGTAGTTAGTTCTTATGGTACCTCAGGGCAAGGGTGTGTATTGGAGTTTATATATATGTGTGGATATAATTATTTATCTACAGGGTTACATATATATATATATATCTTATATATATAGATATATATTTATTCGACGATACTTGTATGCCTTTATAGTATTGAGACTTGTGGGTTGATATATGTTTCATACTTTATGACTTCTAGTGTGGCCTTGACTTATGATTTGGATTATTTATGGGGCTATTTTGGGGTCTCGGATTGGTGTGGGTGTTAGGTGAGACATTTGACTAACCTAAGATAGATGCATGCAGACGGGATGGTTAGATGTTTCTGGCGATTAGGGGTGTGTTTGTTAGGGATATTTTTGGTGAGCCGTGGTTTTTGCTCACCCCCCACAGATTGTAAGTGGATGCAGCACGACATGTTCAGCGGTGATGGTACGGGTGAATTGGGACGTTTTTAATTAGTTTTGTTCCTTTTATCCATAGTTATCCTTATGTATTCTTATTTTTCTTGGGATCCATTCTATTGGAATATTCCCTTACATTGTATCTTTTATTTTGGGTATTTATTGTTTCGGGGTGCCATTATACCTTTTCGGCATCACCATATGGTTTTCTGTATTCTTATTTGAGCATTGTGGCTCTATAGGTTTTAGAAAGGGTTGTGTAAAGGTAGCGACGGTTTATTTTCCACTAACTCGACCCTAGTAGGTTTCTGGAATGTTGGGCTGCGTGCCATTGAATTTATTTCACTTGTTATGGACAGGTTATACTATTGTGTTGTTTCTGGGTTGTCTGGATGTTCCATTTACAAACAGAACTCTGCCGAATTTCATTAGATTTTCCTATTGAATTTCTATCACTCAAGTGTACATGGAATAGCTTATTTTCATTACTATTCAATGAGTTTTTATATTATTGTTGAGTCAAGTGGTCATTTCCACTAACGTCATCCCTCGGGATTCGTTGATTCTCCGAGTTGGAGTTTCGGGAATTTATGGGCGTCACAGTAACTACACTTTGAAGTGGTAAAATCATAGACAAGAAGGATGAAGAGCAATTTGAGGATAGGATGAAAAAGCAAAAGGATAAAGAAGACATAAATATAAACGAGAAAGAAGGAATAAATCTAGATTTAGAAAAAGAATTAATTCCTGAAAAGAAACAAGAGTTTGTTATAGACAAACGGAGTTCTACTATAACGCCCCGTGTTTCCTTTCTCCTTTCTGGAATTCTTTTCTAAGTGTTAACGTTTTGTGACATCACTTATTCATGACATCTTGTGTAATCTTGGTACGTGTAAATTTTTCGTGTTTATGTTTTGGACTTAACGGGACGATGTTGTGGACTTTGGTTTCCGGCTTCGTGATTTATTATTCGTTGACGACTACGTGGGTTCGTTGCAACATTTTCTTGTTGGAGCTTTGGTAATTGTGTTGCGTTCCCGAACGTGTTACCCTAGTTTATTGTAGACGTTTTGGTGTAGCACTTATGTGACTTGCTTGTTATATTTTCATTTTGTGAATAATGAAAATTATTGGAAATGATTTTGGGAAAGGAATGACCGAAGGGTAACTTGGTATTTTCATATTAAGAGCACTTAGTGGAAAGTGTAGAGATTAGCCTAAGTGTTGGGGTATGAATGACATAGTGGTAAATATAGAGGATGATAAGGGGTAAAATGATAATTAAGAGGCATGATGACACTCTTGTAATTAACTCTAAGTTGAGAAGAAATTGGTCATTTCCAACTTTTATGTGGTGTCTCACGCCTAGCCATTAGATCTTATCTCCCATCTTCAATCTTAAGATGTTAAGGCCTTGTTTGGAAAATTAATGGGTTTTGTGTGTGGTGTATTAAGTCTTTCATTGCAAGACTTGTTTCTAGCCCTTGGATCCATTATCTTTTGCCCACATTTATTTTGGACCCTTAGATCATGTAAAGTCTTCCATTGCAAGACCACTTTGTGGCCCTTAGATAAAGCCTTCATTTGCTAGCTTTAATCTTAACCATTGGATTGTATGGAGTTAGTGGAGAATCTCTATATTCTCATAAGACTTCCACTTGAAGACTTCACCTCATTGTGGCTATCTCCATTTTCTCTCTTGTTCTTCTCCACTTATGGGTTGATTCCATCACCCTAAGTTGGGAGCTTGATGTGGCATTCAACATGAAAGTTGGTCATGGTGTCCTTGTCCTCGGTTTGACCTAAAGATGGGTAAGTGTTCTTCCATCCTTGTGTGTTTATTTTCAAACCCTAGTTTTGGGTTTTCTTGATGAACCACTTCATGATTCTTGTTCTCCTCTTGTTTTTGGTCTCGTTTCATTGTTAGGAGGCTATGGTGAAGCCTTTCACCAATTTGCTCCTTTGATTTCGGTGTTGGGTGAGAGCTAGGGTTTCTTGGAATTGCTTTGTGGTTTTGTTTTGCTCTTCATATAGGTAGGGGAAAACTTTTTAACTATCTCATCTTGTGATTGTGTAGATTTGAGAATTTGATTCTAGGGTTCCTAAATTTAGATGAAATTGCTAAGTGTATCCTTGAAAATATGAAGTTATGGTTGAACATGTTTATGTAAATTAACCCTTATGTATGGAGTACTTGATGATGATATTGATAGGATTATGATGCATGCTAGTTGGGTGGTGGTTATTGAGATTTCCAATATTAAAGTATGTTAGTATGTCTATATATGTGTATATGTATGTGGGTATAGTTGTGTATATGTGTAAGTGTAATTATACATATGTGTATGTAGGTGTTAAGGATGTAACCTTGGTAGTGAAATTAGGCTAGCTCATTTGGTTAGTACCTTTGAGGTATTTTGTAAATTGATGTTATGTTGAGATGTGATTTGTGAGAAACTTGTTTTAATTGAACTAAAAGCATGTTTAAAATAATGGAATCGTTATCCTTGTGAATTAAAGGACAACTTGATGACTTGGAACATTAATTGTGCATGGGAATGTATCCTTGTGATTTAAATGCTTTAATTGAGATAAAAGCATGTTAAATGAATGAAATGTTATCTTTGTGAAATAAAATGACAACTTGATGATTTGGAATATGAATGATGCATGAGAAAGCATTCTTGTTGATTATTGTTTATAAATGTGAAATTGTAAGCATTGTGATAAATTGAGTCCAATAAATTGCAAATGAGAAAAGTAAGTATTATGATTGAGCATGTTGTGGACCATTGTTTATAAATGTGAAATTGTAAGCATGATGATTTTATTGAGTACACTATTTTGCAAATGAGAAAAGCATATATTGTTGTAACACCCCGTGTTATTATCCTTTTTATTGAAATTATTTTTGATTTAATTTCGGTAATGACGTCACTTGTTCATGACGTATTATTTATTCTTGGTATTTAATACCTGTAAATTTTTCGCGTTTAGTTTTAAAGTCGACTGGATGATTTTATGGTTTTTCTTTGACGACTACGCGAATTCTTGTTGTCAATTACACGGTCTCGTTTCGACGTTAGTTTATTCGACATTTAATGATTAGTGTTTCGATTGAATGACGACGCATTTTAATTGGATCGGGCCTGTTAAGTGTTCCGACGTTTGGGTTTCTACCCCGATATATTTAATTGGGCGTCCTGTTATTAATTCGGGTTTGCGAGATTACGTTTTGGGGTTCCCGGTATTTTTCGGGATTTATTGTATATATATATATTTAATTATATATATATATATTTTTGGGGTCATTTCGCAATTACGGATACTTGAAGGGTCAGTTTCGCAATTATGGACATTTAGAGGGTTAGTTTTGCAATTAGGGCATATATGTATATATGCATGTACGAAACCACATATCTGCTATTCTCCTTCTCCCGCACGACTCTACCATCTTCTACCTTCTCTGTGACGCACGACCGGAGCAGCTCATCCTTCACCTCCATGAACGCCGGCGAGAGAGAGAGAGAGGGCTGGTTCGTGGAGAAAGGAGCGGCTGGAGAGAGAAACCTTGGGTTGTTCTCCATGGCAGACGCGGCTGCGCAGCTGGAGCGGAGGCGACCGAGCTGGGTTGACGACCCATGGTGGTCGTCGGTTGGGCCAGGCGGCGGCGCGGGAGGCCGTGGTGGCGTAGGGTGGCGCTGGACAGAGCTGGGCTCGCGCAGGGGAGACGCGTGGGCAGGGGCGATCCGGCTGGGCTTCGGCCAATTTTTCGGCGACCTTCCGGTGATCGGTTTGAGCCGATTTTCGGTGAGTAGCTTCGTCTCTACCATGTATTCGTTATATATTAATTTCGTGAATTTAGGATGAACGATTTGCCCGGAAATCGCATTTATAGGTTATAGTTTTCGTTTGGGGTATTTTAGATTTAACCCAATTATTTAACCTATTGTTAACGGGCTTCGTATATATCGTATAGGTTGTCGAGGCGGACATTTCGATATATTCGAAATATTTTTCGAACGACTTTGGTCGGTGGGCGTTATATTCGGGCGCCGGTACTGTTCACGGTAGGCCCGAAACGGCTGTTCTGTAAGCGTAATCTCAGGTGGGAAATTATATTTCTCACTCTGCATTATTGAAGTAGTTTAGGGGTGCAAAACCCTTATTTAATTTAATATAGATATATTAAATTGTTAATTTAAATATCTATAATTCGTTTAGAATCGGAATTGGACTTAGGAATTAATTTAAGAAAATTAATTAAATTATTTCCTACGAGATTAAATATATTCCTAATTGAATTGAATAGGAATAGGCGGTTTAGAAATTCCCTTGAGAATTAAATGATTTAGTAGAGATTCGTGGAAACTTAGACGTTGTGCTAGGTTCCCTTGCGAGACGTGAATTAATTGCTTTAATTATTTTAAAGGCATGATAAGGGAATTTGAAATATTTTCTAAAGAATTAAAGAAAATATATATTTGAAAACATGAGTTGTATATGAAATTGTTTTCATATGATTTAAATGCTTTATTGTATTTTAAAAGCATGTTAGAAAGAGATTTCGAGAATTATATTGGATTCATGTGGATATTATATATAAATATGATGCGTTACATATTTATATTGAGAGATGATTGTCATTGAAACCTAAATGCATATAGTGTTGGTATATGCGGTTTATGAAATCATATTTATGTTGATGCATGATTGTCATTTGGACCTGGATGCATATTGAGAATATCATGTAGTGTTAAATCATGGTATTGGTATATGTGGGTTGTGAAATCATGTGGGGTGTCTTTGTGTCGAATCGTCGCAACAACTGGCCAGGGGGTGTTCCCATCCTACAGAATAATGAGCTGTGAATGGGGTATAGGGTGAGTCGTCTCATTCTCGAAGTCGCGGGTCGTCTCGTGCATTCGTGTTGACGAATCTTTGGTCACGGGTCGTCTCGTGCAAACCGTCTTCCTTGTTGAAGTGAGAAGTTTCAAAATCACTTGGGAAGTACCGGTGCGACCCTCTGTTAGCTCATATTTATGGGTAGAGTGCGTATTCGTTAACCTATGATAGGGCAAAGTGTGGTGTTGAGTCACATTATATTTGCTTGGCATTTATGTGATTTCTTTTGACATGTATACGTGAGATTATTACATGTGTTGTTGGAACAGGCTTAATATGTGTTATTATTGCCTGTTGGATTTTTGGAGCATGTTATGTGTGAATATTGCGAATTTAAATTCATATCTTTGTAAAATGCTCAGTTGATAATGATTAACGTGAAAGAAAATGATTACATGTGGTAATAGATCAAGTATAATGAAATGCTTATTTTATACTTGTGAGTATATATATACTTTCGTACCCTTGGGGGAGGTTAAGTATATTGGCATAGTGACCTTTGTGGTTAGTTGTGGTTAGTGATTAACTGCAGAGATGATTTGGAGTTGATGCCTTAGAGAAGGCGGGGTTAATAGTTTGGTGATTGTGGTTGGCTGTGTGACCTTGTTAGAGATTGGAGGTTAGAGATTGATTTTAGTATCAGTTATGAATTGGGGCCTTCGAGAAGGCGGGTGATGAGATTGTGAGTTGTAGTATGGACCTTTAGGTGTCTTTCACTTTTGAGGAATAGACTATCAACTGTAGTCGAGATTTTGATTGGTGAGAAGAGGTTATGGTTGAGTGACTTTATTAAGTACTCGAGGTACTGTAGTTTGACAGACTTGGTTCTAGTGCTTAGTCCCTTCCCTTAAGCATTCCTGGTACTGTGTTTTGTACACTAGTACGTGGTCGTTGACTTGTATGTCATTCCTTGAGTTGTCGGTTACGGTGTGGTGCCGAACCTCTTCCTCGTGGTGTCATTTGAATTGGTGGAGTTGGAACGGATGGTTGTCTTCCGTGAGTCCAACGTGTTGCTCTTCTTTTACTGTCCTTTCGGACATTACAGGAATTCATAGAGTTGTGTTTCTCTTATTTGACTGTCATTTCGAAAACGGTGTTTTCTAAACTCTTTGTATTTAAAAGGAAAAACTCGTTTTCGCCTACCCCCGTAGCAACTAAAAGTTTTAACACTTTATAAAATGATCTTAGGATCTTCTTTAAACAAAGATTTTAACTTCTAAAAGTCGGTGATGGCAACTGACGGAGACCGGGGGCAAGACGGTCATTTTTACTATGTGGTTTCTTAAAAGGAAAACTATTTTATTACTTTTCTTGGGATTCTGAGATTTCGAGACCTCTTTCTCAATATCTCATCCTGTAGAGTTTCGAAAGGTGTTCCATTGTTTCACCTTTACTTCCTATCATTTCTAAGTCTCGGGTATGAGGCTTGGTGTTGTTCAGTGCACACATATAGTGTTGCCCTTCCTTTCTTCTTGGTTTTTGACGTCACTACTTAGGTGATTCGAGTTGTTCCACATGTTGTGGGCATGGATACCGAGTGGATTGGGTTCCTTGTCCAAGTGTTCTCCTTAAACACTTGTGGTGTTTTAACCTTGACATTGTTGTCTCGGTTATCTGTTGGTTTAGCATTGGGAAGTCTTTTCCTTTGCTTTGTTTCGGTGACCATTGGGTGGTCGTTCTTGTGAGTTGAGTTCGCGTACTCTTAGTGATTTGATTGGTGGTTTTCCCTCGCCTACAGTGAGAGCGTTAGTGATGTGATTGAACCTATCGATGATAGTATTATGAGGTCGATGTGATTTATGGTATGGTGATATGATTGATGTGATCTAGCCTTTGAGAGGTAGATTTTCCTTAGGAATGGGATGAGGTTTGTATTATATATATATAGACGATGATTGTGTTAGTACGCAAGGACGTGAGTACTTTTCCTCCTGTGTTCTCGGGGAGTGAGTTATGAGTATTCCTTGGTACTAGTGGTGGATTTTGATCCTTGTGGATGTTAGAGGTGAGTGTGATTCCCTCTGTTTAGATTTTCTGGTTAGCGTTGTGAGCGCTGGATGATTGGTTAGATTTGACATTAGTGTCGTGTACCTAGTGTACGCTGGTGAGAGTAGTGTAAACTACTGGTGTTGGTACTTGGAGTACGAGTCTTAGTTGTACATTACAGACTCATGCTGTGTGTTTATTCTTATATATATATGTGTATATGTATGTATATCCCCGTTATATACTTACGTACGGTAGTATATGAGTGTGTGCCTTGGGTTTTGCGTGGATGAGATTAGTTGGGCTATATATATATCTTGCTAGATAGTTTAGCATTACCTAAACTGCCAGAGGATGTGGTAGTTAGAGTATCTTTTCCCACTGAGCTTATTTGCTCACAGGGGAATTTCATTCGCCCCCTGGTATTCCACGCCAGGTTGCAGGAAATATACGGCTATGAGCAGGATGCAGTGCAACGGAAGCTTTCTTTTGTTTCCTTGTTACAGGTTTTGGAGTTGCGTTGGGTGATGCGGTTACGGTTGCAGCACGACTGGGTTTGGGGACGATAGGTATCCGCTTTCAGTTTCTTTAACCATTGTTATGGGATTATTATGTATCTCTTTTGGGAGCCAGTCTGTTGGCATATCCCTATTGATGTATTATTTATTTCCTGTACTTATTCTTTCAGGATGTATTGTATCTATTCCGCACAGTTAGGTGCTTTTCTGTATTTTTATTCGAGCAATTGTGGCTCTGTTGATTTTAGAGGGTTTGGAGGGGTTTTGGTTTCTTTCCACTACCTCGGCCCTATTAGGATTGATGAATGTGGGGCTTGGAAGCCATTGTGATTATTGAATTGCTTTGGGCAGGTTATTGTGTTGTGGTTGTGTATCCGGATGTTCCATTTACAAACGGAACTCTGCCGGATTTTCATTAGATTCCGCTGCTTTGTTTATTATTCATTTGGGTATGAAATATACCGTTCCATCATTATTCCATACGTTTTCATGGCTAATGATATCTTAGTTGGTTGTTCATCATAATGATCACATCCTGGATCCCTTGGATATCCCAGTTCGGGAGTCTTAGGAATTTAGGGACGTGTCAGCATGGTATTAGAGCATTTTACCCTTTTGTGGGTGTTTGATGACCTTCAGTCATTGGTTCTCATTTGTTTTTCGTTTCTTTTTACTTCCGCATTCACTCCCTTAGCTCTTAGGCTCGGGTTTCGGAGTCCTAGGAATTTGGGGCGTGACATTGTAATAGGATATAATTATTTTTGAGAACCTGGATGCATATTGAATACATCGTGTAGTGTCAAATCATGGTGTTGGTATATGCGGGTTGTGTAATCATGTGTGAGTAGTCTTGTGCCAAATCGTCGCAACAACTGTCAAGGAAAGGTGACTCCCACCTACGGAACTAATAAACCAGAAAATGGGGATATAAGGTTGGTTGCTTCCCCGTCATGGTGGAATGTGCCGCTCTCGGATCTTAGAGCGCGGAGTTGCAAGTTGGGCTCTCATGCAACCGTCTTCCTTGTTGAAAGTGAGAAGTGTCAAAATAACTTGGGAAGAATCGGTGCAGTACTCTTTCTCATTATAAATGGGTGGAGTGAGTATTTGTTAATCTGTGTTGGGCAAAGTGTGTATCATGAGGTGTATGAGTCACATTGCATTTGAGTTACTACTATGTGATTACCTCTACTTGTGAATCATTATATTATTCAATGTGGTTGATGAGCATGTTTAATTTGAATTTAGAGATATAATTCATATGTTATTGAAATGCTCAAGTGAAATTGAATAATGTGAGAATATGATTTGCATGCCTTGTTTTAAAGTATAATGTGAGATAAATGCTTATAGTTGTTGATATGTGCTTATATACCTTAGGGGGTGATATGAGTTGGTTTAATGGCTTTCTTGTGATAAGTTAAAGTCGATGATGAATCATAGAATTGAATGTGAGTTGAAGCCTTGAAAAGACGGGTGATGGTTTTGTGGTCTTGTTAGCGTTGGTGTAGCAACGTGGCATCAATGGTGATATTGATGTTTCGATTATGATAGACGAGGTTATGAGTAAACCGAGTCAATTCTGTATTGATCGCCATATGATCTTGTTAGAAACCTAAGAGATGTGGTTTCGAATGTGTAATTGAGGTTTGAAAGAATTGGAAGAGGTTGTGATTGAAACTAGTTGGTTCTATGACAATGGGCACTAGGTTCCCTTCAGTGATCTTAAGGATTGGAATGTCATCGGAGGGGTGGTCATTCTTGGTTAAGTCGTTACAGGGTTTATGGGTTGAATGTGCAGCTAAGTGTGGTTTGATTTGGGTTTGTGTTGTTGTGTATAGCCACTTACCATTTCCTTTGAGATGCCATCCACTTCGTTTCTTCATTTCCTTGCTCCATTGAACGTTTCTAAATTTTGGTTTGGTTGTTCCGTTGGTGTTTCAGTTTAGTTTTTCGAAAATGGATTTTCTCCCATGATTTCTTCATTGGGAAGTGTGATTGTTATCCTTACTGGGTGTTATGAATAGGAGTGTTTCTCCCATGATTGGTGTTTAGTGTTATATTGATTGTCAATGTTGGACTAGCGGGTATGAGTCATAGTGATCCCTGAGGTGGTCTGTACTGTGTGGCTTGTATTGGATGTATGTCTCTCTCTATATATATACATATATATATAGGGGTGCATTTGTTATATGTTGTTATGTTATGGCTTCACTACGTTCCAGTACCCTATTTGTTGATGCATGGTAGGGGACTAGAGGGATGTGTTTTCTGGGTCTCGTATTGGCGTGAGTGCCATGTGGGACGTTTGACCGACCTATGGTAGATGCATGTACACGGGTTAGTTCTCACTAACGGTCGGAGGATGTGACAAGTTATGATTCCTTTCTTCTACGGGGCTTGATGAGCTCACCTCGGGTTAGTTTGACCTGGTGGTCCACACCAGTTTGCAGGTGATGTTTCGGCTACGGATAACATGCGATGCAACGACACCTTTCTTTTGTTTCCTCATTACATGTTCTGGATTTATGCAGGGGGATACGGATGACATTGCGGGATTGGGACATCTTCATCTAGTGTTGTTCCTATCTATTTTTCCCTTTTCTAGCCCCTTACGTGGGGATTGTTATTGTATTTTTTGGGAGCCAATCTATTGGCATATCCCTTCCTTGTATTTGTTATGATTGCATAGTTGTAGAGATGTATTCTTTCAGCATCTCGATGTGTCTTGTGTATCATTTGGTTTAGTTTCTGCTTGGTTATGTATGGAATTATTGTTATTAATAATATTCCATTAGTTTTATTGTTATTTATGATCTTAGTTGGTCGCTCTTTTGGATTTTGGGGAGTGACATCTATACCACCAAGAGAAACAGAAGAAACAAGTTGTGAACCAAAAGCATCTTTCCCACAACGCTTCCAAGATCTTGTTCCTTATGGAAAACAAGGTGAAAAGATTCAAGAGATATTTGAGACTTTCCGACAAGTAAAGATTAATCTTCCTCTCCTTACAGCGATTAAACAAATTCCTACTTATTCCAAGTTCTTAAAAGATTTATGTACGCATAAAAGGAAAAATCGAACTCATAATGTTCATAAAATATTATTAACTAATCACGTGAGTTCTATAATAGCAAGCACTACGCCTCCTAAATATAAGGATTATAGAGCTCCAATTATTTCCTGTATAATAGGAGAACAAGAAATTGAAAAAGCTCTCCTTGATTTAGGGGCTAGTGTAAATCTACTTCCTTACTCAGTTTATCAACAGTTAAGGTTAGGAGAATTATCTCCAACATCAGTTATTCTACAACTTACTGAAAGATCCACTAAACAACCACGAGGTATGGTAGAGGATATTATTGTTAAAATCGATCTATCCTACTTTCTTGTTGAATTCACTGTTTTAGATACTGAACATGTCTATGATCCTACTAAGCAAATTCCGATAATCCTAGAACGACCATTTCTAGTAACTACTACTACATGTATAAACTATAGAACTGGGGTTATGGATTTATCATTTGGAAATATGAAGGTTCGAAAAAATATCTTTGAATCTAGCTACCATTCAACTGGTAATGAAGTGTGTTTCGTAATAAATGCTCTTGAGAAATTGGTATCAAGATTAGTACCTCAACTGATAGATAAACCACCCGACAATTTTGCAGTATGTCAACTAGACATGTTGCGAGAAGTACAGTTACCAATAGAAAACAAGGTAACAACTAAATCTTCATCGGAAGTTATTTCAGATATCCTAATAGATTATTATATAGAAGAAGTAAGGAAGAAACGTTCAGCAGAAGTAGGAAAAGATGATAAAAATTCAATGGTTAGTCTTGAAACAACCTTACCAAATCTACACTTGTGAAAGACCGAAAATAACTTCCTAGCTGATCATAGAATAAAATGCGAATGTATCTTCTTTGGAGATGAGTATTCGGAATTAGCAATAGAAAAGGCCTTGGAAGAACTTAAGAAACGAAGATTAGAAAATCTATTGCAATCTGCTTCATCGGTCACGTACTTTGACTTAGTTTGCGAATTCTACCATAATATATATGTCAAAGACCCTAAGATGAGCATCGTGTTACACACGACAATACAGGGATATAAGTGGAAATATCCCCTGACACCATTGCAAAAGCATGTCGTATTCCCAATTAGGAGCCCTCAGACTTAGAAGAAAAGTTTTCGAAAATCTCTACTCCTGACCTCATGACTCGTGAAATGGCTAGTAAAATTAATGGCAATAATGATACAAAATTAATAATGGGAGAGATTACGAAAGCCAAGCTTAAACCTGAACTATGGTTTCGAGATAGTATTATTACAAGACAATTCGATCTTAAGTTTGGTAATATACGAGGGCCATCATTCATTAAATTGCTTTATTATATTGATCAAGGTTATTGGGTTTCGATCCCAGATATTATTTACGATCATATAGAGACATTTTGGGAAGCCATGATATACTGTGAACTTCCTTTCGACCGAAAATGTAAAATTCCGTTCCCATTCTTAGTACAAGCCCTGATAAAAGATCCGTTAGGATCAAAATTCAAAATTCCATCTGAAACGGGAATTTTCAATATCAAAGAATATGATCATTGAAAATTATTCGATACCTTAAGCTACGAAGAAATGAGACGTTGGTTGCACTTTTAGTTGCGATTAATTAAACAAAATAGAAATCGTATGAAGGAGAATAAGAAGAATTTACAATACCATTATAATATGCAAGGAATGATTAAATCTATCAATTTGATGGATTTCACAAATGATCCGGGATGAGCAAAACAGAAATGTCGTGCCATCGACATTAAATAATGGCCTCGGTCTAAAAAATACCATGTTTGGAAACTTGTTTGGTTTTGGTTTTTCTGGATTGATTTCATATTTTTGAGACCAAACCATGTTCGGGAAGGTTGGTCTCTCAAAAATGAAACCAATCCACCAAGACCAAAACTCCCCCAGAAACCAGATTTTTGAAATTAACAAAAAGTTGGTTTTTGGTGGTTTGGCAGCAGCAACACCACCACCACCCGCAGCTCCACCACCACCACATATAATGTGACGGTATATATGTTTGTGTATATATATACAATTTAATTGAATATATCTATTCAATAAAATTTGGAACCAAACCAAGGCGCTTACCAAACAGAGTTTCAGATCAGCGACCAGACTAAACCAAACAGACTAGACCAGACCGCTTTCCAAACAGGCCCCTAAAATTTCAGTCGAGTTGTAACACCCCGTGTTATTTTCCTTTTTCCTGAAATTATTTTCGACATAATTTCAGTAATGACGTCACTTATTCTTGATGCATTGTTTATCCTTGGTATTTCGTGTGTAAATTTTTCGTGTTTAGTTTTAAAGTCGACTGGATGACATTACGGTTTCTCTTTGAAGACTTCGAGAATTCTTGTTATCTATTACGCGGTTTCGTTTTGACGTTGAACATTAATGCATCGACTAGTTGGCGACACATTTTATTTGATCGGGCTCATTAGGTGTTCCGATATTTGGGTTCCTACCTCGGTATATTTAATTGGGTGTCCCGTTATTATTTCGGGTTCGCGAGATTACGTTTGGGTGTTCCCGGTATTTTTTGGGATTATTATATATATATATATTTAATTGTGATTATATATATATTGTTTTAGGGTTTGTTTGTAATTTCAGATAATAAAAGGGTTAATTATGCAATTTAGCATATATATGTATACGTGTATACACATCTGCTGAACCACTCCCGCACATCTCCAACTACTCCTTCCTTCTCCTCTTCTCTTCACGCGACACACTTCTCCTTATCCTTCATGGCTGACGATCGAGAGAGAGAGGAGCTGCCTGAGGGAAAAATGAGAGTCGCACGCAGAGGCGCGACCCATGGTGGGTTGCCGGTTGGAGCAGTGGCGACGACAGAGGGGCGCGACGACTTGCAGGTTCAGCGGCGACTCAGGCAAGGCGATGATGAAGCAGGTGGTGGCTGTTGGTGGTCGCTGAAGCTATGCGCAGTGGCGACGCGCGACAAAGGCGTGGCAAGCTGGTTCGGCCGGAGCTTCGTGCTGCCAATTCAACGACTTCCGATGGTTCGATGACCACAATTTTTGGTGAGTAGCTTCGTCTTGACTTAGTGTTCATCATACTAGAATTTTGTATTTTTCCGTTGAGCAGTTTGTGGGGAAATCGCGTTTATAGATTAGAATTTTTGTTTGGATTATTTTAGATTTACCCAAATTGATTAACCTATTGCTAATAGGCTTCGTATATATCGTATAGGTCATCGAGGAAGATGTTTTGGAATATTCGAAATAATTTTCGGACGACTTTGGTAGGCGGGCTCCATATTCGGGCGCCGGTATTGTTCACAGTAGGCCGTTTCGGGCTGTTCTGTAAGCGTAAATTATGGTGGGAAATTTTATTCTCACGTCCGTATCGTTGACGTGGTTTGGGTGTGCAAACCAGCATTCATTTTAATTTAGATATATTAAATTGTAAATTTAAAATATCTAAAATTGGGTTAGAATCGAAGTGTGACTTAGGAATTTGTTTGAGAAATTAATTAAATTATTTTTCTGTTAAATTAAATAAATTGCTATTTGAATTAAATAAGAATAGGTGGATTAGTAACCCCTTGAGAATTAAATGGGTAGTAGGATTTTGTAAAAGTTAGACGTGAACTTAGAACGCTATACTAGTTCCCTTTTTACCGTGTTAGGGGATATGTGAACGTGAGGGACGTGAAAACTTAGACGTTATGTTAGGTTCCCCTTTATGATACGTGTATTATTTCCTTTAATTGTTTTAAAGGCATGTTAAGAGAAATTGAAATATTTTCCTAGGAAATTAAAGAAAATATATTGTTTAAAACATGAATTGTGCATGAACTTGTTTCCATGTGATTTAAATGCCTTCATTATATTTTAAAAGTATGTTAAAGAGATTATGAGATTCATGTTGGTATCATGTGAATATTTTCATAAATATGATGCATTACACATTTATGTTGAGGCATGATTTTTATTGTGTACACCATATCGTCTGAGTACATGGGTGTTGGTGTATGTAGTGCATGGGTTCACCTTTGGCAGAAAAAATTCAATTGGTGTGGTCTACATCCGTTTGCGTGTGGTGCGTGAGTAGACTTGTGTTTGGATCGTCGTAACAACTAGCCAGGGGCTGCTTCTTCCTCCCACGGAACAAATCTTCCGACAAACGCAGACGCTAGGGGAAGACTTGTTCCAATCCTAGGTTCACGACCGGGTCGTGGTGGACGTCTTCCTTGGTTAAAAGTGTGAAGTTTCAAAAGCACTTGGGAAGAACGGTATGATTATTCTGCCTTCCTTAGTGAGCCTGCAGCCTCAGGGGAATAGTGGAGAAGGATTCGTTCACCCTTGGGAAGGGTGTGTTTTTGTGTGCGTATCATGGATGTGTTAAGTCACATTGCATTACATAGTATTTATGTGATTTCATTGACATGTATATGTGATATTATTACATGTGATGTTGGAGCAGGTTTATTATGTATTATTATTACCTGTGGATTTTGGAACATATTAATTATGAATATTGCAAAATAAATTCATATTTTATAAAATGCTCAACTGAAAGTGAATAATGTGAAAACAAGAATTAAATGCGGTAATTATTAATGTATAAATGAAATGTATATCTTTATACTTGTGGTTATATACTTTTGTACCCTTGGGGGAGATTAAGTAAATTAACATACTGACCTCTGTTGTTAGTTGAGGTTAGTATTGGACTATAGAGTCGGTTTTATGTTGAGGCCTTAGAGAAGGCGGGTAATAGTTTTGTGATTGTGGTTAGTTGTGTGACATCCTTAGAGATTTGAGGTCAGGGATTGATTTTAGTATCAATTGAGATTTGAGGCCTTAGAGAAGGCAGGTGATGAGATTGTGGACTTAGTGGATGTTGTAGTATAGACCTTTAAGTGCCTTTCACCTTTTGAGGAATGGGTTATCAATTGTATTTGAGATTTTGATTGGATGAGAAGAGGTTATGGTTGAGGGATTTTATTAAGTACTTGGAGTACTATAGTGTTGTTTCTTATGCTTAGTTCATTCTCCTAAGCATTCCTTGTACGATGTTTTGTACACTAATATGTGATAATTGACTTTTATGTTACTCCTTGAGTCGTCGGTTAAGGCGTGGTGCCGAACCTCTTCCATGTGTTGTCATTTGATTTTGTGGGGTTGGAAATGGATAGTTGTGTTCCGTGAACCCAATGTAATACTCTTCCTTCCTTGTCCTCTTGGACATTATAGGAATCCGTGGAGTTGTGTTCACTCTTATTTGGTTGTCTTTCGAAAACGGTGTTTTCCAAGTCTTGAAATAAACTCTTTGTATTTAATAGGAAAAACCTGTTTTCGCCTACCCCCGTAGCAACGAAAAGTTTTAACATTTTATAAAATCATCTTAGGATCTTCTTTAAAAATACTTTCAACTTTTAAACGTCGGTGATGGCGATTGACGGAGATCGGGGGCAAGACGATCATTTTTACTATGTGGTCTTAAAAGAAAAACTATTTTATTACTTTTCTCGAGATTCTGAGATTTCGAGACTTCTTTCTCAAGATCTCGTCTTGTAGAGTTTTGAAAAGTGGTTTCTTGTTTCACCTTTTCTTCGGATCATTTCTAAGTCTCGGGTATGAGGCTTGGCGTTGTTTATTGCACACATATAGTGTTGCCTTTCCCTTCTTCTTGGTTATTTGATTTCACTACCTAGGTGATTTGAGTTTTTCTTACGTTAGGGGAATGGAGGCCGAATGGATTGGTTCGAGTTTTAAAACATTTTTCTTAAAAACTATTGAATCCCCATGATTCATCTTTTTATAACTTCCACTCTCGGCCATTCATTTTTGGTTTCCTTGTTCAGGTGTTTTTCCCTAAACATTTATGTTGTTCTTAACCTTGACATGGTTGTCTTGGTTATCTGTTGGTTTAGCATTGAGAACTCTTTTCCTTTGTTTTGTTTTGGTGACCCTTAGGTGGTCGTTCATGTGAGTAGATTTCGTGTGCTCTCTATGATTTGATCGGGTGGTTTTCCTCACCCATAGTGATAACTTTATTGATTTGATTAACCCTTGATGATAGTATTGTGAGGTCGATGTGATGATGTGATTTATGGTATTTTGACATTTTCGTATGGTGATATGATGAGGTGATTCCATCCTTGAGGTATAGATTTTGTCTAGGAATGGGATTATGTTTCTTATATATATATATATTGTACATATATATATATAGATGACGATTGTGATAGTACGCAAGGACGTGAGTGCTTTTCCTCATGTGTTCTCGGGGAGCGAGTTATGAGTATTCCTTGGTACTTGTGGTGGATTTTGATCCCTGTGGATATTAGAGGTGAGTGTGTTTTCCCTCTGTTTGGATTTTCTGGGTAGTGTTGTGAGCGCTTGATGATTTGTTAGATTGGACTTGGGTGTTGTGTACCTAGTGTACGTTGGTGAGAGTAGTGTAGACTACCGATATTGGTACTTGGAGTACGAGTCTTAATTGTACCTTATAGACTCTTGTTGTATACTTATGTATATATGTATATATATATCCCCTATATACTTATTTACGGTAGTATATGAGTTCGTGCCTTGGGTTTTCGTGGCTGGGATTTATTGTGGGCTATGTATTTTGCTGGATGGTTTAGCATTTCCTAAACAGTCAAAGGATGTGGTAGTTAGGATATCATTTTTTCACTAAGCTTATTTGCTCACAGGGGTATTTCATCGCCCCCTAGTATTCCCACGGAAGGTTGCAGGAAATGTTACGGCTATGGGCAGCATGCGGTGTAACCACATTTTTCTTTTGCTTTCATTGTTACAGGTTTTGGAGTTGCTCAGGGTGATGTAGTTAAGGATACAGCACGACTGGTTTGGGGACGATAGTTATCTTCTATCAGTTTTTTTACCCATGTTTTGTGACATTGTCTTATATTTCTCTTGGGAGCCAGTCTGTTGGCATATCCCTATTGGTGTATCTTTATTTCCTGTATTTATTATTTCAGGATGACATTGTATTTATTCGGCACTCCCATTTGCGTTTCTGTATTCTTATTCTAGCATTTATGGCTCTGTTGATTATAGAGGGTTGTGTAGGGGTTGGTAGTTTCTTTCTACTACCTCAGCCCTAGTAGGATTGATGAATGTTAGGCCTGTGAGCCATTGATATTATCAAACTATTATTGGCAGGTTATTCTGTTGTGGTTGGGTGTCCGGATGTTCCATTTACAAACAGAACTCTGCCGGATTTTCGTTAGATTCTGCTGCTTTGTTCTATCATTCATTTGGGTATGGAATATACCATTTTTATCATTATTCCATATGTTTTCAAGGTTAATGATATCTCAATTGGTCGCTCATTCTAAGGATCACATCCTGGATTCCTTGGATGTCCAGGTTCGGGAGTCTTAGGAATTTTGGGGCGTGTCAGTTGGTATCAGAGGATACTATTGAGTTTCTAGTATTCGATTAGGCATGGGGTATATTTTTCATTGTCATTGTTGATTCTAGTGGTCGTTTGACTGGCGTCATCCCTTGGAAATTTGATGATTCTCTAAATTAGAGTTTCGGGAATATTAGGAGCGTGACACTAGTGTAGTAATTAGGAGTTTATTATATTTTATTTTTATGTTAATTTTTCTAACAATATTTATAATTATAAGTGTATTATGATATATAAAAAAGAAATATAAAAGAAAATAATATATATATAATATTTTTATATTCTAGAATACTATTTTATAAATAATTCATATATATATATATTAATAATTAAAAAAAAATTAAAAGATGATTAATACTACTGATCGATCGGTGGTATTCAACCATTCGGAGTAGGTGGCATATGAGAGTAGGGTCCTACCATATTTAATTTCTTAAACATTCACCATATATAGAAAAATATTTTAGATTTCAAAATTACCAGAATAATAAAAAATTTGACTTTTCTTGACCAATCCTAGCCGTTCATCTAAAATAAATTATTTACCATTTTGGCCATAATTTGGATTTTGGTACGATCGATTGAGTGTTCATTCGACTGAAACTTTAGCGATCGATCGAGGATCATTCGAAGCATTACTCGAGATAGTTCATTAGTCCAAGCGATCATTTTCCTATTCCAGCGCTCGTTCGAGTCATCTCAGCGATCGTTCGACCTTTCTGGTGATCGATAGGCCATATCAGCGATCGATCGAATTTCTAGTTTTATCCTTCTAAAGTTTCTCTCTCTCCTATGTTGATTTTATTCTTATCTGCTATGGCCCCATGCTGTAAGCAGGCTACCAATGGGAGTTCGTGCCGTAGGAGGAGACGAGCCGAGACTTTAGAGGAAGCTTTATTGGCTGTAGCACTAGCTATCAAGAAGCCTTTACGAGGACGACTACGATTTTCATTATTTTCTAACAAAACCCACTACTATGTTGGCATTGGGCGAGATTATTGCTCGTGGGCTACGGATGTTACTATCCCGACCTGCGCCCACCATTTTATGGAGAGATGCTCCGACAATTCTAGTCAGAGATGGAGGTTATAGTGGCCGAGGACTAGATATGTCTACACATGCGTATTCGGGGCCACCAGTTCGAGATTTCTCTAGAGACTATCTCTATGGCATGGGGATTGCCGATTGAGTGCCCGCTGAAGATGCGGGAGATATATCTGGAGTTGCCAACAACTTCTCTAGGCACGGGGGTATTGGCTGAGGCATTCTGTGGTGGGCGGTAGGGGGACATACCCATACCTATACCACCAAGGTGTACTATCCAGATAGGATGTGGTTAATTGATGAGGTACTTCATGCACAGGTGCACCCGAGGGGGCACAAGACTGAGATGTGGGGGATGCTTCAGACTGCCCTTTATGCATTTGAGATGAGCTATTGGATATCTTTGCCCCACATTATCTTTGATCAATTGCACTTGGCTATGGGGTGGATGACGGGCCCCAAAGAGGTAGACAGTTTTCACTTTAATGTATCGTTTCTTGACCTGGCGATGAGTCTTAGCTTCCAGGAGGGTATCCGACCTACTCCTGATGACTCAAGTACAGTGGCAGGAGTATCATTTACGGGGACTGAGTGGAGGAACTTCTACCTCCATCTAGTTCCTTGCCAGGTAGAGCGCATTGCTGCTCAAGCTGCTGCGTTAGCATCCGCTCAACCACCACCACCACCAGCTGCAGTTCCTGCAGTAGATCTACCCACTCAACCAAAGATGCTCATATTCACCAAGGATTAGTGGGAGGGGTTTAGGGCAGACTTGGACGTTCTCCGAGAGAGTATGGCCACACTTAGGGATGTGGTACGTTTATTTAGAGGCATACAACCTAGTCCTCCCCAGGGTGAGTCTTCTCATCCCCATGATCCACCCGCACATTAGATAGGCGTGGAGAGCGCGAGTGTGAGCGATTATTGTAGACATTTTCTGTCATCCACTCGTGTTTTTTTATATTTTTGTTTTTATTTAGCGTAAATGACTTACATTCACCTCGTAGCTAGTACAAAAAAAATCTAAAGAAGAAATGAAATTTTTGATATTTTATTTTAATTTTATAAAATATATTATTTAGATAAATACATACATATATATATATAAGTTATAAGTTATAAATAATTTAATTTATTTTCAATAAAAAATATTTTAAACATTCTTCTAAATAAGTTTGGGAGAAAGATAATATATTTTTAATATTTTATTAATTTCTTATCTACATTTTTTTAGTTTATACCACAAAAATATATAATTATAATTAACAAGAGAAATTATATATAAAGAAAATATAATAATAAATAGATTAAAATAAATATAATTAAGACACCGATCATTCGATATCCTTGCGATCGATCGGTAGGATTCTATATTAATAATTTTATTATTTTCGGGAACATACTAATTTATGTCCTTTTTAGACCAATCTGGTCAAAATTCTGGTCCATGGTTCGAAAATTCTTCATAATACAGGTTTAGATGGGATTGATATTTTCCTGTTTTACTTTTTACATGATTATAATATTATTCCATAATGTATAGTGACTTTATAATCAAGTAATAATCCTCCTTTATAATTCTTTCCTACCCTTAGAAATACTTTAATTATTTCTTATATGTACACCCTTTTGGCCTTTGATTTTTCATCTCTCAAGTAACCCTAGCAATATTTTTCATATACATCATGGTGGTCAATTCTTTGCCTTCTTCCTCTACCTCCAAGAAATTCAAGTATGACTGCATGTTATTTCAAGATGACTATAGTGAAGCCACTATAGAAAATACTAAGAAAATATTCTTTGTAAGGAACCTTGCTTCCATTTTTGTTCCTGCCTCAAGAAGCACAAACCCTTCGTTAGTTCATGCTTTCTACTATAACTTAGATTATATAGGTAGGTGTGTGCCTGAGAAATTAATCACTACAATCAATACAAATAAAATTATTGAAATATCAGCCTCTACAATTGCTATGGTATGGAATCTTCCTCTAGAACCAGTGGGCGGTGAGAAGTATCTTTCTAGATCTTACCCTTCTTTTTAAATTATGGTTCAAGATATTTGTGATGGATTTATGGTAGGGACTAGGAGTCAAACTATTCCATGATTTAAAGTCGATCCCTGCTATTGGATGACTATGGATTTGTTGGGTAGATAAATTTGTCCGGATATACCCAAAGATGTGTGTGATTACACACTTATGAAGATAGTTTATTGCTTGAAGAATGGATATTGGATTTCTTTGCCTGAAATTATTTTTGATAATATTATGACTACTTGGAACAAGCTTAAGAATGGAGGGTTAGGGCGTACAAGCATTAAGTTGCCTTATCCATTCTTGATTTATGCTTTGGTTAAAGACTAGTTGGGGGAAATTGAGTCTCACATGAAACTTAGTCGGAGGCATCCTAAGGAATATGATGAACTCAAGTTCCTCTCGATAATCGAAGCTATTGATAATGAAGGGGCGGATATGGAAAGGTAAAGAGAATATGTGTCTTCCCCTTATGCAAAAGGAAGTGGCTAAACGATAAGAACGAATTTTTAAGAAGTGGTGGAATAAAATTCAAAGTTTTTGTTATTGCATTTTCAAGTTATAGAACTAGGTTATTTCCTTTGATGCAAATTTTTATTTCATTATAGGCCTATGGCCATGATATCTTTAATTATTGTTATCAATAAAATTCCATTCCTTCATATTTATTGTCTCTTTTTTATTATTTTAATGTTATCTTGGTCTTGGTCTTGGCTAGACTACAAATTATGGCATACATCAAGTTTAGGGGAGATTTCCACTACATTCTGAAATCTTGCTCCATAAAGTGGTAATATTGTTCTATCCCTATGTTTTAATGTTTCTAGAACCATGAGGATATGGTTTAATTCAAGTTTGGAGGATAAACTAATATGGACACAAAATGTGGGGAATTTTGAAATGTTTTTATGAAAAATAAAACACTGCAGTTGCTACTGGTGACTACTGTTGAAAATCGCATGGAGTTGTCATTGATCGATCGGTCTACCTATCAATCGATCGGTGGACATAAAAATATATATATATATAAAAAAAATGATAATATATAATATATATTTATATGTATATATCAAATAAATAAATAATATATTTAACCATTACTATAATATTAATATCTATAAAAACCATATATATATATATATATATATATATATATATATATATATATATATATATTATACTATATTTCTATTAAATCTTTATTTGATCATATTTGTGATTAAAGTTGTGAGTTAAATAGGAAAATGAGACTAGTCTGTAAATTAGAATTATGTGATATTTTCTGCTTATCTAAGTAATGATTAAGTTATAAAAGTGAAGAGATGTGGTTCTCCATAGGTGAGTAACTGGTGAAATTGAAATTGGAAAAGACAATCTTAACCTATAAGCACATACACATGATCTCTATAATTTCATTTATGATTATATAAGGTATTATCTCTAATATATATATATATATATACTGAAAATACAAAGAGAAGATATACGTAAACATTCTACCTCTAAACAAAAGACACTCGCATATAAAAGAGCGGAGGATGGCCTATCGAAAAAATGAGTGGAAAAAGCAAAATAGGAGAAGAAAGTCTTCTCCAAGAATAGAAAGGTATATAAAAAATATATATTATAAGTAGAAAAGGCTAAAAGAAAGAGGAAACCCCTCTCCAACAAAAAGAAAAAAAATACATATGAGATATACTATAAATGGGGGTAAATGTGCTATAGAGAAATTTCACAAAAACACAGAAGATTATTGGCTCTGGAAGTAGAAATTAGCTAAGTTTAACCATTAGTGGAGACCACTCATAACACTGATCTAAATTTATTATTGTTTTGTGTAAGTATGATTTATTTGCTTGCATTTATTCTACATATTATATCATCTCCTAATTAATGAATAAGAATATTCATGAATATATGCAAATAAAGGTTATAAAGAAGTTGTGAGTAGTCTATTTAACCCTCACGAGACTTCACTTGTCCATTAGGATTTTTCCTAGGGATTTAAAAGACTTGGTACACGTGCTAAGTGTAATCATTTTTCCTTCACGAAAGGAAGGGATTAGTTTAAATACATTTAATTAATTTAGAATTATTTACTTTTCATGTTGTCTTTTTATTTCTTTATTGCTAAGGGACTAAAAATATTTAAGTTTGGGGGCTTGATAAGACTAGATTATTCAATATTATAGGCGTTAATTAATCCTTTGTTAGTCTCTTTATTTTATTAATAAGATATTTTTATCCGAGCTGTGTGTTTAAGTATGTTTCAGGGTCTTAACATAAATTTGAGTTAATTCTGAGTTTTTACCAAATATGCCTAATCCGAAATGACAGTTGGAAGATGAAAACACTCAGATCAGAGTAAAGTACAAGTCAAAGAAGCATAGTACAATCAGTTGAAGCACAAAATTGTATAATAAATAAATATCTAAATTCAGGGACCATCGATCGATCGGTGGACTCTTCGATCGATCAGTAGCACCGACATTGGAATTTGAGCGAAACGATACTGCAAAATTCTGGCTCCTTGTGCAATATGTGAAGACTTCATGATCCTTGTGCAATATGGGCAGATTGGTCCATTCACAACTTTTACTTGATCCTCACACCAAATCTTTTTGGAGTGCAAGCAAAGACATGCCATGATTTCACCAACTTTTGTCCATGAATATGTGAAGACTTCATGATGAGAAGATATCTTTCAATCATAGATCATATATCTTACATTCTCCTAGAGTGAGAGATACATAATACAAAGTCTCTCTCTAGAAAGGCTCCTCTCAAGAACAAACTACCAATCATGAAGATGATTGTTACATCAGTGATGCAGTCTTCTCCCTCCATGAGCGGCTAGTCGGTATTTAGGATTTATAACGAAACCTTAGTCGAGTAATGTAGAAATTTATTTTATTTTATTGCAAAGAGGGGAAGCTAAAGAGCTATATGATGATTATGTAGTAAGAGACCGAACAAATAACCTAAATAAGATTTCTTGTTAATTCTCTTCTTAAGTTGAGATTGAATTAATAATTGATCTTGAACAACAATGTTTTATCATTAGGAGCAAGAACCTCCGAATATTTAATAATAGTTTCTACATAATAGTTCTAAATTAGGCATGATAAAGTCTTAGGTTTACATAGTCCATGCCAAGAGAAGATGGTTGTTAGCATGTTTTTATTTCATATTTTAGGACTAGTTGTAGTATAGATGCATGCAACAATCATACTAATCGTAGATGGATTATAGTGAATCAGACATATTACATCTCTTTAGGGATTAGACAACTGCTTGTAGTGTTACTAATCTGATTCATATAAGATGTATCTCCCTCTTGCAATAATAAGATTAAAGGACTAAATTACAAGATTAGTGGTGGAATTGGATCAAAACCCTAGGTTTGTTTTTCTTGATTTAAAACCAAAACAAAAATTATATCTTTTATTTATTTTATGTTTAGTAGTTTATACAACAAACCAATCAAAAAATATATATAATATAATTCAATTTTCTACTTTATGATTATTTGAAATACGACTCGATCTCTGTGGTTCGATTCCCTCTCTACCCAATAATACTATATATTACTCGCGTACTTGCGACTGAGAGGTAAAATCAGATCATGTTAAATCTTCATTTTAAACACTTTTATTTTCACACGACTTGAACCAATCCAAAGAAATCCCACTCTCTCAGGAGTGTACTTTTGATCTCGACTCATCCAAAAGCTCAAGAGCCGAAAATCCGATCACCGAAAAAGTAACTCCGATCGACGATCTGGGCACGCCCACAGAAAGCCCTCAGCCTCCTCTACAACATATTAGAATAATATGGCTTAATTCCTAAAGGAACTAGATGAAACCCTACAGTGAATTCAAGAATATTAAAATAATGAATTTCTACAAAATGAAGTAACACGTACCAAAGTTGATACCAAATTGAAGCTTATGCCGAAGGGAAGAATCTTGTAGTTTGTCCCGAGAAGTGAATCCAAACCGATGTGCAAGAAAAGAGGAAAAGAAAATCTTGAAGCTTTCTTTAATGGGTTTTGTAGAGAGTGATAGAGAAGAAAAAGAGAAAGAGGGAGTTAGTAGAGATTGGTGGAGTCTTCCACTAATTAAAGACCAAAGTTTGGTCAAAATGCGAAATGGCCCAATAGCTTTGCCAAAATGGCAAAACAAACCCCAAAATAATCTCCACAAACACGAAATAACACGGAACACATGTAAAATAAAAATGCCAGGAATAAAACCAGAACATTGGGCCTTTCGGGCCCACCGAAACGCAACCCGAACCCTGAAAAGTTCAAAAAACCAAAGTCATCGAAATGAATAAACGACCTTGAAAATACTAACTGGACACTTCCCGGTGCATGAAAACCCATGTAACACCATGCAATGTCATGAAACGATGACGTTATGCAATGAATAAATCTAAACAACAAAGTAAATTGGTTTGTGATTTAGAGGGAGAGAAAATTAGGGTTTCCTCACTCCACCGCTAACCGCATAACATAGTTAAAATTCTAATTTCAATTGCATTAGGACAATCCATTGACTGTGAATCAAGTCGCACCCCACCAGCAGTTTGACCCCAAAAAGGATTACTCTCAACCAGATCGCGACAACCCATCTCAAGACTAAACTGATTAGTGCATGCCGACTACTAACTGAAAAGTAAATTAAAGCGTGAAAATAAACTAAGGTATGTCTATATCAGTTTGTCAGGGCATGGCCGGTGTCAACCTAGGGTTTTGAGTTTTATGACCACAATTGTGTAGAAAATCACAAATTAAGCATCCGAGTTCCAGCCCATAGTGAATAATTGTGATTGTGTAAGATAAATATATTCAAAAAGTCTAAGACAAGAATCAATTCAAATATATAAACTTGTATCACGAATAAAAACGGTCTCTCATCTAACACAATCATCATAGTATAGTCACAGTTTCCCCTCTCTACAATTGAAAACAAAATCAGAACAACATTACTTGGCTAGGGTTTTGCGAGAAAACCCTAAATACCGAATTAGTTTATCATGGTTGAGGGAGTTTGCATTGTTGGTGTAGAAACGCTTTCCATGGCCTTCTTATCCAGATATCTAGGTCTTTAATGGTGTTTCTCTTCAATGGAAGAGAACTCTATGAATGAACATGTATCTCCAAAACAGAACTAAAAATAACCCTAAAACCATATATCCTCTCTAAACCCTAATCCTCTCATATTTATAGATAAGTGAGGGAAACCCAAATGGTTGCCCTTTCTGTAATTTCATAATACAACAATATTCTCATAAAATCATATGTAAATATGTGTACAAGCTTGTACGTATAGGTCTGGAATCACCGATCACTTGAAATATCGAAATAGGGACAAAACTGGAAATTTCTGAAACAACTTCAGCATGTCGAGGGATCACGTGACCATCATATGGGACCTACGCTCCTGACCTACGCTTGGGCGTAGGTCTAGAGCGTAAGGTCCAAAACCATAGCGTAGATTGGGTTCAATTTGCCCATTTTTCTCTCTGGTGACATAGGTATTATGCACTTTTGATGTAAAAACCCGTCTTTTTGTATTTGAGCTAAATTGGTCGCCTTTGACTCCCGATGCTTTTCAGTGAAGTAATAATATCTGAAAATAACATTTTTGCCCTTCCGGTGAGGTAATGATGTCGTGAAATGACCATTTTGCCCTATGGTAGCTCTTCTTCGCTTTCACGCACCTCTTGATTCCTTTCTCGAGATAGAAATGAACACGAACTCAGTTAATTCACCGAGATTAGCTTTGTTTCTTCATTAAACTCCTGAAACATGCTTACACACACAAACGAGATAAAAATACCAAGTAATGGAATGTAAAGACATAACAAACGCAAGATAGGGGAAAAATGACCAATATTGAGCACCTATCAGGTAACTCTGATAGGAATCTTAATGTTCGATCTTATGTTAGAAAAGATGTTAAGAGTAAGCCTCCCTTTAACTCTTGAGTCAATAAGGGTTCAAATAATATTTTTGAAAGGTTTATTCCAGTCTGTCATCACTGTGGAGTGAAAGGTCACATTCGACCCGTATGTTCAAAGTTAATAGGAGAAACTTTGAAATCTGAGCGGAAGCATAGAATTCAGAAAAGACCCAATGTTGAAAGTCAAATTTGGGTGTTGAATGAAGAGGTGAAAAAGCTGACTAGGCTAGCAAATAGAGTACCGAAAATTAAACAAATGTGGGTTAGAAAAGATTAATTGCATTGTTTGGTTGCTCATACTGCATGTCTAGCACGTGACTCTGATTCTGAGAAAGGTCTTGAGTACATATCCACAGATTCTCAATCAACATGCATCTTTATAAAATCATTAAATTTTCAAAAGTATATGCATCTTAGAAAATTTGGTAGCATATTATCATTAGGATAAATGTCTTTATATGTATCATTCTAGGAATATCTTGTATTATCTTTTATCCTATAATTGATACATTATCATGCATTTTGTATTATTTGCATGTTTATTTTTATTTTATTTTTACGCATGCATCATGTTTTGTTACTGTTAGGGTTATACATGCATGCATCATTATGACAAAAAATAATTAAATAGAAAACTTCTTAGCATGTTGAGTTTGGCTAATGGTACAAATGGTTGTCAGAATTTGATATATTCTCATATTTACTTTTCTTATTATGCTTATAAGAATTGAAGTTGTTAGTTTGACCTGAGGTTATGAGTTGTTCACTTGACATGCTTCGGTATTATTTTTAGAACTCGGTAAACTTTGGGTACTTGATTTACTTCGAAGATGACTATAATACTTGTTAAAACTTTTAGTCTTTTTCATCTAATCCGAAGTGATATATAGGTTCATGAGTTATACTAGATTGATCTATGGTTTGAAATAACTTTTGCATGCTTATGAATATTGTGGTGATGTTGAAAAGAGGAAAGAATGAGATGTTTAAAATATAGAAATGCAAAAAGTAGTTATTCGATCTGAGTAACCGGGCATCTTGCCTCAGTAAGCATTAAGTGTTCGCGTAAAAAGGGGAGAAGGCTAATGAGCATAAATCCCATGGAAGAAGCATTGTGGTTAATGATTTGACTTCTAGCTTAGGTTTTGAACTAAAGTATCATCTCGATTAGTGAGAAGATTGTTAGAATTAACACGTATTCCTTTCATCTTAGTTGTTTGCTTGCGCCTAAATATTTTTTCATATAAGCAAATGCTATGTAAAACTTGTCTTATGACTACTTATGACTACAAGGTACGTGTGCTGATTTTCTTCACTATCATATGTATAGTAGCTAAGTCAAATATGCGAATATGATGTGTTAATGATTAGCTCATTGTCTCTACTGTCCTGCTCACGTGTTTCTAAAAACAAAAATATTTTTTGTTTTTCATTTTGCATTCATGCATTAGTATTAAGATCATGCATTGTAGAGATTTTTGTTACTCAAGAATCTGGATATAATCTTATAAGAGTATTTTATCTTAATATTTAGTGATTGCCTTAGATTCTTTAAAGTCTCCTCTGTGATCATTTCCCTATGTTTTCATCTTGAGGCTTTCTCTTGTTTCTCTCGTGTGCTTTGTTTGTTTTTATTGTTCCTTGTCATTTCAGTGAGAAAAATGGGGAGAAATATTGAGTAAGGGGGACTAATGGTTTAAGGGGGAGAAGTATTGAGTAAGGGGGAGAAAGAGCGTGTGTTTTATAATCATTATGCTTACATGGATATTGTGTTTTTATTCTGATCATTTTTTTATCTGTTTTCCACACTTGCATTTAATTATTTGTTCAGTGTTGTGGTTACAGGATTGGTAGACCGTCATAAAAGCAAGGTGACAGTTTATATCTATGTTTGTCGGTGTGTGATCATAGGTATAGATGTTATGTTGTTATTTGTGAGGCTATATTGTAAACCATGATTTTGTTTCAGAAATTCCAAGGGGGAGATTGTAAGAACATTAATTGTAATTGTTTATGTATGGCATGTTCTGGACAATAACCATCTTGAGTGTTAGATAGGTCGTGTTGGTTTCACCTACATCTACAAGTTTCGACAAAAGCGAAATCAAGCATTGAAGTAGTGAAGAATACAAGTGAAGTGTAAAATTGAGTGTATTGGTAAAAATGTCTCTCGGAGGGCAAAAACGGCATTTTCCAAAGTCGTCAATTCAAGCAAAAAGTCTCGTGGAGTCAAGAAGGTTATTTTGACACAGTTACGGAGAAAAGTGGTTTTAACAAAAATGTCTACGATTAAGCCTACGTTTTCAGTTTTAAAATGTGGCTAGAAAGTAGATTTGTACGTTTAAAGGTACGCTCCAAGCTACGCTTGGACCTACACTTCAAGCGTAGTTGTTGCAGGATGGTTAAGTGATATGTTTGCAATGAAAAATTATTACGTGTTGTGATATATTATGACTTGGGTTACAGTCATATATATCCTAGAACGTGTATAAAGGATATATACACAAAAGTTGACTAGATTCATTCCCAATTATAAGATGATTAAATAATGGAGGAATCATTGTTCAGAAAGGAAACAGTGATTTCAGCAAGATTTGCAGTCAACTTAGGGAGCTCATATCTAAGTTAAGAAAGATTCAAATGAGGTGATTCTTGAGTCTATCATCAAGATCTTGAAGTCATCTTTCTAACGTTTTATTATATACTTCATCCAATGTGTGTAGTTTCAGATATGATCAAAAGAGTGAGAGGTGTCCTGCAGGAAAACGCTGGAAATTTCATAATCGGGCTGAAATTTTATTTTGACTCAAATTGATCTGTGTTGAACCGGATGACCTTGAGTTCGACCTAAACACCTATAAGCACGTGTATATCACATATTATACATGATATTGAAGGGTTTGACTCAGTTGACTGTGAAATTACACAAAAGGGTAAGTTTAGGGTTTCTGCTCAGCATAGTGTATAAATATCAAGTTCTACAAGAGATGAGGCTACGTCTTTGAGAGATTTCTGCAGTATTTTATCATTCATATTCTTCTATATAGATATTGATATATAAAGAGAAAATATCATTGAGTGATTCTTCTAGTTCTCTTTTGTTTTAGAGTTGATTCTATCGTACTTCTACATCGACAATCTTATGCACGATTGAATCATATAGATTCTGAAAAATCTACACACCGTTGATTGCAACTTGGTTGCGTTGATCCGTTTGTGAAACGGAGTCGTCTGAGTGCAGAGATCGCAGCAGAAGGCTTTGTGATTATTTGATCTGTTGAGAAACAGAGCCGTCAGAGTACAAAATGGAGCGAGAGGTTCGTGGAGCACGAGTGAATCTAGATTTTCAGACGTCGAGTGAAGAACAACATATTACATCAGTTGTAAGTACTGTTTTCATAGAGTCTGTACAAATTCTTTGATTCATAGTGCATCGATACCTGAGCGTATCCGATGTTTTTACTTGGAGTCTTTACAAGATTTTTCACGTAAAAATATCGTGTGTCTTTATTGCTTTATTTTCTGCACTTAGATTACTCTTTTGCATAACTTATCTTGATAGATAATTTGATTAAAATTTACTTTTCCGCAATTAGTTTTAATTTGTCAATAAATTCACAAAAAACCTATTCACCTCTTCTATGCTATTTTCATTAATCGTCTACGTAATTTCAGTATGCAGTCAAAATCTACTCATACACATTGTTGAATTATTTATGTAAATAACAACAGAAGAATTCATGCTTAGTCGAAATTTCTGTCATGAGCTATATATACGCATGAATAAAGATATTGATGAACTTAATTGTTGGTCCAACGTGTGTATGAAACTTTCTGTTGGGCTAAGGACTACCGCTATTAAAGGTAAAGGAAAACCTGATAGCATTATAAGAAATTAGAATAAAGATAGCACAATTTATCTAGATGGTATTTTTAAGATGAATAGATGTGAATCGCCATTTATTAGGCATCAAGCAGCAATCTCGATAATCACACGCTTAAGAAAGTGAGGGAAACTATTCTTTTGAATGTGTAAATTTTTCTTCACTGAATGGCAGAAATTTAAACTAGTTTCTACCCACGAAAAATAATGAGAAGATCTTTACATCATTTGCATATTTAGAGAACTTCACTGCGCGGAGGGAAACTATTCTTTTGAATGTGTAAATTTTTATATTCAGAAATGAAGCTAGATACAAGCATTTTCCATCCTTGAGGCTTGAGTACTGCCTACCTTTAAATACAGCAAGACGCCCATTATGAAATCACCAATTTTCTTGGGAATTCGAGTTCAGGAAAGAAACAAACAACACCTTATTTAAAATTATGAAGGAAGATAAAGACGAAGAATTTTAACTATTAATTAAAATGTTGGAAGATGTGGAAAACAAATAAGAATAACTAATAAGCAAATGGGAATACAAAACTTTTTCATTATCTAGTTAACATAAAACACTTAGGCCATGTTTGGTAGGTGGTCTTGTCTGGTCTGCTCTGATGTGGTTTGTCTGATCTGGTTTGGTCTGCCTTGTTTAGATTATAAATTTAAAAGTCTGTTTGGTAAGTGATTTGGTCTAATAATCACGATCTCACAAACATTGAACCAAACCATATTTGATAAAGCGATCTGGTCTGATCTTTACGCTTTAAAAAAATAAATTTATTTATTATTTATTATAATCTTCATTTATTACTTTTATGTATTATTTACTTTATTTTATTTATTATTTATTACTTTTTCATTTACAAATATATTTTATTAATTTATATTTATATTATTATTTATTCATTTATATATTAATTATAAATATATTCTATTCATTTATTATTTAATTATTTAATTCGTTTTATTTACTATTATTTCATTATTTAATTCATTTCATTTATTATTATTTCATTATTTATTTATATTATTATATTATTAATTTATTATTATTATTTATTCATTTTAAATTATTTATAAATATATTTTATTAATATATTATTTAATCATATATTTATTCAATAATTTATTAATTTTATTTATTATTTAATTCATTTTATTTATTATTAATTATTTTTAATTTATTTTTAAATATGTTTTATTTAATTTCTTATTTATATTATTACTCTATTATTATTATTTATTCATTTTTAATTATTTATAAATATATTTTATTAATTTAATTATTATTATTATATATTATTTAATTCATTTATTTATTATTCATTATTTTTATTTTATTTTTAAATATCTTTTATTTAATTAATTATTTATATTATTAATTTATTATTATTTATTCATTTTTATTTATTTTGAAATATATTTTATTTATTTATTTATTATTATTATTATGTATTATTTAATTCATTTTTTATTATTCATTATTTTTATTTTATGTTTAAATATTTTTATTTAATTTATTATTTATTAATTTTTAATTATTTATAAATATATTTTATTCATTTATTATTTATTTATTATTATATATTATTTAATTAATTTATTATTATTATTTTTATGTATTATTTAATTTATTTTGTATATTATTATTATTTTTATTCAATTTTGGTTTTTGGTGGTCTTAATCGTTGGTCTCAAAAATCTTATTTTGGTTACCACGACCAGACCAGACCATGTGGAATCACAAAAAAAACTTGTTCCAAAAACATCACATTTGGTTCAATTTGGTCTGGTTCCAAAACTTGAGACCAGTCCAATTTGGTCTGGTCCCTGAAAACCAAGACCAGAGCAGACTAGGTGGAACCATAACCACCTACCAAACAGGGTAAGACCATGTTTAGTAGGCGGTTATCATTCCTCTAGTCTGGTCTGGTTATGATTTTTTGAGACCATACCATATTTGTTTCACATTGGTCTTAAAAAATAGAACCAGACCAAGTTGGACCAAATTAAACCAAAATTACCCATTTTAAGAGCAAAAAAAAAGGTGGTTCATCGTGGTCTGGTCTGGTTCCAAAAATTTGTAAGGCCCCTTTTGCTAGCTTTTTAATATATTTATATATATTAATAATAATAATATAAATAATAAATTAAATAACATATATTTATAAATTATTAAAAATAATTGAAAAAAAAATAAACAAAATAAATTAAATAATACATAAAAATAATAATAAATAAATAATGAATAATAAACAAAATGAATTAAATAATAGATAAATATAATAATAAAAAATGAATAAATAAAAGTAAAAATAATAAATTAATAAAATATATTTATAAAGTAATAAAAATAAATGAATAAATAATAAAACTAAATAATAAATTAAATGAAATATATTTATAAATACAATAAAAATAAATGAATAAATAATAATATAAATAATAAATTAATTAAAATATATTCTATAAATTAATAAAAATAAATGAATAAACAATTAACAAAATGAATTAAATAATATATAATAATAATAAATAAATAAATTAGTAAATAATAATATGAATAATAAATTAAATAAAATATATTTATAAATTAATAAATATAAATGAATAAAAAATAAACAAAATAATGAATAATAAACAAAATGAATTAAATAATATATAAAATAATAATAATAATATTAAATATAATTATAAATAATAAATAAATAATAATATAAATTATAGATTAGTAAAATATATTTATAAATTAATAAAAATAAATGAATAAATAATAATATAAATAATAAATAAAATAAAATATATTTATAATTGAAATAATAATAAATGAATACATAATAATATAAATAATGAATCAAAAAATATATATTTATAAACAGATTTTCAGTTCATGGATCGGACCGGATCACACCAAATCAGACCAGACCAGACCGGTTACCAAACATGGCTATAAACTAATTCATCTATGTTACCAACTTCATAAAAACTCAAATTCCATAATTTGAATCATGACATAATATTGATTGCTGGGGAACAAACAGTCAATAGACATAAAAAGGGAGAAAGAATGGAAAGCTTGAACGAGGCCAATTACAGTGCATAAACGCTTTTGTTCTATACGAAAGCTAGCTAGGCAAGACTAAAGATTGAGATGTCGTATTTGAGGCTCTTCAAGTCGGTGCTTTCAGAATCTGTTGCTTGTGTTACATGCACATTCTGGAAGGTTCAACCCATTGACAAGATGCATAAAATCTCACTGCTTACTCATCTCTTGAATACTGAGATTCTTGCTCAATAGAATATAAAGCTTGCTCCATGATTGCCTTTATAAAAAAAAAATTATATATGTATATATAAAGCTTGCTGGCATGTTTTATATATCCAGATAGAAGTATGGTGAAGGCACTCTCTGCTCTTAGAGTCTTAGTTTTAGTATGCATAACACTAAGGATACCAATTAATTGGTTATAGCATTGTCAATTCTCAATCCATTGTAGTACATGTTATTGATTTATCGAATCGAATTTCAATGGTTTCCCATCTGATTTTTTAATCTTCTATTCAGCTCTTTGTTATATACTCCTCCGTACCAAAAGAAGTGTTCACTTTCATAACTTTATCCGTCTTAAAGTAAGTATAATCCCAATACAATATAATCTTATATTTTTTCAAAACATCCCTCTTCAATCTTCACTAACTTCAAAAAATAATGTAACTCACTAAAAACTAAAATTATATTATATTTTTAAAAGACAAAATTGGAAACACAAAAATACCCTAATTTTTTTTGAAAAATTAAATATTGACACTTGTTTTGGGTTAGAGGGAGTATATATTTCTTTTGGTAAGTGGGCCTATTATGTTCCGCATGGGTCTTTAAATCTGAAGACTTGATCTTGTAAGGAGTAAAGCAGGTTAAAATTTAAGCTCAGGAATATTATAAATGTTAATTGTTGAAGGTCAATAAAGTTAATGGATTTCACTGGGAAAATGAATCAATTTTGACTTTGTGAATTACAATGTAGCCTTTTGATTATTTACCATTTTAATTATAGTTAAATTTACTATATTTTTCAACTTTGTTCTCTTGGTGAAATGTTACTTTATATTGTCAACGAGTTAGTTAAATTAATTTTTTAATCAGCGGCGTTGAAAATTTTTTTGTGGGTAAACAATGAGAGTATGAGAGGGCACATTGTTATATAAATTAATACAATATTTTAACATGCCTTATAATTAACTAATAAGAAAAGTAAATTTATTTTATTGTGTTTGCTGAAATAGGTCAATCCAGGAAACCAGCACAACCTGAATAATCTTCACTTTTATTCTACTCTAGTTTTCCATTGTCATTTTCACTCTTCTTCCTCGAACTCTAACATGTTAGCTACCACGCCCCCTCACATGTGGCATTCTTTTGGTCCTATACGTACAACAATTTCAACAAAGTGTTCTGGCTACTGGACAATCTTCCTCATATTGAAAAATGAAAATAAAGAAAAAAGAGTTAAGCCTAGCACCGCTCCAGCTCCTGCACCAGCTTCTACTCGATTCTAATTTCCGCCCGTTGGTTTACTTTTACTTTTTGAATCCAATAAATATTAGTTTCCCTCTCTCTCATTCCCAATCGACTGAGCGGAGCGCTCCAAAGGGCATTGCTTCCGCGCTTCAATCCATATAGCTTTGTATCTCAGAAGATAGGGTTGATCTATCCCTCACTGAATTTAGATATAAGCATCTGACTCTTGCTGTCTTGACTTCTTGATAATCGTGTATTCAAAAAAAATACCAATATCACGTTCCCACTTTGAAATACCAGCCTAAGCCTAAGTCAAGAGGGAAAGCTAGCCTAACTCTCATATCTCTTTACCAAAGCTTAAGCTTCCCTCTTTCGCCCAGTTCCCAATTTCCTTCTACTAGTGGGACAATCAGCTGCGGTATCTTCTCTTTAAGATTCACGATATCAATCGAGAGCCGACCCAGGCCCGTAGTGCTTCACGTCCAGATCCCACCTTTTCGGACATACAATTCGGGGATAAATTCCTTTCCTTACTCCTTTACCGGGAATGCACCCAAATGCGTTCAAACTTGGCTTACTTGGAAGATGGGAAGAATAGCTCATCTTTAGCGAAAGTCTTCTTTGTCTTCTGCTTTTCGCGTGCCTTTAAGTGATAGGGGGCCATTTAGATTAGAAATGAAGTAGGATGTCCCTCCTCGCCTATAAGCCACAGATCTTTTGGGAGCCCCGGTATTATCTAAAGCTGACTTCCAGGGCTTAACTTTTTTCGGGCGTGAAGGAAGAAGGATGAGAAAGAAATGGAGCCGGCCAGAAGTAAGCTAATTTAGGAACTATATAACGTACAAACTCTAACTGAATGAAAAGATTTAACTAGCTGATGCGAGCTTAGTTATTGAGTAGAGCCCAGTCCCCTGATACAGAACACGAGGATTCAACCAGAAGAACACGATAAAATGGATTCAACCTATGTCTAATTATATGGAAAACTCTCCCCACGTTGCTGGCTAGAGATATCCCATTTGCTGCTCCCCGGATCCATTCATTTTCTTTTTCTTTTGGGCAGAAGCAGGCGCAACCAGTGTATTGAGTCAAGTAGTCCGTGCCAAGTAGTCAATCCGAAGCAATTACTTACGAAACCAAGTTGGCAACCTACTCAATCTCTCATTTTGAATCAGGTTTTTTAATCCCTTGGGGAGTTACTCTCGACAACTGGGGTTTCAGGATAGCAATTTCCTTAAGGCTTGTGTAGACCCTTCGATGACACATTATACCTCCGAGACCACGAATGGAGTTTTAAGCGGCTTATTAGGATCACTACATTCCTTTTTCTCATCCTTGTGAAGAGCCAGATTTGAGGAAATCAACTTAGTATTCTACCTTGGAATCCTATTATTCAATAGCCCACACATAACTCGATCGATCTACATCTCAAAATGACACTTTTGTAGTCGAAGTGGTTAAGCTTTTAGAACAACTTTCCTGTCAGCTTGGTAACGCTAGTGCACAGGTTGGTGATGTGAGAATCGAAGCTTCAGAGTTAAGGGCTCAAGGAAAGGCCCTTTCTTTCTCGTACTTGTTGAAATACTCCTAACCGGGATAATATATCTTTGTATCGTCATCCCCTATTCAGTTATTTGGGAATTGGCTTTGTATCATAATTTGGTTTGATCCCCAGATTCTTAGGGCTTTCTGTCCTCTGAGCCCAGCTCACCTTTTTAGAGCAAATAAACTATATTTTTCTATTCAACTTAGCCCCTTTCCTCATTTTCATAGCTAATTGAAAGGCGCTCAGTAACAAGTAAATTCATTCCAGTTGAAAAGATATGTGTTCAGTAGGTCGAAGGGGGTATAGCGATAGCTGTACCGTCACTCTATCTAACATGAGACTTGAAGAATCCATAAGGCGTATTCCGACGACTAGGTCTTTCGATTAGGTATAAGAGTTGCACCCCGAAGATTATTCCTCTTGAGATTGAGAAAAGCGTTCAAGACGAAAGAGGTTACGAGTAAGAATTTCCCCATTTAGGTCCGCGAACACCTTAGCTCCTGAGTTAGAGAAACCAACTCTCGCATATTCCGTTTTCAAAATAAAAATTTCCTAGCGTGGAATATTATACTAAAACGGAGATAGGCATAACAGAACGAGGAAATCTTAGTTACTTACTTATTCGGTTAGGGTAGCTTGGTGGTAAAGCTGCAGGACACGATGGTCTTGGAGTCGATGGTTCAATAAGCCCATCCCCAAATGTCGATGCGAGGAGAAACAAGAATTTTTCTATAGAAGGATTAGGTTTAAGGGTCCTGTTCTAATCCATTTTTTCGAGCCAAGAAAAGGCCGAAGGCTATGAAACAACCAGCTCTGCTGAGTCAGGTTCTCCCAGTTCATCTGGATTTTACTATTCAACTAAAAATGTATCTATGTCAGGGTCTGAAAGCCCAGTTGTTACACTATTACCCCAGGAAACAGATAGCAAGATGGGAGCAAAACTCCTCCTTCTTTGTTAGGCCGATCTCCTAAGAAAAGAGAGGTAAGAGGTGGGGTCCATCGTATCCCATAAGGTAAATAAATACCTGCTCTCCTTAGTAGAAAAGGCTAGCCATCATGAACATTTACCTCTCGAACCTCCTTTCTCTTGGCATCAATATCCATTCTTTCTCCTAATTGTGATATGTTATTATAGTTGAAATGTCTTCTCTTCTCCCTTCATTCTCTTCTTTCTTTTTCACCTCTACTAATGGGAGACAATAAGGAATGGGACTCATACATACCAAAGTGGCAGGTGTGGAATGAATCGTGGATAAAGCTAGCAGCCAAATGAATGACCAAAATGAGAGCTCAGAGCAGTGAGGGTGGAAGAGCCATTCGTTTATATCGGGTAGACCTTTACACTCGATAGACCGATCGAAGACTCATGGCAGTCCAAAGAAAGCAAGCCAGTGGCAGAAATAAATGGAATAGATGGCTAAACTGTAAGGAAAATCAACAAGAGTACTTTTCACGCAAACGAGAGCAGTAGTTACTCGACGGAAATAGGAGTACTCGACCTATGTGGGGAGACTCTAAATGCACACGAGATAAGGAGACTGAACGCGCATAAGATGACGTATAAGGACTATAAGTACATACATAAAAGGATCGTAGAAAGGAGAGCCAAAGTCCTAGGCTAGGCCTCTGTTTAGGGTAGGTACTTATTGAGCCTACTATAGTATTCCAACCACTAAGGTCTCGCTCTGACTTGTTCACGAAGAATAATTATCGATCGAGAGAACTATTCTTATTTATTATTAATGGCCTCAAAGACTTCGCACTTTCAAGATGAGGATTAGAGGCCAAAGACGAAAGGCTATTAGCCTGGGATATCTTTTTTATTTACAACAAGCATAAGAATAATTACACCGCAATGAACAAATTGCAAAGGATTTCTTGCTTCCATCAAAGACATCAAAGTCTTCATTCGGTTCAAAAGTTAATCAAGTATATATATATATATATTACGGCAACAACCAATGGTCTTTGCAGGCAGTGGGAGCTTTTGAACGATCTGCGTAAACTTAGGGATGGCAATGGGGTGGGTATCACCCGCCCCGTCCCCGAACCCGATTATTTTTTCCCGCCCCGTCCCTGATTAATTTTTTATTTCCCCGCCCTACCCCGCCCCGATTACGTTTTTTTTTTTTTTTGATTTTTTTTTACTGGTAAGAAACTCACACCACACCCACAAATGCCTCCTAAAAGGCTCGAACTCCTCACCTTCCCAATTTGGGAGTGAGATTATACCATTGCAACACATGTGCGCTGGTTTACGTATTATTTTTCCCCCAAATAACAATAAAATCCCAAAATCAAACCTAACTATAAGAGATCAAAATCAAACAATAAATCTATATGAAATCAAAATCAAAGATTTCAAAAGCATAATAAACAATCCGTCAATACATATTTATTCATATATATAGATAAATATAAATATATATATATATATATATTATATAGCTAATCGGGGCGGGGCGAGGGTGCCCCATACCCGCCCCGGTTAGCTAAACGGGACGGGGCGGGTTTTTTTGCCACCCCTACGTAAACTCTTGTGTTTTTATTCCTCAGATCAGAACATATGGATTGACAGCTTTGCAGAGTATCTAACTCACTTTCTCATTTACTTCCTTAATCTTGGAAGTAGGTGGTTAGCTATAAATATAGCAGCTAGTCTAGTTAAATAGTCGCATGAAAGCTGGGAAGTCGAGGAGTTCTCAAATCAAGCTAGGAATTATGGTAGTTCAGGCCAGTGAGTTGCTATCTTACTATATCCTATCCGCTTTCGAGTGAGCTGAGGGGTCAATCCCTAAACCAACATATAGGGTCTTTAGAAATGAAGCAAGGGGAAAAGATATTCTTCTCACCTTGATTTTATGCGTAATTCCAAAAGCCTATTCTAATGGTATAAAAGCCCATGTTTCCCGCTTGGAGAAATAGATTCTCTTCAAACCAAGAAATAAAGGGAAATACCAGATTTAACACAGAAAAGGGGAATCTCAAATATCATAAGATATGTGGCCTTCTTTCAGAGAGAAAGTCTGATAGTCGTGAAGCTAGGGTTTAGGGATAGAAGAGGTAGAGTGTGAGGATGTTCAGGGAGAGTTAGGGGTTCCATGGGAGCTCGTGACTATGGAGGTATGATTTTGGCAGAGAATGAGAGGGATAAAAACATCTAAGAATGGAAACTTTGACAAGTAAATCAATGGTTTGGAAATTATACAACGGAATAAATGAAATGCATTAATTCTTCAGATTTGCTCTTTGAAAAAGGCAAGACGCCTAATAATGCAACAGTGACACAATCAAAATTCTTCGAAGGGAAATGGCCCGAACTTGCGTCCTATCCATTCATCTATTCCATCTAAGGGTAATACCAAGCTAGGCTAGATTCTATCAAATAAGATCTCTCAAGTGATAGCTATAGAAGAGAAGGCTAGATTAGACTGTCTGAGGTTTCTATTATTCTTTATTGCCTTTACTATTAATAAAAGGGGTATGTCACTCCGGTAGGTTTAGGAATCAAATACCTGAGACTTGCTCCTTCTTTAGGTTTATAGCATGCTAGGATAAGACTGTATTCTATATGTTAGTTATTCGAAGAGCTTAGGAGCTAGAGGAATGCTCTTTTTCTTTCCTTGTTCTTCCTTGAAGTTTAGAAGGGATAAGGACAGAGAATAACTAATGAGATTATAGTTGTCTTCCTTCTTACTGTTAGGACTTTCCCCCTGGGGCATGTAGCTCCTGTAGGTTAAGATCAAGATAGAATGAATTAGAAAAAATTATATCTAGTAAGTTGGTTGTTCCAGCAACCCAATAGGGATGTTAGGTGAAAGAAGAAGAATCTATTCGAATCTAAAATGATGTAGCTTAAACCTTCCTTACTATATCTATTCTAGAAAGATATGTAACCTATCTTCCTCAATATGCATTTCCGTTGTTGCTATGTATAATATATTGTATGAAGAGGGGAAAATAAAGAGTCTGTCAGTGGCTCAACAGGGCTAACCTATTCTCCGAGAGCATTAAGTCCTTTGTAAGAGGCCCTTATTTACTTATAGCCTCTTGACTTTTCTCTTTCTTACGAGGACTACTATTTAACATCCTACATATGAATTCAATTTGAGGAGAATTCATTTGACTTGTTCTTTCGGTGAGTTGAATAAGCAAGCCAGGGGTGATTGGGCTTCCTCCCCCAAAAGGCAGAACAGGGATAACAAGTACTCTCTTCCTACCTTTAGTAAGTAATAGAGTCAGACTTTTCCCTTTCCTTTCTATTCTATATCTCTAAATGGAAGTCCTGAGTGAGTCAAGTCCGGATAGTAGGCAACCTTTTTGATTCACTCCCTCATCTAATGAGGATTGTAATAGGTCTCACCACTCTCATAGTCCTGCTTTCAAGTAGCTTCTTTCTTATATTAATTGATAGCGACGAATCCCACCAAGCAAGGAATGAATTGGATATCGTTCCTGTGCTCTTTCTTGTTACTTGCCTGTAGGGTTAACACAAGCTAAGTTTTCAATCTTGTAGGAAGAAGAGGTTCTCCCTTAAATAATTGACATCGATATCAAATTATTGGGAATTACATATATAAAGAATAGGGGAATTCAGTGAGAAATCTTCTTCATTGGAAAGTTCAACAAAAATAAGGAAATACAAATTCTTAAATCTCTCATTTTCCAGCTATACGAGACATATTTTTTTCATTTTGATTGACCTCCTACGAATGAAAATCTAAACCAATCATTTCACAACTATATGAGATTCATTTTTCTCATTTCTATCGTAGACTTAGGAAGGGAAAGTCAATTCATGGAAATTACAGCTCCTTTAATGATTAGGGATAAAGAATTCCACTTTTGATCTCCCATTTTGTAAATTGAAGCCAAAAAGGCTAGTTTTCTTCTCAACTTGACATTGAACTCGGCGGAGTGACTATCGATTGAGGCTAAAAATTCCGACTTTCCTCCACTTTGATCCCAATCCCCTCTTCGATAAGCTTGTTAAGCCAAAAACATGAGCTTTGAAGCAAAATTGTTCTTTAGCTTGACATTTCGCCGAGCGTTCAATCCTGACTAAGTTGAACCCAAAGAATGATTATCAAACTGTGGTCATCGCTCATTAGTTGAATCTGGTGAGGGAAAAGCAATTTCGAAAAGGTGGTTTTAAGATTTGAATTCCACAAGTTTAAACCACAGAAGAAGGTCTAAATCCTAGTTACAAAGTCGGGGTTCGGGATTCCCATATCGAGTTCATCGATCATCAATCTCAAGTCTGTAAGTACCTTTTCCTGAGTCTACCCATTTATGCCTGGTTAATAAAAGAGCTCGTACCTTTTAGCTTCTCCTAGTTCGACAAGTGAGTCTGCTCGTCCCGCCTTCCCTATTTTATTTCCTAAAAGGTTTTCAATCCTAGGAGCTTGGTTCTGCTGCATCCCAAATGCGTCTTCGGTTTGTTAAGATTTCCATACCATCTCTGACCACCTTCTTGTACTGACAGGTGAGATAAAGGGTCACTCCCGGATCTCTCTTACTAAAGGTTAGGGTACGAAGTTATTTTACTGAAATTGAACCCATGCCCCATCCCTTTGCAGAAAGGCTCGCTCAAGTTGGAGAGGAAATACATCACTACAAAAACTCCCTTCATTGAAAAATTATTCCTACCCTTTGACTGCAACCCTTGGCTTGTACTGTTTGGGCTGAGAGGACTGATAACAAGGGAATGAGACCAAGTAGTACCTTTTAAGTAACCAAAGCACTTTCTAAGACCTGGAAGTTTCCATAGCTTGGGCATTACGTCAGGTTAGCAGACGAAATGTGCGAATAAACTAGTGACCAGACTAAGTTATGGGCGTTGAGAAAGAGTCGTAGCTGAACAATAACCTCTGGTTCGAGCTAGTGGCCATATAAAAGGAAACGAAGCTAGTAAAAAGTCCCTTGCTGAACGGTTTCACATCGAGATAGAAGAGGTTCGGAATGAATGAATCTACCTTTCTCGTTAACTCAAAAAGAATGAAATTCGGATCCGCTCCCAACTCTTAGAAAGAAAGTCAACCCATGCACACCTTGAGCCATGCACACCTCAGAAAGGTTTAGTTTTCCTCATAAAGAAATCACCTCCGCTTGGGCCCGATAATCCTAATCCGCCTTTCCCTCATCCTGCGTAGAAGACAAATATGGGGTATGCCTAGAAGATCGAATTTCCTCCCCGGAAGAGAATCTGTCTAGTTATATTTAAACTAATAAGAATCCGTGTACTGACCATAGCTTATGGCGTGGAATATCCAGAGAAATTCTTGGCAGAGGGAAACTCCATGACCACCTATCTAGTGTAAAGGGCTGGCGTGGAGAAATGAAGATGTATGGAATGCTCTCGAGCATTGATTGAGGAAGTCAAATATAATGCTTAAGTCAGAGATTTCTTGGTATTCAATATATGAGGAAGTAGCCTAACCTTTCTTCATCTACCCAAAGAGGAATTACTTCTTATTCGACCGGTAATGTTGCATCTAGATCGATTCCTAAGGCTGGTAATGCCGAATCAATCTACATAAGGCAATACAGTTAGAAAGGAATGCATTCAAATAGCAGTTGATGAAACTATATCACGAACAACTACCTCATCTTCCCCATTCAATAGGGGACACTTCCTTTAAACATGTTAGCAATCAAATCACAGCTGAGTCAACCAAAGCAAGAACAACGCCTTTGCCTGTTGAAAAACCTTGTTGCTGGTCCTGCTCCTACTGCTGTCTGAACTGCCACCTCTGCTCCAATACATAATCTCCTACTCCAGTGTAGCAACCACACATACATACTTATCATCACTACTTTCTTTTAAAAAGAAAAGAGTTGCTCCTCTTCGATCTAAGTCATCTCTCTAGTCAGAAATAGCCTAAATTAATTAGGATGGGTCGACATGCTATCCAAACCAAACCTACTGTGAACTTCCATTCGATGACGACACCTTGGCCTTTCTTCCCTATCTAAAATGGGAACTGACATCGATATCAGATTATTTCCACGTCCAGGCTTGTCCTCTCTAGAGGCTTGCCGTAAGGTTTCTGCTGTTGAACATTTTGCCCCTGAGCTTGATGATGAAAGGAAGAAATGGAATACGGGATGTCATTTACACCGATGTATCATACTCTCTTACTTCCCTAAGGATGGTTTATCTGTTGTGATATAAGGGATGTTGTGCTTCTACTTCGTTTCAACAAAGGGTGGTAGTGAGGTTTGAACACGAGACCTTTGGCTCTAATATCATCTTAACTACCAACTACTCTAAACGTTTAAGCTATTAGAGATGGTGTAACTTAAATATTTATATCCTTCAACATAATCGATATGAACTCAAATAACAAGCCTTTCTCGATTTTGCTGTTGTTGTACCCCATGTTTGGAAAATCAACTGGAGCCTTGGTACACCGATTGAACATCTTGGGTAGGCATTATTTGCAATACAAATAGAACCCTTATGCTTCACCTTCAAATTCCTAGTATTGGACTCACAGGCCACATCCCTACCAATAGTCTGGGAAAATTACACGCCTTAAGGGTTCTCAGGCTTCAGTCAAATATCTATAACATAACTCTTCCTCATCTCTTCCCTCCCATCACTAAATTACCTCTTCCTTTAGCGTAATAACTTCTCTGGTAACATTCCAGCCTCTTTTACTTCTCAACTCAATTTTCTTGATCTTTAGTATGTAATATTTCACTAAATATCTAGGATTTAGTGCAGCGCACCGGTTTGAATCTTTAAAATAACTCACTTTCTAAACCCCTTCCTACTTTCACCCTTCCAAGGCTCGAGCGGTTGAATTTAAGCTACAATAATCTTATTAGTTCTATCACATCTTTTATCCAGAATTCATCCGACCAAGTCTTCAAATTTTAGGAACTTTTTATGTGGACTCACAGGCCACTAGTGCATGTTTACTTCCTCTGCCTTCTCCTCCACCAAATAAATTTCCCTAAAAATGCTAATTATGAAAATTATGATTTTGATATGGAAGAGCACGACGGCAAATGTATTTATAAAAATTATAAATTCATAAAAAGTTCCTTATAGTGTCTTACACCTCACATAATTCACTGCATTGGCAAATAACTCCATGATAAAATAGGTGCTCTGAAGTTACTTGTCAAGTGATACCATTAACCTTCATGGTTTAATATGAATTTAGAGAATGAAGTAATAAAATTTTCTCTACTACCAAAGAGAAGTCATTTAGCCTCATACAACAAGAAAAAATTATAAATGTTCCATTATATCAACCATACCACCCCTAACCTTTATTTAGGGTCATTAGTAACGTTTTTGTCATGTCTGAACTTTTTTAGTATTGCGTTACCAAGATGCCTTTTAAACCCTTAACAATTAACATGCCATTCAAATCTTCAAATTCAATCCGTTGTTCTCACGCCCTTAAAATCTTAAGACTCCCGAACCGGGACATCCGAGGACTCCGAAGTGTGATCCATGCATAGAGCGACCAACAAAAGTCCTCAATAACAATAAAACAAATGGAATAATATTAATAATAATAATTCCATACACAACTGAGTGGAAGCTAAAACAAAATGATACACAAGACACATCTTTACAATGATGAAACGATACCAAATATAAGGAAAGGATACGCCAACAAACTGGCTCCCAAGAAATAAAATAGCAGTCTCAAAATAAGGGGACAAACAAAGGAAAACTAATAGGAACAACTCTACGTGAAAATGTTCCAGTCCCGCATCGGTATCCACGCCACAAGCCATCCAACAAGAAGAACCTGGTACGTGCAATTGGGGGTTGGGGAAAAGAGGAAAGGGGTGAGCTCACTAACTCAGTAGGAGAAACCCTAAACTACCACGTACCCTGACTGTCCAAGTAGTGTTAACAAATCCGTGTACATGCATTTATCCTAAGTCGGTCAATCATCCCACGTGATACTCACGCCAATATGAGACCCCCGAAACATATCCTTCTAATCCCCTACAATGCATCAACAAACATGACAACTAACACATAGTGAAACCATAACATAATAACACATGAAAAACGCACGCCTATATATATACATATATATAGAGAGAAATACGGATAAACAATACAAGTCACGTAGCACGGACCACATCAGGTATCAATATGACTCATACCCACCAATCTATCTCTGATAATCTACACAACGCCTATCAGCAAACCATGGGAGGAATCGCTCCTACTCACTAATACCCCAAGAAGGAGAACAAATTACACTTCCTAGACCACGAGCATTCTAAGCTCCTAATAACCACATCACCATCAATACGCCCACCGAGAGATATCCCCTCTCACATCAATGCTACTAATCATCTCAACTGTCACTTCCCACCATTCACAGACCCAATACATAGGTAATATAGTCATTCCAACCTAAGGGAAGTCACCAAAGTTATCGGAAAACAAAAGGCAGGTGAAAAGAATTAAACAACATATCAAACCGACCACTTCAAGGTCACATATTCGCCCAAAGGTATAATAGTCATTTCAAGGGAAAAAATATAATTTCAAACTTTATCTCACATATTTGGACATAGGTCTAACCATAGAAACAAATGGGACCTAAATCAAAGTAACGATGCGAGATATATGAATTTGTTTAAATGATGTCGGACAACACCTACCAAAACATAAAGTAGAAGTACCCAACTTTCACCAAGGGTAAAACTGTCATTTCAAATGTGAAAATGACATTAAAATTTTTATATCAAGTATTTTGACATAGGACAGGCCATAGAAGCAAACGTGGCCTAATTCAAAGCAACAAGTCGAGAGATATGAATTTTTGAAAACGGTGTCAGACAACGCCGACCAAAACATGAAGTTGAAGTACCTCACTTTCACCAAGGGTAAAATAGTAATTAAAAATGTAAAAATGACATTTAAAATTTTATCTAAAAAATTTGGGCATAGGGAAAGCCATAGGAACAAATGGGACTCAATTCGGAAGAGCGAGGTGGGAGAAACGAATTTTTGAAAATTGGATGTCGTTAAAGAAAAATCCAACCAAAGATGAGGTTGGTGACATGTCGCCCATGGCGAGATATCACCAAGGTACCTTCGAATTTCAATAGTTAAACAACAAAAAAAATGCATTTATGCAACAAGCCTCCATTATTGACGCTATTATTCCTGAAAAATCGGTGTCGAGATGAGTTTTTCGTTTACGGATTTTAAAAATAATCATCGAGACCTTGAAAAATGTGAAAAATGCAAACTTTGAAAAAAAGTGATTTTCTAAAATCTTGTAAAATTATCCGTATTTCCCCCGATCTCCGTTTTGTACACCGCTTACTTTCAAAGGTCTAAATCTTCTATAAAATGAATTTAAAATAATTTCAAAACTCAAAATTTTAGTCGGGATTACGGGGGTGAGAGAAAACAAGTTTTTCACTTACAAATTGAATGGATTCAATTACAAGTCTTGTCAAAAATTCCGTTTTCGGGTATGTCAACAGAACAAGGGAATCGTAAGAGAAAGGGAATCATAATTTTCACATCCTTCGACCGTCCAAGTCTAATGGGAACCAACCCGTGTACATGCATCTACCACAGGTCAGTCAATCATCTCTTATGGCACTCATGGCAATATGAGACCCCAAAAACACATCTTTCCAGTCCCCTACCATACATCACCAAATAAAGCAACTAGCACGTACTGAAACCACAACATAACAACACGTAGCAACACACACCTATATATATATACGTTTACATATAGAGACTGACAACCAATACAAGCCATGTAGTACAGACCCCTCAGATATCACTATGACGCCAGTCCAACACTAACAATCCATACAACACCTATCACTAAAACACGGGAGAAACATTCCTATTCATAACACACCAGAAAGGATAATCATCACACTTCCTAGATCACGAGCATACCGAGCTCCAAAACTTCCAATCACTATCAAATCATACTACTAACCACCTCACAGTCATTTTTCGCCATCTGTAGAGTCAATACAGGGTAAAATAGACATTTCAACCTAAGGGTATTCACAAAGGCTATCGGAAAACAAAAGGGAAGTGAAAGAGATCAAACGGCTCATGAAACAAACCACTTCAATGTCACATGTTCGCCTAAGGGTAAAATAGTCGTTTCAAGGGAAAAAATGTAATTTCAAGATTTATCCCACATATTTGGACATAGGTTAAGCCATAGAAAAAATGGGACCTAAATCAAAGCCACAAGGTGAGAAATAAGAATTTTTGAAAACGATGTTGGACAACGCCGACCAAAACAGAAAGTGAAAGTATCCCTCTTTCGTCAAGGGTAAAATAGTCATTTCAAGTGAAAATAAATGATTTCAAATTTTGTGTCAAATATTTGGACATAGGAAAATCCATAGAAACAAACGGGTCTCAATTCAAAGCAACGACGCGAGAGATATGAATTTTTAAAAACGGTGTCGGACAATGCCGACCAAACCAGAAAGCTGAAGTACCCAACTTTCACCAAGGGTAAAACAGTCATTTCAAGTACAAATAAATGATTTCAAACTTTGTATCAAATATTTGGACATAGGAAAACCTACAGAAACAAACAGAACCTAATTCGGAGGTCCGAGGAGGATAATACGGATGTCCGAAAATCGGACGTTGCCACTAGTGCGAATTGGTATCCATCCCAATCGAACTTCAACAAAATCAGCGACCAGTGGTGGGAAAGATCCCAAAAAGCTAGGATCTATCCCAGGTTTGGAATGTTTTTTTTTAAAAAAAAAAGTTTCTTTAAAAATTTGCAAAAATTATCCGTCTTGCCCCCGGTCTCCGTTTTAACTACCCCGGCTTCTAAAATTCAAAATATTTATAAAAATAATTTTAAAATCATTTCTAATACAAGATAATTTTCCAGGGCTACGGGGGTGGACGAAAATGAGATTTTCACTTAAAAATCAAATGGATTCAAATACACGTTTTGTGAAAATTCCGTTTTCAGATAAGCAAACCGAAAAACCAAGGGGAATACCAAAGGGAATTGATAGACGCTCAATGGAGCGAGGGAATGAAGAACCGAAGTAAATGGCACCTCTAAGGGAAAGGTTAATGACTATACATAAAGACACTAACTCCAACCCAACCATACTTAGTTCAACATCTAACTCCATAAACTCTATAACGACTTAATCAAGAATGACCATAACTCCAATGACATTTTAATCCTAAAGATCGCTAAAGGGAACCTTGTGACCATTGTCACGGAACCAACTAGTTTCAATCAAAACCTCATTCAATTATTTGAAACCTCAATTTCATATTTGAAAACACATCACTTAGGTTTCTAAGAAGATCAAATGACCATCAATACACAATCGACTAGATTCACTCATAACCTCACCTATCATAACCAAGACATCAATATCACAATTGATGCCACATTGCTACACCAATGCTAACTAAGACCACAAAACTATCACCCGCATTCTCAAAGACTTCAACTCATAATCAACTCTATGATCCATCACCGACTTTAACTTATCACAAGAAAGTCATAAAAACTAACTTATATCACAACCCTAAGATATATAAGCACATATCAACAAGTATATGCATTTATCCCACATTATACTTTAAAACAAAGCATGTAAACCATATTCTCACATTATCCAATTTCACTTGAGTATTTTAATAACATATGAATTAAATTATCAAAATCCAAATTAAACTTGTTCCATAACCACATTGAATAATATCATGATTCACAAGTAAAGATAAATCACATAACGACAACTCAATGCAGTGTGACTCACACACATCATGGTACACACACAACTACACACCCTAACTCTAAGGGTCAATGAGATCATTCTCTAACCATTCACTTTTGAGGATACAAACTCATGAAGGAAGGTAGATTTATCGTACCGATTCTTCGCAACTGATTTTTGACACTTTTACTTTTAACAAGGAAGATCTTCAAACACGACGCAGTTATGAACATAGGATTTGGAAATAGTCCTCCCCTACCGTCTATGTTTCTTAGAAGACTAGTTCCATAAGAGCAAGAAGAACCCTCTGGCCAGTTGTTACGACCATCCGAAACAAGTCTACTCACGCAAAATTACACAAACAGACGTAGACCAACACCAATTGAATTCTCAATACAAAAGGTGAACTCTATATGCACTATGTCTCAATGACCCATGCACCAACACAAATATGTGTTTCATCATATTTATGAACAACATTCCCAAAATGCCAACACGAATGTCATTAATCATTCAACATGCTTCTAAATCTCATCAAAGCAATAATCAACAATGATGTTTTCTCATGCACCATTCATGTTCCAAATCATCAAGTTGTACTTTAATTCACAAGGATAACATTTTCATTCATTTAACTTACTTTTATCCCAATTAAAGTATTTAAATCATAAGGATGCAATTTCATTCTTTTAAACATGCTTTTTATTCAGTTAAACTTATGATTCACATTATCACCACCATTTCATACTCAAGTATACCTTCCAAGATTACAATTTCAAAATTCACAAGAATGAGGGAACTAGAAAAACACTCTAAGTTAATAATCCTCATCACACAAATCATCTTCATCCACCTTTCAACATACTAACCAAGGTAGCTAGCCTAATTACATCATCAAGGCTACACCACTAATACCCATATATATATATACACATATAGGCATACAAACACACTTTTTATATCAAAATGTCAAGAACTATAATTTAACTAGCATACATCATAGTCCTATTAATATACTCATCAAGCATGTTATAAACAAGGATTATATCACATAATCTCCTACAAACCCTAACTTCACATTTTCAAGTATACAACTTAACAATTTTGTTGGCCTTGAAATTTCATTTCGGACAATAATTCATATTTTGATATTAACAAAACATTTAAGCATGTTTAATACTAATATAATTTTGTGCTAAGGGTTTCAACAAGAACAGGGAAATGTCTCGGAAAAGAATGCAAACACTAAAAGCGATAAGCGATAAAGGAATTTAAGCATAAAAACGAGAAAGGAGAAAATGGCCAACGAAAAGCGAAAGTTGAAGACTTAAGACCCGGGGTAGATAGGTCGGGGTGTGAATATTGTAACAAGGTATTCTATGTGTTGATTGGTCCTATAAGCTCTAGTAATTAAATAACCGAACTAAACATTGAACAAAAATTGGATAAAATCAAAAACCTCTGAGTCACCCAGTCGACTGGCTAAGCAATGGTGGCCAACTGACAGTGACCGAGACGACTAGCACATGGACCTAGCCGACTAGATGAAACAGGAAGTTTTAAACATTTTTTATTGCCAAAGGCAGTCGACTGGCTCTCTTGAGGCAGTCGACTAGCATGACTGTTGGGAAAAGTATTTTTAAATTGTTGCTTGGAGGTAGTCGACTGGGTGCCTTGATGTGTCCGTCAGGTGTATAAAAATATATGGTTAAAAACAACACCTTAAAGACTCTAGGTTTTACTCTATGAAAGTGCACATATTAATTACAGAATAGCAAATGGCTTGAGTAAGGGATATCGATCCCACAAAGACTGAGATTGTTCATTTTAATAATTTAAAAACACTGAATTATATTTCTGAAAATTGTTTGCTTTAGGTGGTCAAAGACCAAATTATCTATTTTAACTAAATTAACTAAAAACCAAAGTAAATTGGTTTGTGATTCAGATAAGAGAGAAAACTAGGGTTTTCATCACACCACTACTAACCGCATAATATAGTTAATCAATGTATCAATTATAAGAGGGCGATCCATAACTATGAATCAGGTCGTATCGGAAATAGCTAAATACGACCCCAAAAAGGAATACCATCAACCGGATCGCGACAACCCGTCTCATGACTGACCTAACTAGTACATGCCAATTATATTACTCTAATTTATTCCTACTCCATGAAAATAAACTAAAGCATGTCTATATTAAGTCGCTAAGGCACGACCTGTGTCAACCTAGGGTTTCAAGTTTATTTACCACCATTGTGTAGAAAATCATGATTAAGCATCAAAGTTCTAGCCCATAGTGAATAATCTTAATTGCGCAAAACTATAAATTATTTCCATCTAAGACATGAATTTAGAATAAACATATACTTTTATATTGCAAATCAATACGGTCTCTTAACTACTAGAATCATCACAGTATGGTCAACAGTTTCCCCTTTCTACAATTAAAAATAATGAAAGAACTACATCACTTTGCTAGGGATTTGCTAGAAAACCCTAGATACTGAGTTAGTTGGCCTTGGAAGATGGTGACTGCATCGTTAATGTAGAAACGCTCTCCATAGTCTTCTTTTTTCGGATCTCTAGGTTTGAATATGACTCTCAACAGTAGCAAATCCGAAAGAATAAACAGCCTCCAAAAACTCGTCTAAACTCTCTAACTCAGCAGACCTAACTCTGATGTTGGTCTTGTATATATAGGTAATGGCATAGAGAGGCCCTTTTCAGTCTTTTCACACTAAACCTCATCAAACCCTAACTTCTCATATATGTAAGTGTATACACATGTATATAGAGGTCTGGAGGCGCATACATGTCTTCTAATTAAGCCGGGGGTGAAACAGGAAAAATCCACAAAAAATTACCTAAAAGTTGCCACACCTATGCTTCAAACGTAACGTAACAGGCCTACGCTTCAAGCGTAGGTCCCAAGCATACTTCCAAGTATAGGTTCAAGTGTAGAAATGTGATTTCCAACCACTTTTTGAAACTGGAAGCGTAGGTACTTTGTGGAAAATTACTTTTCTCCATAAATGTACCAAAACGTCCGTCTAGAACCCACGATACTTTTTGCTGAAGATGACGGCTTCTGAAAATGCCATTTTTGCCCTCCGGGAGACATTTTTGTCTCGGACTGCCTCTTTGACTCTCCTCTTGGATAAAAAGAACATATCTTCAGTTAATTCACCAAAATTAGCTCCATTTCTTCATTAAGCTCCTGAAACATGTCTTAACACACAAACGCAATAGAAATACCAAATAATGGAATGGAAGAACGTAACAATAGTGAGTTAAAGAGTCAAAATAACTAATATTTGACACCCATCACACCCCTAAACTTACATATTGCTAGTCCCTTAGCAATAAACTCAAGAAACTTTTCTTGTGATGATCTTCTTAATCTAACTACTCTAATTATTCTAACTAATCTAACCTAATCCCTGGCTTTCGTGAGGGTCAACAATTACACTTAACACGTGTAACAAGCATTTTAAACCCCTAGGTTACCCCTAGTGGACGATTGAAGTCTCGTGAAGGTTTCCAGTGATGGTACCTACAAACATCTCAGTTCTCTATAATCACGCAGTCATGAGTTCATACACAAATTCAATTATGTCATGATACAATGCAAAAAACAGCATGGATGCAAATACTTTCACTTACTACCGAACAACAATTATATCAAGCTTCGTGTCATGAATGGTTCCCACTAAAGTGAATGATTTCACTACTTTCTACTTGAAATCAAGACAACCTTTAGTGATTTTGTGAACACTCAACTATGATATTTCAGTTTCTCTTCTCCTACTTCATTGATTAAACTTTTTCATTTAAAATAATAACATATCCTTCCATTTTTCCACTTTTCATCCCTTTTTATCTTTCTAATCTCCGGACTTTCTAGCAGGGATTTTTAGTCCGACCAACTGGGCTCGAGCTTCTTCCATGGAATTTATGCTCATCAGTTTTCTCCCCTTTAAACGCGAACAGTGATATTGGTGATATCAAGGCTCAGTTACTCAGATTAAAGAACTATTTTTTGCATTTTTTTAAAAATATTTTTTTTAAACTTCATTTCAACCATAACAACTCCCTATCTTCCTTTTTATTAAGGCAAATTTATTTTCAACTATATAGTAAAAAATCAGCCTATTTCTCATAGTGAATGTGTGCTTGTGCTTATAGGTCAAAGTCGTCCTTCTCGATTTCAATTTCACTCATTCACTCACCCATGTAAAATCACATCACTTCACTAACTCGATCTAATCATTACTCTCATGAATGGGAATATCACATTACATACTACTCATGCATCATATACAAAAACTCAATCGAATTGTAATGCAAAAAATTCATGCGTGAAAACAAAGAATTGCTCCCAAAATTTTAAAATTTCAAATTTTTCCGAAAATTTGTATTCCTTGTAATACTATACCCTCACCCCCAAACTTAAATTAGAGCATGTCCTCATGGTCAAAAATAATATAAGAGGACATATATAGTTACCCTTAAAGATCAATTTTGGATTCCAAAGCAAAGCACAAATCCTCTCCCCTAAACTTAATTTGGATTACCTGTAGATATCATCAACAAAGCACAAATACCCAATCATAGCATGGGAAAATAAATTTCATCATAAACATCCAGAAATCAACACATGTTTTCAAGGAATCAAAGATTAATTTTTTTTTCTTTTTTTTTTATTGAGCAAACATAATAATAAAATAAAAAAACTGATTTAGCCTTAAGGGCTTACAATCCAAAAATGAGATAAAATAAACAAACACGTGGCCTTAAGGGTCTACCATCCCTAAAAATAAAATAAAACATAACCAAAAATCCTAAACCTAAATCTAAACCCTAATGTTCCTCCTTTTCTTCATCAATTGACATGACACTTTTCAACCATATCCAACAGTCCGCACTCGCTTTCAACTTTTCCAAATCTTCCTCTGGATATTTTTTCATAATCGTTTACCACATCTCATCCAGCTCATTCATCCTATTACCAAACTGCTTTGCAATGATCTTTGATAACAGAAATGGGTATGGAATATAATGTTGAAATTTATCGGCACCTGCCCATTGGCCAAATATTGACACCTAGAAGGGGGTGAATAGGGTCAATTACAAACTTTGAGACTTTTTTGGTTTGACTTGTTTTATCAAAAATAATCTTATAAAGCTCTTATCAAACACTTAGTGAATAGATGATCCTTAAGTGTACCTCATTTCATAATTGTACTTAAGCAATAATGATTTGCAGAATTTAAACATTGTATCATTGATTCAATTAGAATATGAAGTATCATCCAATTAACCAAAAATGTAATTCACCTATACAAATAAAACATGTAATAACACTTTCATCATTTATGAACATTATACATAAAGTGTTATTGTCTAGAAAATATTCTTAAAGAGTTTACAAAGGAATATACACTCTCAAGGTAATGGTTAGGATGAATATGCATTTTTCCAAGCACATGTGATTCATATAGACATTCAAGGCTTTGGTTTGTTGAAGAAGCATTTTATCAAACACATGTTGTGCAACAAGATTTATAGCAAGATAAATGAGATGATAGTCTAATATATAATTCAATCATGCACACAATCCAATCACCTACTTCAACTAACATTTTCTCATACTCCTTATGAATTTATAACCACAAGCAATTTCATAGCATGACATCAATATGAAGTACAATATTCTAAATGATAATTACTTGTAAAGTATAAAGTTTAAGGGATATAGAAAATGTAAACCAAGACACCAAGATTTTACATGGTTTAACCAAAGCTTTGGTCTACGTCCATGCCTTGAGAAAACCTCCCAAGGATTCCACTATCGTGTTTCTCTTTCCGGGGAAAAACAAACCCTTAGATGCCTCTTTCTTTCCGGGTCAATAACAAACCCTTACATGTTCCTTGTTGCGGGTGAAGAGTCAACCTTGCTCACTCTAGCGGGTGGAAAGCCAACCTAATCCTCTTTTTTTGAGGTAGAGAAAAACCTTTACAAAGATTCAACAAGCCCATCCCATGCCAAGATAACCTCTAGGACTTTCACTCACAAAGAATAAGAATTTTATATTTGAGTGGTACAACAATATCTCTCAATAGATAGATATAGAAATTCAAGGCTCACTTCCTCACATACTTAGAGTTATAGATGAAATAATCAAATGAATAGATCAACTCAAGTATGAAGAATGAATCCCAAGAGGATGATATGAATGATGCTCATGGTGATTCATATAGAAGAGATTTCTACCCAACAATAATTTCAACCATTATGCCCAAAGTGGTAGATTTTTACTCACCCTCTTCTCTTACCCATTTTTGGCTCATATATGGCATATATATAGCATAGGAACACAATATAGCCGTTTGGGGGTATTTTGGGAAGTTTTGGAACACTTTGGATCTGAAACTAGCCGTTAGATTTCAAATTCCGGATGAGGTAGTCAACTGGGTGTTTTGGGGCATTCGGCTAGGTCTTCAAAAATTTATTCCGAAATTTATTTTTAGCTCTCTGACTCAGCCAGTCGACTGGCCTTCTTGGCCTAGTCGATTGGGTCAACAAGCAGTCGATTGGGTGGTCTACCCAGTCAACTGGGTTGTTCAACCCAGTTTCGATGCAGTTCACTCTTTTGGTCATAAGTGGAGTTCTGTAACTCAGATGAAGGCGTTATTTATCTTTTTGGAAATAGAACTTTAGGATCTTGAATATATTATTTTGAATCACTCCAATTAACTTATTTTTGAGTATGTTAATGGTCATTTGAATGTGACGCTTCATTTCGAACTTCTAACCCAGTTGATTGTTTTTCGTGAAATCTTTTGGAATTTTTCTGAAATGACTTAAACACACTTCTAGGATGTCTTAGAGACATATTAAGGTCCTTGTCATTCCTAAAGTCAATATTGAGATCATAAAATGATTTTCCAATTTAAACAAATTCTCAATATTAGACAAAAGTTTTTTATGGTTTAACAATTTTGTTCAAAACTTTAATATGCATCTAGAATCCATTTCAAGTGATATGAGTTAAGTTAATGGTTCTAGGACAACATCTTTGTTGATTTCTTCCATAGCTTATGAAAGCTTGAACTAACTCAACTTTAGCAAAGACTAAATGATGTTCATAGTCTAATGCTAATGATGCAAGGACTCATGAATGATATGCATGGTCCTATATGTTATATGGTCAAGAGTTGAGCTTTCAACTAAGTTATTTCAAAAATAAATTTACATTAAGTCTAGCACTCACCCAAGCCTACTTTACCCATTTATTTGATCTTCTATTTCTTTAAGCTTTTGGGTTGATGTCTATATCCTTGTCTGCAATGTCTTTTGAGCTCTAAGCACATTTACTTGATCTTCTTATGGATTCACTAGCTCTCTTAATTTTATCTTGAATCAACAACCTATTAAGCACAACTCAAGTAGAGATTAAAATTACCACATTCAATGGTTTGTTATCATCAAATGTCATGTTTACCCATGGTGAAAAACCTTGAATCAACAATCTCCCCCTTTTTTATGATGACAAACATTGATGTGTGCCAATAAATAGTTGAAGGCATTTTATAAATGCTCCCCCTATCAATATCCAATCAATGAATATTACAATTACGCATATGCATAAACTTTAGGATTTCTTCCCCTATCACCATGCTCTAAATAATGTTAACACCTATACATGTAGCATGTGATAATTTTAAGGAGCAAAGCTCCCCCTAAGAATGTGCATACAACATATACACATCAACTAATCTTTCTCCCCCTTTGAGATCATCAAAAAGAATATATACAATATAGTAAAGAAGAGGATCATCACATCAAGTTGCATATATGACTTTTGATCATAGAATATATCATTTGAAGTAACACAATCTCATATTGTCCATACATTTCATGAATATGCTTAAGATGATACCACTTATAAACAGAGCTTTGCATTCATGATGGCAACAAGGACATGTTAGCAAGTGTAATCAATGATTACTAAATCATTTGCTTGCTTTTCATAGACAAATTGGATACATAATCAAAATAGATTTTCATATATAAAGTACATGTATCAAGTGAATGACTCAAATGAAAGTAATTTAATGTTCAAGTGTGTGTGTTTGAATAAAAGTTCAAATCATAAGTATTCAACATACTATATGCAAACGAGAAACACTCAATCACTAGATCATTTAAAATCACATAGTCATGTACGTAGATTCACTTAATCTCACATATGAGCATTTAAGAACGAGTCAACACCACCTCCATCTCAATCATTTGAAATTCAATAAACAAATATGCAATATCTAATCATAGAATGTAATGAAAATCATAATGATGACTAAGAGATGAATATCCTAAGATAAGCATGTGAAAATTACATAATAAATATGCTAGCATATTAATATTCAAAGACATTTCAGTTTCTCTATGAATTTTACAAAATAACTTCTCTTGGAGAAATTTGATGAGAATATTGACGAAGAAAATTTATAATCATGAAAATGAGCTCATATAAGAATGCATTAAATAAATACATTTCTTGCAAAGAGGCATGTGGCATTCTTAGAACTTCAATTCCATTCACGTGTGCAAAGAATTAACTAAATCCTTCTTGGTTAAGATCATGGAATAATAATGGTCAAAACCTTGGGTCACCACTATTAGACTTTGATAGCAACATTATTATGCATTATAGAATATACAAGAGTATGCATGTATGATAACTATATAAAAGTATAATATATAGAAGATTAAAAATATTATATATCATTGAAAAAGTAATAATGATACAAAAATAATAAAAATGTATGTCTTTTATGATATGTGCATATAAGACTCATGATTCATGCTTATCAACAAATCAAGATAATCACATATAAGCACATTATTTCCTCGTAGCAACATGCTTCCTTCAATGATGGACTCTTAGTCCCTTTTGAATCATAGAGATCCAAGCATGACAAATTTAGCATCAATTAATATTTTAATTTGAAACTACAAATGCTAAACATTACAGATAAGACATTAAAAGGATCATATACAAGCATCTTTAGAATTTTCACCAAAAAATAATTACCAAAAGATTGGTGGTGCAACATTCTACATGTCTTAATAGCCCATTAGGTAATTCTTATTCTCATTTTCATGAATTGGCTCTTTCAAAGAAATTTACTCTATCTTGAGGTTTACTAGTGTGAACTTATTTGATTACTCATTTATTTCAAGCCCATCTTCATTTCACTTCAAGTTCAAACACCTCAATTCAATGTGCAATATATAATATCAAGAAGATTTAGATAAAGCACAAAAATCATGGAAGCACATAGACAAATATCAAGAAATAACTACTTAAGAAATCAACCAAATTGAAGTAAAATAGCTTTGATGGTCTAGAGATGGTCATGACAATATTCTTTAAATTTCATGCATGATCAAAAATTTCTTTCATAAAACTAGTCTTTTGAAAAATATTGCATCAAATGTACTTGAAAAGACAAAATACAAATATCATGATATCATATATCCAAGTATTATTTCAAAACAAGCTACTTTCAACCATTAAAAATCTATTATATAAGCATATTCAATTGCATACACCAAGTAGCCAATCACCCTCATTACCAATCATCAAAATTATTCCATGACATTTCAATAAAGATTCAACAAACTTTAATAAGCATATGTATGTCATGTTTAATCTCATCCAAGAAAGCACATTAGTAATGGAGGTTAGAAAATGTGTACCATGGTGCTAGCTCTACCCATTTTACTTGGAATTGCTTGTAGATGATTCGTATCCTCCACTCATCTTGTGAGAGACCTTGATTTCATCTCCCCTTTTGAATTAAAGCTTCTACAATTGAGGAACCAATAGTTCTTGAGTAAGGAAACAATCCACACCTATAACACACTCAAGTAGCTTTCTTTGATACCCATTTTGCTATTGGGTCCATTTGTGTTAGCATAATCATGGGCATAATTCATTATAAGCATATTAGCACAAAATGAATGATCTTCTATAACCACTATGCTTCAATTGAATTTATCATTCAAGAACATTATCATGAAGCGCTTTTGTCAATTCAAATGGTAAGATATACTCATGGTTATTTAATAAGTAAATGAACCAATATGAAAATACAAATAGGAGTGAAGCTCTATTTCATATATGGATCATACATGGGTCACAACAAACAACCACATGCATCATTCATGTTAAACTTCAAGAATTGACAAGAAAACTAAGCTAACTTCCCTTGATTGGCAAAAATAAATTATATGCCCTTTTTCAAAATTTGTCAAAGTTTTAGCACAAGGGAAAATTTATTTCCTTTCATTTCAAATTTTTTAGAGCATTTGAAAGCTTAATGAAAGGTTGTTTTTCATAATAGTCACCTATTCAAACAAATTTCTCTCTAATCCAAGGTGTCACTCTTCTCATGCAATTTCAAGATATTCAAAGAAATTTGATGCATGAACAAAGATTATTCATCAATAAATGAATACATTCATGAAATAAGCTTATGTACCAATGAATACAAGTATTAAGTCAATACTATGTATAAAGTACAACATTTCACATAGATGTCTCAAACATTGCATATCATCTCCAAAATTCTTCTTATATGACATGTACATATTCAATGGTCATTGGATATTAAAGATCATCTAAAAACACTCTTCCCTTTTAAGAACATTCTCCTTTAGCATTTAAATGCATATAACTAACTTGAAAATATCATAGGAGAATAAAAGGTCAAATAACCTTACGTAAGGGAAAAACCTTCAAAGTTTGTCATGGATCAACTCTAAGCCAGTTAAGGCAAGAATAGAGTCGAGGCTCTGATACCAATTGTTGGCCACATATTGACACTTAGAGGGGGTGAATAAGGTCAATTACAAACTTTGAGACTTTTTCGGTTTGACTTGTTTTATCAAAAATAATCTTATAAAACTCTTATCAAACACTTAGTGAATAGATGATCCTTAAATGACTACCTCATTTGAAACTTGTACTTATGCAATAATGATTTGAAGAATTTAAACATTGCATCATTGATTCAATTAGAATATGAAGTATCATCCAATTAACCAAGAATGTAATTCACCTAACCAAATAAAACATGTAATAACACTTTCATCATTTATGAACATTATACATAAAGTGTTATTGTCTAGAAAATATTCTTAAAGAGTTTACAAAGGAATGTACACTCTCATGGTAAAGGTTAGGATGAATATGCATTTTACCAAGCACATGGGATTCATATAGACATTCAAGGCTTTGGTTTGTTGAAGAAGCATTTTATCAAACACATGTTATGCTACAAGATTTATAGCAAGATAGATGAGATGATAGTCTAAGATATAATTCAATCAGGCACACAATCCAATTACCTACTTCAACTAACATTTTCTCATACTCCTTATGAATTTATAACCACACGAAATTTCATAGCATGACATCAATATGAAGTTGAAGATTGTAAATGACAATTGTTTGTAAAGTAAATAGTTTAAGGGATAGAGAAAATGCAAACCAAGACACCAATATTTTACATGGTTCAACCAAAGCTTCGGTCTACGTCCATGCCTTGAGAAAAACTCCTAAGGATTCCACTATCATGCTTCTCTTTCCGGGGAAAAGCAAACCCTTACATGCCTCATTCTTTCTAAGTGAATAGTGAACCCTTACATGCTCCTTCTTGCGGGTGAAGAGCCAACCTTGCTCATTCTTGCAGGTGGAGAGCCAACCTAATCCTCTCTTTTTAAGGTAGAGAAAAAACTTTACAAAGATTCAACAAGTCCATCCTATGCCAAGATAACCTCTTGGAATTTCACTCACAAAGAATAAGAATTTTATATTTTAGTGGTACAACTATATCTCTTAATAGATAGATATAGAAATTCAAGGGTCACTTCCTCACATACTTAGAGTTATAGATGAAATAATTAAATGAATAGCTCAACTCAAGTATAAAGAATGAATCACAAGAGGATGATATGAATAATGCTCATAGTGATTCATATAGAAGAGATTTCTACCCGACAATAATTTCAACCAATATGACCAAAGTGGTAGATTTTCACTCATAGTCTTCTCTCCCTCTTCTCTCATCCATTTTTGACTCATATATGGCATATATATAGCATAGGAACACAATATAGCCATTTGGGGGTGTTTTGGGACGTTTTGGAACACTTTAGATCCGAAACTAGCCGTTAGAATTCAAATTCCGGATGAGGCAGTCGACTGGGTGTTTTAGGGCATTTAGCAGGGTCTTCAAAAATTCATTCTGAAATTTATTTTTAACTCTCTGACTTAGCCATTCGACTGACCTTCTTGGCCCAGTCGACTAGGTTAACAAACAGTTGACTGGGTGGTTTACCCAGTCGACTTGGCTGGTCATCCCAGTTTCGATGCAGTTCACTCTTTTGGTCATAATGGTCTTTTGAATGTGACGCTTCATTTCGAACATCTTACCCACTTGACGGTTTTTTGTGAAATCTTTTGGGATTTTTTGAAAATGACTTAGACGCACTTCTAGGATGTCTTCGAGACTTATTAAGGTCCTTGCCATGCCTAAAGTCAATATTGAGATCTTAACATGATTTTCCAATTTAAACAAATTCTCAATACTAGACAAAAGTTTTTTATGGTTTAACAATTTTGTTCAAAACTTTAATATGCATCTAGGATCCATTTCAAGTGAAGTGAGTTAAGTTAATGGTTTTACGACAACATCTTTGTTGAATTCTTTCATAGCTTATGAAAGCTTGAACTAACTCAACTTTAGCCAAGACTAAATGATGTTCATAGTCTAATGCTAATGATGCAAGGACTCATGAATGATATGCATTGTCCTATATGCTATATGGTTAAGAGTTGAGCTTTCAAATAATTTATTTCAAAAATAACTTTAGATTATGTCTAGCATTCACCTAATCCAACTTTACCCTTTTATTTGATCTTCAATTTCTTTAAGTTTTTGGGTTGATGTCTCTCTTTTGAGCTCTAAACACATTTGCTTGATCTTCTTATGGATTCACTAGCTCTCTTGAGTTTATCTTGAATCAACAACCTATTAAGCACAACTTAAGTAGACATTAAATTCACCACATTCAATAGTTTGTTATCATCAAAATGTCATGTTTACCCATGGTGAAAAACCTTGGGTCAACAATCTCTCCTTTTTTTATGATGACAAACATTGATGTGTGCCAATAAATAGTTGAGGTCATTTTATAAATACTCCCCTATCAATATGCAATCAATGAATATTACAATTATGCATATACATAAACTTTGGGATTTCTTCCCCTATCACCATGCTCTAAATAATGTTAACACCTAAACATGTAGCATGCAATCATTTCAAGGAGAAAAGCTCCCCCTAGGAATGTGCATATAACATATACACATCAAGCATATCCGACATCAACCACCAATTATCAGACGTTCTATATCTTGGATCTGATGCTGCACACAATTCCCGAACCATCTCCTCATCCGTATGTGGCCATACTATAGAATGTTCCTTCAATATTCCTTGTAAGTTTGTTAGAGTACCGATTTGTATATTCCTCGCATCGGCAATACTTCGTCATCCGATCACAATAGGAGAATTCCACCGAGTCACTTTGGCCTTCATAACCTCAAATCATAGTTGTCCCAAAATTATCATATTTTCATAGAATTTTTGGACCAAGCCCGGATATACCTTTTCACCCGCCGGTTTTTCTAAACTTTTCAATCCTTGTTCTTTAAGGATTTTCCTTCCGGGTGCAATTAATACTCGGTTCATTCTCTCCGGATGACATATCTCTTCAAATTGCAACCTATACTGCCAAATCGATTTCGGTGTAGTTTAGCTTCCATTTGACTCGTAGCTCCTTCATTCGTGTTCTTCATATCCACATATGGTTTTGTACCTTTTATGAATTGCTCCGGATCAGAATAATCTTCATTAGCATTTTCGATACTAACCTCCATTGAGATAGCTAGAATAGGAGAACAACAGAAGAAGAATATCTATTCTAATGCTCACTCCTTGAGAATTGTGAATTGTGTCTACTCTATGGATTTATTTATAGATAGATGTAGTAGAATTAGAAGACAAAAATGATTTAAAACACATAGCTAACTAGGAAAGGAGAAACAATAACTTATCCAACTCTAACTTGTGTTTGCATTCCGTCTCCTTGTCAGATTAGGATTACTCTAAAAAGTCTACAAAAATTCTATAAGAGATTCTAAAAATAACTAAAAAAATTGCTAATACAAATACAAGGTTAAACCAGGCCAAAATACCCCTCAAATGAGTTAAATTTGCAAAATTTCAAAACTCACCTCGCTGTACCCTACGCTCCAAGCTTAGCTTGAAGCATAGGTTGGCCTGAATATATATATATATTTTAAATACACTCATCAATCCAACACATATACACCCCTAAACTTAAACGCACAAATGTCCGCATAGTGCATTTTAAATTATTGAAAGAATTCAAACTATCAGCACATGTAAAATACGTGTAAAAATTCGTGGATATATTCAACTCAATATGATTGATCAGCAAAACTTCAATTTTATACACTATGAAAATATCAAAAACATTTAGAAGATAATCGTTCAAACAGTCACATCAAGCCCTATACGAAACTATCCGCTCGATAATTTATCTCTTAATGTATAAAAATAAATGAAATAAAAATAAAAATAAAACAAAAACCTAACTAAAACTAAGCTAAGACTCATCATCAGAAGGCGGTGGTGTAGGTGGAATCTGCACACCCATATGCTGACTCATATAGTCAAACCAATGAAATAACCACCTCTGATCTCTTCGTCGGGCATGTCTCTCCTCTGCCAAAGTCCGTTCTATCCCGTACATCCGTGCAATTATAAAACCGAACTGTGCTTGAGACAGAGTAACAGTACCACCTGCAGGTACTTCTGGTAACACAACCTCCTCCTTAGTAGCCGACATCTATGGCATCTCCACATCATCAGCAACCTCAGCCTCCTGAGCCATACATGTATCTGCTTGACTAATATCAGCAGCCTGCTTCTGGGCCTGTGCACCTGGTAATATTTCGAACACTAGTCGGCATCGCATAATATCATATGCATGCAACAGGGTCCAGACACCAGTCCATATCCCTCTGGCATACGGAGTACCCTCTCTATATCTGTTTTGCTCACCCGTATCCATCTCGATCCCGACATCCATCATAAGCATCATTACCAAGCACGGGAATCGAATCTGAAACAGACGCTGACTAACCTTGGTCTCCTTGTGCAGATGAATATAATGTGTATACACGCCCTCCCACAAAAGACATGGGATAGAAATCCACCACCCGAACTCGAATGCGTAGTTGAGGGCCAGAAATGGTGCATAGCACATGGTCACGTGGCTGTGCGGAAGAATTTGAGATCGAACTATCACATCCCAGAACCATAGCATAGGATGATAGTTCGCCTTCTTCGTGCAGTTCAGATGATCATCGGCCCACTACCCAATAGTCTGAAGTGTAACCAGCTCAGAAATAGATGGCAGTATCTAGGGTATTGGTGGGAACACAGCAGCTAGCTCGGATGGAAACTGGTTCGGAATACCCCACACCTTAGCAATAGTCTGGGGAGTAACCTCGATCTCTGTCTTTATTTTCAGCCAGAACTCCCGGATTATATCTTCAAAAATATGCGGGGTAGCTAGGTCAAAAATAGGTAATAACTGTCGGGCCCTTAATCAGCCTATTGTCCAAGCGGGTACTGGCTGTAAATCTTCGAATATCTGCAATAAGTATGTTTGCTCCTGTTGATACCCCTTCCCGATCGCTCGATCTAGTAAATCCTCTATTAATGTTGTCTGGGGCACAAGTAAATATGTAGTCAAAACTCCGGGGTCACCCTCCACAGGTGGCTCCGGTAGCATTTCATCTGTACGATCATCGCCCAGAGTGGTTTCCTCCTCATTCTCAATGTCATCACCATCTGTATCTTCTTCCATCTCCTCATCCAAATGCTACTGCATAAGTGGCGATGATGGTGCCCGTGGAACAACTGGCTCAAATACTAAGCGACCATGTGGTAATAGAATTTTGCGTCCCTGCCTCAATAAATGAGGAAGACGAGGATGCGGAGTCGACATATTGTGGCCTTTTGGCGCGTGTGCTATGGCGGCAAATAGGGGATGGTGCAGCAGATGATTATCTAGACGTCTGTCACACCGGTGGATCAGCCGCAACGACAACCTGAGCCACTCGCCTCGCCGACACCTTGGTCCGTGCCATGCCTACAATAGGGAAGTTTCAAAAACTAAGTGATAATGAACTGAACACCGATTCAAACTCAAACTATATCTAAATATATCCAATATGATAATTAAACAACTTTTTGAAAACGGATTAAAACACGATTTTGATCGGGCTCGTTCGTCAATACTAGTTTAGAAAAGTTAAATAAGTCATAAGAAATAAAAATAATGGAACAAAACTCACCGAATTGAGAGAAATGATGAATTTACAAAAATTAAGTTTCAGAGACTTTTCGAGTTCTTCACGCGAATTCAGACAAATCACTAACTAATCCAATGATCCGCTAGCAAAGAATGATGAGGAACTGGATGGTTAAACAGTAGGATCAAACCTCTCAAAGAATGGTGGAGAATTGAGAGAGAGAAAAGAGTTTGAATGGAATAAGGGGGGAAAACTGACGACGGGCCTCTTTATAACAGGCCCGCAGCTACACTTCAAGCGTAGGTCCCTGGCCCAAAAAAATATCTTTTGCTCTTTTCTTCATTCTCTCGTCCCGTATTAAACTCCACACTTCCTAAAAACTTCCTAGGCTTCATTAGCATTCCATACTTACTTGCTGATGGCCTCGCGACTCGATTTTACGGACTCGATCTTAAATACCGAAATAACTAAATTACAGTCAACAAATACAAAATAGGTTTCAAAGCTACTATTCTTTACCTAGTACAAATGTTTAACGTCATTAGTACGAAACTACTGCTTCTCAATACTCCGGATCAAGCTTATCCACCTCGGGTGGTGGTTTAGTTAGATTGATCATTTCCACCACACACTCAACTGGTCGAACCTCTATATAATGCTTCGATATCTGTCCATTCACTACAAACTTCTTTCCAATGTCAGGATCATCGAGCTCCATTGCTCCATAGGGGAAAACCTTTGTAATCTTTTATGGCCCATCCCATCTTGATTAAAGCATGTCAGGAAATAACTTGAGTCTCGAATTAAACAGCTTAACTTTTTGGTCGGGCTCAAAAACTTTCTTTTTAATGTGTTTATCATGGAATGATTTTGTTCGAGCCTTATGAATCCGAGAATGTTCATATGCATTATTCCTTAACTCTTCAAGCTCTTGCAGTTGATGTTTCCGTTGCGCATCGGCTTTCTTTATATCAAAATTCAATATTCAAAAGCCCAATATACTCGGTGTTCCAGCACTACAGGGAGATGGCATGCTTTACCATACACAAGATGATATAATGACATACCAATTGGTGTCTTAAAAGCAGTTTTGTATGCCCAAAGTTCATCATTTAGCCTTCGAGGCCAATCCTTCAAATCCAGACGTACAGTTTTTTCAAAAATATTTTCATCTACCTATTAGAAACCTCCACTTGACCTTGTCATTGGGGGTGATATGGCGTACCAATTCAATGAGTGACACCGTACTTTTCACTAAGTGCGGAAAGAAACTGGTTATTGAAACGGCTTCCACCATCACTGATCAGAACTCTTGGTATTCCAAATCATGAAAAAATGTTTAGTTTTACAAATTCTTCCACCACGTCATGGTCCACACGTTTGGTGGCTATTGCTTCTACCCATTTTGAAATATAATCAACCCTCACAAGTTTTTATCTACTTTTAGAAATGGTCCCATGAAATCGATACCCCACACATCAAATAATTCTACAATCAGAATCGGGGTTAAAGGCATCATGTCTCTTCGAGATATGGATCCAAGATTTTGACATCGCAAACATGTCCTGCAAAACTCAAAAACATCTTTGCATGTGGAAGGCCAGTAAAATCCACTCTGCAGCACCTTATGGGATGTCGTTTTAGCTCTGAAATGCCCTCCACACTCCAACGTGTGACAAAATGTCAGTATGTTTTGCACCTCACTCTTGGGGATGCATTTCTGATAATATGATCAGAGCAATACTTGTACAAACACGGATTATCCCAGATATAAAATTTAACTTGGCTAAAGAATCAGTCTTTCTCATTCTTAGGATTCGACCTATGGCTTTATAATTGACAATGTCAGCATACCACAGTATTTGCTCCACCACAACCACACTGAACAGATGTTCATCTGGGAAAGAATCCTTAAGATGAGTAATTTCCTTTGTGGATTCGACAATAATCATTGACAAATGATCCACAACAACATTCTATGAACCTTTCTTGTCTTTGATTTCTAGGTCAAATTCTTGCAACAACAAATTCCACTGAATCAATCGGGGCTTAGAGTCTTTCTTTGTTAGTAAATGCCTCAAAATGGCATGATCTGAGTAAACAATAACCTTAGTGCCTAATAAATATGATCGGAATTTATCCAAGGCGAAGACAACTGCCAGCAACTCCTTCTCGATAGTTATGTAGTTCATCTGAGCTTCAGTAAGAGTTCTATTAGCATAATAAATGGCATATGGCAGCTTATCTTTTCTTTGACCCAACACAGCTCCTATGGTATAGTTAGAAGCATCACACATGAGCTCAAATGGCAGAGTCCAGTCTGGCAGACGAATAATCGAGGCTGATGATAGCTGAGCACGCAACTCCTCAAAAGGCATGAAGGAACTCTTCGTCAAAGACGAAAGTCGCGTCCTTAGCCAATAAGTTGCATAGCGGCCGGACGATTTTGCTGAAATCTTTAATAAACCTTCTGTAAAATATGGCATGACCTAGAAAAGAGCGTATCTGCTTAACAGATGTGGGAGGAGGCAGTTTTAAAATTAATTCAACTTTTTCTTTATCGACCTCTATCCCTCGCTTTGATACAATATGGCCCAGTACTCTCCCATATTAAACCAAGAAATGGCTCTTTTCCAAACTTAGGATTAGATTAGTCTTCGTGCATCTCTTAAGTACCAGTTCTAGATGTTTCAAACAGTCTTCAAAGGTATCCCCAAAAACTGAAAAATCATCCATCAATACCTCAAGAAATTTCTCTATAATGTCAGAGAAGATAGACATCATACATTATTGGAATGTTGCTGGTGCATTACACAAACCAAACGACATCCGTCTCTAAGCAAACGTGTCATATGGACAAGTAAAGGTGGTTTTCTATTGATCAATCACCACCTGATTGTAGCTAGAATACGCATCCAGAAAGCAGTAATAGCTCTGTCCAGCTAACCTCTCCAAAATTTGATCAATAAATGATTACAGAAAATGATCCTTCCTGGTGTTCAGATTGAGCTTTCTGTAATCAATACACACATGTCACCCTGTGGTCATGCGTTGTGGAATAAGCTCACCTTTTGAGTTTGACACCACTGTGATGCTCGACTTCTTTGGCACCACCTGAGTGGGACTTACCCATGTCCTATCAGAAATAGAGTAAATGATACATGCATCCAACAATTTCACTACTTCTTTCATCACCACCTCTTTCATATTTGGATTCAGCCTTCTCTACAATTCCTTTAATGGCTTTACATCCTCAAGATGTATGTGATGCATGCAAATTGAGGGGTCTATGCCTTTCAAATCAGTAACACTCCATCCTATTGCCTCTTTGTTCTCACTTAGAAATTTAACTAGACATAATTCCTATTTTTCTGTCAATTTTGAACATATAATCACAAGAGGAGTCTTATCAGGTCCTAAGAAAACATATTTCAGCTTTTCAGACAATTCTTTGAGTTCCAAGGTATGAGGATTAGTTAAATATGGAATTGGTGGAATATTTGAGACTATCGGGAGTGGTTCAACCGGTTCCCGCCATGGTTGAGTATATAATGCAGTTTTCATTGCATCCAGCTCTTCATTTTGCAACTTCCAATAAGTTTCCCAATCAGCAACTTCCTCATTTGGCCATTCTCTAGTCATAAAGGACTCCAGCTCATCCTCCTCCAAGATTTGAGTTGCAAATTCTGCTATGATATCACCCAGCTCATCGCACTCATTAATCTGAAAACATTCCCCAGATTTAGGCAATTGGTGGCTTCCTTCGAACACATTCTTTCTGACCTTCATATTTCCAAATGTCAGATCCATGGCTCCGGTTCTATAATTGATCCATGCATTTTCCGTAGCTAAGAATGGTCTCCCAAGTATTACTAGAATGTGCTTCTTTGAGTCAGGGACAAATTCTGTATCCAAAAATTAAAATTTCCCACTTGAACAATGACATCTTCAAGCACTCCTCTTGCCTGTTTGATTGATCGATCGATCAGCAAATTGAAGTACGACCTTAGTGGGGCTGAGCTCACCCAACCCTAGCTATTGGTAGACTGAATAAGGAAGCAAGTTAATACTCACACCAATATCAAGAAAAGTTCTACCAATTTCCTGGTTACCGATGACACATGGAATAATATGAGCACCGGGTTATTTCCTCTTAGGTGAAGTATCGCTTAAAAACAATGAACTCACTTGCTCAGTCAAGATTATTTTAGTTGGATTCTTTCCTCTACTTTTCTATTTCTAAGTGCAAAGATCCTTGAAACACTTAGCATAAGATGGTATTTAGGCGATTACATCTAAGAGTGGTAAGTTTATCTTGATTTGTCGGAATGTATCCAACATATCAAATTCTTTCATCTTTCCATACTTGGCGGGCTCTCTAAGACGTTGAGGAAATGGCGTTACCTCCTCGTAACTTACCCTGTCCGGCTCCTCATGTAGTGTCTGATCGACATCATCTTCTACTGATGGTTTTTCGTTTTGCATTCTTTCAGCCTCTTTCCTTTCAACTTTTTTCCTATGCTCTTCTTCAGTTTCATTCCTTTGTTTTTGTTCTGCCTCCTTTCTTCTTTGCAACCTCTCCTCATCCTTTGCCTCAACTCAACTCTCCATTTCCTTCCCAGTTCTCAGAGTCGTGATTGCCTAAACCATTTCATTAGGTTCATTGACAATGACTTGAGCTCAAGTGCTTGTTGTGGTCTTGGGTTAGTGAATGACTGACTAGGTAATCTCCCTAGCTCTCTCACATTCCTCTCATTAGCCATTTGGCCCATCTGCATATGTAGTTATGCCAATGATTGGGTATGAATACCTATCTTGTTATGAATATCTAGTATAACTTGCTTTAACTTATTAGTCTAAAAAACAGGTGGAGGAGTTTGGCTTCTTGGAGCCAGGGTTTGGTAATTATATGGCTGGACAACTTGATTATTATTGAATGGCTGAAGATCTTGGGAATTATTGAATGGTTGAAGAGCTTGGGAATTATTGGATGTTCAGGGTTGGTAATTGGAATGAGAATTTCTAGCCATGATTGTTGGTTGTGAGTCGAATGATTGTTGACTCTGTTGCTACCTTGGCTGTTGGTTATATTATAGTTGTCTCTTAGGGAACCTTGGTCTTAGGTTATATGACTACTGCCTGTCAGTGAACCTCGGTTATGAGTTATATGACTGTTGTCTATCAGTGAATCTTGGTTGTTGATTGGATGATTTCCCTTGTTGGAACTTTGGTGGTGGATTATCTACATTGGTAGATTTGTAAGATAGGAGGGGGTGATTTCTAGCATTAGAGGTGTATGAATTGGTGAAATGAGCATTATTGGAATAGTTCCATGATGCGTTGGCATTAACGGCCATTATCTCATAACACTCATGTGGGGAATACTCAACTTCAACTTCAAACAGCTCTCTAGGAGGGGAATGACTTCCCTGCATAAAATTTTCAATTCTTTTTAATTTCTCTCCAAACAATGCAATGGTATCTCTCATATCATCATGTTCTACGATATACGATTTCTTAGATCCCCTATCTTTTGTCCACCTCTAGACCTCAACTCAGATTTATATTGAATTGTGTTTTCACTGATATTATCAAATATCTCCAAAAGTTCTTTAGCTGGTTTCAAGATAAACTGACCTTGTGTGACCGCATCTATCAAAATCTTATACACCTCTCCAAGTCCCATGTAGAAATTTTTAGCAATATCTTGATCAGAAAACATATGGTGGGGACACTTATACAGAATTTCACTATACCTTTCCCATGTATCATAAAAATGCTCAAGATAAAGATGCAAGATTTTGATTGCATCTTGTGCTTCTGAGGTCTTTCCTATATGATAATGTTTTTCTATGAATTCTATCTTAAGGGCTTCCCAATCAATTTTAATTTCTTTTGCAAATTTGATGTACAATTATTTAGCTTTCTCTTTCAATAACCAATGGAATAATCTCACTCACAAGTCATTTTTGGGCAAATTGTCAAACCTAATAGTAGAGGCTACCTCTAGGAATTCATTGATGTGCTGGTATGGGTCCTCTATCCTAAGGCCTGAAAACTTTGGAAGCATATTGATCATGTTTGTCTTAATCTCGAAGTGCTTTGCTCCTTATTCCTCCAGAAAATTAGCATAGGAATTGTATGCATCGAGCGCGTCATATCCTTTTAGTGATGTCTATGGTGCCCTTTGTTGGTAGGCTCCTCGTTTGGCCATTGCTTATTCTTGCTCACGATGACGTTCTTCAATAGATCGACGTAAACAACAGAGAGTCTTTTCAATCTCAAGATCGTACTCGAGTAACACAGTGCTTAAATTAGAACGGGTCGGTCTATCGGTCATACGCTACTCAAAAAACTATTTTTTTTCAAAATTTATTATTTATTTATTTTTATTTTATGAAATAAAATCTATTCTAAATTAACTATTTCTAAATTATAGAAAACAAAGCAAGAATTAATATGCAACAATCGAGGTAACTAAACCTCGTTAAAGTTCCAGACTCAACTTTAAAAGTTCCGCTCTTCCCTTTTACGCTCTTCAGAGTACCTGTCAACCACACAAAAATTTCACTTTAGCTACAACTACAATAACGCAATGCAAATTAATTACTAAAGTTGTCGAACAATGCTTAGATCCCAGTAGCAGCGCTAAAAATATGATGTGTCCATCAGGTTATAAAAATATGTGGTGAAAAACAACACCTTAATGACTTTAGGTTTTACCCTACGCAAGCGCACGTATCAATTATAGAATAGCAAACGGCTTGAGTAAGGGATATCGATCCCATAAAGACTGAGATTGTTCACTTTAATAATTTAAAAACACTAAATTATATTTCTGAAAATTATTTGCTTTGGGTGGTCAAAGACCAAATTATCTATTTTAATTAAATAAACTAAAAAGCAAAGTAAATTGGTTTGTGATTCAGATGAGAGAGAAAACTAGGGTTTTCATCACTCCACTACTAACCGCATAATATAGTTCATCAATGTATCAATTGTAAGAAGGCAATCCATAACTGTGAATCAGGTCGTATCGCAAATAGCTAAATACGATCCCAAAAAGGGGTACCAACGAACTAATCGCGACAACCCTTCTCATTACTGACCTAACTAGTACATTTCAATTATATTACTCTAATCTACTCCTACTCCATGAAAATAAACTAAAGCATGTCTATATTAAGTCGCCAAGGCACGGCCTGTGTCAACCTAGGGTTTCAAGTTTTATTACCACCATTATGTAGAAAATTATGATTAAGCATCCGAGTTCCAACCCATAGTGAATAATCATAATTGTGTAAAACTATATATTCATTCCATCTAAGACAAGAATTTAGAATAAAAATATACTTTTATATTGCAAATCAATACGGTCTCTTAACTACTACAATCATCACAGTATGGGCAACAGTTTCCCCTATCTATAATTAAAAACAATGAAAGAACTACATTACTTGGCTAGGGTTTTGCTAGAAAACCCTAGATACCGAGTTAGTTTGCCATGGAAGATGGTGACAGCATCGTTGATATAGAAACGCTCTCCATAGTCTTTTTCTTTGGATCTCTTGGTTTGAATATGGCTCTAAATAATAGTAAATCTAAATGAATGAACAACCTCCAAAAACTCACGTTTGAACTCTCCAACTCAATAGACCTAACTCTGATGTATGGTCTTGTATATATAGGCAATGGCATAGAGAGGCCATTTTCAGTCTTTTCACACTAAAACTCATGTAAACCCTAACTTCTAATATATATAAGTGTATATACATGTATACAAAGGTCTGGAGTGGTAGGCACGTCTTCCAATTAACCGGGGGTGAAACAGGAAAAATCCACAAAGAATCACCAAAAAGTTGCCGCACCTACGCTTCAAGCGTAGCTCCCAAGCATACCTCCAAACGTGGGTCGAAGAGTAGAAATGTTATTTCTAGCCACTTTTTGAAACTGGAAGCGTAGGCAAAAGCGTAGGTATTTTTTGGAAAATCACTTTTCTCCGTAAATGCACCAAAACGTCCGTCTCGAACCCACGATATTTTTTACTAAAGACGACGGCTTCAGTAAAATGTCATTTTTGTCTCAGACTACCTCTTTGACTCTCCTATTCGAAAAAAAGAACATATCTTCAGTTAATTCACCGAAATTTGCTCAATTTCTTCATTAAACTCCTTAAACATGTCTAAACACGCAAACACAAAAACAATAATGAAATAATGGAATGAAAGAACATAACAATAGTGAGTTAAGGGGTCAAAATAACTAATATTTGACACCTATCATGCCTATAGCCAATCGACTGGGTGTCTCAGCTTTTTGAAAAAAGTAATTTTGAAAAATGTTCTTGCCAATAACTTGGTATTTATTCTTGCCTACTTTTCAAAACTCACTCTCCTACTCTCCTAGAGTGAGATTCACTTTCTAAACCCTAATGTTCACTATATATAGAATGAGATGTGATATTGAAAGAGTTAGTTTTAGTGTGAAAAATTTCTACAAATCTTCATCCTCATTTTTCTCTATAGCACTCTTTGAAAAGTCATTGAAAGCAAGAGCAAGAAAGCTTGTTTTTCATCTCAAATCTTTTGAAGCTTTAAACTCTAATCATTTTCTTATTCTCTCAAATTCGTTCATTGAATTCATCCTTTTGAGAATATACTTCTAGAGTTCTTGAAATATCACTTAAAAACACTTGAGCTTATATTGATTAATCTTCCATAAAAACCTTAAAGGTTTTGATTGTTTTTGGTTCTTGAGTGATATATTGATTGCATACACAAATTTGTAATCTTGAGCAAGTGAAGCCCATTGGTTCAAGGGAGGATTGTTCTCTTGAATGTAAGACGAGCTCGTTAGCTCATGTGTAAAGGTTTTGCTATTCCACCTATTGAAGGAAGAGTCATAGTGTGAGGATTGGGAAAGTCTCAAGGAAGGGGATTCTTGAGCCGAGGACTAGGAGTTACTGAACCTCGTAAAAATCACGGTATCAAATCTCTCTATTTCTATCTCTTTATTTTATCTTGCATGTTATATTAATATCATGCTAATTTGCTAGAACAATTAAGTTGAACTTGTCATTGAATTAATCACTTGATTCTTGAAGTGATTGAATATTTAATATAGCTTGATTTAATTTCCGAAAAGATTTAAAGAGATTTTTTAAAAATACCCTATTCAACCCCCCCCCCCCTCTAGGGTCAATTAGTGACTAACAATTGGTATCAGAGTCTAATCTCTATTAATTTTAGACTTAACCATCTTAGAGAACGATCATGGCCTCAAATTTAGTCACTCATGTTGAAGGGCAATCTAACAATAGGCCTCCAAGGTTTGATGGATCTAACTATAGTTATTGGAAGACGAGAATGATAGATTTCCTTCAAGCAATTGATTATAAAATTTGGCAAGTCATAGTTTAAGGACGTTTTGTTATCACCAAAGTTGTAGATGGTAAAATAATTTCTAAATTACCATGGGATAATGATGAGTGTAAACTCATGTCCTTCAATGTTAAAGCTAAGGTTAATCTAAATTTTGCTTTAAGTCCAAATGAATTTAATCGTGTATCTACTTGCTCTACAGTCAAAGAAATGTGGGATAAGCTAGAAATAACTTATGAAGGAACCTCTCAAGTACGAGAATCAAAATTTGACATAGTCATGCATGAATATGAATTATTTGTCATCAAAGATAATGAAAATGTAAATTCTATGATGTCTCATTTTACTAATATTTTAATGTAAACATCTTGGTAGAATTATTCCTAGATCCGATGCATCACGCAAAGTTCTTAGAAGCCTTCTGGCCAAATGGGATGCAAAAGTGATGGCCATCAAAGAAGCTCATGATCTCAATACCATGGGCCTTGATGAGATATTTGAATCTCTTTTCACTTGGGAAATTACCCTAAAATCTCGAGAAGAAGACACTATGCTAAGAAAAGGTGTAGCGTTGCAAGCTTCTACAAAAAATGAAGCAAATGAGCCGGATAAAGAAGAGGTGGATGAGGACATTGCATTGATCACCTAAATATTCAAGAGATTTCTTCAAATAAAGAAAGCCAACGGAGGTAGATTCATAAGGAGAAACGGGCAAAGAGGCAAGCCTAGTAAGAGGGAACCCCAACTTGCTTCAATTGCGGGAAGCCGGGGCACTATAGGAATGATTGTTTCAAGCTTAAAAAGAGAACGAGAAAAGGCCAAACAAGATGGCAATGAATTCTACATGAGACGATTATGAATCATGTGATTCGGATAAGGAAGAAAATGGCGAGGAAATGGCAAACATTTGTCTCGTGGCAAATGAAGATGAGATACATTTAAATTCACATGCATTAGATAAATCAAAATTGTCGTATAATGAACTTCTATTCTGTTATAATGATGTATTTGAAAAATTGGATGATGAATTTGAAAAATTAGCTAGCAAACATATTTTACTTAAGAAAGCAAAATCTTCATGTAGTTCTACTAGTTCTACCTTAGTTGATTCAAGCATAACGGATGACAAAAGCATCGAGCTAGAAAAGGAAAATATATTTTTGAAAAAGACTATAGATGATCAAATAAATGTGTTAGTAAAGTTTACAAAAAGAAAAGATAATCTAAGCATTATATTAGGAAGACAAAGAAAATCATTTGATAAAAGTGGTTTAGGGTATGATACTTTTGACAAAGATGCTCTTATTTTGAAAAAGAGAAAATTATTAAGACATACATTTACAAGAGAATCATCTCACACATCTTCAAATAATTATAAGCATATTAATTTTTATTATTGCAAGAGAAAGGGACATAAGGCAAATGCATGCTCTCATAAAAAGAATAAAGTTTTAACAAAAATGATTTGGGTTCCAAAAGGAACTATTGCGTGCTTGCGTAGAAAGGAAAATGTAGTAACAAAAATAATTTGGGTTCCAAAAGTAACTATTGCATCTCTCTCTAACCTTAGTGGACCCAAAATAGATTGGGTACCAATGAAAGTTACTTAAATTTATTTTATAGGTATGCTTGAAATCCGCATCAAATGAAAACTGGTTTCTTGATAGCGGATGCTCAAGGCATATAATGGGAGACAAATCAAAATTCATTTCTCTAAAATCCTATGAAGGAGGAAACGTAACTTTTGGAGACAACTCGAAAGGTAAAATTATAGGGATTGGTTCAATTGGTATATCTTCTTCTCTCTCTATAGATAATGTGCTTTTGGTTGATGGTTTGAAACATAATTTGTTTAGCATTAGTCAATTGTGTTACAAAGGTTATGATGTTATATTTAGGTCAAATGCATGCATAGTTGAGAAAGATGGGAAGCAATTGTTAAATGCTAAAAGAAACGGAAATTTGTATACTATGTTGCTATGTGAAATGTATGAGCAAGATGTTAAATGTTTTTTCACATCTAGCGAAAATAGTTGGTTATGGCATAAATGCTTAGGACATGCCAGTACAGACCTCATTCATCGTTTATCTAAAAATAAGTTAGTCAAAGGCCTCCCTAAGACTAAATTTTCAAAATGTAAAGTATGTAGTGCATGTCAAGTAAGAAAGCAAGTAAAGTCCTTTTTTCAAGAGAAAGAATGACATTACCGCTTCTAGACCATTAGAGCTACTTCACATGGATCTTTTTGGTCTGGAGAGAACGGCTAGCTTAGCCGAGAGACTCTATGTACTTGTTATAGTTGATGAGTACTCTAGATAGACTTAGGTTCACTTTTTTACTCATAAAAATGAAACTAACTTCATTCTTGATAAATTTTATAGAGCCATTCAAAATGAAAAAGATTTGAAAATAGAAAATTAGAAGTGATAGAGGTAGGGGTAGGGAATTTGAAAATCTAAACTTAGAGAAATTATGCGATGAACTTGGTGTATCTCATGATCTCTTGGCTCAAAGAACCCCTCAACAAAATGGTGTGGTTGAAAGAAAGAATAGATCATTGCAAGAAATGGCTAGAACCATGTTCAATGAACACAACCTTCCCCGAAGCCTTTAGGCGGAAGCAGTAAAAACCGCTTGTCATGTATTAAATAGAGTTATTATTCAAATGAAATTAGGAAAAACACCTTATGAATTATGGAACGGTCGAAACCCTTATATTGGGTGTTTTAAGGTGTTCGATTGTAAATGTTTTATGCTAAATGATAAAGATAACTTGGGAAAATTTGACTCTAAATTGGATGAAGCAATTTTCCTAGGATATTCTTCGAGAAGTAGAGCCTTTAGAGTCTTTAACAAGAGCACTCTAACCATAGTCGAGTATATTCATGTTGTTTTTGATGAATCACCACTACTACCATTACCTAGAGTTGGCCTAGATGATGATGAATTTGTGGGGAATGAGGATAATTTAAATAACCTTAACATCTCCAACTCATCAAATAGCCAAATGGAAAAGAGTGAAGTTGGGAATCAATCTCATGATGACTTGAGAAGCTCAATTCCTAAATCTTGGAGGATTGTACACAATCATCCTCTTGACCAAGTCATAGATGATCCTTCACAAGGTGTTAGCACAAGATCTCAACTTAGAGACTTATGCAATTACATGGCTTTTGTGTCCAAAATCGAGCCCAATAACTTCCACGAAGCTCAATGTGATGATTCTTGGATCGTGGCTATACAAGAGGAGCTAAATCAATTTGAACACAATCAAGTTTGACATTTAGTTCCTCAACCCGCACATCAAACAATAATAGGCACAAAATGGGGTTTTCGAAATAAAAATGATGAAACTGGAGTGATCATTCAAAATAAAGCAAGATTGGTAGCTCAAGGATACAATCAAGAGGAAGGCATTGACTACGATGAGACCTTTGCACCCGTAGCTAGATTAGAAGCAATTAGAATGCTTCTTGCATTTGCATCATCTAGAAATTTTACTATTTATCAAATGGATGTCAAAAGTGTTTTTCTAAATGGAACTATAGATGAATGAGTGTTTGTAAAACAACCACCCGGTTTTGAAAATGAACTTTTTCCAAATCACGTTTACAAATTATCTATAGCTTTGTACGGTTTGAAGCAAGTCCCTAGAGCTTGGTATGAAAGGCTTAGTGATTTCTTGATTCAAAATGGTTTTATAAAAGGTAAAGTTAATAATACACTCTTTACAAAAACCGTTAAGAATAATTTGTTGCTTGTCCAAATATATGTTGATGACATTATATTCGGATCAACAAATGTTTCCCTTTGCAAAGAATTCGCTACAAATATGCAAAATGAATTTGAAATGAGTATGATGGGTGAGTTAAACTTCTTCTTAGGGTTGCAAATCAAGCAAAGCTCGAATAGCTTATTTGTTAGCCAATCGAAGTACACTAAGGATTTGATAAAGCGATTTGGTATAGAGGAAGCCAAACATGACATAACTCCTATGGGTACCTCTATTAAGCTAGATAAAGATGAAAATGGAAAATGTGTAGACATCACTAAATATAGAGGCATGATTGGAAGTTTGCTTTACTTAACCGCTAGTAGACCAAATATAATGCTTATGTGCTCGTTTTCAATCTTGTCCTAAAGAATCTCACTTGCTAGCCATAGAGTGGTACGATTAACTTAGGACTTTGGTATCCACGTGGCACTACACTTGATCTTATTAGCTATTCAGACGCTGATTTTACGGGATGTAAAGAGGATCTAAAAAGCACAAGCGGCACATGCCACTTTCTCGGACACTCCTTAGTATCTTGGTCAAGTAAAAAGCAAAATTTCGTTGCTTTGTCTATAGCTGAAGCTGAATACGTTGCGGCCGGTAGTAGTTGCGCTCAAACTCTTTACATTAAGCAACAATTACTTGATTTCGGACTTATTTTCAATCATGTACCTATTAAATGTGATAATACTAGTGCTATTTGCATATCTAAGAATCATATTCAACACTCACGCACCAAGCACATTGAGATTAGGCATCATATCACACGTGATCACGTAGCTAAAGGCGACGTTGAATTGGTTTTTATTGACACTAAAAATAAATTAGCAGATATTTTCACAAAACCTCTCCCGGACGAACCTTTTTCAAAAATTCGTAAGGAAATTGGAATGGCCATGGACGTTGAAATAATAGCTTAATTTTCTCAAAACCTCCTTTACATATTTTGTTTTCAAAAAAAATTAAAAAAAAAAAGACAAAATTAAAAATTTTAGTAGGCCAGTCGACTACCTCCATTTGGCTAATCAACTGCCTTTGCGCGACTTTTCTTTTATAACCTCTCTTCTCTTTGTCTTCTCTCCACTCTCTCCACGATTCTCCACTTCCTTCCCCTATTTCATGCCACCACTTCACCTCCCATTCATTTCCCCACTCAATCACGTTCATCCCCTCCATTTAATCACATTTTTACCTTTATTTCACCTATATATATATATATACCCATATACATATATATATACAGCCAATCTCTACACTTCTCAACTAATCTTCTCCAATCCTTCACTCACCGTGTTTTCTTTTCTCCTGATCCTTGTGTCTCTTATGGCACCCAAACCTTCTCAAGGAGCCACTACCCACAAGCAAAATCGTTGAGGCGGAAGTTCATCCCCAGCTCCTCATCCACCACCTCATGCGTCCCCTGTCATCCCTGAAGAAATCGAATCCGATGAAGAACCTGCTCCCATGTCCATCTCTGCTCTTCTCCACAATGACTAAGACAACATTCGTCTTTACTAGACGAAGTTTATCGATCAAAAAATCACTCGGTGTCGTATTGTTACTCAAACCTTATACGAAGAGATTGGTGCCAATACTTTCAATCTCTTTCAAAATATGGGTTGGGATTTCTTCATTTCCCTTAATCTTCTTCATTACTCCCATGCCGTTAAAGATTTCTACACAAAGCTGAGAAATCCGACTTAACCAAGTGCCCCTGCCACCACTTTTCGCTCCAAAGTCGCTGGGAAATCTTTCAACATCACTAAATCCGTCATCAATGATATTTTTTGGCTCCCAACAGGTGGCATTTCCTATTATTGTCCTTCCATTTGGTACTCTTCAAATGATTTCGATCCTCTCGAAGTGGTTCGGGCCATATTTGTCAACAAAGAGACTACTATAATTGTCGGGTTTCCATTTTCTTCGCTCACTTCCGAGGCTCTTTTAGTGCACAATATTGTCACCTACTCCATATTGCCTAAATCCGGAAGCCGCAGTCTCGTTTCGATAATGGAAGCCTTCCTTGTCTCGTAAATAGTGACCAGTAAAAAGGTAAACTTATCCTTCATTTTCATTTATGCCATTCTTGAGTGCCAAAATAAGTCGAGTTGTGCTCTCATCTTTCCCGCACATATTTCTTATCTCCTTGCACGTTGCAATGTTCTTTTTATGAAGAACCTTCTGAGCATAACCCCATTTTTCTTGATTGCACCCATATCAAACATATGCATATTGGAAAAAATACCAATGGGGTGTTGGTCTCTCTAAAAGAAGCTCCTCCAATGGACCAAGCCGGTCCCTCTGTTCCTTGTCCTGAAGCTCCGACCTCTTCATTTCCTTCATTGGGCAGCTCTTTCGACATTCCCAATTTTGGGTTTGGTGGAAATCAAGAAACCCTCAATCAAATACTTGAAGTCGTTAAGCACAATGAGAAAGTTCACAAGAAGAATGTCGAGGCCATGAAGCATCTTGAGGATAAAGTCGATCACATCACTACCGACTTCTCTTCTCGCATCGGCTCTCCCACCTCTACCATGGAAGCTCTTCGCCATGATCCTTTGCCTTTTTTATGTCGCCATAGGGGCAGAATTTTTGGTTATTATATGTTTGGTCGTAGCTTATGTTTAGCGTAGCGTATGCGATGCTTAGCTTGTTTTGTGTTGCTTTTGTTCTTGTTCTATTTTTTTATTATCTTGTGTGCCGTTGTAGGAGTAAAATAACATGTACCAAAAATTACAAAACTTAATGAAAATGTTGTTTCTAATATCTTTCAATACAATATCTCAATGTCTATCAAATTGCAAAATTTATTCTCTAAGGGGGAGCAGCGAAAGAAAATGAAAGGTGCACATTTTGAGGGGGAGTATCACTTGATACTTCACCAACTCTGCACAAACACGAAGTATTTTGTTGGCATTGAAATTTCATTTCGGACAATAATTCCTATTTTGATATTAACAAAACATTTAAGCGTGTTTAATACTAATATAATTTTGAGCTAAGTGTTTCAGCAAGAACATGGAAATGTCTTGGAAAAGAATGCAAATACTAAAAACGATAAGCAACAAAGGAATTCAAGTGCAAAAATGAGAAAGGATAAAATGGTCAACGAAAAGCGAAAGTTGAAGACTCAAGACCCGGGGTAGATAGGTCGGGGTGTGAATATTGTAACAATGTATTATATGCGTTGATTAGTCCTATAAGCTCAAGTAATTAAAGAACCAAACGCAAAACGGAACAAAAATCAGACAAAATCAACAATCTCTGAGTCTCCCAGTCGACTGGCCAAGCAATGGCAGCCGACTGGCAGTGACCAAGTCGACTGGCTCATGGACCCAGCCGACTGGATGAAACAGAGAGTTTTGAATATTTTTTATTGCCTGAGGCAGTCGACTGGTTCTCTTGAGGCAATCGACTGGCATGACCGTTGGGAAAATGTTTTTAAATTACTGCTTGGAGGCCGCCGACTGGGTGCCTCAGCTTTTTGAGAAAAATTAATTTTGAAAAATATTATTTCCCATCACTTGGTGTTTATTCTTGCCTACTTTTCAAAACTCACTCTCCTACTCTCCTAGAGTGAGATTCACTCTCCAAACCCTAATATTCACTATATATAGAATGAGATGTGGGATTGAAATAGTTAGTTCTAGTGTGATAAATTTCTATAAATATTCATCCTCATTTTTCTCTCTAGCGCTCTTTGAAAAGTCATTGAAAGCAAGAAGCAAGAAAGCTCATTTTTCATCTCAAATCTTTTGAAGCTTTAAACTCTAATACTTTTCTTATTCTCTCAAATTCATTCATTGAATTCATCCTTTTGAGAATATACATCTAGAGTTCTTGAAATATCACTTCAAAACAGTTGAGCTTATATTTATCAATCTTCTATAAAAACCTAAGAGTTTTTGAGTATTTTTGGTTCTTGAGTGATATATTGATTGCATACACAAATTTGTAATCTTCGGTAAGTGAAGCCTATTGGTTCAAGGGAGGATTGTTCTCTTGAAAGTGAGACGAGCTAGTTAGGTCGTGTGTAAAGGTTTTGTTATTCCACCTATTGATAGGTGTCAAATATTAGACATTTTGACCACATAACTCACTATTGTTACATTCTTTCATTCTATTATTTGGTATTTTTATGTTGTTTACGTGTTAAAGCATGTTTCAGGAGCTTAATGAAGAAATGGAGCTAACATCGGTCAATTAACTAAAGAGTGTGTTCTTTCTATCCAAGCGGAGAGTCAAAGAGGTAGTCTGAGACAAAAATGACTCCCAGATGGCAAAAACGGCATTTCCAGTAGCCGTCATCTTCATCAAAAAGTATCGTGGGTTCAAGACGGTCGTTTTGATGCATTTACGGAGAAAAGCGGTTTTCCATAAAATACCTACTCTTTTGCCTACGCTTTCAGTTTCAAAAAGGTGGCTAGAAATCACATTTCTACGCTTGGAGGTACGCTTGAGACCTACACTTGAAGCATAGGCCAGGTACGCTTCAAGTGTAAGTATGGCAAGAATTTGAGGTTTTTCGATGGTTGTTGCATGTTTCACCTCTAGTTTGATTCGAAGACGTGCCTGCGACTCCAGACCTCTATAT